>CM060932.1:236621102-237871102 GCA_030765085.1 Allium cepa | reverse complement strand
TTACAATTTACATTTTATCTTCTGTTATTTCAGTATTTTTATAATTTTAAGCCATATTTGCATTTAATCTATTCTAATCCATATGCGAAGAGAAGGAGAAATAAAAGAAAACTGAAAATAGAAGAAAATCCCAAGCGTAGGAAAAAGATGTAAATAACACATAAATTACAGTAAATAAATTAAAATACTGTAAATAAACTGTAAATAAATGGAAAAGTTATAATTAACAGACTTAAACTAAAATTAACTGAAAAAATAGCTAAAAGAAATAGACTGAAAATAATTCTAAAAACTGTAAGTAAATTACTATAAAGGTTATTCCAAAAATCTTAGTAAAAACTACAACTATTGGAAACCCTATTATTTTAAATTACTTAAAGAAATCTAAAATAATTACAATCACATACCTGTGGTCCTAAGCTCTTCACTTTTGGTCTTCCGGATCCACT
This sequence comes from Allium cepa, assembly GCA_030765085.1. Classification (NCBI taxonomy): domain Eukaryota; kingdom Viridiplantae; phylum Streptophyta; class Magnoliopsida; order Asparagales; family Amaryllidaceae; genus Allium; species Allium cepa. The sequence continues at coordinate 237,870,653 of CM060932.1, read as the reverse complement.
TGAAGGTATTAAAATATTTTTATTAAAAAGATTCTCTCCTTGGAAAATTATTCCTTTTAGGGTCCTTCCTGAAAAAGTGAACCCAAGCGGAGAAAATCTATAATGAGAAAAAATGTTAGGCCTAGGGTCTTATTTATAGGGATAGAAATGGATCGCAAATAGTTGGATTTGGAGATTGAATAGAATGCAACCACGTCATAGGCTAAATAGGAGCCATTAGATGGAAGCATGAAGGGACCAAATGAGTTGGAAAAATGCATATGATGAAAAAAGTTCGCTAACGAACGTTACAGGACAAAGGAAAATTTCCTTCATCTATAACCTAAGCGGGTCGACCGGGAGGTCGACTGCCCCACCGCTAGGTCGACCGGTCGGTCGACCTAGGGTGCGGTTGGGTCGACCACTTGATCGACCTAGCCCAATTAATTTTTTTCCTTCCATTTTCTGGTTTATATTGTAATTCTCCCATATTCACTCGGATTCTGACATTCTACATATGAAAATTGACCAGTAAATTACTACATACACAATGGTGCAACTCCCGTTGCTCGACTATGATAATTTCACAAAGTTATTTTATAACTTCATTAATTAGTGAGTTAATTATTATGAGTTAAATTTCGGGTTGTTACATTAAGGCACTTAGAGTTTAAGGGAAAATAAAATAAACTCTGGATTGGGTCTGGTGTGAGAAACTCAAAATATGCATTTTTGAAAACAAAGTGTATCTCATAAGACCACGACGCACATTAACATGGATTGAGATTTTACCTTATGTTACCCAAAAACTTTGCAACGCGAAAACCAAGGATATTATTTTTAATGAAATTATTTTGAAAACACTTTGCAATAAAACTTATTAATCTTAGCCGAAATTTTTACCATTATTAAATTCCAGATATGTTAGGCTTTACAAACAAGTACGAAGGCACTTATTGAGGAATGGATTCCATAAATGACAAGGTAAGGGACTAACTTCCGTATAGTACATCTCTAAAAGGATGCACCAAGGATACACAAACAATCCTACACATCTAGCAAGACCAGTCTATCCCTATTTGGCACTCAAACATGGATGGATAACAATCGAATATGTCATCACCTCGGTCGATACCGACCTATACGAGACATCTCATAGCATACGCCACATACAAGAAACATAGAGGATTATCTTGAAAGGTGATAATCATAACCCAATGGTTGCGAACCACATAGACTTAGGTGTACCATGTTTTAACCATTACCGGGTGGCGAGGCCTGCACTAATGATTACATCCTCTATTTAATGTCTAACGTGAGTGCAATAACTTGAGATGTTTGAATTTACGAGTCGTTACACTCTCCCCCACTAAAAAACTTTTCGTCCCCGAAAAGGAACGAGGTGGTAGAATATAAGCAAATAGAAAGATAAGATAGATTCGAAGTGAATAGTAACCAGATGCAAACAATTAATTCAAAACCATATAAATTTCATTTCAAATGTTAACTTTATACATTTTTATTACTTATTAACATCCATGTATTATTATCGTTCTAACTAACTCAATTTCAATAAATTTACATTCATACCCAATTTATTTGCATTTATCTTATTTACTTCTTAATTGATTAACATTCACTTATTATTATTCATCTCGTTAATCATTTAATGGATTTATATTCAATTCATTCGATTTTAATTGATTCGCATTCAATTAGTTTGGTTTTAATCCATTTTTATTCAGTTAATCAATATTCATCACATTCACATTTAATTGATCCTAATTTAATGTATTTACATTCAATTGATTTTTCAATTATTTACATTTGGTACAAATTTTTTTCCTTCCATGCTTACTTATTCATATTCAATAAGTTCTCATTCCATTAATTTCCGTTCTATTATGTCCAGTTAACTTACATTCAATTATTAACATTCATTATACACCCTATTTATTTACGCTCATTTACAATCATATTTGTTATTCTCTTTCACATTCAAATTTATTTATGATCATTTATTTTATTTCATTCATATATTATATTTCCTTTAATGTCAATATCAATTAATTAACCATTCTACTAATTTACTTAAGTTTGATATCAAGATTCCATATTTTCTTTTGCCTATCCACAATGTTTAACCACATTCTTATTTTTGTTTTTACTTCCTATTTTCTCAAGTTTTAAGTTACATAGCTTATATATATTCCAAATTTCTTACCTCTCTACTTAGTTAACTTTCCTTCATAATTTAATAATTTTTACTTTCATTCAAAATTTAGTAATTTATATAGCTTATATATATTCCAAACTGGTTGATGTTTGGTATATTTAAATTGTCATGCTGTTAAATCTAATTTTTATTGACTATTATTGCCATTTAATTTAATATAAAGCTCTAATTCGTCAGTTTATACTTGTTACTAATAATCAGTTAGTTATTGATAATGATTGATTTGGATGATGATTTTGATGGATGTTTGATTGTTGATATTGGATGACTGGATGTTATATTATATATTGTAATTCATCAATTCAAGTTTGCTTTGCTTTGGAATTCGTGGTTCAAATTCATAGCTTTGTGTTGTCAATATTCCTAGCCTCAAAAGGTGAGTCATTCACTCATGATTTAAAATCTTATGATAAGTGAATGAATATCAATTAATATGTTATTGGAATGTTGCAATAGTTTCGATTTTGCGTATTTTGTATATGATTTGATATGATCTATGTTCACTTATGTTCACCTATGATTTTTATATGATATTGTTATTTATATTATGTTGTTTGTTTATAAATATAGATGTGGTGATATGGTTATTGATATGCTTCATGATGTTAATATGAAATTGCTACGTTGAAGAAAAAGAGAAATGTTATATTGATTTAAAAGTTGTCACCCATGTTATGAAAAATGTCGCTAATATGATATGTGAAAATTTATGTGTGAAAAAGAAAAATAAAGAAAGAAAAAGAAAAAATTTTATATGCATATACGTGTTACGTTGTAATATAGGAAATCACCTAAAGTGTTGTGTTAGAAATGATTGCATATTATGTTATGTTATGGTAGGAATTTTAGGTCACTTTCCATGCTAAAATATGTAATTAATTATGAAAGTTACATGCTATGTTATATAATTAATTATGTAAGTTACATGCTAGGTTATTTAATTTTTTATGTAAGTAATATGCTATTTTATAAAATTTGTTATGTAAGTTATTACCTTATGAAATATGTTATGTATGAATATGTGTTATGTTATTTATTTTATGTAAATCATGCTGCAAGTTTCCTTAGCTTTAGGAAATCACTGGGGGTTGAAATGATACATACTCGAATGAAATTTTAGACAAAGGAAAATCGTTATGAGTTGAAATGATAAGCACAAGCAATTTTATTGGTTCTGGAAATTTAGGATTGCGGGTTGAATGATACATACCTGCAAATTTTAAATTATTACGGATTGAAATGATAAATATCTGTATCACTTGACCCTAGGATAGAAAAGTATATACGGTCACTGTTGGTCTGTTTTTAAAGTGATTTTTAAAATTTTGGAAAGATGTTTTTGGAAAAAAAAAAGGAAAATGATTTTTAAATTTAATATAAAGATTTGATTTTAAAACATATATGTGATGACCCGTCTTTCATTCCACAGAAAGACGTATCATCAATAAGAAAAGAAAGAGATAGAAATAGAAAAGATAGAAAGAAAAGAACAACAACATTATAATCTCACAGCGAAAACGGAACAAAATATAATATTACACATATCCATTACATAGTCTTACATGTCAGAGTACACAAAATAATACAACTTCATCACATTAGACAGTTATAAGGGTTTGTCTAACTATTACATCCAAAATACTACATCAAAAGTCACAACACAGTGGATAGATAGATAGAGAGATACGTTTGGACTCTAGCTCCAGCTTCCAAAAACATTTGACAATCCTATCCTGATCACTTAGCTACTCGTAAAAGTTTGAGTACCCAAGATTTTGAGAAAAACAAAATAAACTCCGGGTCAGACATGGGTCTGGTGTGAGTAAACAAGTTAAAGTTGTTTAACTTTAAAATCATTTGAAACAAAAGGTATCACGTAAGATTCCCCACACATTAACATGGGTACGTTTTTACCTTACGCTAACCAAAACATTTGATAGGAAATCCAGTGATATTATAACAGGGTCTAGGGATTTCAAAATAAAATACAGAAATAGCTGGAGTGCTTATATCTCACATTCCAACATAGTTGGGCAGAATCAAAACCGTACAGGCACTTATTGGAGATTGTAGCAAGGCTACTAGGGTACGGCCCGTCACAGTACATGGCCTAGATCACCGTACCGAGGATCCACCCTAAATCCCTTGCAACATAAGGCCGTAACCACCCTTACTAGATTGTCCCGAACAAGACAACCCCATAGTTGTGGCCAAAAACTGCCCACACAGCCGAAATAAAAAGGGACTTCTAGACAGGGGTAAATCTTGTCCTACTTGGGTGCTACCCACTTAACCTTGCTGCACCTCCCCTGTTTTAGCCATTCCTGGTTGATGAGGCTTGAGGCAACGATTACCTTTATAGAACACATCTATCTTAGAATGCTCATCGTCCACCTGACGATGTGCTGAAAGCGTTCAATCCATACAAGTTGGTTCCGGGATCGAACGAAACCGAAGGTATTATCTCGTTACACTCATTTTGGAATCACCCTCAGAGTTAACGACAATAACCCTTGCACTTTGAAACTCTATCTCGATCTTCACTTTGAGATGTCACAACCTAACGTTTAACTTGGATCGATGTGGTTTTCGGATAATCAAACTTGATTTCTGATCCCGATCTCATCGAAATCCAAACGCCATCTTAAAGGTCAAGTTGTTTAAAGATTTAAACAATTCAATTCAATTTAAAACATTGAATTCACACAGCATTATCCACAGATAATAACAAACATCTATCACAGATATATACAATATCTCATCACAGAATATCACAGATTATCATCCAATAGACATCAATCAAATCCAGACATTCAACTCAAAACAATCATCCATAAGAAAGCATCTTGAATCCATATTATCATTAATTTAATTAATTTAAATTAAATTAATTACTTAAGAATTATTCACTTAATCTTGCTTAACTAATCATTAATTAATAATTACAATCATTTAATTAATTAATTCTTAATTATCCTTAAAATCAATTAATTAATCCTTAATTAATTAATTAATTATCTTTAAACTATTAATTAATAACCTTAATTATTAATTAATAAATCTTGATTAAAATTAATCATTCCTTAATTATTAATTAATTAATCCTTAATTAACAATTAATTAATCTTAATTAATTAATTAACTACAAATTGTAAATTAATTTATCTTAATCACTTAATTAATTATAATTAATTAACCTTAATCATTTGATTAATAAATTCTTAATTCTTAATTAATTAACTATTAATTATAAATTAATATTTAATTACTTAATTAATTAACCCTAATTACTTAATTAATTAATTCTTAATTATTAGTTAACTAATCGCTTAATTAATTAATTACTAATCATTGATTAATTAATCTTTAATTATTTAATCAATTGTCTATTAATTATAAATTAATTAATCCTTAATTACTTAATTAAATTAATAGTTAATTATCAATTTATTAATCCATAATTAATTAACTAAATCTTTATAAATTAATTAATCCAAAATTATTAATTAATTTAACTTTAATTACCTTATTAATTAAAGAAATCTTTAATCATAAAAACTTAACTAACCTTTAAAATAAAACAATTTCATTAATCACTTAAAATTAATACATGTTTAAACATTTCATTATTTTTTTACTTATTTACTTTTTAAAAATTAAATCTAAAAGAATACATAAACATCTCAAATTTAGTTAATAAAGTATGAGACTTTCTTTAATCAAATAGTTTTAAACACTTTTTAAAAAAAGAAGTTTAAACTATTTTTAAAATTTAAATTTTAAGCTAGTTTTAAAATATCTTTTTAAAGCTCTCAACTCCACTTCGGGTTCGAGCCGCTTCCAACTCGAGTTTCCATCTTCTTCTCTCCCTCCCTTTTTTTTAAAACTTAACTTAGATTTAAAATTTTGAAAACCGCTGATGTTCTATCCTCACACGAAACTCGGGTTCCATTCCGTGACACTCGTCTTCCCGCTCGAGAACACCCCCGCATCATTCTCGCAACCATCACCAGACACGCCATTATCGCCGTACACGTGCAAAGGTGATCGCGACGACGTCGCTCATCGGCGACACCCCAAATCCATCCACGATCGTCCCACGACAAAGTTCCGACCCTCACATCCTGATCACAAACCCAAATTCGAAAACGAGGAAACTCACGCGACACCTGGAATAACAGCCTTTCCTGAAAACCCATTGAACCCCCAACGCCAACCACCGTACCACCTGAAACTCCGGCCACAACTTCGCAAGCCTTCCATGCAACCATCCCCTTGATCTGGTGCTACTCGATTCACCACAGATGACCTAGTCGTCTCATTTCCGACCACGACCAATCAAGAGTATTAAACCCTAGTCCAACCAAATTCCAACACCACGACGATCGATCACCTCTTTCACCATTTTTCCCCATTTCAACGATCGCCAATCTATCTCCAGCCAAAGCCCCAACCTTTAATGCCACACCAGTTGTCAGAACTTACTCGAAATCTAAAAACTGAACATTCCCAAAATGCTATTCCAATATCGAACTAAAATTCGTGATTTTAGTTTTAAAATCCAGTTTTTCAGAGGCAATTCAAGTTGCATGCTTGATTCTTCAAATTAAAATGTTTGATTTTAACATCTTCTATAAAATCTCACTGTATTTTCTTAATTTCAAAAGATTTGCAAACTAAAAGACTTAAACATGTTTTTAAAACATGAATTATGATTTCACAAACTTATATTGTTTGAAACTCTAGATCTATCAGTGACTAGATAGAAATATATTGAACTTTTGGTTTAACTTCCACTTTGTAACCAAGAATCAAAGAAGAACAGGTATATTCAATTTACACAGAATAACACGCATATATATACACAGAGATACATACTTAAAATACACATGTAAAGCAAAATTTATCCAAGAATCATATGCACATATCTTAATTTACTTAAACTTTTGAATAATGTGTTTACTCACCCAATATTTGTTTTAAAGCAGGGACTCCAAAATCTTACAATTTGGAAAAGTTTGAACAGCAGACCCTTGAAACTGGAAATGCCTGGCTGTTTAGTTGCTTTCAGCTTGAATTTGGTTTGTTCTTGACCTTGAGTTTGAAGAATTCTTATTGATAGAGTTGATTTTGAGGTTGTAGATTTCCAGATCTGAGATTTCTTGATTTAAGCTTTTTGCTGGAATTTGATTTACAGGCTTTGGTATTTTTGCTTGTAGATTTGGAAATTTTGAAACGAACTTGAGTTTTTTTTTTGTTCGAAAAGTGGAAGTTGATAAAATTCAGGTTTGTAAATTAATGGCTTTTTCTTTGCTTTTAGACAATGAGATGGGGAAAAAATGAATGAAGAAGATGATGTAAAGTTTTATAGATTAGAATTTTGATTTATTAAAATTAAGAAAATAATATAAAAATGTGACACTTGTCACTAAACATGCTTAATTAGTTAACACATGTAATTAGATTGTATTACTAACTTACATTTGTAACTTTAAATGCAAAAATAAATTTATAAATGTGAATAAAGCTTTTATTAATTAATTTCCTAATAACTAAATGCTTATTTTAATTTACATAAATAAAAATCCTTTTAAAGAAATAGAATAAAACAAACTATATTTATACAAAATCATTTATGTCATACTTTTAAATCCAAAATATATATCGAGATATATATATCATCTCTTTTGAAATCCAAATATAAATTCAATTCAATTTTTAAATACAATCTAAAATCAATTTAAAAATTAATTTGATATATATATATATATTTAAACAACCACCATTTCAATTTGAAAATAATATTCTACTTAAAATCTATTTATATATATATAACATAATTATTATAGTTGAAATAACAAATTTGCCAATTTTAATTAAATTTATAAAGGAGATTATCACTTTGAATTGCTTCAAATTTCCGAGATATCACATTCCTCCCCCTTAAAAGAATTTCATCCCTGAAATTTAAACAAAAGATAATCCAAAATTTCCCATTTCATTTTAACAATTCAAGCATACATATCGTCCATACATAAGCAACCAACAAACAAAACATCCAAACAACAATACATCCAATACAAACATCACTAACTATCCGGACACAAATCTAGATAAGCCTCCCTAAAACTATCCAGAGTCTCCCAGGTACAGTCTCTGGGATCCTCACTCTACTAGACTTTGACAAGCTTCACTATCTTGCTCCTGAGTTGCCTCTCGTCTTGATCAACAATCTGAACAGGATGTCTGACAACTGATAAGTCTGGCTCAACCTCTAGGTCTTCCTGCACAGCTTGCTCCACAATAAGAGATGGATTGTGCACGTATTTCCTCAGATGAGATACGTGAAAAACATTGTGAATTCCTGCCATCCGGACTAGTAATTCAATCTTGTAAGCTATGACACCAATCCTCTCGAGCACTCGGAATGGACAAATATATCTTGGGGCGAGTTTTCCCCTCTTTCCAAATCTTACTGCTCCTTAATCGGGGAAATTTTGACAAAGACTAAATCTCCAATCTCGAATTCCAATTGTATTCGTCTTTTATCTGCATATTTCTTTTGACGATCGTTAGCAGCTCTCATCCTCTTCTTGATAAGCTCGACTTTCGCTGATGCTTCACGGATCAGATCTGGTCCAAGCACAAGACGATCTCTCAACTCTATCCAACAGGCTGGGGATCTACAGGGTCTTCCATACAGAGCTTCATAGGGAGCCATCTTAATACTTGCCTGGTAACTGTTATTGTATGAGAATTCCACTAGATGAAGATGGTCTTCTCACGATCCACCCAAATCCAATACACAGGCTCTCAGCGTAGCTTCTAGAATTCGGTTAAGCCTCTCCATCTACCCATTTGTCTATGGATGATATGCTGTACTCAACCTCAAACTCGTTCCCATAGCTGATTGCAAAGCCTCTTAGAACTTGCTGGTGAAGATAGGATCTCGATCACTTACTATACTAACCGGAACACCATGCATTCTGACTATCTCTCTCAAGAAAATCTCTGCCAGAGAAGCTGCAATACGAGTTTCCTTAACCAGAATAAAACGGGCGCTTTTGGTTAGACGCTCCACAATCACCTATATTTCTTGGTTTCCTTTCTTGGTTCCAGGTAAACCATCGATGAAATCCATCAAAATCATCTCCCATTTCCACATCGGGACTTCCAAAGGTTGCAACAAACCAGGTGTCTTCTGTTGATCTCCTTTAACTTGCTGGCAGATAGCACAACTATTAACAAAAGCAGCTACATCCCTCTTCATACTCGGCCACCAGAAAACCCTCCTCATATCCTTATACATCTTAGAGATTCCCGGGTGAATATTCAGTCTGGAGCGAGAGCGATGACACTCTGATAAGACTTCTTGCCTCAATCCATCTATATTAGGTACACACAAACGACCATTAATCCTCAAAGCTCCTTGATCATCCATCTTGAAATCCGAATATCAACCATCCTTGGTTCCAAGAATCAGTTCTTCTAAAGATATATCCTCCATTTTCTTGCTTATGATTCTTTCCTGGAGAGACGGAACAACTTCCAAAAAAGACAGAACTGCATTTCTGCTAAGAGCATCTGCCACAACATTTTCCTTCCCTGGGGTATACAGGATATCCAAATCATATGATGCCAAAAACTCGACCCATTGCTGCTACCTCAAATTAAGATCCTTTTGATAGAAAAGGTACTTCAATGGTTTGATATCCACAAACAACTCGAGCTTCTCTCCCAAAAGATAGTGCCTTCAGATCTTTAAAGCAAAAATAATGGCCAACAACTCTAGATCGTGCGTAGCGTAGTTCCTTTCATGAGGCTTCAATTGCCGACTCGCAAACGCAATAACTCTACCATTTTGCATCAGAACTGCACCCAAACCAACTATACAGGCATTCGTATAAACCTCAAACTTGCTCTTTCCATCCGGAATAGCCAACACAGGAGCACTTGTCATCTTCGCTTTTAGATTCTGAAAAGCTTCCTCACATTCAGATGTCCACTTGAATTTAGCTCCTTTCCTTGTCAGCTTGGTTAGGTGCGAAGAGATCTTGGAATAATCCCTGATGAACTTCCTGTAGTACCCAGCTAATCCCAGAAAACTACGGACTTCGGTCGGTGTTTGCGACTGCTTCCACTCCATAATAGTCTCAACCTTAGCTGGATCCACATAAATTCCTTCTCCGGAAACAATGTGCCCTAGAAATTTTACTTTCGATTTCCAAAAATGGCACTTAGAGAACTTCGCCTTCAGAACATGCCTTCTCAGAGTCTCTAACACTATCTTCAAATGCTGCTTGTGCTCTTCTTCCGACTTAGAGTAGACCAGAATATCATCGATGAACAGCAAAACAAACTTATTCAACACATCTCTAAAAACTCGGTTCATCAGATCGACAAATTAAGCAAAAGCGTTGGTTAACCCGAAAGGCATAACCAACCACTCATAGAAACAATTGGATCCCCTAAATGCAGTTAAGGGAATGTTGTCCTCAGCTACCCATAACTGATGGAAACCCAATGCTAAATCCAGTAGAGAAAAGACAGAAGCTCCATGAAGCTGGTCAAAGAGATCATCAATACGGGAAAGAGGATACTTATTTCGAATGTTCACTTTGTTCAACTCTCGATGGTCAACACAGAACCTTAGTGATCCATCCGACTTGGTGACAAACACCGTGTAGAACCCCAACATGAAAAGCTGGGCCTAATCAATCCCTTCTCCAAAAGATCTTGAGTTTGCTTCACTAGCTCCTCCCTCTCTCTAGGAGCCATCCACCTGCTAGGCTGAATCACTGGTACTGCTCCTGGACCTAAATCAATGCGAAACTCTATCTCTCGGTGCGGAGGTAAACACTTGACTTCCTCGAATACATCTGAGAAATCTTGAACCACATCGATATCTTTAACCTCCTCTTGAAAAGTCTCTATTCCATGTAAAAGACTACTCAAGTGAATTTCAGAATTATCACACATCACTCTAGCAATTCTACCCTGATCAGTTTCCAACGAAACTGTTCTCTCATCGCAATTCAGGACAGCCTTATACTTATCAAGCCAATACATCCCCAATATAAGGTCAAACCCCTTAAAATCCAACACATAAAGGTCACAAGAAAAACTATGGGACAGATAGGAAATCCTCAAATCCTTACAGATCATATCTAATTTGGTTACCCCTCCTATAGGATTAGATACAAGATTGGGACGGTCAATAGTACTAGGAGTAAGAAACAACTTCTCTACAGATTTCAGAGAAATAAAACTCAAAGAAGCACCCGAATCAAACAAAACTTAAATATACTTGCCATTTAAAAGTAATGTACCTTCCAATACTCCCTTGCCTTTAGCTGAAGTTGATGGTGCACCCTCCAAAGCAAATACCTTATTCTGCTGAGCTTTATGAAGTAGCAGGCAATCCTTGATCATGTGACCAGGTTGGTTGCAGTTGAAGCATAGAGATTTCTGAACCTAAGCCGAATCCGGTCCACTTTGATGCGACTGCCGCTGCTGTTTTCTCCCTTGAGGACACTGATTAGCCAAATGCCCAACTTGTTGACAATTAAAGCACTTGCGAGGTCTGCTGTTACTTCCATGCTTCTTCTTGTTCTTCTTCCAATTGGGATTGAATTTCTCTTTTTTTGGTTGGAATAATTCCCTCCAGATGCTGCTACTAGTGCCACCGATCTCTTATTCATCAAATCCTCATATCTCAAAGCCATGTCGATTACATAAAAGATCCCTTCAAATGTGCTGTCATCTTTTCATGAAATTTTGGCCTTAACCCTTGCACAGACATTTCGTTCTTTTTAAAAGGAGTATCAATGAGCCCTGGCCCATAGCAAGATACTTCATTGAATTTGGTCTCTACTCCGCTATAGACATACTTCTTGTTTCAAATTTAGAAAATCTCGATACAGACGAGTTTTCCTTGCCATTGGCATCAATTTCTCCTCAAAAAACTCTTTAAATCTTTCCGAAGACATGTCGTCCTCAGAGACATTTGCTGTCACTGCATCCCACTAGGCTGCAGCACCTTCTTGTAATTGCCATGAAGCCATTACCCTCTTCTGCTCATCCGATAATTTCATACTCTTAAAGATTCGCTCGCAAGAGCGTAGCCAAGCTTGGACCTCAATTATAGTCTCTGACCCTTTAAATGGTTTGCTTCCAAGGTTGATGAAGTCCTTGCATAAGGCAGCAAAACTAGCTTGAGGCGGTGCTGGATTAATAGCCTCATTATCAGTCTGACCTCTCCTATCGTTGGTTGATGTGCTTCCTACTACTCTGCCCCTTCTGCCTCTTGAACTCATTTTGGCTACCTGAACATGTAACCCAACCAATTTAGATAAAGATATAGTTATATAAGAAAATTACAAATACGTACTCTCAAGATAGATACTACTCTAGAGCCAAGGTATTTCTCAACCTATGCTATGTTATCAACTATGACGACCCTTTTTTCATTCCACAGAAAGACGTATCATCAATAAGAAAAGAAAGAGACAGAAATAGAAAAGATAGAAAGAAAAGAACAACAACATTAGAATCTCACACCGGAAACGGAACAAAATATAATATTACACGTATCCATTACATAGTCTTACATATCAGAGTACACAAAATAATACAACTTCATTACATTAGATAGTTATAAGGGTCTGTCTAACTATTACATCCAAAATACTACATCAAAAGTCACAACACAGTGGAAAGATAGATAGAGAGATACGTCTGGACTCCAGCTCCAGCTTCCAAAAACATTTGACAATCCTAACCCGATCACTTGGCTACTCGTAAAAATTTGAGTACCCAAGAGTTTGAGAAAAAAAAATAAACTCCGGGTCAGACATGGGTCTGGTGTGAGTAAACAAGTTAAAGTTGTTTAACTTTAATATCATTTGAAACAAAAGGTATCATGTAAGACTCCCCACACATAAACATGGGTAAGTTTTTACCTTACGCTGACCAAAACATTTGATAGGAAATCCAATGATATTATAATAGGGTCTAGGGTTTTAAAAATACAAAAATAGCTGGAGTGCTTATATCTCACATTCCAACATAGTTGGGCATAATCAAAACCGTACAGGCACTTATTAGAGATTGGATTCCATACAATTGCAGGGCTACTGGGGTACCACCGTCACAGTATGGGGCCTAGATCACCGTACCGAGGATCCACCCTAAATCCCCTGCAATACAAGGCCGAAACCATCCCTTACTAGATAGTCTCGAACAAGACAACCCCGTAGTTATGGCCAACAACTGCCCACACAGCCGAAATAAAAAGGGACTTCTAGACAGGGGTAAATCTTGTCCTACTTGGGTGCTACCCACTTAACCTTGCTGCACCTCCCCTGTTTTAGCCATTCCCGGTTGATGAGGCTTGAGGCTATGATTACGTTTATAGAACACATCTATCTTAGAATGCTCATCGTCCACCTGACGATGTGCTGAAAGCGTTCAATCCATACAAGTTGGTTCCGGGATCGAACGAAACCGAAGGTATTATCTCCTTACACTCATTTTGGAATCACCCTCAGAGTTAACGACAATAAACCTTGCACTCTGAAACTCCATCTCGATCTTCACTTTTCACGACTTAACGTTTAACTTGGATCGATGTGGTTTTCGGATAATCAAACTTGATTTTCGATCCCGGTCTCATCGAAATCCAAACGCCATCTTAAAGGTCAAGTTATTTAAAGATTTAAACAATTAAATTCAATTTAAAACATTGAATTCACACAGCAATATCCACAGATAATAACAAACATCTATCACAGATATATACAATATGTCATCACAGAATATCACAAACTATCATCCAATAGATATCAATCAAATCCAGACATTTAACTCAAAACAATCATCCATAAGCAAGCATCTTGAATCCATATTATAATTAATTTAATTAATTCAAATTAAATTAATTACTTAAGAATTATTCACTTAATCTTGCTTAACCAATCATTAATTAATAATTACAATCATTTAATTAATTAATCACTTCTTAATTATCCTTAAAATCAATTAATTAATCCCTAATTAATTAATTATCCTTAAACAACTAATTAATAACCTTAATTATTAATTAATAAAGCTTGATTAAAATTAATCATTCCTTAATTATTAATTAATAAACCCTCAATTAACAATTAATTAATCTTAATTAAAAATTAATTAATCTTAATTAATTAATTAACTACAAATTATAAATTACTTTATCTTAATCACTTAATTAATTAACCTTAATCATTTGATTAATAAATTCTTAATTATTAATTAATTAACAATTAATTATAAATTAATTAATATTTAATTACTTAATTAAGTAACCCTAATTATTAATTAATTAATTCTTAATTATTAATTAATCATTAATCACTTAATTAATTAATTACTAATCATTGATTAATTAAACTATAATTATTTAATTAATTATCTATTAATTATAAATTAATTAATGCTTAATTACTTAATTAAATTAATAGTTAATTATCAATTTATTGATCCATAATTAATTAACTAAATCTTTATAAATTAATTATTCCAAAATTATTAATTAATTTAACTATAATCACCTTATTAATTAACGAAATCTTTAATCGTAAAAACTTAACTAACCTTTAAAATAAAACAATTTCATTAATCACTTAAAATTAATACATGTTTAAACATTTAATTTTTTTTACTTATTTACTTTTTAAAAATTAAATTTAAAAGAATACATAAACATCTCAAATTTAGTTAACAAAGTATAAGACTTTCTTTAATCAAATAGTTTTAAACATTTAACAAAAAGAAGTTTAAACTAATTTTAAAATTTAAATTTTAAACTAGTTTTGAAAAATCTTTTTAAAGCTCTCAACTCCACTTCGGGTTTGACCCGCTTCTTACTCGAGTACTGACTCGAGTTTCCATCTTCTTCTCTCCTTTTTTTTAAAAAAAAATTGACTTAGATTTAAAATTTTAAAAACTGCTGATGCATTATCCTTGTGCGAAACTCATGCCCCATCCCGTGACACTCATCTTCCAGCTTGAGAACACCCCCACGCCATTCACGCAACCATCACCAGACATGCCATTATCGCCGTGCACGTGCAAAGGTGATCGCGATGACGTCGCTCACCGATGACATCCCAAATCCATCCACGATCGTCCCACGACCAAGTTCCGACCCTCACATCCTGATCACAAACCCAAATTCGAAAACGAGGAAATTCGCGCGACACCTGGAACAACAGCCTTGCCTGAAAACCCATCGAACCCACGATGCCAACAACCGTACCAACTGAAACTCCGGCCACAACTCCGCAAGCCTTCCACGCAACCATCCCCATAATCTAGTGCCACTCGATTCACCATAGATGACCCGGTCGTCTCATTTCCAACCATGACCAATCAAGAGTATTAAACCCTAGTCCAACCAAATTCCAACACCACGATGATCGATCACCTCTTTCACCATTTTTCCCCACTTCAACGATCGCCAATCTGTCTCCAGCCAAAGCCCCAACCTCCAATACTACACCGGTCGTCGGAACTTACTCGAAATCTAAAAACTGAACATTCCCAAAATGCTATTCCAATATCGAACTAAAATTCGTGATTTTAGTTTCAAAAATCCAGTTTTTTAGAGGCAATTCATGTTGCATGCTTGATTCTTCAAATTAAATTTTTTGATTTTAATATCTTCTTTAAAATCTCACTGTATTTTCTTAATTTCAGAAGATTTCCAAACTAAAAGTACTTAAACATGTTTTTAAAACATGAATTATGATTTCACAAACTTATATTGTTTGAAACTCTAGATCTATCAGTGACTAGATAGAAATATATTGAATTTTTGGTTTAACTTCCACTTTGTAACCAAGAATCAGAAAAGAACAGGTATATTCAATTTACACTGAACAACACACATATATATACACACACAGAGATACATACTTAAAATATACATGCAAAGCAAAATTTATCCAGGAATCATATGCATATATCTTAGTTTACTTAAACTTTTAAATAATGTGTTTACTCACCTGATATTTGTCTTAAAGCAGAGACTCCAAAATCTTGCAATCTGGAAAAGTTTGAACATCAGACCCTTGAAACTGGAAATGCCTGGATGTTTAGTTGCTTTAAGCTTGAATTTGATTTGTTCTTGACCTTGAGTTTGAAGAATTCTTATTAACAGAGTTGATTTTGAGGTTGTAGATTTCCAGATCTGAGATTTCTTGATTTAAGCTTTTTACTGGAATTTGATTTACAGGCTTTGGCATTTTTGCTTGTAGATTTGGAAATTTGGATATGAACTTGAGTTTTTTTTGTTTAAAAAGTGGAAGTTGATAAAATTCAGGTTTGTAAATTAATGGCTTTTTCTTTGCTATTAGGTAATGAGGCGGGAAAAAATGAATGAAGAAGATGAAGTAAAGTTTTATAGATTAAAATTTTGATTTATTAAAATTAAAAAAATAATATAAAAATGTGACACTTGTCACTAAACATGCTTAATTAGTTAACACATGTAATTAGATTGTATTACTAACTTACATCTGTAACTTTACATGCAAAATAAATTTATAAATGTGAATAAAGCTTTTATTAATTAATTTCCTAATAACTAAATACTTATTTTAATTTATATAAATAAAAATCCTTTTAAAGAAATAGAATAAAACAAACTATATTTATACAAAATCATTTATGTCATACTTTTAAATCCAAAATATATATCAAGATATATATATCATCTCTTTTGAAATCCAAATATAAATTCAATTCAATTTTTAAATACAATTTAAAATCAATTTGATATATATATTTAAACAACCATCATTTCAATTTGAAAATAATATTCTACTTAAAATCTATATTTACATATATATATATATAACATAATTTTTATTGTTGAATTAACAAATTTGCCAATTTTAATTAAATTTATAAAGGAGATTATCACTTTGAATTGCTTCAAATTTCCGGGATATCACAATATATGTAAAATTTAGATTTTAAAATTATATATTTTAAGAATTCTAAATTTATAAGTTATGTTTTAAAATATAAAATTTAAGGTTTTAATTATAAATTTATTTACTTTTGTTTCATTGTATAAGATTTAATTTAATAAAAATAAAATATATTATGTTTGAAATATTTAAATTAGTGTACTTATTTTAATATATAACCTATTTTAATATATAAACTATTTCTAATATATAAACTATTTCAATATATAACCTATTATAATATATAAACTATTTCAATCTATAACCTATTTTTAAAATTTAAACTATTTTTAATGCATAACTATTCTAATATATAAACTACTTCCAATATTCAAAAATTTTAAAGTTGGAAAAATTATGATTTAGATTTAATTTATTTAAAATGTGATTTTTTGATACGATGGTCTAACCTATTTTGTGGTTTTGATTTTGAAAATGAATATTATTTCTGAAGAATATGATTTTGAAAGTAATATGATTTTGAAGTGAATATGATTTCAAAAGTGATATGATTTTGAAGTAAATATGATATTTTGATATAAATTATGAATCGGTTTTAGAAATGTAAAAGAACCATCTAGTGTGAAATAAGCCTTTGGTTATTAAAGAGACCGAGATCAGATATTGTCATACTCTCTGCCAATGCCGAAAACCATTTTAACAACTGTGCACGTGGTCGAGAATCCAGAATGAAGTTTGATAGTTTGACTAATGCTACTGGAATAAAGTAAGAGAATGATGATGGATAGCCTTGACCTTCAGGTCATAACTAAAATGACTAAAAAGGAGCCATGCCAAGCCAAGTGGGTCGCTCCCCTATCGGAAACATTTCTTCGATACCATATTATCACTTTGTGATTGATTTGGTGGCCACCCTTTGATTTGATTTGGGAGTGTGTCTCGAGGTGGGCGGTAGTAGCTGCTATGTGTTACTACTAGTCTGGATCCATAAATTGGCAGCATCCTACCCTGGGCATTGCCTCGCGTGCCTTGTCATATCCTGATCGCGCCCATTACGGGTTTTGTTGTGTCGTACACTATGGAGTGCCCTTTGATAGCCTTCTAGTTCATGGAAGAATTGCGGTACTGTATAGACTGTGGCATTTATATACAAATGTGTTAAGGGAGATATATGTAACGCCTTAACGCTATTTTATTATTTTACTTTACCGTAGACATTATTTATGTTGCGTATTGTATTATGTATGTAGATAATTCAACGGATCCATAAAGGATGGAAACCCCAAACATTCTTTAAGTTATTGCATTTCATTTGGACATTTAACTTGAGTTGATTTACTTGCATAAGATTGTTAATTCTGACTCGAGTGTTTTGTGTTTTGCTTTATGCTCGGGTCAGCCTAAGTATTACAACATTTGAGACTCACCTTTTGGAGTTTGAAGCTTGGCTTGGAGATATATCTTATCTATTCAGCTTTCCAGTTATTCTGTTATTTCAGTCATTTGGTTATTTCTGTTCAGACTTGTTATTTGCTTATGTATTAGAGACTTTTGAGCATTTGGACTTCTGTTATCTTTTGTCATGGACTCTGTTGTTTCTGTAGTAGCTTCATAAACTACTATTGATCTATTCCGCTGCGTGTTGTTGTTTTACTGTGTCAGTAATTGATTTATTTACTATATATGCAAAGTTTTTCCAAATATAAATGACAATCTGTTATTTTGAGCAATTCAAGTCTAACGTGGATGGTTTATTGTCGATTTGAATGGTTCAAAATAGCGGGTCGTTGCACACATTGCCAATTCCATCACACACTATTGATTTCCATAAATGTACAACCTATGAGCTCGTACGTCCCAGAGAAGGGAGTTAAGCTAAGAGAAATTGCCTTTTCCGCCACCAAACAGATGTACGTTTGAAAAAATCAATGTACATGCGTTATAGAAATGCAATGTCAGACATATGTTTATCTAGGAATTGGATAAAACGAAGGTACTCTCCTACCACATCTTGTCGGGAATTACCCCTATGATTAGTAGTGATAAGCCCTTGCATAGAACATCTCAAATGGAGAACTACTGTCACTAATAAGTGATATGGGAAAATTTCCCCTGAGGGTCAGTGATAAGCAGCCCTACATTCCATCTTCCAAATCATATCATCCCATGTCTTTTATTTTCGAAAATGTAAATTGGTTCAAAGTGGTCTTCGGATAGTAATCTCCCAAATCCGACCCTAGTTCCTTCAAACCAATCATCGATAAAAATATGTTAAGTGAATAGGAAATTATTCTTTGATTGATAAATCAAAATACCTTCTAGAGATATGTATCTTTAAAACATTCTTCTCGGCATATGGGGAATCATTAAACCTCTCTTTAAATTTGGAAGTACAAATTCAATTTAGAAAACATTATTGAGTAAATAGGATCATGGAAATTATACTAATTCTACTCAATATCAATTTCCATATTCAACCTTTATTATCCGTCGAATAACAGTGAGATCACCTTTTAAATTGTCATGGATAGTACGAGTTCCCTCTTTGGAATTTTTTACCACGTATAAGAAGATTATTTTTATGCAATCCTAGTTGTTTAAATTTGGAAAATTATATCTTTTATACTTTTGGAAATTTTGATCCGAATAAATCGAATTTACTATCTCCTTCGTCGGGCGAGTCCGGGTAACTTGGGAGGGCAGGAGCTGGTTTTCCAAACCCGAGCCTAGAGAATACCTCTCTGTCACCCATAAGGTAGTCAAATTATTTGATCAACTCTAAATATATTAACGTACGTAAATTTGATCAACTCTAAATATATTAACGTACGTAATTAAGTTTTAATTTTTTAGGGCATACGAGCTATCCCTTCGATCCGTTCCATTCCTCGATTGGATTTTCTATGACACTCACAAATGGAACAAATGTACTAGTAGTTTCCACCTACTCATTTTAATCCTCTTAATAATCTTTAAATTGCTTAACTATTTATTGAAAAGGTTCACAAAAAATTCAGGAAAGATTAATTAAGTTCAAACTTTTGTTTGCAGAAGTTATTAAAAGTGCTGCAAATAGTGTTTTCAAAGCTTATTTGGACAAAAAAAACTTTTTGATTATATAGAAAACCATGTCTATAACTCAAGTCTCCTTTAAAACATTTTAAAATATTTTTAGGATTTATTCTATATTTTTAAGAATTAAAAATATTAATTTTAAAAGAAATCCCTTTATGGATTCTGAACTACAAAACCGCTATTATTTTGAAATATTGTTTTGCTCATATTTCAAAATCTACTAAACCGAATCTTGATCTTTTTCTTTTTTGGAAAAATATGATTATATGGATTTGGAAAACTCTTATTACAAATAATTCTGACTCAGAATCCATCGTATAAATGGATTTAACTTTCCACGGCGTGAAATCATGAACTGTTGTTGCGCGACACGCCTATTTTACTCAAATTTTATATTCTTTTCAAACTTCATCGAAACACTTTTAAATATTATAAAATATTTATAAATCATTTTACACCATTTTAAAGAGATTTAACAATCTCATATACTCCATTTCATTATTAATGGAAAGTGATTTCCTTTGTGATTTTCAACTTGTATTAAATGTGACTTGTTAATACAATCAAAGAGTATACAATCAACATCCAAACTTGATAAACGATCATCACAACCAAGCATAACAAAATATATATCATATTATAAATTGAGTTTCTCACCTTCATTTTTTAACATTGCTAAACGGACTAAAGCTCCGCTACGATTGCTCGAAAGCTAATGGAATTGATTCTTAGACCTTTAGGAAGTCATGGCCAAGGGTTGAAAGAGGTGGAGGTTTAGCCTTGATCTTGAGATGGAAGATTGCTGAAAGTATGGATGAGAAGTGGTGGAGCTTCGACCTTGAATTCTCAAAATTAGATCCAAAAAATAAGTCTTCTTCTCTTGGGTTTTTGACCCTCTTACTCTCAAAATTCAATAAAGTTATCAGCTAGAAAGTTCTTGAAAATTCTTTTCTCTTGAATTTAAAGAAAAGAATAACTCAATTTTGAGTTGTTTTGAGGGAGAAATAGTTAAAAGAAGAGTAGTTGTTCTCAGATTCACAAAAATCAAACCAGAGAACGTGTCAATTTCTAACTGATTTTTTGATACGTTGCTTAAGGAATTTTGAAAAGTAGTCAAAAGAAAAGTTCTTTAAAATTATTTTCTCAACAATTAAAAAAATAAACACTTGATTTCAGTTACTTTTTGGGAGATATGATCAAAAGAACAAGAGGTATTCTCGAACCTAAAATTATGGGCCCGAAAATGCACTGGAAAGAATTGGGTTTTTTGGTATAGCTAAGTTCAAAATGGTAAGAAGTGGTAAATAAGAAATTTGTACCTATTATAATTTTACATGTTTTGGAAAAAAATACTTTGTCCGTTTGGTTCTGGTTTGGAGAAGTAATGGAGGAATGAATAAGAGTCAAAATGAGTGTGTATTTATAGGCAAGTGGAGAGGTAGATATTTACCTCCTCCTTACATCATCCACATCACCGCCATCATGACTTACAGCACCTCTCTTAACTCACCATTTCAGTCGAAATGACCCCCTACCCCCCATGTGAGTGTGCCCATGTGCATGACCTTATGCATGTGCATTGACTTTGTAAAAGCTTAAGTATTAAGTTTTTAAAAATATCTTAGATGTTATCATATGCATATGTATATATGTGTACATGTATATTTGTATGTTTGTATGCATGTTCATGTGCATGTTAGGGTGTGTATGTGAATGCCACAAATGTATACAAGTCATTTGAACAACATTTTATAATTTATATATGTTAAACCATTATGAATTCTTTGATTTTCGGTCACATTTTCGCTTCTTAGCTAATATACATATATTTGTAAACAAAATTTAAAAAATAACGTCTTATTATTGTAAATGAAATAAAACGATCACATTTGAATTATAAAACCATATAAATCAATTTAAATCATTGTTTACAAAAAGTGTTATTATACCGGTAAACCGATACCGATTTTCCTTATAATTTCAAATTACTTTTATAACTTTATAAAACCGTTATAAATCATTCATTATTACTTTATAACTGATTAAAATAAACTATAATCATTTTAAAACCATTATTTAAATAATTAATAATTATTAAATCATTAACTCTCAATTTAATTTAATAAATCAATTATTAAATATAAAGGTATCACTGATGATGTCATATATACGTTTTATTTTCCTAAAATAAATAATTTTATTTATATTATTGTTCATAGTTAAAAATAAGTGTATGTATCCAACTCCACGCGTGACGCCTTTACGATTTTAGAGTTGTTTATGGGTAAAACGGTTTTCGGCCATTTTATCGATATATCTTTCTAAAGGAACTATATTTTGGAACATTCTTCCAAAATAAGTTCATAATTACCAATTATCACTTAAAACTTGATTATTTATGAAAAATAATCTATATTTATATATTTAAAGTAACTTAAATACCTTAATAAAAGTGACCAAATTTCAAGTCGTTACATACTCCCCTCTTAATAGATTTTCATCCTCGGAATTACACCAAAACAAAAACTCGACAATTCTTACCCAAAACAATTTTTTATAGAAGCAATTCTATATGATATACATAGATCATCCATAACATCTAATTCGACCTTTTTATTAGAATCCACAACTTTACTTCCGAATTAGTATTGATCCCTCGATCCTCTAGTGCAGACTTCCATTAGGTCTTCCGATCAGAATTTTTTATTTTCCTTGCATAGCTCTCAACTATGATAGAGAACTTAAGTATCCAACCACATACTCTCATCAATGTTCATCATCAAGAATCAACTGGTAAATTCTTTTTTGGATCGATGTAAACTCCTCAAAGCTCTGTACTCAAGTCCTAGATTAAATTGTGTGACGAAATATTCCACATATTTCATATTAATTTAATGATCTTTCAAGAATTTTATCGAAAACATTTCATAAAACTTTCAATATTTTTTCAAACATACTTTTAAAAATGCTTCTTTATTTTTAGCTATTTTCTAACATTTCTATCTCTTTTAAAATAATTATTCAAGTTAAAGATAACTTACCTTTTATTATAATATACCTCTTATATTATAATTTGCTTCTTTTAACTAATATTCAATCCAAACACCTTTGTATTTAATAAAACTTCTTTTGTTAATCATGACTTATTTTATTAATTAATACTCCTCTTTATTAATTATCCACTATACCAGTTTCAATACTTAAAGGTATTCATATACTTATTTAAATGTTTTAAGTATATTCACAATTTATTTAACAAGTTTACTTACTTAAAAATAAAATCAAAGAGATTGAAGCAAATTTTACCAAAACACTATTATAATAAGCTCCTTTATAAATTAAACATATAATATTTTCTATCTTTTTATAAAAGATTCCAACACTTGCTGTTATCTTTAAAATCCTATTATTAAAGATCTAAATATACCCATAAGATTTCTATTTAAATATACCTATAAGAGTTCTTCCAAAGTGCTATTCAAGGGTTTAAAAACAAATGCTGCTAAACACTGTTTACTACAAACCCAAAATCATTCATTAATAACTTTAACCATTTCTTTTAAAGATCAAAGCATACCTATGATTATCAATTAAGATAATACACTTTAATAAAAATTGACAACCATCAATTAATTTATTAATTAATAATTCACATTATCCTTTTTAACTTCAAAAATTATATAAATCTAGTCACTCAAAAATAATACCAAGGAACTGGGCAACACCAGTAGTGTCGCATATTTTCTTAACAAGAAGGGGAATACCTAAGAGAAGCATTTACCATCCGAACACATCTCATACCTATATTTAGTTACTTTCAAGCCACTCGAATCAATTAGTCATAAGATTGTTTTTTGTTTTCAAAATCCTATTTTAGAAATAATGCTATTATTATTACTTTCAAAAATCATTTGAAATTCCTTTCAAAAATACCAGAATTTAAATTCTCAAAAATTCCTTTATAAAGCACGTTTTATAAATCAAATTTATAAAATCACTTATACAAAACATATTCATAAGATATATCGATCTTAAATAAATTCCTTTAATCTTGAACCAACATAATTATTTATCGAATATCCCATAGTCAAATTGTGAAAATAAATTCATGAGGTTTACACACTTAAACTTTTTGAATTAACAACCAATCATTCAATGATAATAACTAAGTATTATCATTTCCTTAATCAAATAACTACACTAAAAAATATTCTTTATACTCAAAATATAATCCTACGTAAAATTATTTGATTTACGAATTTTTAAAACCAAAATCATTTATCATTAATAAATACATGCTCATATATAATACTCTCAAACTCATTCTAGCATGTTGCTAACCTTACCTCTAACGAGTTACTCATCTTAGGGCATTACTAACCCTATCTCGGACGTGACTTTACCTCGACCAAAGCCTAGGTGTTCGCTCAACATAAGCAACCAAATGTAAAGACCCATTTCCTCGACCAACGGAAATCGACACTAATATTCTCGGTATTCTAGTGCCGCAAATCCCAGTGCCGGAGAGGCGGTTCTTTAAAGATTAAAGAGAAAAATAGATAGAATAAAACCTTGCATGAATGGAATTACAGATACTATTTCAATATATAATCTTTACAGTGGAAATTTAGATACATTTATCAGAGTCTATCCTAATCTTAGCTTGGACGGTTAGAAATGCCCATCCTTGCAAATGCTGAAAACAACAAAACACAAATGTAGTGGGGATTGAAATAGGTAATCATCTACAGGAAATCTTCGGCATCAAGCTCCATCCAATTACTCTAAGTCAAACCTAAACTACTTGGCTGCCTAAAAAAATTAGGGCACCCAGAGTTTGGGAAAATAAAATAAACTCTAGGTCAATTATGAGACTGATGTGAGAAACTCAATGTTATCCGACCTTTTATCCCGGCTACACAAAGGTGATTATAAGGACTAGACACTATTAATGAGAAAGATGTCTATGAGACGGCAATAATGTGACTAGAGCATGATATCCGAACAGTTACATCTTGCCTAGGGTAAATAAGATCAACGGAAAGGTGATACAGGATGTCAGAATGATGAAGGTTAGTTTAATGGAACAGGTGTCGTCATAGATGTTTGATAAGTTGAAGAGTGTATAAGTGAGGTCAGCATAGTGTGTTGGGCTGAGCTTTTCCTATGGTGGGCCTAAGTGGCCAAAGGGGTCCAAGCTTGAAGATGTCAGTTAGGCTGAAGGCTGCCTTCGTCTATAAATACAAGGGTAAGGGGCCATTTTTGGGATCTCTAGCTCTCTCTTTTTGGGGAGGACTTCATCACCTTCATCTTCCTACTCCATATACTCTATCATGGCTTTTCTTATAAACTTGTATCAATGGATTTTAGCCAATTGAACAACTCATGTAATTGTAATCAAATGAAGAATGAAATTTAAAGTGGACGTAGGCCGAGATTATCAAACCACTATAAAATCTTTATGTCAATTTACTTTTATGCTTTGTTCCCTAGATTCTATTAATTCTCTGATGTCCATGAAATTCTACGAGTGTTAGTGACCAATTTTGGTGCTAACACTCAAAATACCCAATTTTCAAAGCAAAGGGTATTTTATAAGACTAGGTCACACATAAATATGGAATGGGTTTTACCTTATGACAACTAAAATCTTTACCACGCAAAAACTGGGGATATTATTTTAATGACATTATTTTGAAACACGTTGCAACTAAATTTTTTAATCTTATCCGAAATTGTTACCATTATTAAATTCCAGACATGTTAGTCTCTACAAACAAGTCCGAAGGCACTTATTGAGGAACGGATTCCATAAACTTACAAGGTAATGGACTACATTCCGTACAGTATATCTCTAGAGGGATGCACCAAGGATACACAAACAATCCTTCGCATTCGAAAGACTGGTCTATCCTTATTTAGCACTCAGATATGGACCAAATAGAAATCGAATATCTCATCACCTCTGTTGTTACCGACCTATCCGAGACGTCTCATACCATACACCACATACCCGAAATACAGAGGTTATCAAGAAAGGTGGTGATCATACCCTAACTGTTGTAAACCATATAACCTTACGGCGTACCTGTTTTAGCCATTATCAAGTGATGAGGCCTGAGGTAGCGATTACCTTTGTCCTAGCACATTCCACTTTAAATTCCACATTGCCAATTCCATCACACACTATTGATTTCCATAAATATACAACCTCTGAGCTCATATGTCCTAGAGAAGGGTGTTACGCTAAGAAAAGGTTCCTTCACCATCGCCAAACAGATGTACATTTGTGAAAATCAACGTACATGCATTTTAAAAATGCAATGTCAAACATTTATCCATACAAGTTATCCAAGAATTGTATAAACCGAAAGTACTCTCCTACCACATCCTGTTGGGAATTACCCCTAGGATTAATAGCAAGAAGTCCTTGCATCAAATATCTCAAATGGAGAACTACTGTCACTAATAAGTGATATGGGAAAATTTCCTCTGATGGTTAGTGACAAGCAGCCCTACATTCCATCTTCCAAATCATATCATCCCATGTCTTTTATTTTCGAACACGTAAATTGGTCTGAAGTGGTCTTCGGATAGCAACCTCCTAAATTCGACCCCAATTCCTTCGAATCAATCATTGATAAAAATATGTTACGTGAATATGGAATTATTCTATGATTGATAATTAAAATGCCTTATACAGATATGTATCTTTAAAACATTCTTTTTAGTATATATGGAATCATTAAACCTCTCTTTTGTTTTGGAAGTACAAATTCATTTTAGAAAACATTAGCTAGTAAATAGGATCATGGAAATTATACTAATTCTACTCAATATCAATTTCTATATTCAACCTTTGTTAACCGTCGAATAACAGTGAGATCACCTATTAAATTATCATGGATAGTACAAGTTCTGTAATGGCCCGTTTTCCCGTACCTTTTGAATCGATAATAAACCACATATGTCCAACTCAAATTGCACGAAAAGACGGATCATTAAGGGTAGAAAGAAAAATAGACAGAACAGAATCTCACTCGAATGGAATAACATATATTATTGAACAAATATCTTTACAGCGGAAAACTTTTAAATACATATATCAGAGTCTAACCTAACTTCAGCTTGGATAATTATAAAACTTGCCCTTACAAATGCTGACAAACATCAAACAAAATATACTAAGCAGAGCGGATAACAGCATATCTCCATACGTCGATGAATATCTCCAGCTCTCCTCTGGAAACTCCAGCTGTCTTCGACTATCCTGAAACTACTCGGATCTGACCCGAGTATTGAAAATACCCGGATCAGGCTTGATAAACCAGCGTGAGAAAAACTCAATAATAAATGACAGTGTCATATATCAGCCTTTGGATAAAATCCTTTGAAAACAAAGAGTATCTCATAAGACCACGCCCACACATAAACACGGACGTGTTTTTACCTTATGATAACTAAATCACTTTTATATCAAAACATTTGATACTATTTCTAATGACATCTCTTTGAAAACATTTGCAAATAAACTTATTAATCTTAGACGAAATTGTTACCATTATTAAATTCCAGCATACTAGGCACTACAAACAAAACCATAGATTCTTATTGGAGAATGGATTTCCATACAAATGACCAGGCGCATGAGCTACCTTTCGAAATGGGTACATCTCTAGATGGATGTCCCGAGGCACAGAACATCTGCCCTCTACCAACACAAGACCGGCCTACCTTTGTAACTAGATAGTACCGAATATGTCATCCCCCGGTCGTTACCGACCTTTAACCGAGCGCTCGTTTTCCATACACCACATAAATTAACATCCCGAACATCACAGCGGGGAGAAATATATCTAGAAGGGGATGATCATACCCTAATTGGGAATGACCCACTTAGCCTTGCCGCATCTGATCCTGCTTCGGTCATTTCTGGTTTGATGAAGCTTGAGGCAAACGGTTACCTTTTTACAAAGCACATATCACATCTTTGAATGCCACATTGCCATTTCCGTTTAACTACTAATTGCCTTCCACAAAAATACAACCCTTGTGCTCGTATGTCTCATGGAGGGTGTTAAGCTAAGAGAAGTTTCCTTCTCCGCCACCACTGATGTACGTTTGTAAAAACCAATATACGTAATTTTAGAACTGCAATGTCAGACAATCGTCCATACAAGTTGTCCAGGAACAGGACAAACCGAAGGCACTTTCCTCGGCCATTACTAGGCGAGAAGCCCTTGCAATCCAAAAATCTCCATCACGAGGAGACCACTGCTATATATAACTCGGGAGCTACCCAGAGCAAGTCAACAGGCAGTCCTCACGCTATAAAGATCCACGGTCTTCAAAATCATCATCTTCAACTAGTCTTCACGTTCGAACGTATACATTGGTTCGAAGTGGTTTTCGGATAGGAATTAACCAAATTCGACTCCGGTTCCTTCGAAATCCAATCATCGATAGAAGTGAATATGAGTATATAGGATTTATTAAGTCTCTTTTCACTTTAATTCTTTTCGGATGATTTCAAAATCTCTTTCTTTTGACTTAGGATAATTTCTAAGAAATTCATTCTTTTTCTTTGGAAAATATCTCAAATTTCCTTACTTAAGTCTTGATCCAAACTCCTTAACTTTTTAAGCGGGTCAAAAACAATGTTATTAAAGACATCATTTACAATAAACCTTAAATAAATCTTAGAAAACATTTTGGAGTAAACAGGATCATAGAAATCATTCTTTTTGGCAAACGCTTAAATTTTGGATAATACCGATCTTCTTTTAAATTCAAAAACTTAATACAGTCTTTTTTTATTTAAGAGCATCTGGGCTTTCCTTTCGATCTGTTCCATCCCTCGCCTAATAAAAGAAAACATAGGCCAGGTAAGTTCAGGGCACTGGTTGCTCCATCCCTAACCTTAGTTAAACACCTTGTTTTATCTTTCCAGATCTCACAAGCGGGACAAATGTACTAGTCGTTTCCGCATACTCAGATTTTCAACTTTATTTTGAAATTGCCTATAAATATCCCAAATTATCTTTCAAAATACTTAATTATCCTTTTTAAAACATTAACAATTGATTCTGGAAATCGTCGTTACATTTTGAACTCATATTCCAAAAATTATAGAATTCAAAGTAGAGAAGTGCTGTAGAAAGTGCTAAATATGCTTATTTGAATTAAACCACTTTTAAATATTTGAAAACTCATATTATCAAATCCAAATCTCTTTTAAATCATTTAAATAAATTTATCAAATTTATTTCATATTTTTCCATAATTAAAAACATTCATTTAAACAGATTTCCTGTTATGGTCACTAAACTACACTAGCGCGATTTTTCTATAAAATTGATTTGGACTTAATTCAAAATCTACTTATTGAAATTTGATTTTCTTTCTTCGTTTAGAAGATATAGATATAATAGTCCGGAATTTTCTTATCTCGAAGGATTCCGAGCCATATTCCACTCTATACACTTATTTGAACTTTTCGGCGCGAAATCGCGAACTATCGTTGCGCGACGCGTCAAGTTTTAACTTATCAGTTCATATTGGATTTCAGCACTTATAAAATCATTAGAAACCATTTTAAATCAATAATTTCACTTTTTAAAGTATTTCAAATATATTTTCACTATTACCATATTCTAATATTATTTTGTTCCCATTATTTTAATATTAAATTTTAAATTCCAATTTTAACTCAATTTCAATTCTAATCTCAAATTAAACACATTTAAAACTTAGATTTCAAATCTAATTTCAACTTAAATTTCAATTCAACTCCAAACTAAACTTCACTTTTTCAAAATTGATTTCAATTTCAATTTCACTATTCGTCTTGATTTCAATTTCTAATTAACTATCGTTTTCAAATCCGTTTCACTTCAAATTTCAAATTCTCTTTCATTTTAACTTTAATTTCACTTCTAAATGAAAAGAGACTTATTTTTCCACAATATCTCATATTACTAAAATATGGTCTTATTAACAAAGGGATTACTTAATCAAAATGAACATATCCAATATTCATATTTATCACTAACATAACATCCATTCAACCAATCACATGCATATGATTTCAAATCTAACATTCACTATTAATATCATAACGGGATACATTATCACAATTCACTTAATTTACTAGCTATCAAATCATCCATATTAACAATCAATTTGGTATGAACATTCATATGTCATAAGAGTGTAAATATGATTTATAACATAATCAAAATATAAATTCAAAAGCAATGAGAATTTCTCACCGTAAACCAAAGCGATTAACTTCCTACCAATATTCTAATCAACCAACACTTCACTAATTAATTCTTACTCCATTAAAAACTGGCAAACAACACCCTCTCCCATCCAATAGCTTGGCCGGGGCTTGAGATGGAGGTTGACCAAAAATATAGACAAGAAGCGGTAGAGCTTTGAACTTAAATTCCCAAGATTTAGATCCGAAAAATAGGTCATCTTCTCTTTTGTTTTTGACTCTCTTACTCACAAAATTTGAAAAACTTATTAACCAAAAAGTTGTTGAAAATTCTTTTCTATTGAATTTGAAAAAAAGAATTAATTGAATCCATGTTGTTTTGAGAGAGATATGTTCAAAATAAAAGAGCTATTCTCGGATTCACAAAAATAAAGCCCGAAAATGACTTCAAAGAATTGAGTTTCAGGTATAGTAAACTATAAAACTGAAAAAAGTGATCAACATAAAAGATGTAGCCACTGAAATTTTATATAGTTTAATAAATAGAAATTCTTAATTTGGATCAGTTGTGATCAAGTTATGATAAAAAAAATAGCCTATTTTCTGGTTTAAAAACTGGGCCAGAAAATGCACTTGAAAGAAGTGGAATTTTGACCTATTTATGCTAAGAACTAGATAAAGTGGTCAGCATGAAAGTTGTAGCAACTGGAAAAATACATGATTTGAAATAAACAATTTTGTATTTTGGTATGGTTTTGAAGAAGTTATGGCCGAGAGAAGAAGAGGTAAAATATGGAGAAAAGAGGAGTTTGATTTGAAGAGAATGAACATTGATTTCTTTTGAATATTTTGAAAATATTTTGACATTATTTATTTCTAATTTTTTTCTATGTCTTGGAAGCCATTAAAGAGAAGAGGAAGAAGATGAACAAGCTTGAGAAAAGAAGTAGAAGAAATGTGAATGAAATGTGAGAAGGAGGTGGATATTTATAGAAAAAGAAAGAAGTGACAAATTTACCAAAATAACCTATTATCAAATTACCAAAATAACCTTACTTCAACCTAAAGTAATATCTACTTTTTCAATGCTTAACATCATCTTTCACATCCTTACTTTATGTCTTAGTCACTTAAAAATTATGTAAAGAATATCATAAATATGTTTGCTTTGATTTGATATTGATTTGATGTTTACTTTTAACTTTTCTTACTTACTTTTGTTAATTCTTACTTACTTTCCTTAATGACTTCTAGAAGTTTACTAATCTTATTTAGTAAAAGTAAACATGTTTAGTGAATTAATTAATACTTACATTATTTTGAATATATGTTCCTATATAAAAATAAAGGTGCGACGACATTGCGACAACTTTTAATCGATAAAACACCGTTTTTCGACAAAATGTTTTACGGTCACATTTTGACGTTTTAGTTAAACTATTTATTTATGTAAACAAAATTTAAAAATAAATTTGTATAATGCTATTTAAAAATATTAACACTCATAAATTAATTAAAATAATTTATTTAATCATTGAAACGTACTTTTCTAAAATCAGCATTTTGTCACTTTTGTGATATAGGCAAATGTTACTATTTTTGTATATACTTCTCTTTCCAAATCCTATCTAATTTTGTCTGAATCATATAACCTTACTTATTTTACATTTAAAATCACTTTAAATATTATATTTTAAAGTTGTCAAATTCTGGGTCGTTACATTCTCGCCTACTTAAAAACATCTTGTCCTCGAAATGAAAGTTAGATAAAAGAATCTATCTCATACTCATATCCTTAAATAATTTGACTTATTTCTACTGATGATAGAAAAGAAGAAGGTCGATATCATAACAACACTAAAACAAATGATGCCAAACATATAAAGATTCCCCACATTAACCTGAGTACCTATCATGTACTTACGATTATATAGACATACATCAAGTCAAATGTCTATCGTACCCATCCTATTGCACACTACACACTTAAGATAATATATACAACAATCCAATAAGACTATACATCCAAAAATTACTAAATAAGATTATGCATCCAAAACAACCACATTGATACTATATCAACATAAATGAATACATCTACATAACTCATCTTCTGTCCTGAGCTTGTACTATACATAGGTCTATATATATACATACCAAAACATCAGTCCAGCAACTATATCTTAGTGCCTACTATTTGAGATAACAATCCAACTACTAAGTAGACAGACCCAACACATCATACTATATGTGATATTTGATTCGATCTATTATTCGAATCCACAACTTTACTTCCGAACTAGTATCGATCTCTCGATTTTCTAGTGCAGACTTTGATCAGACTCTTGATCACAAACCCTTGCTTTCCTTTCATAGCTCTCAACTATGATAGAAAACTTGTGTACATAATCATAAACTCTCATCAATGTTCGTCGTCAAGAATCGAGTGATAAATCCTTTTTCGGACTGGTGTAAACACCTTAAAGTTATGTTCTCAAATCTTAGAACAAAATTTATGTGCTGAAATGATCTATGTTTAACTTATGTACTTATTCATCTTTACCTAACACATTTCTTCAAAATTTCTATTAATCCAAGTTTTTTTCACAACCATTTACTTTCTTCTAAATACATTATTACTTAAGCATACAGATATGACTTAAACTTGTATAATATCCTTTACTTCCTAAGAGTATATATACATATCCCAAATCTTCAAATTGTTATTACTTCAACTAAGGCGTTTAACTAATATGGAACTCTACTATTATCTCAAATTAATAAGTTATAAAACTCAACCCTTAGTTTTCTTTATCCAAGGTTTTCATTTAACTAATATTATTTATCCAATCCATATATCAATAAGGCAACTTTACTATGTGTACATCCTTTTTCTTACCAATCTTAACTTATTTACCTATCCATTTTCTTTAAAATCAAATTTCTTGATCTGAAATCCATCAAATACCTTATAGTCAAATTGTGAAACTTAATTCACATGGTATTAGTTACTTAAACATTTTTCATCCAACATTCAACCTACTAATAT
This sequence comes from Allium cepa, assembly GCA_030765085.1. Classification (NCBI taxonomy): domain Eukaryota; kingdom Viridiplantae; phylum Streptophyta; class Magnoliopsida; order Asparagales; family Amaryllidaceae; genus Allium; species Allium cepa. The sequence goes on along the minus strand of CM060932.1, from coordinate 237,837,117 downwards.
TATTCAAAAAATATCCACTTCTAATCCTACTTCATTTTGAATTACAAATGTTACCCTAAATGTATCACTAATTCAAATTTTATATTAGAATGATATTTCTTATATCTCTTATTCCTAAATTTCACCTTGATTTAACCTAATCAAAGTGTCTAAATTTCAAATTACCTTATCTCCTTATAAGTTATATAACTTATCCTCTCATAACATAATTAGTAAAAAGTCTCAACTTAGGTTTATCTTTTTCCTATCTTGTTGATAAGAATTTTTTTCTAAGTATACATTTTCTTTTTACTTTCTCTAATTACAACTTGTAGCTTCAATATTATCATCAAATATCTTATAATCAAATTGTGAATTTTACTTCACAAGATATTTGTAATAAGCTTTTAAATCCATCCATTATGATAATCACTTAATCATTATTATTTCTTAATACTACATATTTAAGGGTATATGATTGAAATTCTAAATTCTAGCTTTCAACTAATTGATTCTATATGGAATATCTTATAGTGCAATTCTAATCACAAGATATTCATATTTTAGTTTTACTAAGCTAAATTACAATCAATCCTTAATTTCTAACCCAAAAGGTAATAATATCCCCTTCATATTTATAATATAAACCCAAGGTAAAATTATTTCACTTACCAATTCCTTTAAAACAAAATCATTTTTATAAAATTAACAAATACGCGCTCGTATATATAATACTCTCATAACTCATTCTAGGGTGTTACTAACCATATCTCTAATGAGTTACTCATCCTAGGATATTACTAATCCTATCTCTAATGAGATTTTACCCATAATAGAGAAAAGGTTCTCGCTTAACCTTCAGCTTTGATACCAAATGTAATGACCCGTTTGCCCGTACCTTTTGAATCGACAATAAACCACATATGTCCAACACAAATTGCACGAAAAGACGGATCATTAAGGGTAGAAAGAAAAATAGACAGAAAAGAATCTCACTCGAATGGAATAACATATATTATTGAACAAATATCTTTATAGCGGAAAACTTTTAAATACATATATCAGAGTCTAACCTAACTTCAGCTTGGGCAGTTATAAAACTTGCCCTTACAAATGCTGACAAATATCAAACAAAATGCACTAAGCAAAGCGGATAACAGCATATCTCCATACATCGATGAATATCTCCAGCTCTCCTCTGGAAACTCCAACTGTCTTCGACTATCCTGAAACTACTCGGATCTGACCCGAGTATTGAAAATACCCGGATCAAGCTTGATAAACTAGCGTGAGAAAAACTCAATAATAAATGACAGTGTCATATATCAGCCTTTGGATAAAATCCTTTGAAAACAAAGAGTATCTCATAAGACCACGCCCACACATAAACACGGACGAGTTTTTACCTTATGATAACTAAATCACTTTTATATCAAAACATTTGATATTATTCTAATGACATCTCTTTTAAAATATTTGCAAATAAACTTATTAATCTTAGCCGAAATTGATACCATTATTAAATTCCAGCATACTAGGCTCTACAAACAAAACCGTAGGTTCTTATTGGAGAATGGATTTCCATACAAATGACCAGGCGCAGGATCTACCTTCCAAAATAGGTACACCTCTAGATGAATGTCCCGAGGCATAGAACAACTGCCCTCTACCAACACAAGACCGGCCTACCTCTGTAACTAGATAGTACCGAATGTCATCTCCTGGTCATTACCGACCTTTAACCGAGCGCTCGTTTTCCATACACCACATAAATTAAAAACCCGAACATCATAGCGGGAAGAAATATATCTAGAATGGGATGATCATACCCTAATTAGGAATGACCCACTTAGCCTTGCCGCATCTAATCCTGTTTCGGTCCTTTTCAGTTTGATGAGGCTTGAGGCAAACGGTTACCTTTTTACAAAGCACATATCACATCTTTGAATGCCATATTGTCATTTTCGTTTAACTACTAATTTCCTTCCACAAAAATACAACCCTTGAGATCGTATGTCTCAAGGAGGGTGTTAAGCTAAGAGAAGTTGCCTTCTCCGCCACCACTGATATGTATTTGTAAAAACCAATGTACGTAATCTTTAGAACTGCAATGTCAGACAAACGTCCATACAAGTTGTCCAGGAATATGACAAACCGAAGGCACTTTCATCGGCCATTACTAGGCGAGAAACCCTTGCAATCCGAAAAATCTCCATCACGAGGAGACCACTACTATATATAACTCGGGAGCTACCCAGAGCAAGTCAACAAGCAGTTCTCACGCTATAAAGATCCCCGGTCTTCAAAATCATCATCTTCAACAATTCTTCACATTCGAACGTATACATTGGTTCGAAGTGGTTTTCGAATAGGAATTAACCAAATCCGACTCCGGTTCCTTCGAAATCCAATCATCGATAAAAGTGAACATGAGTATATAGGATTTATTAAGTCTCTTTTAACTTTAATTCTTTTCGGATGATTTCGAAATCTCTTTCTTTTGACCTAGGATAATTTCTAAGAAATTCATTCTTTTTCTTTGGAAAATATCTCAAATTTCCTTACTTAATTCTTGATCCAAATTCATTAACCTTTTAAGCGGGTCAAAAACAATGTTATTAAAGACATCATTTATGATAAACCCTAAATCAATCTTAGAAAACATTTATGAGAAAACAAGATCATAGAAATCATTCATTTTGGCGATTGCTTAAATTTTGGATAATACCAATCTTCTTTTAAATTCAAAAACTTAATACAGTCTTTTTTTATTTAAGAGCATCCAGGCTTTCCTTTCGTTCTGTTCCACCCCTCGCCTAAGAAAAGAAAACATAGGCCAGGTAAGTTCAGGGCACTGGTTGCTCCATTCCTAACCTTAGTTAAACACATTGTTTTATCTTCTCAGATCCCGCAGGCGGGACAAATGTACTAGTCGTTTCCGCATACTCAGATTTTCAACTTTATTTTGGAATTGCCTATAAATATCCCAAATTATCTTTCAAAATACTTAATTATCCTTTTTAAAACATTAACAATTGATTCTGGAAAACGTCGTTACATTTTAAACTCATATTCCAAAGGTTATAGAATTCACAGTAGAGAAGTGCTGCGAAAAGCGCTAAATAAGCTTATTTGAATTAAACCACTTCTAAATATTTGAAAACTCATATTATCAAATCCAAATCTATTTTAAATCATTTAAATAGATTTATCAAATTTATTTCATGTTTTTTCATAATTAAAAACATTAATTTAAACAGATTTCCTGTTATGGTTACTAAACTGCACTAGCGCGATTTTTCTATAAAATTGATTTGGACTAATTCAAAATCTACTTATCGAAACTTTGATTTTCTTTCTTCGTTTAGAAGATATAGATGTGATAGTCCGGAATTTACTTATCTCGAAGGATTCCGACCATATTCCACTCTATACACTCATTTGAACTTTTCGACGCGAAATCGCGAACTATCATTGCGCGACGCGTCTAGTTTTAACTTATTTTTCAATATTTGAAATAGTCAGTTCAAATTGGATTTCAGCACTTATAAAATAATTAGAAACCATTTTAAATCAATAATTTCACTTTTCAAAGTATTTAAAATATATTTTCACCATTACCATATTCTAATATTATTTTATTCCCATTATTTTAATATTAAATTTTAAATTCCAATTTCAACTTAATTTCAATTCTAATCTCAAATTAAACACATTTAAAACTTAGATTTCAAATTTAATTTCAATTTAAACTTCAATTCAACCCCAAACTAAACTTCACTTTTTCAAAATTGATTTCAATTTCAATTTCACTATTCATCTTGATTTCAATTTCTAATTAACTATCATTTTCAAATCCGTTTCACTTCAAATTTCAAATTCTCTTTCATTTTAACTTTAATTTCACTTCTAAATGAAAAGAGACTTATTTTTCCACAATATCTCATATTACTAAAACATGGTCTTCTTAACAGTTAATCAAAATGAACATATCCAATATTCATATTTATCACTAACATAACATCCATTCAACCAATCACATGCATATGATTTCAAATCTAACATTCACTATTAATATCATAATGGGATATATTATCACAATTCACTTAATTTACTAACTATCAAATCATCCATATTAACAATCAATTTGGTATAAACATTCATATGTCAGAAGGGTGTAAATATGATTTATAACATAATCAAAATATGAATTCAAAAGCAATGAGAATTTTTCACCGTAAACCAAAGCAATTAACTTCCTACCAATATTCTAATCAACCAACACTTCACTAATTAATTCCTACTCCATTAAACACCAGCAAACAACAACCTCTCCCATCCAATAGCTTAGCCGAGGCTTGAGATGGAGGTTGACCGAAAATATAGAGAAGAAGCGGTAGAGCTTTGAACTTAAATTCCCAAGATTTAGATCCGAAAAATAGGTCATTTTCTCTTTAGTTTTTGACTCTCTTACTCCCAAAATTTGAAAAACTTATTAACCGAAAAGTTGTTGAAAATTCTTTTCTATTGACTTTGACAAAAAGAATTATTTGAATCCAAGTTGTTTTGAGAGAGATATATTCAAAATAAAAGAGCTATTCTTGGATTCACAAAAATAAAGCCCGAAAATGCGCTTCAAAGAATTGAGTTTAAGGTATAGTAAACTTCCAAACTGGAAAACGTGATCAACATAAAAGATGTAGCCACTGAAACTTTATACGGTTTAAAAAAAATTCTTAATTTGGATCAGTTATGATCAAAACAAAATAGCATATTTTCTAGTTTAAAAACTGGGCCAGAAAATGCACTTGAAAGAAGTGAAATTTTGACCTATTTATGCTAAGAACTGGATAATGTGGTCAGCATGAAAGTTGTAGCCACTGGAAAAATTAATGATTTGAAATTAAAAAATATATATTTTGGTACGGTTTTGAAGAAGATATGGCCGAGAGAAGAAGAGGTAAAATATGGAGAAGAGAGGAGTTTGATTTGAAGAGAATGAACATTGATTTCTTTTGAATATTTTGAAAATATTTTGACATTATTTATTTCTAATTTTTTTCTATGGCTTGGAAGCAATTAAAGAGAAGAGGAAGAAGATGAAGAAGCTTGAGAAAAGAAGAAGAAGAAATGTGAATGAAATGAGAGAAGGAGGTGGATATTTATAGAAAAAGAAAGAAGTGGCAAATTTACCAAAATAATCTCTTACCAAATTACCAAAATAACCTTACTTCAACCTAAAGTAATCTCTACTTTTTCAATACTTAACATCATCTTTCATATCTTTACTTTATGTCTTAGTTACTTAAAGATTGAGTAAAGAATATCATAATTATGTTGGCTTTGATTTGATATTGATTTGATGTTTACTTTTGACTTTTCTTACTTACTTTTGTTAATTCTTACTTACTTTTCTTAATGACTTCTAGAAGTTTTATAATCTTATTTAGTAAAAGTAAACATGTTTAGTGGATTAATCAATACTTATATTATTTTGAATATATGTTCCTATATAAAAATAAAGGTGCGACGACATTGCGACAACTTTTAATCGACAAAACGTCGTTTTCGACAAAATGTTTTACGGTCACATTTTGACGTTTTAGTTAAACTATTTATTTATGTAAACCAAATTTAAAAATAAATTTGTATAATGCTGTTTAAAAATATTAACACTCATAAATTAATTAAAATAATTTATTTAATCATTGAAACTTACTTTTCTAAAATCAGCATTTTGTCACTTTTGTGATATATGCAAATATTACTATTATTGTGTATACTTATCTTTCCAAATCCTATCTAATTTTGTTTGAATCATATAACCTTACTTATTTACATATAAAATCACTTTAAATATTATATTTTAAAGTGGTCAAATTCTGGGTCGTTACAAGTTCTCTCTTTGGAATTTAGTACTAAGTATAAAATGATTATTTCTATACAATCCAAGTTGTTTGAATTTGGAAAAGTATATCTATTATACTTTAGGAAATTTTGATCCGAATAAATCATATTTACTATCCCCTCCGTCAGGTCCGGGTAGCTAGGGAGGGCAGTCAACTGGTTTCCCAAACCCAAGCCTAGAGACTACCTCTCTAGCACCCATAAGGTGGTCAAGTTATTTGATGGACTCAAAATCTTTTAACATAACTAATTAACTTTTAATAATTTTGGAGCATCTGGGCTCTCCCTTCGATCAGTTCCATTCCTTGGTCGGATTTTCTATAACACTCACGAATGGAACAAATGTATTATTCGTTTCCGCCTACTCATTTAAAACTTCTTAATCATCTTTAAATTTTTTAACTGTTTATTTGAAAAGGTTCACAAAAAAATTAGGGAAAGATTGATTAAGTTAAAACCATTATTTGCCAAAGTTATTAAAAGTGTTGCGAAAAACTGCTGCAAATAGTGTTTTCAAAGCTTTTTTGGTCAGAGCAACTTTTTGGTTAATTAGAAATCCATTTTTATAATCACGTCTCTTTTAAAACATTTACAGGATTTATTCCATATTTTTTATGGATTAAAAATATCAATTTTAAATGAAATCTTTAATGGATTCCGAACTAAAAAGCGCGATTATTTTGAAAAATTGTTTTGCCCATATTTCAAAATCTACTAAACCAAATCTCGATCATTTTCTTTTGTTTGAAAACTATGATTACAAGGGTTCGAAAAATTCTTATTATAAAGAACTCCGACTCAGAATCCATCGTTTAAATGTATTTAACTTTCCACGGCGTGAAATCGCGAACTACCGTTACGCGACTATTTTAACTAAATTTTCATATTCTTTTCGAACTTTATCGATAGACATTTAGATGTTTATAAAACATTTATAAATTGCTTAGAACCATTTTAAAGAGGTTTAACAATCTCATATACACCATATCATTTATTAAAGAAAGTGGTTTCCTTTGTGATTTTTGACGTGTATTAAACGTGACTTGTTAATACAATCAAACAATATATAATCAACATCGAAAAATGACAAATAATCATCACAACCAAGTATAACAAAACATATATATAATATTATAAATAGAGTTTCTCAACTTCATTGGTTTCTAATTTTGCTGAACGGATTATAGCTCTGCTACGATCGCTCGAAAGCTAATGTAATTGATCCTTAGACCCTTGGGGAGTCATGACCAAGGATTGAAAGAGGTGGAGGTTTGGACTTGAGCTTTAGATGGGGTGGCCGAAAGTATGGAAGAGAAGTGGTGGAGCTTCGATCTTGAATTCTCAAAAGTAGAACCGAAAAATAGGTTAACTTCTCTCAGGTTTTTTACCCTCTTACTCTCAAAATTTGAAAATGTTATCAACTAGAAAGTTCTGGCAAATACTTTTCTCTTGAATTTAAGAAAAGAATAACACAATTCGAGTTGTCATGAGGGAGATATAGTTAAAAGAAGAAGAGCTATTCTCAGATTCACAAAAATCAAACCCGAGAATGATTGGACTTTACTGATTTTTAGACATGTTTCTCCAGGAATTTTGTAAAGTGGTCAAAATAAAAGTTCTTGAATCTTTTCTCTATAATTCAAAAAAAAAGAAACACTTGATTTTGATTATTTTGGAGGGAGATATGATCAAAAGAACAAAAGATATTCTCGGACCTAAAATTTGGGGCCTGAAATTGCATTGCAAAGAAGTGGGTTTTTAAGATAGCTAAGTTCAAAATGACAAGAAGTGGTAAAAAAGAAAGTTATAGCCATTAGAATTTTACATGGGTTCAGCAAAAAGAATTTCTCCATTTTGTTCCGGTTTGGAGATGTTATGGATGAATGAAGAAGAGACAAAATGAGTGGGTATTCATAGGCAAGTGGAGAGGTAGATATTTACCTCCTCCTTACCTCATCCACCATAACCACCATCATTACTTCCACTACCTCTCTTAACTAACCATTTCAGCCGAAATGACCCCCTCCATGTGAATGTGCCCATGTGAATGTCCTTATGCATGTACATTGACTTTGTAAAAGCTTAAGTATTAAGTTTTTTCTAAAATATCTTAGATATTATCGTATGTGTGTGTGTGTACATGTATGTTTGTATATATGTTAATGAGGATGTTAGGGTGTGTATGAGCATATGTGTACAAGTCATTTGAGCGACGTTGTATAATTTATATGCGTTAAATGTTACAAATTCAGATTTCGATCTTTGGTCACAATTTCACATCTTAGCTAATATACATATATCTGTAAACAAAATTTGAAAACTAGTTTCTTATTATTATAAATGAATTAAAATGATCTCATTTGAATTATTAAACCATACAAATAAAACCATTGTTTACAAAAACTGTTATTATACCGATAAATCAAAATCGTGTTTGCATATAATATCAAATTTCTTTTACAACTTTATAAAACCATTATAAATCATTTATTATTACTTTTTAACTAATTAAAGTGAATAATGATCATTTTAAAACCATTATTTAAATAAATAAAATAATTATTAATTATTAACCCTCAATTTGATTTAATAAATCAATTATTAAATATAAGGGTATCACTGATGACGTCATATATACTTTTTATTTTCCAAAAATAAGATATTTTTTTTTTCATATACTGGTTCGTAAATCAAAATAAATGTATGTATTCAGCTCCGTGTGTGATGTTTTATGTTTTAGAGCTGTTTATCGTTAAAACGGTTTTCGGCCATTTTATCGATATATATTTCCAAAGGAACTATATTTTGGAACATTCTTCCAAAATAAGTTCATTATTACTAATTATCACTTAAAACTTGATTATTTATTAAAAATAATCTATATTTGAATATTTAAATTAAATTAATTTAAATATCTTTAATTAAAGTGACTAAATTTCGGGTCGTTATATATACACAAAGAAACACACATGCATACATACATTAATACATAAGTATCTTACTTATTATAAATGCATGTGTTTGTTTATACATTATATTTTACAACACCTCCGATAACTTTTAGCTGACGAAAAGTCTAAAATTCAGAAAATGAATTTCGGTAACATTTTTGATTTTTTTTCGAACCATATATTTTTATAAACAAATTTCAAAACTATTTCACAATCATTATTTATTATTTAAAAGATTTTTATTTTAAATATGAAATTTATTATCCGAATATTTAAAATTAACTAAATATTCTCAAATTAAAGTAGTGAAATTTTGGTAGTTACTGCTAGAGTGGATTCCAGCCATCTGGTCCTCTCCAACGTCAATAAAAGGGGAACATCATGTTAGTGGCATATAATACTAATAAATACAAACACGATGAGATGGCCACTTCCTCGATCCCCAGAAATCGACACTAATATTTCCTCAGTATTCATGTACCGCAAATCCTAGTACTGGAGAGGCAGATTATAATGGGGTAAAAGATAATAAAGATAGAAGACTGAAAAATAATAGAATCTCACATTGAATTAAAATTTCTGTAATCATATAGATAGTACATACAATCACTCTTAAAATGAGATATCGGAGTCATAGTAAGTACTAACCTAGCTAGGATAGTTATAACGACCTATCCCTACAGGAGATGGTAGATACATATACATAATACAAACACAACGGAAAGTGGTGGTAATAACAAAAAGATCCAAAATGCTCCATGCTGCATGCTCCAAAATGCTTTAAATTAGCTAACTAGGGCACCCAGAGTTTAAAGGAAAAGAAAATAAACTCCGGGTCAATCAAGGGGCTGGTGTGAGAAACTCAAAATACATATATTTGAAAACAAAGGTATCTCATAAGACCACTCTGCACATAAACACGAAACTGATTTTTCCCTTATGATAAATAAAACATTTGTTAGGCAAAAATAGTTTGATATTATTTTTAATGACATTCTTTTTTTGAAAATACTTTTCAGATAAACTTTTGAATCTCAGCCGAAATTATTACATAGTTAAATTTGACGCCATAATACGTTTACAATCAAGTTCGTAGGCAATTATAGGAAAATGGAAGGTAAGGGACTACCTTTCATAAAATACATCTCTAGAGGAATGTATCGAAGATACAAAAACAATCCTCCGCATCTGGCAAGACCGGTCTAACTCTATTTGTCATTCATACATGGCCTAGATAGAAACCGAATATGACATCAAGCTAGTCGTAATCAACTTATTCGGGATCCCATAGCATACAAACAGACTCGACATATAGAGAGTAATCTAGAAAGGTGATAACCATACCCTAATGTTTGCGAACTTCATAGCCTTACGGCGTACCAAGTTTAAGCCATTACCGGTGATGAGGCCCGAGGTAACGATTACCTTTCACATAACACATTTCACTTCGAATGCCGCATCGTCATTCCATGATCGCATAACTAATTTCTACAAACGTACAAATTTTGAGATCATACGTCTCATGAAAGAGTGTTAAGCTAAGAGAAGTTGCATTCTCCACCAGCAAATAGATGATACGTTCATAGAGATCAATTAATGTAATTAGAATTGCAACGATAAACATTCTTCCATACAAGTTGTCCAGGAATAGGACAAACCGAAGCACTCTCCTACCACATCCTGTCTAGAATTACCCTTAAGATTAGCAATGAGAAATTCTTGCATCGAAGATCTTAAATGAAGAACTACTGCCACATAATATGATACAAGAAATTCCCCCGAGGGTCAGTGACAAGCAGCACTACATTCCACCTTTCAAATCATTTCCTTGTCTTCATTTCGAATACGTAAATTGGTTTAGAGTGGTCTTCGAATAGGAATCACCCAAGTCCGACCCCGGTTTCTTCGAACCAATCATCAATAAAAGAAATATTAAGTAAATAGGGAGTTATTCTTTTGATTTATTACTTCCTTTATCAAAAATATCTTCAAGAGATATATATCTTTTAAAATATTTCTTTCCGATATATATGAAATCATTAAACCTCTCTTATCAAATTCTTTGATTACTTAAAACCTTTTTAAATCTTGGAATAATTCTAAATCATTTTATTTTTTACTTAGGAAAATATAATCAAACCATTTCATTTAATCTTAGCAAAATATTTCTTAATTCAAAAAATAAATAAAAATCTTGATTGAGTTAAAACTATGTTATCTAGGATGTTAATCCAAACTAGTAAATATTAAGTGAGCAGAATCTATCGAAATAATCTAATTCTATTCAATATAAGTTCCCGTATTCAATAAGTACAATTGGCGGAATACTGGCGAAATCACCATTTAAATTCCACGAATAGTATGAATTCCCTCTTCGGGCTTTAACACCAGGTATAAGAAGATTATCTCCATAAAATCCAAGTTGTTTAAATTTGGAAATTTAGTCTTTTATACTTAACTCGTTTCCGATATTTCGACCTTATATATCCTTCGCCCAGAAGAGGCCAGGTGAGCCAGGGCACTGGTTGCTCCTGAACATCTCCTTAGTTTAAGCACCTCAATCAGATCTCACGAATAGAAAAATCCAATCTACTAGTCGGCTTTTAGAGCCGAAATTAAATCACTTGATTTTTGACAGATTTTCTTTAAATAATTTATTTAAACATTTTTAAATAAATTATAGAACTTCCAAATCATCATTAAAATGCTTAATTATTTATTTGAAAACATTTTGTAACAACTAGCTATTTCGAACGTTCGCATCCGCACATGTCGGACTTGAATTGCTCAAAACAACAAATTGTTAATTTATATTCGGCAAGACTCAGTATGTACAGTAAATAAATCAATAACAAGTTCACAGACATAGAGTAATATAGCAATAAGCAGCGGAATGTAAAAATAGTAGTCCATGAAGCTACCATATAAACAACAGAGTTTGAAATAAAATACAACAGAAATCTCATATGCCGAGTAGTCTCTAATACATAAGCAACTGATGAGTCTGGACATAAATGACTGGAACAAACTAAAATAACTGAAAGCTGGATAGATAGATCTTCAAACAAAGCTCCAATCTCCAAAGGCGAGTCTCAAATGCTGTGACACTCAGTTTGACCCGAGTATAAAGCAAAACATAAAACATTCGTGTAAGGATTAACATTCTTATATCAGTAAATTCAACTCAAGTGAAATGTCAACTGAAATACAAGTAACTTAAAGGATGTTTTGGATTTCCATCCTCTAAATATCCGTGGAACTATCTATTATGTAGTAATATACGTTATCATAATATGTCTACAGTAAAGTAAACTATTAAAATAGCGTTAAGGCGTTACCCATATCTCCCTTAACACATTTTATCTATTCCCATAGTCTATACAGTATCGTACGCTCCTCCATGAGGTTTACCCAAAGGGCACTCCATAGGTATGGTACAAAACAAACTTGTAGAAGATGCGATAAGGCATGCGACAAGGCACTCGAGGCAATGCCAGGGTAGATATACTAATTGCACTCCCGGACTGGTGACAATGCATAGCAGCTAGTACCGCCCACCTCGTAAAACACTCCCAAATCAAAGGTGCACCCAATAAAATCACAAAAGTAATTCGAAGAAATGTGCCCAATCGGAGGTGCAGCCTCACTTGGCCCGGTATAGCTCCTGTTTAAGCCATATCAAGCTGACTCATGGGAGCCAGGGCTACGTTAATATCTCATATTGAATTGTCGCCAACCATCCTACTTCGTTTTGGAATCTCCACCACGTACACTGTTGTTAAAGTGTTTTCGGGTATTGGCAGAGAGTATGACAATATCTAATCCCGGTTTCTTTAAAAACCAAACGCTTATTTCACAACGTGGTCATTTCATTTCAAATAGTTCATACTTCGTACCAAAATATAATATTCATTTCAAAACCATATCAATTCGATATCATTATTAACTATTAATAGTATTCATTCCCAAAATCGTAACACTTTCAAAATTATACACTTTCGAAATCATAACACTTTTGAAAATCATATTGAAATCATAACACCTTTGACTTAAATAGTTTAGATATTGAAAATAGTATATATATATATATTTTAAAAATAGTTATAAATTAAAATAGTTTATATATTAAAATAATTTATATATCAAAATAGTTTATATACATTAAAAATACTTTATATAATAAAAATAGTTTCCTCCAATTTCAAAAAACGATTCAAGTAAGCTTAAATTCCAAAATTCAATTTTATTAAATCCCTGTTCAACACTTTCAATTTAAAAGGTTAAAGATTCAATCCAAATTCTCAATAACCATTTTAATTTTTATCGATTTGAAATCTAGGTTTGAACTATATTTCAATTCCACTAAGATTCGAGGTTTAAATGTTCAAACAATCTCAATATAAGTTTCATTTATATTTCAACATCTAACTTTAATTTTATTCAAATTTGAAAATATTCGCTTAATCATTTTAATAACAATTAAATAAAATCTCAATTTATAAATTTAAATCTATATTAAATATCCAGTCTCAGTTTTATTTAAAGTTATAAATCATACCTTTCAAATCTCAAAATCAATGAGTTTAAATAAATTCTTATTTAAATTCAATTATTACCCAATTAAATTTCAAGTCAATTTTACTTTATTTTCTAGCCTCTATTTGTTTAAAGTTGTTACAAAATCTATTTTTAAAATATAATTTTAAATAGATACCTAAATATATTATATACTACTTAAATTAAATTTTATTATTAAATTTATTTTATGTTAAATTTATTTTTATATATTTTAAAATAGTAAAATTATAAGTAAAATCTTAAAAATTATATTTCAAAACTAACTTATAAACTTAAAATTTCCAAAACATATAATTTTTTAACATTTAAAATTTAGACATATATAAAAATAACATTTATATGTATATATTATTTTAAAAATCAATATTCATTAAAAACCAGATATTCCCTTTCAACACTTTAGAAATCATTTTCAAAAAATAGACTAACGGTTCCCACATAAATTGTCTATCATATGGTCAAGTGATACGGGTATTTATAATTACAATCCGCATTTTAAATATCTACGGGTATATATCATTTCAACCCGCAATCCCAAAAATTCAAAACCAATGAAAATCGTTTGGTTTTATGATTACAAGCCACAACGATTTTCCCCTATTCTAGAATATCATTCGGGTATGTATCATTTCAACTCATAGGGAATTCTAAACTAATAAGTAACTTGCAGAGTGAGAACAAATATGATAATAATACAACAAATCAACAACATGCATATATCATCAATGATAAATTAAATAAAATATATACAACAGGATATGGTGTCATATATCACAGGTGAACAATTTCAGATAATGACATATCATCTTTAACAATTAAATAACTAACAATTCAAATTTAACATCATATTTCAATTTCGTTTTAAATGAATTAAATTTACTAATTATAAGAATATTATAGTGAGTGATTTGCTCACCATTCAAGGCGTGAGAAATTTGATAACGAACCGAGCTACAGATCCGAGCAACGAATTTGACGATCAAAGCAAAGCTGGGAGTTTGGAATTGACGGAAAAATAAATCGAAATAAGTTTAATATAAACTGAGCAAAATATATATTATATTTATAAAATTCTCTCTTAATCAATTTTAAAAACATATATTTAAAATAAATTCTCTATATATATTTTCAAATCAAAAATTTAATATAAACACCTAAAAATATCTTTATATATTTTTGAAAACTAAACTCATGTATACAGATATAAACTAATGCGTAGACTAATATATATATATATATATATATATATATATATATATATATTATATTTAAAATAATATCTATTGAAAAATCAAGAGTAATATATAAACCCATATATATGTAAACCTAGAATAGCATATGTTTGTACCAAAATTAGGCACAACACTCTTCGAAAGTATTTAAAGAGATAAAATGAAGAAAATATATGGAAAAAGAGAATTACCTAACAAACACATCTAAAATAGGTAAGAGAAACGTGCAAAAACATAGGGATTTAGAGTGGTTCGGCATATGGCCTATATCCACTATGAAATTGATGATTTTATTGATGTTTTTTTGTTGATTACAGGGAGTTACATTGGGATAAAATAGTAGAATTCAAGTACAACAGTGATTTCGACGGAGTCTGGATGTAGAAGATCCAAAAGTCTCTTTTCTGCAGGTCCTAGGCTGCTATTTATAGGCGTAGGCTGCAAATATCTTGCTAAGATCTCGAAAGACCCCTTCTCTTACGCAGATAATCCCACGCAATCGATCCCATGTCATTTGCACTCGGTCCATGATCGATACAAACGAATTTCGTATCGATCAAGAATTGGCCCGATCGAGTCAAAATTGAGCATGAACATTCTTTAGGTTGTACGTAAGCTCCTTTGAAAATTTGGTGGCATTTGGACTTGTAGATTATGAGTTATGTTCGATAAAAGTTTGGGCATTTCGACTATTGTTTCCTTCGCATCGATCCCCTTTATATCGATGGTTTCACATCGATGTGAGCACATGCTTGCTTGTTGACGTGGCGCTTGTTTTTAGGATCGATCCACATTTCATGTCGAACAATCGAGTCTTCCCTATGTCTACGCCTTATATGTATCGACCCAGTTTAGCTCTGTTCATTTCAATTGCAATTGCTCTGTTTGCATCGATGGCAACTACTCTGCTCTGTTCGTATCAATGGCAACTCCTTTGTTCATATCGATCACTGGCCGATTGATACAAACTAACAGCTTTGCTTGGCTTTGACTGATATGGAGTGAAGTTGGTTGATCGATGCGAACAGGCTGGAGATTAAGGATGCGAAAAATGCCACTTTCTATGCATACGAACTCGTGCTCCTTTAATCGATGCGAAATTATGTTCATCTGATGGAGTCGGAATAGATCGATACAAAGGAGATTTCTCCCTATTTGCTTGATGGATACGAACAATGGCAACTTGATGAATAATAAGTGATGCTCATTGATGGATATGAAACTATGCGGTGGATGGATACGAATTGTTGATTTTTGATGGATGTGAAGTACATGGATACGAAGCAAACATGCTTTTGATGATACTTGAGCGATCCGTACTTCGAGCATATGAACCCCAGTTGACTTGAAATTTGGAATGCTGGCTTTCGTAGCTTTGCTTGTCTCGTCGTATCAATTGTAGCTCGATCGGGACTTCGATAAAATTTATCGACATCCATGGTGAACCTGTGTACAATCGATCTTCGGGACAGACCATCTTTGGTTCTTAGTCAACTTCTTGGTGCCATGGTCTTGCCAAAAGGCGGCATAACATTTGCCCTTCAAAGTACGTCTTGTGAGGACATGACTCGCTTTTTAAAGTTGCAATCTTCATCCTGAAGAGTTTTATCTGACTTGCTGAACGATTGTTGTCTTCTCATCGAGAGCTGTAATTTTTTATTGATCTTTATAATGTAAGTAATGAATTGTTGACTGCCAATTGTTGTGCTGTGCACTGTTGTAACTGAGTATCGAACTATAGAGAACTATCGCTTGTTGTGGCAATTGTCATTAAGTAAGCATTCAATTCCTATAAAATTTGAAAATTGAATGCTAGTTTGGCACACATGTATGTATGTTAACCTGACTCCCGTTAACGTTCGCACGTTCACAAGTCGTTGTCAGTTTTTCAGTTGTTTTTTTGTATCAAATTCCATATTGACCCTCTCCTCAATCAATGTGAAATTCGGTTTGTAACAATGCTTGAGGGTCGTTTAGTGTATCTCTTCGTATCGATCTTCTCTTGGATCGATATGAGAAGTTGGGAAAATATCTTTGTATCGACGGATACGAATTATGAATCAGTTAGCCTTTTAAAACATTTTGTATCAGTGCATACTGATTTCTATGGGCTTGAAAGCAGTGGATACGAATTTGTCTTCTCGTATTGATTGATGCTTCATGGGTTAGAACAACTCAATCGGTCTTCATACTATCGTTCGTAACGATGGGTCGATGGATACGCAAGGTCGCGTCCTGGATCGATGGTCAATGAAAATGGATTAGTTATCTTGTATTGGTTGGGTAGAAGGATACGTAAAGGTTTACGTATCGGTGACATTGGAGACCACTTTCAATCGACCACTCTAACCAGGAGATGAATCGACAATTTCTTGGGGCCGACCCACATATATACACGATTCTGTACTTAGAAAGATTTTTACTTGTTCACTTTTTTGTCTGGCTTTCGTATCGCTTCGAGTTGAAAGAAATTGAAACTGCCTTTGCTATCGAATCGAATAAAACTCCAATCCTTTAAACCAGTTACTGAAATTAGGTAACTCGCTGAACAAAATCAATGTAAAATGATGAGATTTTAATTCTCGTGTCTTTCCATTTGCATTCATGGTCGAGTTTGGGAAAGAGGAGATGGTTGAATGTGAAGCCTAGGATGTTTCCGTGTTTGATTGGAGAAGAAGGTGCTTGGTGGGTTACGAAAGATTTGGTAGATGGTGGTTCCGACTTCATTTCGTATCGACGGATTAGAGAAGATATATAATTTCATATCGGTTATAATGTGAGGTTTCGTATCGATCTCCACCCTATGATTTTATATCGATAGAGGGTTCCCAAACTTCGTATCCATCATTTCGATTTTTAATACGGGTGAGAATTCAATAAACTTTTATCAATACGAAACTGATACCTTCTTGATCGATACGAAAATAAGTTGTTAGATGGGTACAAATTGATACTTTTCAATCGATACGATATGTATGTTAAATGACCAATACGAGATTGGCGCCTTCTCATCGATACGAAACGACTGGCATGGATCGATACGAAGTGGTTTGCATCGATCAATACGAATTGAATACCTTGACTGATATGAAGTGATTAACCTCAATGAATACAAAATGATTGTAAAGACCGATATGAAATTAAGGCTTTTGCCATGAATGATCTAGGTTTTTCCTTTGATGGATATGAAATGACGTTCATTTGAACACTTGACTCCGACGAGCTTCGGCCTTGCATAATTGGACTTAACCGTTAAAATGTATAATTAATTGCCCTTTGAAGCTCGTCGATGGAACTGTAACTTAGCAGAATTTTTAACGAATTTTAACTCAGATCGACCTCTAAAGCCTGGATGGCACGGTTGTGATGGTTAGCGATGACGGTCATTCCATTTGAATTTCAAAGTCTTGTTATTTGGTCATTTCCTCAAATTCTGTAGAACCTTTTAAGTATTATGTAGCACTGAACTGCATAACACATTCACACACTTCACCCTGAGAAACACGCGGGTTATTATCATCTAATGATGGTTTTTGATATGTTAATTAGTTATGGAATCCACAAGTTCACCACACCAGGAGATACAAATTTCATCTCCTTTGGTAATAGAAATACCGGCTATTGCGGCGAAAGTTATAAGCACAACTCTGGATGAGCTTCTTGGAGTAAATGTAATTCTGAACCCACAGTATTCAGTTCCATTGAACGTTTTCGAATTTATGCTAGAAAGAATTTGCCTACGTCATGGGATGTCGCTAAACGACGTTTTGCTTCCAAGGCTAAATGACAGGCCACATGCTCCCCTGAGGGGTATACTGCCTTTAGCTGACATTCTTGTATAGCCGGGACACTTTATTTAACCAGTACATTCGAGAAGTGTTGGATTTTTTAGGGATTGCTCAATCCCAATTGCATCCGAACAGGTATGCTTTGTTAAACAACACTTTCATTGTCTTCATGATGCATCTTTTGCGGCCCCTAACACTAGAAGAAATCAGATTTATATTTAATGTCAAAAGTCGGGAACACAACCCTTCTTTCACATTCTTAGAGGCGGTCAGGAACTGCCAAATTGTGACCGGCTCCTGGATAAGATTGAGTTATTTAAAAACTGAATGGTTCTATGTTTGATGCCCGCCGAGTTTCACCGGGCGATGGATAGTTAGGCATAAGTGCTTCATCTTTACACTGTTTGCACAAGTGATCTTACTTGATATCCATTCAACATTTTATTCCTTTCGCAGCCTCGATTTCGCGGCCATTGAGCGCCCACTTTAAAAAGATAATTCGAATTCTTCAGGAGGTGCCAGGTGAAATGAGAGAAATCGATTTTGTACTTTCCTATAAGAACTTGAGGATTGTTGGGCTAATTGATCAAAATCAGAGCATTAGACTCGAAGGATCGATCAGAATAGCTCCGTCAAAACGGGCCAAATGCAGAGCGCCCGGGGTTGTAATAGTTAAGGAAAGCAGTAGAAAGGATACACCTACTAATAATAAGCCCGTAGTCGGACCTTCAGGCAGTTTTCAGGATTTGGAGGGAAGCATAAAAGGCAAGACAGCCACTTATAAGAGTCACAAGCCTCTAAGTGGAAATCCATAGTTGTGTCTTTGCCAGTCTCTGGTGTTAGAATCACAGAGACTCCTCCCCCTCAAGTAGAGGATCCCTTCGATGGGCTTGCCGATATCCCAATCCCAGACTATGTGTCACTTCAACATAACTCTGGATTGGAGGAGCTTCAAATTTCTCTAGGCTTAAGCGAGTCCCTTCCCACATGTGTGGCCGGCATTGCCGGTTGGTCGGGGGTTGCACTGTCATATACACTTCACGACACTATACGGTTTCCAATAATAAGTTGCCCACTTCAGGAGATTACTAACTCGGTTTTTCTTTCTTCTTTTCAGATACAATGACAAGAAGAGAATCTATGTTGGGAAGTCTTTGTTCAGCACGTCAATCATCTAGCTCCTGCTACGAGTCTCGTAGGAGGGAGGATGAAAGAGACCGTGATCGCGGTTACTTTAGTCAGGAACGTTACGAGAGGGAGAGGGATATAGATTATAGACATCGATCTTGATCGCATTCTCCTCCTCGTCAAGCCCTCACATAACCTTCAGGCCACGGAAAACAACCAGTAGAGCCTCCTCGCCAAAAATCATCTTCTCAAACCTCTAGGCCTGAATCACAACGTCGTAGACATGAGGCCGAAACTCCCATTGTTGCTGAAAACCCTATCACTGAGTCTACTGGGGAAATGGCTATTAAAATGTCAAAATCGAAGAAAGATTTTCCAAATATATGCTTTGACGGCTACATATTACCCCCTCATTTAAAGAAAATTCCCTCGGAAGCAGAAAACATAATGCATGATTACATTCATGACATCTATACTCAATACAAGGAGTGGGCGAAAGCTGCACAAAAAGCATCGAAGGTGGCCTTTGAGCAGGAAAAGGCAGTTGAGAAACTAGAAACTGAAATCGCTCAAAAAGACCGGATTATTCAAGTGCTCAACAGCGAAGCCAAGTCTTCTCGGAAATCCGAAATTGAGGCCACCCAAAAGGCCGATGAGGCGAACTTGGCAATGGGAGGATGCGACAAACACATTTCACTTTGGCGAAGGAGATGGGCCATCGAAACACAATAGTCATAGCTAAAATAGACGCTGCCTTGAAGGAGCTCAACGACCTCAAAGCTAAATTTTCTAAAATTAACAAAGAAAAAGATGATGCAAACAAGGCAGTGCACGAGGCGTGTGAGCAGGCTATGGTGCTCCGGGGCAAGCGAGATGCGGCATTGGCTAAGATCAGGGAGATGGAAGCTAGTGTTGAAGAAGAGGTTAAAATGACCGAGTCCAAGCTAGAGGCAGATATTGAAGATCTGCTCATTACTTACAATGCTAATGTCTTGAAACATAGAAACCTCGCCTGGCTCGAGAACTATTCGACACATCTGCACAATGCCTGGGGCTGACTAGTCGAAGATGTAAAGGCCGAGCACCAGGGTGAATCAGTTGATGAATTTGAGCTTGAGAACCGAGTGCTGAATGAAGATGCACGAAAAATTCTCCACGACACAATGATCTCAAAAGGAGAAACTTGTCATCCCGCACTTGCAGGTTGGAGTGGGTTCAGGTGTTGAGCGTCATGACATAAGTTTTGAAATTCCCCCACCAATCCAGAATAAATCTTCATCTAGGGTTGATCCTCAATCTATTCCAGCTTGTAATCTTGATCAACCACAGTTGTCTCCAGCTCACGATCAAATTTCTGAAGCTGCTCCGGCGCCTATGAGCCAAACTAAGGAAGGTACTCCGAACACTTCTCATACTTGTTCAAAATTGTTCGCACTACTTGAAGTGATTATTAACAACTTTTCTTTTATCTCTTTCCAGTGACTGGAGTCACATCTGTTGCACCTCCTACAACTCAAGAGTCGCATCATGCGCAGGAGGAGATTATTACGGAAGCGACCACAACATCGGCCACTGCACCTACATATGATATACAATGATGCACACTTTCATTCGATGAACAAATGATGGAGGAACTTCTCAGTCATCATAGTGACCCTTTCTCTGACTTGCCATTTGTTATGAGTGGAGTAGCACCAGTGGCCAACTCCTCAGTCCCACCCATTAATGTTCCCAGTGAGGCTCAAACAGCTTACGAAGAAGAGATAATAGCCGAGATTAACGCAGAAATGGAGGCAGCCGCTCAGGCTAGTAGTTTTGGAGGTGGGATGGCAGGACCCGGCCCAGCTCCGTTAAACAAGATATCTCCTGGTGGTACGGTTTTCCACACCAGTGTACTTGTTCCGCCTCCTACTGTTGATCCGATCCCTCCGAATCCTCCTTCAGGAAGCATACCTATCCATGTGAGTTTGGAGGAGGAGAATGTAGACATAATGCCCTTGGTGGGGAGTCAGTCATCGAAAGGCAAGGGGTCGAAGAGGAAACCAAGTGGTGAATCCAATGGTCAACACCAAAGAGGAAGCCAAAGAAAAGGAAAGAACAAACATGCTTCCTTGGTGTATTTTTGGGTAGATAGGAACTTCTTTTGTTCTTTTTGTTGGCCATGTATAGTCGTGGGTTCGGCCTCCGCTAGTAGGATTTGTTGAAATAAACTTGTACATCATTTCCTTCCACAAATAGTTGAAATGAAATTCTATTTTGTATTCATATTAATTTGCGTTTATTTGCTTAAGTGTTACAGCATTTGAATTCCAGTTCAGTACACTTGTGAAGTTTCGACCTTCGGATCGGGTTTGTGTTTATTTGTCAAGTCCCAAAATCATGGATATGAGGTATGACCGGACATTAAGCTGAACTCCGATGCTGCACTACTTCAGTCAGTGGTCGACACTTAAGTTCTGCCCCCAATTTCAGGGATGAGTTGTAAAATTCGGTTAGCGATTGCATTTCGCCATCAACACATCGAGCTTAGCGTAGTTGAATCGATGCTAAAACAAGGATAGTTAGAGTGATCGAATCACACTTGCTCTTCCATTGAAGGTTGCATCCACACTCCAGGGATTTTATTTGCATGTTGGCGGTCGGTCATGCCTGCTTTAGTTTCAAGGATATGTCCACGCTCCGGGGACTTAAGTTATTGTATGGGCGGTCACTCACACTCACTTGATACTTAGCATTTCATCTACGCTCTAGGGAATTAAATTGGTTTGCGGGTGGTCAGTCACACCGGCTTGATACTTAGCACTTCGTCCGCAATTTGGGGACTTATATTAGTTTGCAGGTGGTTGGTCACACCCGAGTTGTGTTTATACTCCGACCGCACTCTTATATCGATTCGTATCCGGTTTGTGTTTAAACTCAATCCATTTTTTTTAAAGATTTTAGAGTTAGTCAGTGTTTATACTCAAGTTCGCACTCCAGGAATCTGGAGTTAATTGTTATCGATACTCCGGTTCGCACTCCGGGAATCCAGAGTTAGTGTGTATAATTCAATTCGCACTTTGGGAATTTGGAGTTGACGTTTATACTCCAATTCGCACTCTGGGAACTTTCATTTGGCCGACAGACGGTCAGTCGCATTTGTTTAGGTTTAGGATTCCATTCGCACTCTAGGAATGAATAATCTACCAGGATCGTGGATGGTCGGTTCACATCCACCCTGAATTAAAAAGTGAGGTCGTTAAATGGATGGATCCATCCTCCTCGAACTTGGTTCGGATACGAGCGAGGTCATTAGGGGGACAGATCCACCCTCCTCGAAACCGCGTTTGTAAATTTATACTCCAGTTCGCATTCTGGGAACCAGGAGTTAGTTAGAGGATTGTCGTGTATCAATCCTATTTAGTCTTCAATGTGATGGCTCGTCCCCGAGCTCGAGTTTTACTTAGTGAGTGACCGGTCGTATCAAAGTCACTTGCTATTTGAATAGATCCCACCATCTGATGGAACTTAGATTTTCATGCATTGTGATGGTTGTATGACATATTCGATAAATGACAGCACTGGCTCGAAGAGATTGCACTTTATTGTTGAAATAAGAAAATATGGAAAAGTCAGTTGCCTTATTACAAATTCGAATTTAGAAATGCAGAAACAAATTGCAAATGAAAAATAAACTAAATAAATAAAGCCTATCATGTGTAGTAGCGATGAAGACTCTCTCTGTTCCAGGCTCTTGGCAAAGTTCGACTGTCAACAGTCGATAACTTAAACGTGCCGTCTCCAAGCTTTCGTTAAATTACATACGGCCCTTCCCACTTTGGTTTCATGTGCAAAGGTACTGGGTAAATTCTCTTGAGGACGAGATCACCGAGTTCGAAGGTTCCGGGTCAGACCTTGGCATTGTATAATCAGGAAACTCGACTTTGGTATGCAACTGCCCTCAAATCAGCCTCTTCTCGCTTCTCATCCAATAAATCCAGGGATTCGGCAAGTAATATAACATTTGTCTTCGGATCATAGTAAGTCACATGATGAGAAAGTACTTCCATCTCGACTGGAATAACGGTTTATGAACCATAAGAAAGAGAGAATGGAGTGTGGATGCTTGCGGACTTGTGGGTTGTTCGATAAGCCCATAAATCTAGAGGAAGTTCTTTGACCCATTTGCCCTCGGCCTTTTCTAGTCGTTTCTTCAGAATGGACTTGGTAACTTTATTAACAGCTTTAACTTGTCCATTCGCTTGAGGATGTGTAACTATAGAGAATTTCTTTTGAATGTGGAACCGTTGACAGAAATCCTTGAACTCAACGCTATCGAATTGGGTTCCGTTATTGGTAATGATGGTATGCAAGAGACCAAATCGAAAGATAATATTGCGTACCATGAAGTTGATCACTTTCTTCGTCGTGATTGTAGCAAGGGGTTCAGCTTCCACCCACTTAGTAAAGTAATCAACTACGATGATGGCGTACTTCACACCACCTTTGGCTAGAGGTAGAGAACCAATAATATCAATGCCCCAGACTGCAAACGGCCATGGACTGACCATTTGGGTTATTTCGATAGGAAGGGCTCTAGGAATCCGAGCATGTTTTTGACATCTGTCACATTTTATGGCGTACATCACGCTTCATGGTCGGCCAATAGTATCCATATCGGAGTACTTTCTTAGCTAAAGCTTGCCTCCCAGTGTGATCGCCACATTCTCCTTCCTGTACATCATGTAACACACGTTTATTTTCATCATGAGTGATACATCGGAGTAGAGGAATGGAGTACCATCTTCTATACATGACTCCATTCTGAATAGGGAACCTCGAAGCTTTTCGAAGAATTCGCCTCTTTTCACTCCTATGCTCTGGCAAGGTTCCATGCTCAAGATAATTTTCAAATGGAGTCATCCATGACTCCCTATTAGGGATAACCTCAAATACCCAATCTATCTCCATTCGATCGATGCTTGGGGAAGACAATGTTTCCATAGGAGCGAGTCCCATTTGTTGTGCTTCACCTGTGCTGGCTAGTTTTGCTAATGAATCGGCTTTTTGATTGCGCGCTCGGTGTATGCAATAGATGGCATAATAATCGAATTGATTTAATATTTCTTGAAGCAAGCTAGGTAAGCAGCTTGTCTTTGGTCCTTGGCTTGGTACTCTCCCCGAACTTGACACACAACCAGTTGCAAATCACAACAAATCTCCATAGCAATGACTTTTAAATCTCGGGCAAGTCTCAATCCAGCAAGTAGGGCTTCATACTCAGCTTCGTTGTTAGTTGCACAAAAATCAAACTTTAAAGCATAACATGTAGATCGACTTTCAGGAGTTTCAAGTACAACCCCGGCAACTGAGCAAGGTCATTTGACGCACCATCAGTATGAAGCTTCCAGTTATATTTGGGAGATTCACTGGTTTCAGACAAGTCTTCTGGGATGGTAAATTTAGCTATGAAATATATTAAAACTTGTCCTTGGATGGCTCGCCCTGGAGTGTAGGTAATATCAAACTAACTCAGCTCGACATTCGACTCGAGTAACCTACCAGACGTCTCAGGCCACGTAAGGACCTGCCGTAATAGTTGGTCAGTGTAAACAGTGATAGGACGAGCCTGGAAATACGAACGGAGCTTCCTTGAGGCAATAACAAGACAATAAGCCAAATTCTCTAGCTTCGGATAATTTCTCTCAGCTCCAGTTAATCGTTTACTAATGTAGTAGACCGGTTTTTGTACTCGGTCTTCCTCTCAAACCAGGGCAGCAGTGATCGAGTTTTCTGATACCGCCAAGTAAAGGTACAATTTCTCGTGATTGATAGGCTTTGACAAAATAGAAGATATGGGAAGGTGCTGAATTAGTGCTCGGAATGCAACCTCACATTCCGTGGTTCATTCAAAGTTCCGTTTCCCTTTTCGGATCAAATCAAAGAAGGGAATGCATTTGTCAATAGATTTTGAAATGAACCTGCTCAGTGCTGCTACTTTTCCATTAAAGCTTTAGATTTGCTTTATAGTTCTTAGAGTCTCAAGATTTCTAATCGCTAGATCTTTTTGGGATTGACTTCGATTCCTCAGGCGTTGACGAAAAACCCAAGGAATTTTCCGGATGTGACACCAAAGTGACATTTCAACGGATTAAGCTTTATTCTGTATTCTCGGAGGATATTAAACATTGATTCTAGGTCTTTAATATGATCAATGTAGAATCATGATTTCACTAGCATGTCATCAATGTATAACTCCATGGTTTTTCCAATCTAGTAGGTGAACATTCAATTAACCAATCGTTGGTAAGTTGCACCGACATTCTTGAGTCCAAAAGGCATAATTTTGTAGCAGTAGAGTCCTAGATCAGTCACGAAGCTGGTACGCTCCTGGTTGGGCTAGTGCATAGGTATCTAGTTGTAGCCCGAATACGCATCCATGAAGGATAGGAGTTCATGTCCAACCGTTGAACCTACGAGCTGATTGATTCAAGGAAGCGAAAAACTGTCTTTGGGCCAAGCTTTATTCAAGTTTGAGTAGTTGACACACGTTCTCTATTTCCCATTTGGCTTTCGGAGAAGTACTGGATTGGATACCCATTTCGAGTATAATGCATCTCGAATAAATCCATTCAATTCAAGCTTACCTACCTCTTCCTTACGGGTGGTAGATCTCTTTGGATCTATACCACGCCTTTTTTGTTTGACTGGGACATTCCATCGATCAATATTCAATGTGTGGCTCGTGATGTCCGGGGAGGTTCCACACACGTCGGAATGTGTCTGGGCAAACAAGTCGAGGTTTTCCCCGAAGAAATTCAACCAATTTCTCTTGCATTTGTTAACTTAACTGAGATACAATCTTTATCATTCTAGAATCGTCGCTATCGTCAATTGAGACATCAATCGTCAGTTTGGCTGGAGAAGCTTGACTATCTTTACTTTCATCTTCACTTTTGTTATCTCTCGGGTCAAGATCTCTTTGGAATTGGTTGTGGTGCCCGGGCCTGGGCCAGGCACCAATTGTCAATTTTCAACAAAGCGGACATAGAGAGATTCCTCTACGCCCTGTACGGCGAGTCTATATCCAGCACAAAAAATTGCAATATCTGGACTCTCCGACGTTTTTCGGTTCCTAATTCCACTAGCAATTCCACCACTCTAGTGGGTACAATTGCGCTCTCATTGAAGCCATGAATGCGAGACTGAAAAGGATTCAAATCTTTAGCTTCCATTTTCATTTGGTCATAAGCTCGCTTAAACAATATATTCATAGGACTTCCACTGTCTACCAAGATCCTCTTCATCCAAGCAGGACCTACTTGAGCTAATATGACAAGTGGATCGACGGTTGGGGCATCGACCTTGTCGACGTCTCTGTCTCGGAAGACGATGACTAGACGATGTCGTCAGTCATTGTATTCTATTGCTTGGCCCAAGCCACATCTTCCAAACTACTACAGCACTCGAAGCTCGCATGTCTAATAGAACTGGCATACGACTCCATTTCCTTCCAGCTTCAGTCTACTGGATAAGCGCCACCGCTAACAGTATTTATCACTAACCTCCCGCTAGTACGAGTGGGTTCCTCCTGTCTTGCCTGATTCGGTACATGATTTTGATTCGATGGGCCCACACCTACAGACTTCGGCACCCGCACAAACTGCTCTAACTTCCTTTCTCTTATCAACTTTTCAATGAGATGCTACAAGTGACGGCACTCATTCGTGTTATGGCCGTTGCTATCGTGGAATCTACAAAACTTTCCCGCCTGGATTTGTTTCTCTAGTGATGGTTTCGGGGCAGGTTTCTTATATTGAATGGTATTACAAGTCTATAAGTACACAATCTCCAACGATGTATTCAAAGAAGTGTAATTATCAAACATAGGAGCCCTACATCGGGGATCACGACTCTAATCACATTTCTTATTTCGATCTCCAATACCTCTCTGCTGATTTTGTTTGTTTTGTATATTCAATTGCACTTTTCCGAAACTCTCTTGTTTAACAGCTACATTACTCTTGATTCCTTCCACACTACCCCTACGTCATCCTTTTTCCTAGACTGTTTTGCATCCTCCCTTCTTAAGAATTGGGCTGCCTTGGAATAGAAACGATCCAATGACGTAGGGGCTTTTTCGGCCAGCCAGATGTTGAATTCTGAATCGGGATCAATCCTCTTAGTTAGCGCCATCAGAATTGAGTTATCATTGGGATTGTTAATCTCAACACACGTAGTATGAAATCTTTCTAGATGAGGTACGAGTGTCTCTCCAGGAGCCTGACTGACACTAGACAAAGTGTTAACATCCTTCGGCCTCGTTATATGTATCCGAAACTGCTCAAAAAACTTTGTCACCAACTGATCAAAACATGAGATAGATCCAGGTGGCAGACGGGTAAACCACATGGTAGCTATGCCCCTAAGAGAGTTTGTAAAAATCAAGAATTTAATTGAATCATCGACTTATACAGCATTCATCAACCATTCATACTTTAGAATATGCTGATTAGGATCTGAGCTCCCTTCATAGACGGTAGAGTTGGCATCCTGAATCGCCGAGGTGGTTCAGCATAGAGTATGTCATCATTGAAAGGGGTATGACTCTCGAAGATTCCCTAGTCATCATTAGTGAGACCCTGAGTTTCACAGATCATTTGACGTATCATCATTGGTATATCTGGCATCTAGACATTTTGAGCATGTTGGGTCAAGGTGTGGTCGGGTTCTACAATGTGAGCAAGGGCCGATCACGGTCGATGATTTATATCTCGCCTCCTTGGTTCTAAGTTCTCTAGAACATAAGGTTTTGGGGTGTATTTATGTTGACGTTGGATCGGATCTGTCTAGTTTCAGGCATCAGCTCCCGGTTCAGTAGCAGTGGTGGTAGTGCGGTTGTCCGTAACATGATATGGAATAGCATCTCCTCGGGAAGAGGGTTTAGTCTGATGGCTGGTTGACTGGCTAACTCTTGGTTTCCCAAGGCTCAATGCGCGCTGATGTCCAGTAGCTTGGGTATAACTCCCGTCTAGCCGTGGGCGCATGGATCTGTGATGATAGTCTGAAGAAGCCGAACTCTTGGTAGATGAATAGGAAGCTTGATTCCTTCTGGATCTCCTACGCCTTTAGCGATACAGCTGATTGGTCAATTCTGCGTTGGCACGCAGCTATTGAGTAAGTTGCTGAAGGCTCTGTGTCAGCTCTTGCATTAACATCTGAAACTCTTCCCTGGTGACAGGGCCTTATGGATCTGATGGTCTGGCATCATTCTGATCAGTCGGTGGTAATTGCACGAGATTTTTTCGATCACGTCCTTCTGGATCTGCAGAAGTAGAAGTGGTCCTTGTGTTAACCATGATGGATAGCAAAGCTCTTTCCTAAACTAGATGCAAATATGAATGGGATAGAAGAACTTCAAACTTGAAATCTGGATCTTCTTCTTAGATTTATACAATCCGTTATCGATAGTAGATCCAACGAGCAGGAGAAAAAACTAGGTTTTTCTCAGTGAATGCACCAAAATGATTGTACCAAAATTGGGCACAACACTCTTCGAAAGTATTTGAAGAAATAAAATGAAGAAAATAAATGAAAAAAGAGGATTATCTAACAAACACTTCTAAAACAGATAAGAGAAACGTGCAGAAACAAAGGGATTTAGAGTAGTTCGGTGTATACCCTACGTCCACTATGAAATTGATGTTTTTATTGATGTTTTCTTGCTGATTACAATGAGTTACAATGGGTTACAACAGTAGAATTTAAGTACAACAGTAATTTCGACAGAGTCTAGACGTAGAAGAGCCAAAAGTCCCTTTTCTGCAGGTCCTAGGCTGCTATTTATAGGCGTAGGCTGCAAATATCTTGCTCAGATCTCGGAAGACCCCTTCTCTCACGTGGGTAGGTTCACACGATCGATCCCATGTAATTTGCACTCGGTCCATGATCGATACGAATGAATTTCATATCGATCAAGATTTGGCCCATTCGAGTCGAAATTAAGCATGAATATTCTTTAGATTGTATGTAAGCTCCTGTGAAAATTTGATGGCATTTGGACTTGTAGATTATGAGTTATGATCGATGCAAATTTAGGCTTTTCGACTGCTGTTTCCTTCGCGTCGATCCCCTTTGTATCGATGGTTTCGCATCGATGAGAGCACGCGCTTGGTTGTTGACGTGACGCTTGTTTTAAGGATCGATCCACGTTTCATGCCGAACGATTGAGTCTTTCCTATGTATACGCCTTGTTCGTATCGACCCAGTTTGGCTCCGTTCGTTTCAGTTGCAATTGCTTTGTTCGTATCGATGGCAACTACTCTGCTCTGTTCGTAACGATGACAACTGCTTTGTTTGTATCGATCACTGACTGATCGATACAAAGTAGCGGCTTTGCTTGGCTTTGATGGATACAGAGTGAAGTTGGTTGATTGATGCGAACAGGTTGGAGATTATGGATGCGAAGAATGCCGCTTTCTGTGGATACGAACTCGTGCTCCTTTAATTGATACGAAATCATGTTCATTTGATGGAGTCCGCATAGTTAGATACGAAAGAGGTTTCTCCCTGTTTGCTTGATGGATACGAACAATGATGGATATGAAGTGATGCTCAGTAATGGATACGAAACTATGCGGTGGATGGATACGAATTGCCGATTATTGATGGATGCGAAGTACATGTATATGAAGCAAACATGCTTTTGATTATACTTGATCTATCCATACTTCGAGCATATGAACCCCAATTGAATTGAAATTTGGAACGCTAGCTTTCATAGCTTTGTTTGTCTTGTCATATCAATTGTAGCTCGATCCAGACTCGGATAAAATTTATCAACATCCATGGTGAACCTGTGTACAATCGATCTTCGAGACAAACCGTCTTTGGCTCTTAGTCAACTTCTTGGTGTCACAGTCTTGCCAAAAGGCGGGATAACAGTATAATATACATATTACAGACTTAATATATATATATATATATATATATATATTCAAAATCTAAACATACATATTACACATACTTGTTATATGAAATCACCTAAATAATACATGCATATACCTCTGTGAACATATATACTATTGCAATTATATATAATACTTCTTTATATAACTTTCTCATATAATGTATACAAACAAACAGGTTATATATATATATGACTTATATGGACTTACAACAAATTATGCACAAACTTATATAAACTTTTTATATAAACAGATCTTTAAATATATACATATATAAAATGCCCCCCCCCCCACACACATGATATATATGTGTGCATACATACCTTTATAATATATATATATATATATATACATATATATATATATTTAAAATAGAAGGCTGCTGTGTGAAATGTGCTACAGCAAAACACTCAACGAATATTTCCCATAATATATGAAACTAAATTGACAAAACTTTGATGTTGTAGCAAAGTAAACATAAAATACATATATTCACATTCATATATATATATATATATATATATATATATATATATATATATGTTGTTATATCGTGTTGTAGCAAATTTTATACTCATATATGTATTGTTATAACATAATTACTATGATACTTTAAAATATATCATATATATATATACATACATAACAACTCATGTTATATATACTACTCCTTTATAATATAATATATAACTCTTTTTTTTTCAAAACAAGGTAAAAGAAACAGAGGACTCATGACAAAAGAAAGAAGGTGGGAGCAACCAGTTGGGCATAGCCATGGCATGGATAGCAATAGGCATTCAAGAGCAAAGACGGTGGGTGCTTTTTGGCATTGTAGGCTGCGTTTGGAGGAACTTCAGGAGGAGGGCGGCATGCGTACCACAGGGCTGTCGTGAAGGGGGTGGGCGCTGGCCGTATGGAAAGGAAATTGGCATGGTTTCATGGGTCGACACATGTGCGCACTAGTGGTCAGGTAGAGGTTGCGCCCATGGTGGAGTGGTGGTTGCGCGGGGGCCATGCTGGGAACGGGTTGCGGACGGAGGCTCTATGGGTTATGCAATTGGAGTCGGGTGGAGTGGATGGGGTTTGGTGCGGCGGAGGAGTCTTTGAGCAGAGGTTAAAGGCGGCTATGATAGCCTGCGTTTACGTGGAGGGGAAGCATAGGCATGGAAAGGACGGTGGGTTAACAGGCGATGGAGGTGATGAAAATGGAGGGGCGTGCGTGGGAAGCATGACAAAGGCAGGGTTCATGAAAATGATGGACATGCATGCCTGGATGTAGAACTAAATTATATAATTTTAATATATATTATAATTTTTAGAGGAAAACAAAACAGGTTTAAAACGTTTGGAATTACATTTGGAGAGAGACGAGCAGACAAGGAAAACAAAGTAGAAGAAAACTGACAAGCCTTAGGAAATGCGAACAGAAATTATATTCGAATGTTTATTTATTTTTTCAAAAGCATGGTAACAAAGAGAAGGAGAATGGAAAATGAATCATCAACTATAGATTAAACGATGGGGAAAGCAAAAGCCAAAAAGTTGAATTCTAGGAATAATAAATGGCTAAAGGCTGTTGATTTTGTATGGTAGAAAATCGAATGGCTACGGGAAACAAATGGACTCGAACAGATACCGATATTTCTGACCGGTTCGCGGTTTTCACCACGTACCGACATTGAAATACAAAAATAAATATACCACGGAGAACAGCACGATGAGACGAATAGAATGGCACACAGATATCAACAATACGACCATCCTATCAAAAGTTGATATTTTGCTACTAAACTACTGCAAATTCATTGAAAATAAGATAAACGGTGTTAGAGCATCCCAAATTTGGCGAAACGAAATATGACGTCTCACTCAAAAAGTGATTTACAATTTTATTATATAAAGATATCCATATTTCAATAAAATTTTTTTCCATCAAATATTAACCGATTTAAATTGAAATTTGAAAATTTCACAACAGAATTAACTTTCATATTTTCCAATAAAATGTTTCCAGTTGCTATGTTAAAATATATGTATTCAAAATGTCAAATTTCCACTGCCAAATTTTATTATTTTATTTTCAGTAAAAATTCAGATAAATACGTTATTAAAATCATTAAAATTTTCGGGTCGTTACACATTTATAATAGATTTGAAAAGAATTATTAAGTTTAAAACCATTTTACAAAATTTATAGAAAAGGGTTGCGAAAAGTGCTGCGAAAAGTGCTGCGGATGGTGCCTTTTAAGTTGTATTGATCAAAATGACTTTTGGCTTGTATAGGGGTGGCCGTAGAGTGTTAGGGTGGAAAAGAGGTGGTTTTGTTTGGAGGAGTTTTAACTGTACACACATTATATTTTTTAATTTCTTTTTAGAATCAAATTTGCCAAATTTTCCTTTAAGGATAGAAGCGATGAAAGAGGAGAGAAAGGGCTTGGAAATCAAAAAGAAAATGTGTAGAAATAAAGTAGAGACTGTGTGGTATTTATAGGCAAAGAAGAGAAGGAAAATATCTACATATACATCACCGTTTTCATCACCATCACATGCACCTCCATCACCTCCTTCCTCCTTAAAATGCACGACCCAAGTCACTTCTATCATGGACAAGGCCATGTGCTTGTATTTTGATGGTTAATACTGAATTTGGATTTTCTTATGAGTTAAGGAATTTAGGAAATATCTTAGATAATTTTAGTAATATTTATATATTTAATTACATGTGTATATGTGTGTTCATGTGCACGTGGATATGTCTTCATGAATGCACATGTATATGAGTAAATGCATATTACATATTATCCACATCATTGCATAACTTATTCATGGTAAATTGTTACGGATTTTGATATTGATTCTTCGGTCATATTTTTTCTTCTAAGTTAAGATAATGTATTTATAAACAGAGTTTAAAAATAATATGTACATCATTATATAATAATTAAAAGAGCTTACTTAATAATTAAAATAATTAATAAATCATTAAAACCAAATTTAAATCCAAAAATAAATTATTCCAAAGTAGTGATATCTATAATAGTGTTATAAAGGCAATTTATATTTAAAAATAAAATATATAATTTTATTACATATGAATACCTATACATATATAAATGAGCGTATACACTCAGCTCCATGCACGAGGTTGGATGGCTAAAGTGCTGTTTACGGATAGAATGAATTCCGGTGATTTTATCGATATTTACCAAAGTGTATATATATTGCTTCAAAATAAGATTACCAATATTATTTATTATTTCAAACACCATCATTTATGTTTGAAAATCTTATTTTTGGATATTTTAAAAGTTTTCCGAAGCGATGAGTTTACGGGTCGTTACATACTTCCTCCCTTAAGACAATTTCGTCCTTGAAATTAAGGATAAGAAGAAGATAACTCATATATATATATATATATATAGACACACACACACATATAACACGATGATACATATATATAAGATATGGCAAGTGACTACACCATAGGTCGGTAAGTACACTACTTCGATACAACATACAATTAACTGTCAATTCTAAACTCAAGATATGCTTTCATTCTATCTTATGTTTCCCATGTGCAGTCTGCTGCATCACCGCTCTATTGGACTTTAACCAACCTTACAACTATTCTCCTTAAACGTTCTTATCTGGTCACCTGATAACTACAGAATTAGGTTCAACTTCTTACTCTTCTTGGGCAGCTATTTCAATAATTGCTTTGGATTATGCACATATTTTTGTAAGTGAGATATGTGAAAGACATTGTGCACACCAGACAATCTTTTGGGCAATTCCACATGATAGGCTAATGGGCTAATCCATTTGAGAATGGGAAAAGGTCTATTAAATCAAGATGTTAACTTCCCCGTGCGACCAAATCTTACCACTCCTCTCAGAGAAACTTTCACGAATACATAATCTCTAACCGAGAATTCCAAATTTCTATGCCTCCTATCCATGTAACTCTTTTGTCCGCTATAGACTTCTCTCATCTTCTTTCCAATCATATCAACCTTTTCTGAAGCTTCTTTAATCATGTCAGGAATTAGTACCAACCAATCTTCGGTGTTGATCCAACATACTGGGGATCTACACGGATGACCATATAAAGCTTCATATAGGGCCATGCCAATAATAGCCTGATAACTGTTATTATATGAAAATTCTATCAGATGAATGTAGCTTTCCTTTGAACATCTAAAAGCTAAGATACAAGCTCTTAGAAGATTTTCCAACACCCGATTAACCCTTTCAGTTTGTCCATCGATTTTGGGGGTGATATGCAATGCTAATGTTTAGCTTTGTTCTCAAAGTTGTCAACCATGCCTTCCAAAACTTACTGGTAAAGATTGGTCTTGATCACTGACTATGCTACTAAGTACACCATGCAATCGAACAACTACCCTCGCATATATTTCTACAAGACTTGCAGCAGTTCGCCTCAGCTCAATAGGTATAAAGTGTTGGCAACTCATCAATGAATCCATTGATATTTGGTTACATTTCCAAGTGTGAATTTCAAGAGGTTGGAGTAGCCCAGCCGTCTTTTGTTTATCACCCTTGATCTGTTGACAATTTGCACGTCTACTCACTCGAATGGAAATATCTCTCTTAATATCCCCATACTAAAAAGTCTTTTTCATGTCTCTATACATCTTTGTAACTCCGTGATGTATTGTGAGTGAATAGTTGTGACATTTAGTTAAAACTTCTTGTCTAACCCCATCAACATTAAGGAAACATATCCTTTCATTCGTTCTTAAGATCCCCTGCTCATCCACTTTGAAACCTTCCCATCTTCTCGGTATCACATTCTTCTCTACATCCCTGGCTATTTTTGCAATGATTGAGTCCTTAAGCTGACTCTCCTTTATATGACAAATCAATGCTAGATGCACTACTAAATGAGTTATAATGGCATGCTTTCTACCCAGAGCATCTTCCACAACATTGGCCTTTCCTGGTGCATATAGAATATCCAAATCATATGATGCGAGGAATTCCAACCAATGTTGTTGCCTCATATTTAAGCCCTTCTGAATGAAAAGATATTTCAAAGATTTGTGTTCTATGAAGAGCTCAAAATTTTCACCTATTTAAAGAAAGAATATTATTTACTAGGATCCGTCAAAGTTTATTTAAAATAAACTATAATGAATTCTTACCCAGTAGAAAATGTCTCCACATTTTTAATACAAACACAACTACTAATAGCTCCAAGTTGTGTATTGCATAATTCCTTTCATGGATCTTCAATTGTCTACTTGTATAAGCGATGACCTTTCCATACTGCATTAAAACAGCACCAACTCCTTCCCCACAAGCATACATATATACAGTAAACCCGCTGATTTCATCCGCTATTGCTAATACGGTAGCAGTAGTGTAACATCCCCAATTTGGAGGCTTGATGCTAAGGGCTACAGATGCTACAGCCATCCATTGTGTTTACTTCCGGTGAGCAATGTTAATGGTATCCATAATATCAGAAGCACTTGAATATGAAATAAAATCACATATTTCAAAAAAACAACATATTTACCGATTACATTTCAAAACAAATTCTCATATCCAAGTTACATAATCCAATTCATTTTTCAGATTCAGATCAAATATAATTATTACAAAATAGGACAAGAGCGACATATGAAGATGCCCCCTTGGTTGACCAGAGTACTATATAGTCATATTTGACATAATACAACATAGAGGAATCAAACAAAATTAAACAGCAACTCCTAAATAGCTATACGTCAGCCACCTGCTCATCTCTGGAAGCTTTATTCGCCATCGTACTAAAACCTGTAAACCTCAACCCTTGGCATACTCAATCAATTTTTAGCACCCGAGAGTTTAAGGGGAAAATATAAACTTCGAGTCATACATAAAGCCTAGTGTGAATAATACTATTCATCTTGGTTATTTAATATTAAGTGAGAGCACGCCGCTTAGCGAAACGTGTTTCCCCTCACTAATATCCTTTTAAAACATATCTTTTGCAAATCATAATCCTACAACCAAAACTGGTTAAAAACTATAAAGCAAAATCACGTAAACATACATATAAGGTAATAAATGAACTATTTGCCCGAACACTATAGTTTTGTTTGGCTAACTACTAACCTTTGGCGGACTCGAGCCTACCAAATAGTATAAACAAATAATTTAATACCTGTTAGACACTCTTCTTCTGTTGTCCCTAACTTATCTGTTAGATACCCCCTTATGGATGGTCTGTCCATAACTTATCGTCTCCCATGGTCATATGATCCTAATGGTTTTGTAGGCTCACCAATAACTTATCTGTATATAAATACATATATTCCCTTTTGTATGTAACATCATTTTAGTCTTACTTGTGACAAAGCTCTACGCATTGGAATTTTAGACTAAATTAGCTGGGGCTAATTTCTAATGTTTAGGGTGCGACCCTATACCAGTCTCATCTGGTATTCTAATATCTGAGTCATTTTACTTAGGAAAACCTTCCCTTAAATTTTTATTGAAAACCTTTTCATCTCAAATTGATTAAAACCCCTTAAATCAAATTTAAACAAGGAAAATACATATATTCTATACTTTACTCAAAATCACCATGCCATATTATATATATACTTTACTCAAACCTTTGTTGATGAAAACATTTAAACCTTTGAAAGTACCCATTTCGAATCCATTGAAAGTACCCCATTCGAAACCAAGTAAACCTCGTTCTTTCACCTAGTCCAAAAGGCCAAAACATTTCTTTAGAAACCATTCATATAAAGTTTCAAAACCATTGAAAAACCTTTCCTACGAAAGATATAAAACCTTAGACATCCTATCTTTAAAACACTTGACATTGCCTTTCGAAGACATTGGAAAATTCTTTCCTTTCAAACCTTTCGAAACCAGTGAGGAACTACCCATTAGAAACCTTTCTTTAAACCTTTTGAAAGCATCAAAACCTTTGTAAACAACAAACCTTTCGAAAGCATTTAGTTCAATTTAAAACATGTGTAAACACCTCTCGAAACCATTTAAAACTACCTCCTTCGAAACCTTTGGGTTCTACCTTCAACAGAGTAAAAAGGGTCATAAAACATATAAGTCGAAAGCACTCTTTCGAAAGCACTGCCTAAGCAAAGAAGTGATGGCATTAAAACTAACCTTCTTAAAACATTGGAGAAGCGGCTAGGTTTCAAAACAAAGTATACCTTTCGAAACCATTGAATTTGAATGGTAGAAAAGTGGCGGCTAGGTGTTTCGACCCCATTCAAAAGCATTTACTTAAAACAAAAGGCACAACCCATTCGAACCCTTTCTTTTCAAACATTTAACTCAATCGAAAGCTAACCTAGTCGAAAGCATATCCTTCAAAAGCAAAGCAGGCGCATTTTCAATTTAAAAGAAAGTCATGCTTCGACCCTATCGGAACCTATTGCCTCGACCCAGTACCTTCCGCCTTAGTCTAATTCATTGTGTACCAGTTTAATGATACTATGTGCATTGGTTTCGATAGCATTGGAGGCGATAGTACTTGGTTAGAAACCCCTATGCCAAAAGTGATGAAACATGCCAAAAGCATGTAAAAACTGCTTTTTTACTTTAAAAAGAATTTCTTTTCGTCTAACTTGCCTCATTTGTCAAAATATTATTGGTTGATAATTTTATTTTCTAAAAGTGTTGCCAATATTTTAGAAATAAACAATTTAATTTATTTACAAAATACTCCTCTTTTTATATACATAGATAAAACATTTAAGCCCTATAACTTAAATAATTTTATATATTCATCAAAATACATAGGAAATTCTACAAAAATTCCAGAAAACAATTTTTAATATGTTTTCCAACATATTTTAATTTCAGACCCAAACTATATACTATTTAACCGTAAATAATTTTAAACCCAGTTAATCATTTTCCTTACTAGAAAATTAATATAAAATCCACATTAATTCAGAAAATTATAAAAATTGAAACCCATCTCTTAAATATCATTTCTGTCTAAATCTAAAATCGTAAGGCATTTGGATGTCATTAAATAGGGTTTTCACATTAAAACATATCCTAAATCCTATATGAATAATCATAAATCATCAACAAACATACATAAACATTTAATCGTATAAAACATTGTATAATCATGCACAATACTTTGAATTCATCTTAAAACCGAAAACAATTAGAAAAATGAGAAGTAGTCATTATTCACCTTAGTTTTGAAATTATGGAGTCTGAGATTTGAATGTATTAAGTTGATTAATCTTCTTTCCTTTTCTTTATTTATCTTCTTCTTGCCTAATGGTAGCTGGCCTCTATACTTTGATTTTTGATTTAGTAATGAGCATGTATTCTTAAGGGTTTAGGGCATGAGAATGCTCTTTTACCAACTTTTCCCTTGCCTTTTACCGTTGTTTATTTTAATTCATGTTAGCTCATTTTAATTTATTCATTATAATGGCACGGCTACCCCTTATTAAAATCAAACCTCAATCCCCTAATCATCACATTATTTTGTTTAATTTAAGTAATTAAATGTCCTGAATAATGTTATTAAAAATATGGGGTGTTACAAGTAGTTAATCTTTTCTTGAGTTCTTGGAAGGCTTCTTCACATTTCAAGTGTCCACTCAAGCTTTGCATCTTTCATGGTCAGCTTTGTTATGTGAAAGGAAATCTTGGAGAAGTCTTGAATGGATCTCCGAGGATATCTTGCCAATCCTAAGAAAGTGTGAACGTCCTCGGTAGTTTGTGGTTGTTTCCAGTCTAGAATAGCTGCAATCTTTGCTGGATCGACTATAATTCCTTCCCCTGACACAACATTAGTATTCTTCATTTATTCATCTTTGATGAGCTTTGTATTGACACCATTACTTTTCCTCTTCTATACGAATGGTACAATACCTGAAATATGTTGATAAACTTATCAGAAGTACTGTCATACAATGTTGTCATCAAAACATCATAATTGTTTTAACATATGTAACATTCTTGCTCGAAGCAAAAAAATTCATAGAAAAAAATATTTTTTGAATTTGTTGGAATTTTCTAGATAATTTCTTGAAAATAATTTGGAATCCTATTCTAAGAAACAATTGTTTTTATCGATCCTCTTAGGGTATAGCCGAGAGTCTTAATAAAACATGATTTTCAATAAAATGATTAAGGGCCTGAAAATAAGGAAAGATAATCTTCTCAACATTGCATTTTCAAAATTTACTACAAATCTTAACTGTAATAGCCTATGAAATCAGCATATAGCATGCGCAAGATATAATAGAGTGTTTAAGAAAGTAATCGCAAGGATAATGAAAGGTAAAAATCATTAAGCACTAGCCTTTCCAAAACACCAAACCTGACGGTCATAA
This sequence comes from Allium cepa, assembly GCA_030765085.1. Taxonomy (NCBI): domain Eukaryota; kingdom Viridiplantae; phylum Streptophyta; class Magnoliopsida; order Asparagales; family Amaryllidaceae; genus Allium; species Allium cepa. The sequence goes on along the minus strand of CM060932.1, from coordinate 237,797,255 downwards.
GGGAAAAAGGAAATGCGAGAAAGAAGAATAAACGACAAGGGCAATATGCTAGTGCGAAACCATGACATTTCGTTTCAGTAATAGTGAAGCCAAGGAACAGTTTCAACTTAGCTACAACCTGATTGTGACCACTTTGGTGTTTAGCAGCACTATGATGAAGAACGGGAGATGGACTCTCAATATTTCCCGGTGTAGGCTCAAGGAATGATATTGAAGTTGCTTACCTTTGGCGTTAGCTAAAAAAGCGCATACAATACCCAAGAATGGAATGACTAGGATCTTTATAAAATTAACTTAATTTTTCAATGTTAAACATAGAAAGGATATTCACCAACATGAAGAATTTGCTTGTATAAAATGTAAGTGTACTAGTGAATGGAAAACTCATTCCACTTTATGTTATGGTCTCACTATGTGTTGGTATATTATGAATCATTAAGGCTACTATTATTTCATATGAGGCTCTTGTCTGACTCGAAGTTTATGTTTTCCGACTGAACTCTCAAATACTCATTTGTGTAAACCGAGGGTTGAAGTAATAACATGTATAGTAGGTTTTTGCTGAACAGTTTAAGAAGACGACTACGAAAGGCGTATTTATAAAGCTATTCATTTTGTTACGTAAAATTTTTGCAATATAAAGTATGATCATTCATAGTGGTATCGTCTTACACCGATTGTGTAATTTTATAATATATATACACACTTTCTCTCTATGAATGCAAATGTTGGGTAGTTAATGTTTGATTGATGAAGTTAAATTGTTTTAAGAACTATTTCACTCTATCATTTATTTGGAAGTATGAAAAAATGATCACATATTGTCACTTGAAAATAATATTAGATTGATTATGGCACTTTTATATTCATTTATGGGTCTCAAAATTAAAAGATATTATACTACTTGTTCATTAAGTTATTTTATCTAGGATTGGTTCTCCCTTGATTCATTAAACTGGAGTTCCTTTTAAAATTTAGTCAATATTCCCATAGTAGAAAATTTTCTACGTATTATCTTTTGCAAGTTGATCCAAATTTTATCCTTATGCTCATTTTTTCATGTGCACTTCATAATTTCATTGATTAGCTCTAGAAACAAAAACTAATCCATCATGTCACTCTATAAATTAAACTTCATCCCCATGTGGATAGATCATAGAACCTCTCAACATAAATCACTCCATATACATGCAAGGGTTCTCTCCCCATAGAAACATACGTCGCCTCAAACTCTCAAAATCCGCATAGTCATCATTGAAAATGTAACATCTTTTATTTTGGAGGCACTAAAATATGTGGTAATAAATAAATTAAGTAAGTGACCAAAAAATTGAATATAGTGAAAGCTAATTGAAATAGAGTGAACGAATGATGGAAGTGGAGTTAAGGATTTATTAAGATTAGGCTAGAAATGGGATTTTAGCCCTAAGCCCAAATTACTAACTCCTTGCATTCCCAACCCTTATTCATTCTCTCATTATTACATAAAATAAAAGAAAGAAGATAAGGAACCAACACCGACCAAACTTTCAGGGGAAAGGGGAGGAAGATAAAGATAAAATAGGAAGCTTCCATCATTTAAGGGGAACCAAGACTACATGAAGTTAGATATCAGACTCAAGACTTGGAGTTTGCAGTGGTGGTGTTTGCATGGAAAATTTTAAGACGTTGCTTGTTCAGAGAATGGTTCAAGTTGTATATGGACCACAAATGTATGAAGTATCTATTCTCTTAAAAGGAGTTGAATACGAGGCAACAGATATGGTTGGAATTCTTAGCCGCATATGATTTTAGGATAGAATATACACTAGGAAAAGGGAGCAAAGTTGCCGATTCTTTGAGTAAGAGGCATCAGAATGGAGTGTTAGCCATGATTGAAGAATGGAAGACACTAGAGATGTTAGGCTCTGGTGGAGAGGCATTATAGGCAGAATACTGGATCGAGTAGAGATTCGAGTATGCCGACAAGTTTGGAGGTACGTCCCGCACCTATGGATAAGATTGTTGCAAGAAAGAAGGAGGACCCCCTAATTGTAGAAAGATTTAGGTGATTAGAGATGGGCCAGGTGTGAAGGATCTAAAAGGATTCAAGGTAGATTCAAAAGGATCGCTTAGAAAGAAATGTAAACTAAGTGTTTCGAACGTTGGAGATCTTCGAATTGAAATCTTGGAGGAAAGTCACAGATTGAAATTTACTATTCATCTTGGTGACTCTACATGGGATATCAAATATTATCGTTAGCGATGGAGATCCAATGTTCACTAGTGAGTTTTGGAGAAGTTTGTAGATGCATTGGGTATAGAGATGCGCTTGAGAATAGCATACCATCCATCCATAGACCGATGGTCAAACTAAGAAGGTGAACCGTGTACTCGAGGATTTGCAGAGAACATATGTCTTGGATTTTGAAAGATCTTAGAATTTGGTATAATTTGCATATAATAATTGTTACTAGTCAAGTATTTGGTTAGCCACATTTGAAATGTTTTATGGGAGATCATTTAAGTCATTAGTATGTTGGATGAACATGGGAGATACACTTGTGTTAGGTCCCGATTTGCTAAGAGATGCAACTGAGAAGGTAGAACTGATTTTCGCCAAGTTCAAGGAAGATCTGTAGAATCATACCTAACTTGTGTTAAAAGAATGAATGAAATATTAGGTCGGATACGAAAGAGTTAAGAAACAAGGCTATTAAACTTGTTCGTGTCAAATGGAGTGGCGATATAGATGATTGTACTTAGGACTAGAGGATAAGATTAGAAATAACCATCCTGATTTGTTTTAACAGATTTGATAAAGACATTTATATTTTGATGCTTAGAATATTAGGGACACTAGTACGATAATATGATGTTATGTTTTCTATGTTAGAAAACATACTAATACATAATGATTGATAAATGATGATGATTTACATCAATGAGGAACTAGTGTAATTATTGTAATGTGTCCACATCGTTGTAATAATAGTGATCTTTATCCTGCCTTGTCTGAATTTCAAGAATGAAATTCTAAAAAGGAAGGGAGACTATAATATCCAACATTTTGGGGAGTACCAAAATATATAGGAAAATAAGTAATCAAAATTGAACATAATAAAACCTAACTAAAATAGGATAAATGAATGATGGAAGTGGAGTTAGGGATTACTAAAATTGGGCTAGAAGCATAATTTTAGCCCGAAGAACAAATGATTAACTCCATACATTTCCAACCTTCATTCATTCTCTTATTATTACAAAAAACAAAAGAGATAAGATAAAGAACAAAGGTCAGCGAAACTTTCAAGGGGGAGGAAAGAAAGATAAAGATAAACGAGGAAGCTTTCATCATTAAGGAGAATTTAAACAAGGCTTAATAAAACTAAAGTCGAGAAAGATCTTTGTCTATAAACGTTACCCTACTCATTTTGGATTGGATTTGGTTGGGTATGAATGTTTTTGGTGATGTTAAACATGTATAAATGACTAAACATTATCGGGATGTCTTTAGAAATTTCAGTGAAGTAAATTTGTTCATGTTTTAGGTGAAAACTTAATTTAATCATCTTTAAATGCCATGAAAAGTTAATATGATGTTCATAATAATGAAATAGAAGCGGCTTTTTAATTTCATTATTTTTGAAACTAGTTTGGAATTTTTATGAATCTTCAAAGTTGAGAAAATGGTTAATTTTGGGTAAATCGCTTATTAACAGTAATAAAATTAATTATTTTGACCTAAATTTTACGACAATGTAAAATATGATAAAACCAGATTTTGATGAATTTTTTGAAAACTTTCCATCAATTTTTGATTTAATATGAATTAATTGGCTAAGGAAAGAAGTATTAATTAATGATAATAAATTACTGAACGGAAGGTATAATTGGACCATTTTTGAAAAGTAAGTTGTAAAGAATAAGACTAGCTAATGAGAATTTGATACCAAATGAGATTTGGTGTAAAGTTAATACTTAATTAGATAATGAATTAGATTTTAGTATAATTACGAATCTACCACTTAAATCATGAAAGGATATACAACCTTACCTGTGATAGCATTTATGGAAATAAGCAACGATGGTTATAAACAAGTTAATACGCGATAGCATTGAATCTATCTACCCATGATGACTTGGAAGAGCTATCAAATGAGAGAACTATTAAGCTTAGCACAAGAAAGCTAAATATGGCACTTAGCATACGAAGGCTATGAAAGGAATAGCTCATGAAGGTTATAGAAGGAATAGCCTAGAGGAAATAACACATGATGATAGTGGGAACGATAATACATAGTTGCCTGAGGAATTTAATAACAGATGGCTTCAAGGTAAGATAATACATGATGGCATGCCTTGTTAAGTAACATGGCCATATAGGAGACAACTCATGAAAGCTTGGTGCAAGGCTTGATAGCCAAAATTTCTTAACTCATGAGAAATGTTAGTAAGGTTCGGTGGCCATATTTTTTAAACACATGAAAGATAAATTGCATTAGGGTTCGAAAGCCAATTTTTATATGGGATTGCTGGCATATCTTAATACGGGATGTCTCTAGGAGATTTAACTCACGATGACCTAATAAATTTGGTTTGAATAATAAACCAAACAAGTTATAAAGGCTAAGTGCAAAATGATGGTTAATCCTAAGTATGAAATGGTACTAGGAATGATATGTTAGTAAAAAATGACTTAACTAAAGGATGAAAAATGAATTAAGCTTGATTAAGCTACACGATGAAGAATGGAACCATTTTTTATAATATAAAAGTAAATGGAAGACCATTGTGGCAATAAGATGTATAAAACAACTTCTTATTTAATGACGAGTGATGTAAGGCCTTTGTGGCAATTACATATCCAAATATAATATTATTATTGGTATCGTTGATGAAAGGTCTACGTGGCTACCAAATGTCAAACCCTTGACATTTTAACTGGTATCGTTGATGAAAGGCCTGTGTGGCAACAAAATGTCAAATGCACAACATTATAACTGGTATCGTTGATGGAAGTCATTAGTTGAAAACCCATGTCGACTCACAACAGTTAAATAAGTACGGTGGAGAAAGGTTTGTGTGGCATCCAATTGTCAGTTCACGACAGATAAGTGAATACGGTGGAGTAAGGCTTGAGCAGCACCCAATCGTCTAATCATGAAACATTATGGAAGCGATGATGTAAGGCATTATGGCAACCAAATTATCTTTTAATGATATAATAAATATGTAACACCTATGAATGACCCATAGGTGTTAAGAATTTGGTGTTGAATTGGTAAAGTTAGGCTTGCATGGTAATCTATAATGAGACTACAATGGTTAGTCACGTATGCAGGGAAGAAATCTCATACCTATGATGAGTTGATGGTTACGATTGATTGTATGATATGTTGCATATTACTTTGATGTTAAAGTGAGGGGAAAATCCATTCTGCACTGGTGGCGTGGTCTCACTATGGATGCTGAGGGAAATGGTTTTACTCATACAAGGCTTTATGTTTGACCCATGTTTTTATTATTTCTCATAAACTCATCGATACTAATTCCAGTAGGCTGAGTTTATGGATTAGTTGGCACCTTTTGAAGGTCAATTAAAGATTTCAAAGGTGAAACAGGAAGTTTGCTACCTAACTAAAGTTATTCAGAAATTTTATAGTGAAAAACCATGATTTATAACTAGTCATGTATGGTGTTGGCATCTTCATATGTCGGACACTCTACTACTCTATCTATGTTTTTCTTATTATTACCCATACGTAGGAATTGGTTCGGGATAAAATGATGTAATATCTGTAATTTAAATTGATGAAATAGAAAAACTATTTAGCTGCTATGTTTACTTATATTGTGTAAAATAATGCTCGACTCGCTTTGTCGTTTGAAAATGATTTCGTTGATGCTTGTACCATTATCGGCATCTATTTTTGAGCCTTAGAGTGGGATGTTGCAAAATGGTATTAGAGCTTAGGTTAGGGGAAAACTTAAGTAAAATAGAGCTAAGTAGGAAATTATTAGTAGAAAATGAACATCTTGGGGAAGGGTGCACATTATATATATATATATATATATATATATATATATATATATATGTATGTATGTATGTATGTATGTATGTATATATATATGTATTATGTTTGTATTTATGATAAAGATATATAGCAGAAAATATCTACACCTCTATGATTGATGTCACTCTCTTTACTTTCGATTCTTGTAAACTCTTTCTTTTATAGAAGGTGAGAATAGACCTACGTAACAGACGTTTGACCATAGGAAGTACAAAAGCGAATGCTAGTATAAGAGATGGAAGTACTCGTACTAATGGCCAAGGATGGGAGGCAATTTTGAAAGTTCGTGCTGAAGTCGATAATGAAATGCCCGTCTCAACCGTATGGCCTAAATAATAGGATTTTCAATAGTTGTAGTTTTACTATGATTCTAGAATAGCCTTTTTATCAGTTTTAGATCTATTTTTCAGTCTATTCCCTTTTAGTTATTCTCTTTCAATTAATTTTAATTTATTACTGCTAAACTAACTTTTTACTTATTTACAGTTTATTTATAGTATTTAAGTTTATTTACTGTTATTTATTTCTTATTTACATCTTTTCTACATTTTGTATTTTATGCAAGTATCCATTCTCTTCTACCTCCTTTTCTTCGCATATGGATTAGAATAAATTAAACGCTAATATGAATTATATAAGTAATAATATTGAATGAAGAAAATAATATGTAAATTATAAAGACCATAATAAGTAATGAAATTGGACTACAATATAAATGGAATTGGACTGAAATTATGCTTAATTATGATTGGAATTGGACTAATTAATTGACTTAGTTATAACATAGAATTATAACTAAAAAGAATAAAAGATGAAAGAAGCTTATGTTAGTCCCTCAGAAGATGGTTTTGAAGACAACAACCTTAGAATAAGATTATAAAATGTAAATACGAACATTATAGTTTAGATACATATGCATATGTAGGATTTAACCATGCAGGTACCATGAATGAAGACTGTATAGTATAGAGATTCAAGATATCAAGATTGAAGACTCATGAGTATCAAGATTATCAAGAGTTCAAGATTTCAATAATAAGTAATTTAATTAGGAATTTTGTTAGAACTCCTAGAAAAGCACTGCCATCTTAAAATCCAATTTATTCGTGGAATGGAATCCACTTCGAGCCCGTTAAAGGGATGGAACCTTAAGTAGGATGGAATTTATGAAAAATCTAGTGGAACATTGTTTTGTATCCACTAACTTTTATTCAAAATGTTTTTACAAAAGTATATCTTGTTTTCAAAATGATTTCAAAACCATCCTTTTAAAAGAATCAAAAACATCTATCCTGGTTTTAATACATTTAGCCTCAAAATAATCTTTATTTTCAAAATCAAATTATCCTTGGTTTTAAACTACCTTTTAATAATAATATATTTAACTTTTAATTTAGATTTAAATATAAAATTATAGTAAAATTTTATATATATATATACACCAAAATATTATTCTCTATATTTATGTATTTTAATTATAGTTAAGTATATTTATAAAATTTAAAATAGTTTTAATACAAGATAGAAGTTATTTTCAAAGAAAAGCAAATTACCAAAAATACCTTAGGAATGTCGACATCCTCAAGTACCCCATGTCGAAATGGTAGCAATTTATTTCAAAAAATTTAATTTCAAAGTAAGTGTCTATTCGTCATATCCTTTCACGAATGGACATGGCTGTTGTTCTAATATAAATAGGGGTAGTTCTGAACGAATTTGTACTCATATTTTCTCTGATTTCACTCCTCTTCTTCCACATTTCTTTATATATATTTTCACCATTACTAAGCTAAAATCAACATTGAATCTAACTAGATCATTTCTTGTTTAATTCTCTATCACTATCTCAACAAGATCTCAGTGTTATTCAGAGTTATAGGCTTCTTTGTAATAAACTAAGCAAGAAAAGGTGTGATTGTAGACCGTAAAATCAATCAAGAGAGAAAAGGTGTGATTGTAGCCTTGGAAATCAACTGGGTGAACTTGTTGCATATGAAATCAAGTATCTCTACCCAGAGGATTGTGAATCTGGAGTGGTGTACCTCGTGGCCTTGAAATCGAGGGTGTAATTGCACAATTGCTTTTGAAAGGAAATCCGTACTTGTGTGTGGGACTGGATGTAGGGAAATTACAAACCAGTATAAAATCCGGTGTGTTCATCCCTTTATTGCTTTTACTTTATTTCTGCATCCGTGTTTGACTCTGTGATCATATCCGTGTGTCTGAATATTGCATACATTTGTGTTCAAATTAACATAAACTCAAAAAGATTTAGTAATTCCTTAAAACACTATTCACCCCCTCTAGTGTTTATTCTCGCCTTAAGATCCGTAATCCGCATTTCTCGTATTTGGTATCAGAGCAAGGTTTTCAAATTTTTCATGCTCTGAATTTTGAAAAAATTTAAAATGGAAATTATTTTATAAAATTATTAACACTATTTTTATATGAATATGTCACAGAATCATCATGATATTGTTGTTTAAACTATATTTATATATTTTGAAAAGTCACTTGATTCTTTAAAAAGTTATGTTGTTTTGCAGGAAAAGAGTTATGTCTAATGACCGTTGGTTAAAAGATACCAGATAATCATTCATCGATCAAGAAGAACAAATAGATAAATAATGGCAATCGACAATGAAATGGGTACCAGATCAATACAAAACTTTTGGTTCTCATCTACAACTTCATTTGATACTCTACTTCTCTCCATCTACTTCGCAATGTCACTGGTTTCGTGCGAATCCGTCAAGAAATGACTAAGTTTTGGTCAAATGAAGTTTGGGTGAACAAAGAGAAAAAGAAAGCAAAACTGTCAAGGGAATTCTTCAAATTTCATTCAAAGATTTGAGTATTTTATCCAACTCCTTTTTCGGATTGTAGTCCTTGTTCCCATGGTTGTTTTGATGGGTGAATCCTCAAATTCCAATCAAAATTGAGTGAGATATGACAGTTTGAGGTTGGCTATCCAAAACTGAAAACTGTAATGGGATTTTCTACATTTCTCTTACTGTTTGACCTGTTGCACCACAATACTGTCCAAATTCATCATCAAACTATTACTTGATCATAGCCCTTGACTTCCTCTTCGATTTTCCACTGGTTTCCTCCAATTCCGTTAAGAAACGAAGGAGAAAAGCCTACTAGAAGTTTGATAGAAAAACGGGAAGAAGAAGAAGAGAAACTTTTATGAAAAGTGATGACTGTTGGGCCTATTTATAGTGGTTGAAGTGTCCATTCATTCAAAATTCGAATTCAAAGTTTCGGCGCCAAGTTGGTCGATATACTAAATCATCTGTATCTTTCTCATACGGTCTTCAAATTCAGCAAATGAATATACTACGATGGTCAGAAAAACAAGCCCGTCGCAGTAGAGCAGATTTCGCATCAAATTATGAAAGATATAAATGTGCGGTTACGACAATGGAAGAACAAAAAAGTTAGAAAGATGTAGGATTACAAAAAGTGGCACGCTTTACTATTATTTCATCTTTATTATTGCATTTAGTTGGGTATAGAAATTTATCGTTTGATATTTTAGTCCATATATCGGTGCACCATAGTATACATATCGATATACCAGTCTAATTTTTTTTTTAAAAAGGTCTTTTAAAATGTTTTTTTATTTCAAATAAAATCCCACTACTAATTAATTACAACCATACTAAGAAGAAAAGCATACCATCATTCTTGATTTCAACTTTTCTAATGTTATTTTTACTCCTCATACTCTACTTCTGTTAAGATACTAATTTTATATTTCTAAGAAATTAATGGAAAGAATTTATAATGTTAGAATGGAGCTCAATTTATAGATTTCTTCATTTAATAAGATTGCGCCACATCACATGACACTTGTCATATAAATAGATGGTGATATACATGCAAAATGACACGTGCCATTACACTTGTTCTTTAATAAAAGCATTTTTACATACATAAAGCCAAGTGTCTTTACACATGTCTTTTCATTATTATTTTTTATTATTTTCAAGTACTTTAATTATATTAACTACTATAAAAAAATTGGGTCAAAAATCAATTATTTACAGAAAAATCATGTTAAAAACAGGCCCAGAACTATAGATAGCATTTCCGAAATGCTGTCTTTTCTTCTGTTACGCTGCAAATACGATAGCATTTCTACGCTTTGGAGTGCTGTAGTGTTTCAGAAACTTTTCACAGCATTTTGTAGATGTTGCAGATTCTGTTTTATATTGTTTTGAAGACTTTTTATTGCAAAAACTTTTTATAGCATTCTATAAATGTTGTCTTTTCTGTTTGAAACTTTAAATTATAAAAAGCAATATTTAAACTAAGTATTTTTCTCTATTCTTTTTAGAGTTATTTTCTAACTTATGTTAGAATATTTTATAATTAGTTTCATGTTTAAATTTTTTTATAATGTAAGAAGCCGTAATATGACACATGTTTATTTTAGTTTTTCAATCTTTCTTACATCATATTTTATTATGATATTTTAAAAAAAAACTAAAAGGTGTTTAATCATGTTTCTAAATATTTTAATCAATAATAATTTAATATATAGGTTTAATTACTAAGTTAAGTATATATAAACATGAAAGTTTGGATTCTCAAAAAATATATTTTAAAAGAATTAAATAAGGAGGGTATTAATTTTTATAAAAAAAACCAAATTTTATCATATATAGTTTAAGTCCATATTTCTTAGATTTGACTTTGATATTAAATTTGACTACTACCTTTCATGAATATGTTATAGTTTTAATATCATTTATTAACTTTAAACTCTTTTTTTTACTAATATTCCCATTCCATTCATTAGTTTCCTTAACCTAAGTGTAACAACCCTAGATTTTGACTATATATATATATATATATATATATATATATTTAAATTTGACTTTATTTCAATTTTAAATTATTTTAATTTTTTTTTATTTGTGAAATTTCATCTCTAAAAATTTTTAAAAAAAAATAGAATTTTTCCAGAATTTACTGTGTTGATTTCCTATTTTTAAGGGTTGTTTTCCTATTTTCCGCTATTTTCTTCATAAAAAAAATTATATTTAAATTAATTTTTAAATATTTATTTTGTGAATATATTTTTATTTTTGTTATTATTTATGTTTAAAAATATTTTACAAGTTATATGAATTTTCTAAAAAATATTTCATTTAATTTCAAATTTTCTAGTCTAGTTCACTGTTTTAACTATTTTCCTTAATTTTACTTTATATAATTAATAAATATTATATATATTTTTATATTTTGTTAAAATTTCGAAATTTTATCTGATATTATTATTATTTCAGTTACATAAACTTATATAAATAATTAAAGGTAAATTGAAAGGGTTTGTGACTTTTTATTTCCAATGGCTTTTGATTTTCCCACCTTTTCACATTTTTACTTACTTTTGCCATCAATTAGCCATAACTACTCACATACTTCAGCTTCCTACCTCCATTCTTCATTCACGTACATCATTTCCCATCTCATTTCTAAAAAAATTCGGCTATCATCCTCTTGTTCAAGTTTGGTGAAACTTTTTTTTTTTTTTTACTTTTATTGTTTTTTGATAATGATTTGCACTTGATCTTCTTTATCATAAGGTCGGCCATGCTCCTCTCCAGGCCCTGCCGCCGCCACCACCACCTGAGCACGCCACCAGCACCTCCTCCTCACTGACCACCTCCAGCCGTACCACCCTATGTGGTAGTTCCTTCACCAAGTTCACCAAACTCCAACATCGTGACCTAGCCGAGCACCAGCTTCCACATCCACCACTTCCACCACCCATGGCCGCCACCTACTCCACCTCCACCACCTCCAGCACCACCTGGACCCTCTGCCACATCATCACCTTATACCTCACACCTCTGGCCGTGACCACAACAGCCTTGGCCGAGCCTTGTTTGCTTGAAAACTTGTGATGTTGTTAGTAGTGATGCTTTGTCGTGTTGTTGTTCCATCTTCATAACTTTTTCCCATCAACAAACTCATGTTAGGCCGAACTTAGCAACCCAGACCTGACCCAAAACCATTGTCTTAGACCTGTACTCTACCTCTGGCCGAGCCTATGGGATGTCGAAAGCAAGTGCAAAGCATTTCAGCTTTGTTTTATGAAGTTATTTCTAGCATAGTTTATCGTATTTTGGTCTGAAACCTTATAATTGTTATATTGTTTTGTTTGATTTGTATTCAAGGGAATTAATCCTTGTCTCCTCCATTTCGTATCTGTGTCGTGCTTTTGTGCTTGTGTAGATCCCGTTTGTGCAATTCGTCGTTGTGTCATCAGCTCAAAACAGTGAGTTATTCTCACCAGACAGTCTTATACTTATATGAGTAGTAAACTGATCGCTTGTGAATATGTAAACCGCATCACCATATTTTATTTGCTATGTCACTATTATATGATGTTCACACATGATTAAACACCTGTTATATCATATGTTACTGTTAGATTATTGCTGTTTGTTATTTTATCAGTTAATCACACTGCAAGTTCCCTTTAGATTAGAATCACTATGGGTTGAAATGATACATACCCAAACGGACTTTAGAATAAGGGAAAATCGTTATGGGCTGAAATGATAGGCCTGAATGATTTTCAAATTTATTTCATTTACTAGGAACTGCGGGTTTGAAATGATAAAACCCGGATTTTCTTTGTAAATTATGGGTTGAAATGATATATTACCCGTATCACTTTTCCTAGTGTAGAAAATTATATACAGACCCGTAGTTAATGTATGTTTTCTAAAAAATTTAAAATTATTTTAGAAATGTAAATATTAAAATATTTTGATTTAAATCTAATTAAAAATGATTTTTGTAAAATATTATTGATTTTCTGAATAATTATAAGTGAAATAAATTAATGAAAAAGTTAGAAAATTCTGAATATAAGTTATTTTGGAAAATTTGATTTAATTATAATTGGAAATTAAGTTGAATATGAATCATGATAAATTTATGATAATTTGAATTTAAATGAATCTAAAGTGATTTTATATCATATTAATGATTTTCAATAAAGTTGAAATGTGAAATGAATGAATATTTAGGTTGAAATTTTGAAATATAACTAAAATTGGAAATTCATGGAATTGACTTAAAAGTGAATTTTAGTTAAGTAAATAAAAATAAAACTGTTATATTTGAGAATTTGAACTTTAGTGTTAGGTTGAAATTTTAATTTAAGGAATTTAAAATTGAATATTTCAATTTAATAAGTGAATTAGTGTTAAATATGAATTGAACATTGAAAATTTGAAGTTAATTAACTGCATTTTTGAAATGCTATTATTTATAATGTAAATGATAATACAACATTTGTAAATGCTGTAGTTGATAAGTGAACTAAATAGCTAAATTGAATTAATGGCTATTATAGAATCTTATAAATGCTATAATTGTTGGATTAAACTAAATTTTCTTTGAAACTAATGTAACTCTATTACAGCATTTTAAACGCTGTCTTTTGTCAAATTGAACTGTTTTGAATATAACTTTCTGTAGCATTTCCTAATGCTGCGAAAGTTGAATTTTCACTGTTTTGATAAAATTTAAGTGAATAAATGAACTTTGAAAGTTGAAAATTTTGGAAATTTAATAATTTAATTTTTATGTAATAACTTCATTTTTAAATGATTTAAATGAAGTAATTTGTTTGGAATTGAACTATTTTTATATGTGAATTAAAATGGTATTTTTAAATTGAATAAAATGAATATGTTTTCAAATGAAATGATAAGTTTGATATTTTGAATGGATTTGAAATGATATTTGATTTTTTGAAAAATAAATTCCATTTTTAAATTATAGCTATGGGTTATAATAACGATTGGTTGTTAAAGAGTCTGTGATCGGATATGGACATAGTCTCTGTCGATACCGAAAACCACTTTAACAACTGTGTACGTGGTAGAGATTCCAGAATGAAGTAGGATAGTGACGACGTTCCTAAGGTACATTTCGTGGACCTAACTCCCGTGAGTTAGCATAAGGTGGCTAAAACAGGAGCGATCTCGGGCCAAATGAGGTAGCACCTCTGGCTGAACACACTTTTTCGATACCATTCTATTACTGTTGCGATTGTTTGGGTACACCCCTTGGTTTTGGAGTGTTGTTCAGGGTGGGCATATGTGGCTGCTGCGTTACCACCAGCCCGTGTGCGTGATTGGTATATCTACCCTGGCATTGCCTTGTGTGCCGTGTCACCTATCATACCGAGCCTTTACTACGAGTTTGTTTTTCTCCCGTAGCCCGTGTGGTATCCTCTGAAAGTCACACGGAGTGGAGATGGCATGATATTGGATGGACTACTGGGACTATTATGTGTGAAGGGTGATATGGGTAGCCCGGAACGCTATTTAAAAGTATGTTTATTTTACTGTAGACATTATTATAATAGCGAAATACTACTATATAGTAAATAGTTTAACGGATCCTTAGAGGATGGGCGGTCCCAGGCATCCTTTAAGTTACTTGTATCTTTATTACAGTTCACTTGAGTTGGTTTACATTATATAAGTATATATTGTCCTGACTCGAGTGTTTTGTGTTTTGCTTTACGCTCGGGTCAGCCTGAGTATTCACAGCTTTGGATTCTCTTCCTGGAGCTGGTCTTTCACTGGAGTTTCTGCTTATCTACATATTTATCTACTTCTGTTTCAGCTGTTCTAGTTTATCTCATGTATTAGTGAACTTCTATGTATTAGGGATTTCTATTATGTTGTTTTCAGACTGTATTATGTATTTGGTTTGAGACTCTGTTATAGTAGCTTCATGAACTACTATGTTATTTTATATTCCGCTACGAGTTATTCTTTTTGTTCTGTGTCTGTGATTCTGTATATTAGATTTTATTTGCTCCAAATTTATTTACAATTTGTTATTTCGCATCATTCAAGTCTGACATGTGTGGATTATTGTCGATTTGAATGGTACGAAATTGGGGGTTGTTACAGTTGGTATCATAGCTTTGGTTTTTGGCAACCATTGCCTCTGCGGAGCAAAAACTCATTAGAGATAGGGTATTTCTACCCTAGAATGAGTGAAATCAATCTCAGAATCATATCTTTGTGAGAGACGTATTTTCAAAGTATAAAATGATTTTTCAAAATGTTTTCAAAGGATTTTCAAAGATTATTTTGGTATATAAAATTTTCTTGCTTTTAAAGGATTTTCAAATGTTTTCTAACTGTCCTTTCTTTCGTATCTACCTTGATAGCATTTTTCTTTCTTTAAGATATTCGTCCAAGTGTATTATCTTGCCTTATCTTAATTTATCTTCGGCTTGTCTTTATTCTTATCCTAAATTCATTCTGGATATTTTTCAGGATGAATCGAGGAAATGCCAGAGGTAGGGGTCATGGTATTGCCCCAGCTTCTCAACCTGTTGCTCCAGTCAGGTTCACTGTTCTTTGTAAGGAATTCTCTCAACTAGGTGGAACCCCATTCACCGGTTCAGAGACTATCATTGAGGCTCAGCAGTGGTTGCGGAGTCTTGCAAGGATATTTACTGGTCTTGATATTGATGATGCCTAGCAGCGTCAGCTAGCAGCTTGGCAGTTGCATGATTCTGCTTTAGATTGGTGGGAGTCCATTACGGATAACACCGTCGAGGCTGATCTCACTTGGGAGCAGTTTAGGTATCCTTTGTGTTATCTTAATTTTGTTTCTATATTTTTTTCCTTCCTTTGAATCTATCTTATGTTTTTTTATGTATCTCTTTTCCAGGGAGGCTTTTGTGGTAAAATGGATGCCAGAAGCTGGAAATTTTCAACTTTATCGTGAGTTTATGGATTTGAAGCAGGGTACCATGTCTTTTGCTTAGTATGAGAGGAAGTTCAATGAACTTTCCAAATTCGGTCCTAGCCTTATTGACACTCCTCTTAATAAGAATGAGAAATTCGTTGCTGGTGCTCGTCCAAAGTATTATAGTCGCCTTATTTCTCATGTTCATGATTCTTTCACCCAGCTCATGGATATGGCTATTCGCTATGAGAATCCCACATCCATAGGTCCTGCTGTTTCTGGTGCTCAGTCTTCCTCTGCATTTTCCAAAAAGCGTAAGCCAAATTTCCAACAGCAGAAGAAGAATTGGTAGAAGCGTCCTGGTTTTGGATCTTCATCATCTGCTCCTACTCAGAGGCGACCGGTTGATCTCTCCTCCATCACTTGCTTTAGGTGTGACCAGAGAGGGCACTATGCTAATAGCTATCCTACTTTATCTGGTGCTGCTGTTCCTCCCCCTGTTCAGTCGGTTAGACGTGATCTCTACCATATCTGTCTCCAGCCCGGTCATTTTAAGAAGGATTTCCCTACCCAGCAGAGGGGTACTCCTTTTGGTATATTTGCTGTCACTTCTGCCTCATATCCATTTCCTCCACCTGCTTCTGCTCCTAGTGATGACCAAGGTACACTCCAGGGTTCATTTACTTTATTTCATCATCCTGTTCATGTGTTGTTTGATACTGGTGCTTCACTTAGTTTTATTTCTGTTGATTTGTGTGATAAGTTTGAGCATCTCCTTTCTCCTGAGTATACTTCTGTTCCGTTATGTGTTTCAAATCCTATTGGGGGTCCTGCTAACCTTAATCGGATTTGTCGAGAAGTGAAACTTCTCCATTCTGATCATCGATTTAGTGGTGATTTTTATATTCTGGGCTTCGATGCTTTTGATTTATTGCTTGGTTAGGATTGGTTAGTGAATCATGATGCTCGTATCTCTTGTAAAGCCCGGTCTGTTCGTCTCTTTGATGATCATGGGAATGCCTTGATTATTCAGTGCCGTATGCCTTAGGATTTTGCTGGCAACTTTATTTATTCTTTGGATTCTTCTCCCAGTGATCTTGATTCTACTCCTGTGGTTAGACTATATCCCGATGTATTTGGTGAAGTCACTTCTTTACCTCCTAAGTGGGAAATTGACTTTCGGATTGATCTTATACCTGGTGCTCGACCTATTGCTCTTCCTCCTAGAAGAATGGCACCCCGTGAGAAGGTTGAGATGGGAACGCAAATTGAAGACTTATCTTCCAAAGGTCTGATTAGGCCTAGTTTTTCTGAATGGGGAGCTGCGGTTGTTTTTGTCATCAAATCTGATGGTTCTCTTCGGATGTGTGTTGATTATAGGGAGCTGAACAAGCTCACTATGAAATACAAATATCCTATGTCTCGTATCAACGATATGTTTAATCAGCTTCATGGTGCCACTATTTTCTCTCAGCTTGACCTTGCCACAGGTTTTCATCAGCTCAGGGTTGCGGAGGATAGCATTTCCAGGACTGCTTTCCGCACTGAGAATGGATTTTATGAATGGTTAGTCATGCCTTTTGGTTTGACTAATGCTCCTGCTTTCTTTGTTGATTTGATGAATCATGTTTTTCATGATGTGCTTAATAAATTTGTGCTAGTCTTTGTTGATGATATCCTTGTCTTCTCTAAGACTAAGGATGAGCATAAGGCGCATTTGAAATATGTTCTTGAGACTCTCAGAAATCATCAGTTAAAGGCTAAGTTTTCTAAATGCCATTTCTGGAAGGATGAAGTCCGTAATCTCGGGCATATTGTTTCTAGTAATGGAGTTTATGTTGATCTAGTCAAGATCACTACGATCAATGTAAGTCTTTCTTTCTTCTCTTTCTCTATCATTTTATTAATTCTATTTTTCCTGTTGTCCTTATTTTCTCCTGATTCTATTCCAGAATTGGGAAACTCCAAAGACTCCATCTGATATTCATAGTTTTCTGGGCCTTGCCAGTTATTACTGGAGATTCATTGAGAATTTTTCTCGGATTGCTGCACCTCTCACAGCTTTGACTCGGAAGAATGCCAGATTTGTCTGGATTGATCAGTGTAAGGCTGCATTCAGTGAGTTAAAGAGCAAGCTAACTTCCGCACCAATTCTTACTGTTCCGAATGGAAGTGAGGGATTTACAGTTTATACTGATGCTAGTCGTGAGGGTTTGGGTGCTGTTCTCATGCAGGATGGTAGGGTCATTGCCTATGCCAGCCGTCAGTTGAAAACCCACGAGGCAAATTATGCTGCTCATGATTTAGAGTTACTTGCTGTTGTCTTTGCTTTGAAACTTTGGAGGCATCATCTTCTTGGAACCAAGTTTGAGCTTTTCACAGATCATCAGTCTCTGAGATATATCTTCTCCCAGAAGGATCTGAATCAGAGGCAAGTTTGTTGGCTAGAGTTTCTGGCTTCTTACGACCTCGACATTAACTATACTCCCAGTAAAGCTAATGTTGTGGCCGATGCTCTGAGTCGGAAGAAGGCTTTGTTGTGTCAGCTTGTTGTTTCTTCTTCTCCTCTTCTGGATCGGATTATGGCTAAGCAGGATGAGGATGAGATGCTTAGATTGATGAAGGAGAGTGTACGTAGCAGAGTTGGTGGTAGTAGTAGTGGAGCTCAGATTGATGATAGAGGGAAATTGAAGATTAATGGAAGGATTTGTGTCCCGAATGTTGATGGGTTGAGGCAGGAGTTGCTTCAGGAGAATCATCGATCTAGACTTTCTATTCATCCTGGTGTGTCGAAGATGTATCAGGATATGAAGAGGCTTTATTAGTGGAAGGGGACGAAGAAGGATATTTCTATCTTTGTTAGTTGGTGTGCGACTTGTCAGCAAGTCAAAGCCGATCACCAGAAGACCCCTGGTTTGTTGCAGCCCCTTGAGATTCCTAATTGGAAGTGGGAACAGGTTTCCATGGATTTCATCGATAGTTTACCGGGGACTCGGAAGGGCAATGAGAGTATCTGCGTTATTGTGGATAGACTGACCAAGTCCGCTTATTTTATTCCGGTCAAGTCTACTCGTTCTGCTTTTAGTTTAACAGAGATTTACACGAGAGAGATCGTTCGTCTCCATGGTGTTCCTCTCAGTATTGTTTGTGATCGTGACCCTATTTTTACTAGTCATATCTGGAAGGCTTTTCAGGAATCTTTGGGTACTCATTTGAATCTGAGTACTGCTTACCATCCTCAGACCGACGGTTAAACGGAAAGAGTAAATCAGATTCTCGAGGATCTTTTTCGTGCTTGTGTGCTTGACTATGGAGGATCTTAGGAAGATTATCTCCATCTTGCCGAATTTACCTACAATAATAGCTATCAGGTATATTCTTATCTTCTGTTTTCAGTCGATTCTTGATCTTTTTATCTATCTCATTCCATCTTTTTATTCAGGCCAGTCTCAAAATGTCTCCGTTTGCTTCTTTATACGGACGACCTTGTAGATCTCCATCTTGTTGGATTGAATCCGGTAATCGTTTGATTCTTGGTCCTGAAGTGATTTTGGAAGCTTCTGAGAGAGTTGAAGAGATTAAGAAAGGGTTGAGAGTCACCCAGGATAGACAGAAGAAGTATGCCGATAGGCGTAGGCGGAATTTGGAATTTGCTGTTGGCGATCAGGTGTTCCTTAAGGTTTCTCCCTTGAGGAATGTCATTCGCTTTGTTCGTAAAGGGAAGCTTTCTCCTAGGTTCATTGGTCCTTTCCGCATTGTGGAAAAAGTTGGTTCTTTGGCTTATCGTATGGATTTGCCCAAGAAGCTTTGTGGAGTGCATGATGTATTCTATGTCTCGCATCTTCGCCGTCATATTCATGATCCATCTCTTATTGTCCAGCCTTCTGCTCTTGATAGTTTGGATATTGAGCCTAACCTGACTGTTCAGAGGAAGCCACTTCGTATTGTTGGTAGAGATACGAAGCAGCTCAGAAGGAAATCTGTTAATGTAGTCAAAGTACAGTGGAGTACTGATGATCGAGATTGTATTTGGGAAACGGAGGAGAGAATTCGTGCTTCGAATCCAGAACTATTCGTTTCAGGTACTATTTTGTTTCTCTGTCTTGTTTCTCTTTATCTTTCCTTTCCGTTATTTTCGAGGACGAAAAGATTTGAGTGGGGGAGAGTGTAACAACTCTAGATTTTGATTATATATTTAAATTTTACTTTATTCATTTTGAAATTATTTTAAATTTGTTTTATTTGTGAAATTTCATCTCTAAATATATTTAAAATAATAATAGAAGTTTCCCAGAATTTACTGTGTTGATTTCCTATTTTTAAGGGCTGTTTTCCTATTTTCCGCTATTTTCTTCATAAAAAATTATATTTAAATTAATTTTTAAATATTTATTTTGTGAATCTCTTTTTATTTTTGTTATTATTTATGTTTAAAAATATTTTACAACTTATATGAATTTTCTAAAAATTATTTCATTTAATTTCAAATTTTCTAGTCTAGTTCACTGTTTTAACTATTTTCCTTAGTTTTACTTTAAGTAATTAATAAATATTATATATATTTTTATATTTTGTTAAAATAACGAAATTTTATCTGATATTATTATTATTTCAGTTACATAAACTTATATAAATAATTAAAGGTAAATTGAAAGGGTTTGTGACTTTTTATTTCCAATGGCTTTTGATTTTCCCACCTTTTCACATTTTTACTTACTTTTGCCATCAATTAGCCATAACTACTCACATACTTCAGCTGCCTACCTCCATTTTTCATTCACGTACATCATTTCCCATCTTATTTCTAAAAAAAATCGGCTATCATCCTCTTGTTCAAGTTTGGTAAAACTTTTTTCTTTTTTTTACTTTTATTGTTTTTTGATAATGATTTGCACTTGATCTTCTTTATCACAGGATCGGCCATGCTCCTCTCCAGCCCCTGCCGCCAGCGCCACCACCTAAGCACGCCGCCAACACCTCCTCCTCACTGACCACCCCCAGCCGTACCACCCTAGGTGGTAGTTCCTTTACCAAGTTCACCAAACTACAACATCTTGACCTAGCCGAGCACCAGCTTCCACATCCACCACTTCCACCACACATGGCCGCCACCTACTCCACCTCCACCACCTCCAGCACCACCTGGACCCTCTGCCACGTCATCACCTTAGACCCCACACCTCTATCCATGACAACAGCAGCCTTGACCGAGCCTTGTTTGCTTGAAAACTTGTGATGTTGTTAGTAGTGATGCTTTGTCGTGTTGTTGTTCCATCTTCATAACTTTTGCCCATCAACAAACTCATGTTAGGCCGACCTTAACAACCCAGACCTGACCCAATACCATTTTCTTAGACCTGTACTCTACCTCTGGCTGAGCCTATGGGATGTCGGAAGCAAGTGCAAAGCATTTCAGCTTTGTTTTATGAAGTTATTTCTAGCATAGTTTATCGTATTTTGGTCTGAAACCTTATAATTGTTATATTGTTTTGTTTGATTTGTATTCAAGGGAATTAATCATTGGCTCCTCCATTTTGTATCCGTGTCGTGCTTGTGTAGATCCTGACTGTGCAATTCGTCGTTGTGTCATCAGCTCAAAACAGTGAGTTATTCTCACCAGACAGTCTTATACTTATATGAGTAGTAAACTGATCGCTTGTGAATATGTAAACTGCATCACCATATTTTATTTGCTATGTCACTATTATATGATGTTCACACATGATTAAACACCTGTTATATCATATGTTACTGTTATATTATTTCTGTTTGTTATTTTATCATTTAATCACACTGCAAGTTCCCTTTAGATTAGAATCACTATGGGTTGAAACGATACATACCCGAACAGATTTTAGAATAAGGGAAAATCGTTATGGGCTGAAATGATAGGCCTGAATGATTTTCAAATTTATTTCATTTACTTGGGACCTATGCAGTTAATGCCCCGCTATAACCCCGTTGTATCCCATAGCGGATTTCTACTGCTACGATTTTTCCATATAGCCCCAAAATATAGCCTTTCAGCTTTAATCCCCGCTATTTCCGCTATATCCCGTTATTCCCGCTATATTTTGCTATTTCCGCTATATCTTCTTTAATAAAATGAATTAAAAAATTGCATTTATACATTATAAAAATTATGAAACTAATTTATTTTATTTATTTTTTAATATTTTTTCAGAAATGAAAATACTCTAATATTCTATGAAATTCAATTATGTTATATAACAGTTTTACGTTTAATTAAAGTATATTCACACATGTTTTTTGTTTAAAATTATTTATGTATTAATTATAATTCCATTGAATGATAAATTTTCATTTAGTTTCCATTTATATATATATGTAAAATATTAAGTACGAGTTTTATATGTTATTTTAGAGCCATCCGCTATATCCTGTTATATCCTCGCTATATCCCCACTATGAGTTTTTGCACCTCCACCG
Organism: Allium cepa; assembly: GCA_030765085.1. Taxonomy (NCBI): domain Eukaryota; kingdom Viridiplantae; phylum Streptophyta; class Magnoliopsida; order Asparagales; family Amaryllidaceae; genus Allium; species Allium cepa. The sequence continues at coordinate 237,774,999 of CM060932.1, read as the reverse complement.
CATTAAATCTGCCGAGCGCCTTAACTGCACAGCTTGGGACTGCGGGTTTGAAATGATAAAACCCGGATTTTCTTTGTAAATTACGGGTTGAAATGATATATTACCCGTATCACTTTTCCTAGTGTAGAAAATTATATACAGACCCGTAGTTAATGTATGTTTTCTAAAAAAATTAAAATTATTTTAGAAATGTAAATATTGAAATATTTTGATTTAAATCTAATTAAAAATGATTTTTGTAAAATATTATTGTTTTTTTGAATAATTATAAGTGAAATAAATTAATGAAAAAGTTAGAAAATTTTGAATGTAAGTTATTTTGGAAAATTTGATTTAATTATAATTGGAAATTAAGTTGAATATGAATCATGATAAATTTATGATAATTTGAATTTAAATGAATTTAAAGTGATTTTATATCATATTAATGATTTTTAATAAAGTTGAAATGTGAAATGAATGAATATTTAAGTTGAAATTTTGAAATATAACTAAAATTGAAAATTCATGGAATTGACTTAAAAGTGAATTTTAGTTAAGTAAATAAAATTAAAACTAAGTAATATTTGAGAATTTGAACTTAAGTGTTAGGTTGAAATATTAATGTAAGGAATTTAAAATTGAACATTGTAATTTAATAAATGAATTAGTGTTAAATATGAATTTTAAAATGGAAATTTAACTTTATGATATCATGAAATTAAGGAAAATTGCATGGTGTTTATAAAAGTAAAAGTGAGTGATTTTATAAGTTAAAGGTGATTTAAAGAAAAATATAATTGTTGTGAAATTATATGGAAAATTTGAAGTTAATTAACTGCATTTTTGAAATGCTATTATTTATAATGTAAATGATAATACAACATTTGTAAATGTTGTAGTTGATAAGTGAACTAAATAGCTAAATTGAATTAATGGATATTATAGCATCTTATAAATGCTATAATTGTTGGATTAAACTAAATTTTCTTTGAAACTAATGTAACTCTATTACAGCATTTTAAACGCTGTCTTTTGTTAAATTGAACTGTTTTGAATATAACTTTCTGTAGCATTTTCCTAATGCTGCGAAAGTTGAATTTTCACCGTTTTAACAAAATTTAAGTGAATAAATGAACTTTGAAAGTTGAAAATTTTGGAAATTTAATAATTTAAATTTTTATGTAATAACTTCATTTTTAAATGATTTAAATGAAGTAATTTGTTTGGAATTGAACTATTTTTATATGTGAATTAAAATGGTATTTTTAAATTGAATAAAATGAATATGTTTTCAAATGAAATGATAAGTTTGATATTTTGAATGGATTTGAAATGATATTTGATTTTTTGAAAAATAAATACCATTTTTAAATTATAACTATGGGTTATAATAACGATTGGTTGTTAAAGAGTCCGGGATCGGATATGGACATACTCTCTGTCGATACCGAAACCACTTTAACAACTGTGTACGCGGTGGAGATTCCAGAATGTAGTAGGATGGTGACGACGTTCCTAAGGTATATTTCGTGGACCTAACTCCCGTGAGTTAGCATAAGGTGGCTAAAACATGAGTGATCTCGGGCCAAAGGAGGTAGCACCTCTGGCTGAACACACTTCTTCGATACCATTCTATTACTGTTGTGATTGTTTGGGTGCACCCCTTGATTTTGGAGTGTTAGTCAGGATGGGCGTATGTGGCTGCTGCGTTACCACCAGCCGGTGTGCGTGATTGGTATATCTACCCTGGCATTGCCTTGTGTGCCGTGTCACCTATCATACTGAGCCTTTACTACGAGTTTGTTTTTCTCCCGTAGCCCGTGTGGTATCCTCTGAAAGTCACGCGGAGTGGAGATGGCATGATATTAGATGGACTACTGGGACTATTATGTGTGAAGGGTGATATGAGTAGCCCGGAACGCTATTTAAAAGTATGTTTATTTTACTATAGACATTATTATAATTGCGAAATACTACTATATAGTAAATAGTTTAATGGATCCTTAGAGGATGGGCGGTCCCATGCATCCTTTAAGTTACTTGTATCTTTATTACAGTTCACTTGAGTTGGTTTACATTATATAAGTATATATTGTCCTGACTCGAGTGTTTTGTGTTTTGCTTTACGCTCGGGTCAGCCTGAGTATTCACAGCTTTGGATTCTTTTCCTGGAGCTGGTCTTTCACTGGAGTTTCTGCTTATCTACATATTTATCTACTTCTGTTTCAACTGTTCTAGTTTATCTCATGTATTAGTGAACTTCTATGTATTTGGGATTTCTATTATGTTGTTTTCAGACTGTATTATGTATTTGGTTTGAGACTCTGTTATAGTAGCTTCAGGAACTACTATGTTATTTTATATTCCGCTGCGAGTTATTCTGTTTGTTCTGTGTCTGTGATTCTGTACATTTGATTTTATTTGCTCCAAATTTATTTACAATCTGTTATTTCGCATCATTCAAGTCTGACATGTGTGGATTATTGTCGATTTGAATGGTACGAAATTGAGGGTTGTTACAGTTGGTATCAGAGCTTTGGTTTTTGGCAACCATTGCCTCTGCGGAGCAAAAACTCATTAGAGATAGGGTATTTCTACCCTAGAATGAGTGAAATCAATCTCAGAATCATATCTTTGTGAGAGACGTATTTTCAAAGTATAAAATGATTTTTCAAAATGTTTTCAAAGGATTTTCAAAGATTATTTTGGTATATAAATTTTTCTTGCTTTTAAAGGATTTTCAAATGTTTTCTAACTGTCCTTTCTTTCGTATCTACCTTGATAGCACTTTTCTTTCTTTAAGATATTCATCCAAGTGTATTATCTTGCCTTATCTTAATTTATCATTGGCTTATCTTTATTCTTGTCCTAAATCCATTCTGGATATTTTTCAGGATGAATCGAGGAAATACCAGAGGTAGGGGTCGTGGTATTGCCCCAGCTCCTCAACCTGTTGCTCCAGTCAGGTTCACTGTTCTTTGTAAGGAATTCTCTCAACTAGGTGGAACCCCATTCACCGGTTCAGAGACTATCATTGAGGCTCAGCAGTGGTTGCGGAGTATTGTAAGGATATTTACTGGTCTTGGTATTACTGATGCCTAGCAGCGTCAGCTAGCAGCTTGGCAGTTGCGCGATTCTGCTTTAGATTTGTGGGAGTCCATTACGGATAACACCGTTGAGGCTGATCTCACTTGGGAGCAGTTTAGTTATCCTTTGTGTTATCTTAATTTTGTTTCTATATTTTTTCCTTCCTTTGAATCGATCTTATGTTTTTTTTCTGTATCTCTTTTCCAGGGAGGCTTTTGTGGCAAAATGGATGCCAGAAGCCGGAAAATCTCAGCTTTATCGTGAGTTTATGGATTTGAAGCAGGGTACCATGTCTTTTTCTTAGTATGAGAGGAAGTTCAATGAACTTTCCAAATTCGGACCTAGCCTTATTGACACTCCTCTTTAGAAGAATGAGAAATTCATTGCTGGTGCTCGTCCAGAGTATTATAGTCGCCTTATTTCTCATGTTCATGGTTCTTTCACCCAGCTCATGGATATGGCTATTCGCTATGAGAATCCCACATCCATAGGTCCTGCTGTTTCTGGTGCTCAGTCTTCCTCTGCAGTTTCCAAGAAGCGTAAGGCAAATTTCCAATAGCAGAAGCATCCTGGTTTGGGATCTTCATCATCTGCTCCTGCTCAGAGGCAACCGGTTTATCTCTCCTCCATCACTTGCTTTAGGTGTGACTAGAGAGGGCACTATGCCAATAGCTGTCCTACTTTATCTGGTGCTGTTGTTCCTCTACCTGTTCAGTCGGTTAGACGTGATCTCTGCCATATCTGTCTCCCGCCGGGTCATTTTAAGAAGGATTGCCCTACCCAGCAGAGGGGTACTCCTTCTGGTATATTTGTTATCACTTCTGCCTCATCTCCAGTTCCTTCACCTGCTTCTGCTCCTAGTGATGACCAAGGTACACTCCAGGGTTCATTTACTTTATTTCATCATCCTGTTCGTGTGTTGTTTGATACTGGTGCTTCACGTAGTTTTATTTCTGTTGATTTGTGTGATAAGTTTGAGCATCTCCTTTCTCCTGAGTATACTTCTGTTCCGTTATGTGTTTCAAATCCTATTGGGGGTCCTGCTAACCTTAATCGGATTTGTCGAGAAGTGAAACTTCTCCATTCTGATCATCGATTTAGTGGTGATTTTTATATTCTGCGCTTCGATGCTTTTGATTTATTGCTTGGTCAGGATTGGTTAGTGAATCATGATGCTCATATCTCTTGTAAAGCCCGGTCTGTTCGTCTCTTTGATGATCATGGGAATGCCTTGATTATTCAGTGCCGCATGCCTCAGGATTTTGCTGGCAACTTTATTTATTCTTTGGATTCTTCTCCCAGTGATCTTGATTCTACTCTTGTGGTTAGACTATATCCCGATGTATTTGATGAAGTCACTTCTTTACCTCCTAAGCGGAAAATTGACTTTCAGATTGATCTTATACCTGGTGCTCGACCTATTGTTCTTCCTCCTAGAAGAATGGCACCCCGTGAGAAGGTTGAGATGGGAAAGCAAATTAAAGACTTATCTTCCAAAGGTCTGATTAGGCCTAGTTTTTCTGAATGGGGAGCTGCGGTGGTTTTTGTCACCAAATCTGATGGTTCTCTTCGGATGTGTGTTGATTATAGGGAGCTGAACAAGCTCACTATGAAAAATAGATATACTATGCCTCATATCAACGATATGTTTGATCAGCTTCATGGTGCCACTATTTTCTCTCATCTTGACCTTACCACAGGTTTTCATCAGCTCAGGGTTGCTGAGGATAGAATTTCCAAGACTGCTTTCCGCACTGAGAATGGATTTTATGAATGGTTAGTCATGCCTTTTGGTTTGACTAATGCTCCTGCTTTCTTTGTTGATTTGATGAATCGTGTTTTTCGTGATGTTCTTAATAAATTTGTGATAGTCTTCGTTGATGATATCCTTGTCTTCTCTAAGACTAAGGATGAGCATTAGGCGCATTTGAAATATGTTCTTGAGACTCTCAGAAATCATCAGTTAAAGGCTAAGTTTTCTAAATGCCATTTCTGGAAGGATGAAGTCCGTTATCTCGGGCATATTGTTTCTAGTAATGGAGTTTATGTTGATCTAGTCAAGATCACTACGATCGATGTAAGTCTTTCTTTCTTCTCTTTCTCTATCATTTTAATAATTCTATTTTTCCTGTTGTCCTTATTTTCTCCTGATTCTATTCCAGGATTGGGAAACTCCAAAGACTCCATCTGATATTCGTAGTTTTCTAGGCCTTGCCGGTTATTACCGGAGATTCATTGAGAATTTTGCTCGGATTGCTGCACCTCTCACAGCTTTGACTCGGAAGAACGCCAGATTTGTCTGGAGTGATCAGTGTAAGGCTGCATTCAGTGAGTTGAAGAGCAAGCTAACTTCCGCACCAGTTCTTACTGTTCCGAATGGAAGTGAGGGATTTACAGTTTATACTGATGCTAGTCGTGAGGGTTTTGGTGCTGTTCTCACATAGGATGGTAGGGTCATTGCCTATGCCAGCCGTCAGTCGAAAACCCACGAAGCAAATTATGCTGCTCATGATTTAGAGTTACTTGCTGTTGTCTTTGCTTTGAAACTTTGGAGGCATCATCTTCTTGGAACCAAGTTTGAGATTTTCACAGATCATCAGTCTCTGAGATATATATGTTCTCCCAGAAGGATCTGAATCAGAGGACAGTTCGTTGGATTGAGTTTCTAGCTTCTTACGACCTCGACATTAACTATACTCCCGGTAAAGCTAATGTTGTGGCCGATGCTCTGAGTCGGAATAAGGCTTTGTTGTGTCAGCTTGTTGTTTCTTCTTCTCCTCTTCTGGATCGGATTATGGCTAAGCAGGATGAGGATGAGATGCTTAGATTGATGAAGGAGAGTGTTCGTAGTGGAGTTGGTGGTAGTAGTAGTGGAGCTCAGCTTGATGATAGAGGGACATTGAGGATTAATGGAAGGATTTGTGTCCCGAATGTTGATGGCAGGAGTTGCTTCAGGAGAATCATCAATCAAGACTTTCTATTCATCCTGGTGTGTCGAAGATGTATCAGGATATGAAGAGGCTTTATTGGTAGAAGGGTATGAAGAAGGATATTTCTATCTTTGTTAGTCGGTGTGCGACTTGTCAGCAAGTCAAAGCCGATCATCAGAAGACCCCTGGTTTGTCGCAGCCCCTTGAGATTCCTAATTGGAAGTGGGAACAGGTTTCCATGGATTTCATCGATGGTTTACCGTGGACTCGGAATGGCAAAGAGAGTATCTGGGTTATTGTGGATAGACTGACCAAGTCCACTCATTTTATTCCGGTCAAGTCTACTCGTTCTGCTTCTAGTTTATCTGAGATTTACATGAGAGAGATCGTTCGTCTCCATGGTGTTCCTCTCAGTATTGTTTGTGATCGTGACCCTATTTTTACTAGTCAGTTCTGGAAGGCTTTTCAGGAATCTTTAGGTACTCGTTTGAATCTGAGCACTGCTTACCATCCTCAGACCGACGGTCAAACGGAAAGAGTAAATCAGATTCTCGAGGATCTTCTTCGTGCTTATGTGCTTGACTATGGAGGATCTTGGGAAGATTATCTCCATCTTGCCGAATTTACCTACAATAACAGTTATTTGGTATAATCTTATCTTCTATTTTCAGTCTATTCTTGATCTTTTTATCTATCTCATTCCATCTTTATATTCAGGCAGTCTCAAAATGTCTCTGTTTGCCGCTTTATACGGACGACCTTGTAGATCACCATCTTGTTGGATTAAATCCGGTAATCGTTTGGTTCTTGGTCCTGAAGTGATTTTGGAAGCTTCTTAGAGAGTTGAGGAGATTAAGAAAAGGTTGAGAGTCGCTCAGGATAGACAGAAGTAGTATGCCGATAGGCGTAGGCGGAATTTGGAATTTGCTGTTGGTGATCAGGTGTTCCTTAAGGTTTCTCCCTTGAGGAATGTCATTTGCTTTGGTCTTAGAGGAAAGCTTTCTCCTAGGTTCATTGGTCCTTTCCGCATTGTGGAAAGAGTTGGTTCTTTGGCTTATCGTCTGAATTTGCCCGAGAAGCTTTGGAATGCATGATGTATTCCATGTCTCGCATCTTCACCGTCATCTTTGTGATCCATCTTTTATTGTTCAGCCTTCTGCTCTTGATAGTTTGGATATTGAGCCTAACCTGACTATTCAGAGGAAGCCACTTCGTATTGTTGGTAGAGATACGAAGCAGCTCAGAAGGAAATCTGTTAATGTAGTCAAAGTACAGTGGAGTACTGATGATCGAGATTGTATTTGGGAAACGGAGGAGAGAATTCGTGCTTCGAATCCAGAACTATTCGTTTCAGGTACTATTTTGTTTCTCTGTCTTGTTTCTCTTTATCTTTCCTTTCCGTTATTTTCGAGGACGAAAAGATTTGAGTGGGGGAGAGTGTAACAACTCTAGATTTTGATTATATATTTAAATTTTACTTTATTCATTTTGAAATTATTTTAAATTTGTTTTATTTGTGAAATTTCATCTCTAAATATATTTAAAATAATAATAGAAGTTTCCCAGAATTTACTGTGTTGATTTCCTATTTTTAAGGGCTGTTTTCCTATTTTCCGCTATTTTCTTCATAAAAAATTATATTTAAATTAATTTTTAAATATTTATTTTGTGAATCTCTTTTTATTTTTGTTATTATTTATGTTTAAAAATATTTTACAACTTATATGAATTTTCTAAAAATTATTTCATTTAATTTCAAATTTTCTAGTCTAGTTCACTGTTTTAACTATTTTCCTTAGTTTTACTTTAAGTAATTAATAAATATTATATATATTTTTATATTTTGTTAAAATAACGAAATTTTATCTGATATTATTATTATTTCAGTTACATAAACTTATATAAATAATTAAAGGTAAATTGAAAGGGTTTGTGACTTTTTATTTCCAATGGCTTTTGATTTTCCCACCTTTTCACATTTTTACTTACTTTTGCCATCAATTAGCCATCACTACTCACATACTTCAGCTGCCTACCTCCATTTTTCATTCACGTACATCATTTCCCATCTTATTTCTAAAAAAAATCGGCTATCATCCTCTTGTTCAAGTTTGGTAAAACTTTTTTCTTTTTTTTACTTTTATTGTTTTTTGATAATGATTTGCACTTGATCTTCTTTATCACAGGATCGGCCATGCTCCTCTCCAGCCCCTGCCGCCAGCGCCACCACCTAAGCACGCCGCCAACACCTCCTCCTCACTGACCACCCCCAGCCGTACCACCCTAGGTGGTAGTTCCTTTACCAAGTTCACCAAACTACAACATCTTGACCTAGCCGAGCACCAGCTTCCACATCCACCACTTCCACCACACATGGCCGCCACCTACTCCACCTCCACCACCTCCAGCACCACCTGGACCCTCTGCCACGTCATCACCTTAGACCCCACACCTCTATCCATGACAACAGCAGCCTTGACCGAGCCTTGTTTGCTTGAAAACTTGTGATGTTGTTAGTAGTGATGCTTTGTCGTGCTGTTGTTCCATCTTCATAACATTCACCCATCAACAAACTCATGTTAGGCCGACCTTAGCAACCCAGACCTGACCCAAAACCATTGTCTTAGACCTGTACTCTACCTCTGGCTGAGCCTATGGGATGTCGAAAGCAAGTGCAAAGCATTTCAGCTTTGTTTTATGAAGTTATTTCTAGCATAGTTTATCGTATTTTGGTCTGAAACCTTATAATTGTTATATGTTTTGTTTGATTTGTATTCGAGGGAATTAATCCTTGGCTCCTCCATTTCGTATCTGTGTCGTGCTTTTGTGCTTATGTAGATCCCGTTTGTGCAATTCGTCGTTGTGTCATCAGCTCAAAACAGTGAGTTATTCTCACCAGACAATCTTATACTTATATGAATAGTAAACTGATCGCTTGTGAATATGTAGACTGCATCACCATATTTTATTTGCTATGTCACTATTATATGATGTTCACACATGATTAAACACCTGTTATATCATATGTTATTGTTATATTATTGATGTTTGTTATTTTATCAGTTAATTACACTGCAAGTTCCCTTTAGATTAGAATCACTATGGGTTGAAATGATACATACCCGAACGGACTTTATAATAAGGGAAAATCGTTATGGGCTGAAATGATAGGCCTGAATGATTTTCAAATTTATTTCATTTACTTGGGACTGCGGGTTTGAAATGATAAAACCCGGATTATTTTTGTAAATTACGGGTTGAAATGATATATTACCCGTATCACTTTTCCTAGTGTAGAAAATTATATACAGACCCGTGGTTAATGTATGTTTTCTAAAAAATTTAAAATTATTTTAGAAATGTAAATATTAAAATATTTTGATTTAAATCTAATTAAAAATGATTTTTGTAAAATATTATTGATTTTTTGAATAATTATAAGTGAAATAAATTAATGAAAAAGTTAGAAAATTCTGAATGTAAGTTATTTTAGAAAATTTGATTTTGATTATAATTGGAAATTAAGTTGAATATGAATCATGATAAATTTATGATAATTTGAATTTAAATGAATTTAAAGTGATTTTATATCATATTAATGATTTTAATAAAGTTGAAATGTGAAATGAATAAATATTTAAGTTGAAATTTTGAAATATAACTAAAATTGGAAATTCATGGAATTGACTTAAAAGTGAATTTTAGTTAAGTAAATAAAAATAAAACTAAGTTATATTTGAGAATTTGAACTTAAGTGTTAAGTTAAAATTTTAATGTAAGGAACTTAAAATTGAACATTGCAATTTAATAAGTGAATTAGTGTTAAATATGAATTTTTAATGGAAATTTAACTTTATGATATCATGAAATTAAGGAAAATTACATGGTGTTTATAAAAGTAAAAGTGAATGATTTTATAAGTTAAAAGTGATTTAAAGAAAAATATAATTGTTGTGAAATTATATGGAAAATTTGAAGTTAATTAACTGCATTTTTGAAATGCTATTATTTATAATGTAAATGATAATACAGCATTTGTAAATGCTGTAGTTGATAAGTGAACTAAATAGCTAAATTGAATTAATGGCTATTATAGCATCTTATAAATGCTATAATTGTTGGATTAAACTAAATTTTCTTTGAAACTAATGTAACTCTATTACAGCATTTTAAACGCTATCTTTTGCTAAATTGAACTGTTTTGAATATAACTTTCTGTAGCATTTTCCAAATGCTGCGAAAGTTGAATTTTCACTGTTTTGATAAAATTTAAGTGAATAAATGAACTTTGAAAATTGAAAATTTTAGAAATTTAATAACTTAACTTTTTATGTAATAACTTCATTTTTAAATGATTTAAATGAAGTAATTTGTTTGGAATTGAACTATTTTTATATGTGAATTAAAATGGTATTTTTAAATTGAATAAAATAAATATGTTTTCAAATGAAATGATAAGTTTGATATTTTAAAATGGATTTGAAATGATATTTGATTTTTTGTAAAATAAATACCATTTTTAAATTATAACTATGGGTTATAATAACGATTGGTTGTTAAAGTGTCCGGGATCGGATATGGACATACTCTCTGTCGATACTGAAAACCACTTTAACAACTGTGTACGCGGTGGAGATTCCAGAATGAAGTAGGATGGTGACGACGTTCCTAAGGTACATTTCGTGGACCTAACTCCCGTGAGTTAGCATAAGGTGGCTAAAACAAGAGCGATCTCGGGCTAAAGGAGGTAGCACCTCTGGCTGAACACACGTCTTCGATACCATTCAATTACTGTTGTGATTTTTTGGGTGCACCCCTTGATTTTGGAGTGTTGTTCAGGGTGGGCGTATGTGGCTGCTGCGTTACCACCAGCCCGTGTGCGTAATTGGTATATCTACCATGGCATTGCCTTGTGTGGCGTGTCACCTATCATACCGAGCCTTTACTACGAGTTTGTTTTTCTCCCATAGCCCGTGTGGTATCCTTTGACAGTCACCCGGAGTGGAGACGGCATGATATTGGATGGACTACTGGGACTATTATGTGTGAAGGGTGATATGGGTAGCCCGGAACGCTATTTAAAAGTAAGCTTATTTTACTGTAGACATTATTATAATAGCGAAATACTACTATATAGTAAATAGTTTAACGGATCCTTAGAGGACGGGCGGTCCCGGGCATCCTTTAAGTTACTTGTATCTTTATTACAGTTCACTTGAGTTGGTTTACATTATATAAGTATATATTGTCCTGACTCGAGTGTTTTGTGTTTTGCTTTACACTCGTGTCAGCCTGAGTATTCACAGCTTTGGATTCTCTTCCTGGAGCTGGTCTTTCACTGGAGTTTCTGCTTATCTGCATATTTATCTACTTTTGTTTCAGCTGTTCTAGTTTATCTCATGTATTAGTGAACTTCTATGTATTTGGGATTTCTATTATGTTGTTTTCAGACTGTATTATGTATTTGGTTTGAGACTCTGTTATAGTAGCTTCATGAACTACTATGTTATTTTATATTCCGTTGCGAGTTATTCTATTTGTTCTGTGTCTGTGATTCTGTATATTTGATTGTATTTGCTCCAAATTTATTTACAATCTGTTATTTCGCATCTGTTATTTCGCATCATTCAAGTCTGACATGTGTGGATTATTGTCGATTTGAATGGTACGAAATTGGGGGTTATTACACTAAGTCTAGTAATTGGTGTGTATTTCCGTTGTTTGGTTGAAGTGATTTATAATAAATAGTTTGACCTATATATATATATATATGCTTGTCAATTATATATTTCTTATCACTTATGTTTATCTTATAATCTGAATATCTCTTACCATGATATATACCATCATATCATTCTGCATATTATTATTATTTTTACTTCATTATCATTTTGTTTCATATCACATATCATTATGCATCCTATTTCCTATCACATTTCATTGCATATTACATCATAAATTACAATGCATGAAATATCATAATCATTTGCATTACAAGTTGCACTTCATTTTGCAAATTATCTCATGCTACATTGTAACAACCCGATATTTTCAACCATTCGCATCCACACATATTGGACTTGAATTGCTTAAAATACCGCATTGTAAATAAAATTTGGCAAATCTCAGAATATACAGCAAATAAATAGTCACAGATCACAGACACAGAGTAAATAATAATGCAGCGGAAGTAAAAGGAACAGTAGTTCATGAAGCTACTATATAAAAATAAGATACATCAGAGTAAACAAAATACAGCAGAAGAGTAACAAGATACATCAGGTACAAATCAGAATAAATAACTGAAATCACTGAATACTGAAAGCATAATATAGCGCTGGATCTTCACGAAAAACTCCGACTCCAAAGATGAGTCTTGAATGCTGAATCACTCAATCTGACTCGAGCATAAAGCAAAACACAAAACCCTCGAGTCAGGACATAAATACTTATGAACTGTAAATCAACTCAAGTGAACAGTAACAAAATGCATCAGTAACTTAAAGGATGCTTGGGATCGCCCATCCTCTAAGGATCGGTTAAACTATTTACTATATAATAATATTGCGCTATTATAATAATGTCTACAGTAAAATAAAATTACTTTAAAATAGCGTTCCGGGCTTACCCTTAACACACTTCACACATAATAGTCCCAGTAGTCCATCCAATAACATGATATCTCTAGATCGGTAGACTATCAGAGGATACCACACGGGCTATGGGAGAAAAACAAACTCGTAGTAAAGGCTCGGTATGGTAGGCGACACAGCACACAAGGCAATGCCAGGGTAGATATATCAATTACGCACACGGGCTGGTGGTAACGCAGCAGCCACATACGCCCACCTCGGAACACATTCCCATATCAAAATCGAAGGACGGCCATCAAATCAACCACAAGTAAGAGTATAGTATCAAAGGAATGTGTCCGACCGGAGGAGCTACCCCTTTTGGCCCGAGATCGCTCCCGTTTTAGCCACCTTATGCCAACTCACGGGAGTTAGGTCCTCGCCACCATCCTACTTCATTCTGGAATCTCCACCGCGTACAAAGTTGTTAAAGTGATTTTTGGAGTTGGCAGAGAGTATGACAACTTCCGATCCCGGCCTCTTTAACAACCAAACGTTATTATAAAGCCGTGGTCATTTCAAAATAGTTTATACTTCAAAAATCAAATCATTTCATTTCAAAACTATATTCCTTCCAAAATAGTTTATCCTTCGAAACCAAAACCATTTTTATTTCCAAACTATTTATTCAATCAAAATAGTTTATACTTCGAAACCAAAATCATTTTTATTTCAAAACTATTTATTCAAACAAAATAGATTATACTTCGAAACCAAAATCATTTTTTTTTCAAAACTATATTCAAATCAAAATAGTTTATACTTCGAAACCAAAATCATCTTTATTTCAAAAATATATTCAAATCAAAATAGTTTATACTTCGAAACCAAAATCATTTTTATTTCCAAACTATATTCAAATCAAAATAGTTTATCATTTCCATTTCAAACATGTATTCACCTTTCAAAAATTAAAATACTTTCAAAGTTATAACTTTTTTCGAAACCAAAATACTTGAAATCATTACACTTTGAAAATCATAACATTTTGAAATCATACATTTGAAATCATGGAACATTCCTTTAATTATTTACATTTTACAAATTTATTCAATTAAACCAAAATTTCAAATTTCCAATTTAATTCAAATCAAACCATCAGTTTCAATTCAATTCAGTTTCTTTACAAAACATTTCAAATCTTATCAATTTAAATATAGATTTGATCCACAAAATAAACTATTAAATTTTAATATATTTCCAACCTTTAATATGCCACATTTCAAAACTAAACTCTATAATTTCATAAATTCATATCTCAAATCTAATTTCATTATTATTTAGTTTGAAATATTCATTTCATAAATCCAATATTGTTTAAATAAACTTAAATTACAATTAAACCTAATATCTTTTCATACAAATATAAACTTCAAATATTCATTTATCAAAATCAAATATCATTCCAAATTAACATTCTTTATCAAAATAAAGAGTATATCATTAAAAACCATTTCGGAATCATTAAAATATCATATCCTTCAAAACCTCATTATCAAATCATTATTTGAATTCAATTTCAAATATTCAAATTTAAATATCATTTAAAAATCAAATATGTCATTCATTTATTATTTCAAATATCCTTACAAAAATACATTTTAAAATTCCATTCAAAAATTCATTTATCTCATTTGATTTCATTCAATTTAACACATAACCAAGTAAATCTTATTTAAATTCAAATTCAATGTAAATTCTTTAAAATTCAAATTTTAAATATTAAATTATGTTCAAAACTCCTTATATTTCACAAAAAATCAATTCCAATAGTTAAATCGTTTAACACTTTAAAAACACAAACAGTGTTAAAATCTATAACATTTGAAAACATTCACAAAATATAGTAACGACAGCATTTATAAAGTGCTATCGTAGCTTATAGTTTCCAAAATAGTTAGTTCAAGAATAACGACATTTATAAAATGCCGTAATAGATATTTAGTTATTTCTACATAGTTACGTTCAAAACTACAACATTTAAAAATGTTGTCATAAGACTACAACATTTTTAGGAAATGCTGTTAATAAAATTTCAGATTTTATTTTAACTTTTCAAAAACAATAAAACTTCAATTCTGTGATTTAAATTTATAAATCATACTTCTAGAACTCAAAATTTCATATTTAAATCATTTTAACATATGATTTATCATAAAAAAAATTAAAATCAAATGTTTAGTTTTTAAAACTCAATTCATTTATTAAGTCAAAATTTCACTGTTTATTAACTTATAAGCTAAATAAAACTTGGCATTTTACTTTAAATATCATTTCAAACTTTAAATTTAATTTCTATTATTTACTTACATTTTTAAAAATAAAATTTAAAGTCGAAAATCACATTTATTTCAAATTTACATACTTAAATTCATAAATTAAAAACTTAAGATTTAACCATCACAAAACCATAAAAAATATATTTTTTAATCAAAATTTCATACTTTTAAAAATACATATGTTAATAAATTCATTTAAAATATACCACGGGGTCTGTATATAATTTTCTAACCTAGGTCAAGTGATATGGATATATATCATTTCAATCTGCAGTTTAAAAAGAAAACCCTGGTACTATCATTTCAAACCCGTAATCCCAAGTAAATAAAAATAAATAAAAAGCACTCAGGCCTATCATTTCAGTCCATAATGATTTTTTCCTATTCTAAAGTCTATTCGGATATGTATCATTTCAACCCATATTGATTCTATTCTAAGAGGGAACTTGCAGTGTGATTATAAATAAATAAACAGTATAAACAATGTCAATGTCACAAAATAATGTCATATATCAAATGGCAGGTGATAATTAAAAATTTTAACAGAGTAATAATATGAAATAACATATCATATAATCATCAATTACTTGCGTAAACATTTTATATTAATATAGACATTCATTCACCAATTCATAAGTAAAATGTCAGAGTGAGAACGACTCACCTTTTCAAACTGAAGTTAGCAAATCGAACTACACGAAGCAATTCCAGAAAGCATGATATGGCATGATATAGCACAACTATGATTTGAATGAATAGAGAGCCCTTGATATTGACCTTGTATACAACAAATAAACAAGACAATATAAATATATGTATTCAATACAAAATACATTGAAACAATTGGAAATTTAAAAGCGACAAGGAATAGAATGACTAGACCTTGCTTTAACCATCCAAATGTTTGGCCATGACATCATTTGGCTCAGCCATGATTAGGTCTAGACCTGAAATGCTCATCTAATGGTCAGCAAAAATAAGGCAAAACAATTGGATGTGAGGAGGTAGGAGTTACAACTTCAAAATGCAAAGGGACAAGGCAAAAGTGAAGGGTTTTGGACTCAACAAGGCTCTGCCTTGGGTCAAATGGGGGATCTTCCATGCTTGCTTCAGATCTAGACAGAGATCAAGAGATCGCTAGAGGTGGTGTAGGAAGGTGGTGGTGGAGCTAGGGGTGTGGCCGAAGCCATATGTGAAGGGGGTGGTGAAACTAGGCTTGGCTACGCATGTTTTGGTGGAGTGCTTTGCTAATTTGAGGTGGTGGCTTCATCTAATGGTCATCGCCAGAGGTGTTGGTCAGCGGAGAGGGGGTTGGTGCTGCTGCAGATGGTGGAGAGGATGGTGGTGATGGTGGGTGGTAGGTGCCTAGCAAAGCACAAGAGAGTGTGAGGCAAAAATCAATGAAAAATAAGAAGTAAAATGAAAAGAAGAGAGAAACCATTACCATTTTTTAGAGATGAAGATAGCCGTGTATTTTCTTGTGATGGTGAGAAGTTTCTCACGCGAATGAAGGAAGAAAGATATGGCTATGCAAAGAAATGGATGGCTGAACCAATGAAAAGCCAAAAAGAAAATGAAAAGACAAGTGAGTGAAAAGTCACTAGAAATGAAAGGTCTTTGTCTCTTCACATTTCCATTTTCTTTTAAATCAATATAAACTAAAATAAATTTCGGTAAATAAAAGTAAATAGCTGAAAAAAATAAAGTGAAAAAAGAAAATAAATAAATATATTTTAGGAAAATATAAAATAATTATGAAAATAGCACAATAATAGAAAATAGGATGAAAAATTGTAGATAAAATACAATAAGCTTTGGAAAATTATAACATCACTTTAAAAATATTTTAAAAATGAAATTACATATATAACATGTCATATTAAACATATATTCAAATTAGAACAAACAAAAATATTATTTGTATAAACTAAAATAAACAATTTTGTTAAATAAAACAATGTGCATACAATATTGTAAAAGGCATAACTTTCACAATATAAATCGGATTTCAATGAAACGAAAAGCAGTATTCTTGAAATTTTATTTATTTTCATAATAATAGATAAAATTAAAATTTAAAAGTCAAAATTTGACCAGATTGACCAAAATTCACATTTTATGGAAATATTCAATATATTCAGGTTTGAAATTATAATTCACATACAAATCAAAATTAATATTTAAAATAACAAAATTTATCATTTTAATAAATAAAATAAAGTTTTATCCGTGAATAAAATAAAGTTTTTAAATCAAGAATTTCGATTAAAATAATCAAAAAATATTCAAATTAGAACAAACAAAACTTTTCGTCCCCGAAAAGGAATAATGTACGGGAAAGCACAGAAAAAGATAGAATGAAATAGGATTAAGACAAGATGACAAGAATATTGAAATTATTTCTAATAACTATTGTTATAGGTAAGTTTAACAATGTGGAGATGATCTTCCTAAGATCCTTCAGAATCAAGAACACAAGCACGAAAAAGATCTTCTAGAATCTGATTCACCCTACCCGTTTGACCAACGGCCTATGGATGGCAAGTAGTGCTCAGATTCAAAATGTGTTCCAAAGATTATAGAAAGATTTCTAAATAGACTGGTACAAGCAATAGCCTCCCCATTCTGTAGCAAGATAAGGAAAATAAGGACAACCAAAAGATAGTATGAAAAACAAAATAAGATAATAAATTTGAAACCATTAAAAATTTCAACTTAAATTGAAAAATTAATTTTAAATAAGTTAAATAAATCTTAACTATCTCTAATTTTATTATCTTACCATCAATTTATCTTAAATAAACAATCTCTATAATCATGGATTTGACAAAAAAACATTTATTATACTCAAAATGTTCTTTATTCCTAATTATAATTAAATTTATTCCTCTCAATATATTTTATCACCTATGTTAAATATATTTATACTTGTTATAATTGCTTTAAATTTATTCTTAGTTCCTTTATCATCATTTTATATTGTAAATTATTCCATTACCCTTTTTCTATTTACCTCTGTTAATCTTTTTATAACTAAAATTTAAGTATATAACATTTATTATAACCACTAAAATTTTATTTAAAATTTTATATATATATTGTATATTATCCACTTACATATTCAACTTCTGAAAATAAAGGTAAGTTATATTGGAATGAAATTGTGTATCATACAAATAAAACTTTCTAATTTAATCATTTCAAGCTTGAATATTTATCCAAATCTTGAAATTATATTTGAAATTATACTTCAAGATAAGATTTAGGAATTAAATTTTCGATAAATTCCAAACTATTTAGAGATAAATAAATACACATATACAATATATATTCATTCAAATTTAAATCATATATCAGCATATGTTATAAATCCAGTCTTATTTTAGAAATTCAAATTAATTAAATTTCCTGAAACAAAACTGTAGCAAGACTACAGAACGGTCTCTTCACTTCGAAAGTCGAAATTGAATGTCGATAATGCTGCAGTCATCACCGAAATTATTTTGCTGCGACAAAGAGAAGAGCACTAAATTTAAATTTTAAATTCTTTGGAAACAAATTTCTATCCGAAAATACTTTAAATAATATATCCTTAAAACTTTAAGCAAAAAGTTTGAAATCCATCGAAAATTAAATTCTCGAATTCTTGTTTTAAATTCATTTTAAATTTCTAAATAAATTTATAACCATGTTTATAGTTCAATTATTTATATAGAAACAAGAGATTATGATATATAAGATCAAATATTATTTCTTAACAATCAATTCAATAAAATCCAGAAAAAGATTTATAATATAGTTACAAAATTTATTTCATTACTAAGTTTGAAAAACAACATATTGTGCCAGTTTGTTCTGTTCAAGTGTTTTGGAAATCTTATCGATAGCGTTGATCAGATGAATCGATCAAAAACCCAAATCAACATCAATAACTCAAACAACACAATATATAAAACATTTTAAATACTAATTTACAAATATACTTCAAGAATGATTTGAATATGAGTTGGAAACAAAGATGAGATGATTAAATAGCAGAATAGGAAGATGAATAAGCTTATATAAATCGCGGGCAACCTTAACCGGGTCAACCGTGACTTAAAGAATAAGATCGATGTGGATTTCTGGGGAAAATCAACATTTGATCTCAATAGATATAATTTGGAATTATAAGAGATACTAGCATCTAAACCGAGGATATAAAATCTTTGGTGAATCGATGCTATTGTAAAGGAGTTTCACCTCTTTACAAATAAATTTGAGATTGGCGAGACCGCCGACTTACTATAAAGATCATTTGAAGTGGAGTTATGGGATATTCCAGAATCAAAAGAAGCCAAATAGTGAGGAACGCGAATGGATTTTGGAATCGCAAGGAACGTTCCAAAATTCAAAGGGATTGAGTCAAAAAGAAAGAGATTTAAACTCGAATGAAAGTGATTCCGTAAATACATTTACCTTATATACTGAGTTTTGCCTAGAGCTACCAAAGCTCTGATACCAATTGTAACAACCAGATATTTTCAACCATTCGCATCCACACATATTGGACTTGAATTGCTCAAAATACCACGTTGTAAATAAAATTTGGCAAATCTCAGAATATACAGTAAATAAATAGTCACAGATCACAAACACAGAGTAAATAATAATGCAGCGGAAGTAAAAGGAATAGTAGTTCATGAAGCCACTATAAAAAAATAAGATACATCAGAGTTAAACAAAATACAGTAGAAGAGTAACAAGATACATGAGGTACAAATCAGAATAAATCACTGAAATCACTGAATATTGAAAGCATAATATATGGTAGGATCTTCAAGAAAAGCTCCAACTCCGAAGGTGAGTCTTGAATGCTGAATCACTCAATCTGACACGAGCGTAAAGCAAAACACAAAACACTCGAGTCATGACATAAATACTTATGAACTGTAAATCAACTAAAGTTAACAGTAACAAAATGCATCAGTAACTTAAAGGATGCTTGAGATCGCCCATCCTCTAAGGATCCGTTAAACTATTTACTATATAGTAATATTGCACTATTATAATAATGTCTACAATAAAATAAACTTACTTTAAAATAGCGTTCCGGGCTTACCCATATCACCCTTCACACATAATAGTCCCAGTAGTCCATCCAATAACATGATGTCTCCAGATCGGGAGACTATCAGCGGATACTACACGGGCTACGGGAGAAAAACAAACTCGTAGTAAAGGCTCGGTATGGTAGGTGACACGGCACACAAGGCAATGCCAGGGTAGATATACCAATTACGTACACAGGCAGGTGGTAACGCAGCAGCCACATACGCCCACCTCGGAACACACTCCCATTTCAAAATCAGAGGATGGCCACCAAATCAACCACAAGTAAGAGTATAGTATCGAAGGAACGTGTCCGGCCAGAGGAGCTACCCCTTTTGACCCAAGATCGCTCCTGTTTTAGCCACCTTATGCCAACTCACGGGAGTTGGATCCACGTAATATACCTCAAGAACGTCGCCACCATCCTACTTCATTCTAGAATCTCCACCACGTACACAGTTGTTAAAGTGGTTTTCGGAGATGGCAGAGAGTATGACAACTTCCGATGCCGGTCTCTTTAACAACCAAACGTTATTATAACGCTGTGGTCATTTTAAAATAGTTTATACTTCAAAAATCAAATCATTTCATTTCAAAACTATATTCCTTCCAAAAGAGTTTACACTTCGAAACCAAAACCATTTTTATTTCAAAACTATTTATTCAATCAAAATAGTTTATACTTCGAAACCAAAATCATTTTTATTTCAAAACTATTTATTCAAATCAAAATAGTTTATACTTCGAAACCAAAATCATTTTTATTTCAAAACTATATTCAAATCAAAATAGTTTATACTTCGAAACCAAAATCATTTTTATTTCAAAACTATATTCAAATCAAAATAGTTTATCATTTCCATTTCAAACATATATTCACCTTTCAAATATTATAATACTTTCAAAGTTATAACTTTTCCGAAACGGAAATACTTGGAATCATTACACTTCGAAAATCATAACATTTTGAAATCATACATTTGAAATCATGGAACATTCCTTTAATTCTTTACAATTTACAAATTTATTCAATTAAACCAAAATTTCAAATTTTCAATTTAATTCAAATCAAACCATCAGTTTCAATTCAATTCATTTTCTTTACAAAAATTTCAAATCTTATCGATTTAAATATGGATTTGATCCACAAAATAAACTATTAAATATTAATATATTTCCAACCTTTTGATATCCCACATTTCAAAACTAAACTTTATAATTTCATAAATTCATATCTCAAATCTAATTTCATTATTATTTAGTTTTGAAATATTCATTTCATAAATCCAATATTGTTTAAATAAACTTAAATTACAATTAAACCAAATGTCTTTTCATACAAATATAAACTTCAAATATTCATTTATCAAAATCAAATATCATTCCAAATTCACATTCTTTATCAAAATAAAGATTACATCATTAAAAACCATTTTGAAATCATTGTCAAATCATTATTTGAATTCAATTTCAAATATTCAAATTTAAATATCATTTAAAAATCAATTATGTCATTCATTTATTATTTCAAACATCACTACAAAAATACATTTCAAAATTCCATTCAAAAATTCGTTTATCTCATTTGATTTCATTCAATTTAACACATAACCAAGTAAATTTTATTTAAATTAAATGTAAATTCCTTAAAATTCAAATTTTAAACATTAAATTATATTCAAAACTCCTTATATTTCACAAAAATCAATTCCAATAGTTAAATCATTTAACACTTTAAAATATAACACAAACAATGTTAAAATCCATAACATTTCAAAACATTGACAAAATATAGTAACGATAGCATTTATAAAGTGCTATCGTAGCTTATAGTTTTCAAAATAGTTAGTTCAAGAATAACGGCATTTATAAAATTCCGTAATAGATATTTAGTTATTTCAACATAGTTACATTCAAAACAACAGCATTTAAAAATGCTGTCATAAGACTATAACATTTTTAAGAAATGTTGTTAATGAAACTTTAAATTTTATTTTAACTTTTCAAAAACAATAAAACTTCAATTCTTGTTATTTAAATTTATAAATCATATTTCTAGACTTCAAAATTTCATATTTAAATCATTTTAACATTTGATTTATCATAATAAATTTTTAAAATCAAATGTTCAATTTTTAAAACTCAATTCATTTATTAAGTCAAAATTTCATTGTTTATTAACTTATAAATTAAATAAAACTTGGTATTTAACTTTAAATATCATTTCAAACTTTAAATTTAATTTCCATTATTTACCTACATTTTTTTAAAACAAAATTTAAAGTCAAAAATCACATTTATTTCAAATTTACACACTTAAATTCACAAATTAAAAACTTAAGATTTAACCTTCACACCATAAAATATATATTTTTTTAATCAAAATTTCATACTTTTAAAAATACATATCTTAATAAAATTATTTAAAAATTTACCACGGGGTCTGTATATAATTTTTTAACCTAGATCAAGTGATACAGATATATATCATTTCAATCCGCAGTTTAAAAAGAAAACCCGGGTTCTATCATTTCAAACCTGCAATCCCAAGTAAATAAAAATAAATAAAAATCGCTCAGGCCTATCATTTCAGCCCATAACGATTTTTCTTTATTCTAAAGTTCGTTCGGGTAAGTATCATTTCAACCCATAGTGATTCTATTCTAACAGGAAATTTGCAGTGTGATTATAAATAAATAAACAGTATAAACAATGTCAATGTCACAAAATAAAGTCATATATCAAATGTCAGGTGATAATTAACAGTTTTAATAGAGTAATAATATGAAATAACATATCATATAATCGTCATTTACTTGCATAAACATTTTATATTACTATACACTTGACATCCATTCACCAATTCATAACTAAAATGTCAGAATGAGAACGACTCACCTTTTCAAACCGGAGTTAGCAAATCGAACCATACGAAGGAATTCTGGAAAGCACGATATGGCACGATATAGCACAACTATGATTTGAATGAATAGAGAGCCCTTGATATTGACCTTGTATACAACAAATAAACAAGAAATATAAACATATGTATTCAATACAAAATACTAGGGGTGGGCTCGGGTCGGTTTGGTGTGCTTTGGAGTCAAACCGCTTCTGCACCACATCAAACGGTTAATCAAAAATATGAACTATTATACCAATCTTTCAAACGGTTCGGTTTTGGTCCAGTTTGAATGTAATATGGTTCGGTTTCAGTCTGGTCCGGTTTGAACCCATATTAAATATGAAATAAAAGAATTACTTCCATCAACAATCAATTCACGAAGGCAACTGTGTGAAACTTTTAAACTTAAATGTTAAAACATACGATGTTATACTGAAATGAAAGATTACTTAATTGTATGAATATTTCAATTTGACATTTACCTACAAGTGAGATTTTTTTGTAGATTAACCAAACATAAACATTAATCAATGCATAATCATTAAGGAAAATGACTAGAATAAGATTATGATTAGCATTTATTCACATAAAAAAAAATAAGATGAAAATATTATACCAAAACTATAACTTCTTCCTTTATGTCAGTAAATATTATTAATACAAGATCAACATACAGTGAAAATAAAATGTACATTGTTAAAATCTAAAATAAGATAGGAGTTGCTTATATTTTTATCATAGGATTACACTAGTATAAATTTTCGGTTCTGTCCGGTTTAATATGGTTGGTTCAATCGTTCAAACAGCAACCGAACCATATTGATGCGGGTCGGCCTGGTTTAGGGTATATGCTTTGGTTAAAAGATTCGGTGTGGGTTTCTACACCGTTTTTGCGGTTCAGTGCGGGCAGTTTCTGTATAGCGGTGCGGTTTATGCCCACCCCTACAAAATACATTGAAACAATTGGAAATTTAAAAGCGATACGGAATAGAATGACTAGACCTTGCTTTAACCATCCAAATGCTTGGCCATGACATCATTTGGCTTAGCCATGATCAGGTCTAGAACTGAAATGCTCATTCAGTGGTCAGCAAAAAGAAGGCAAAACAATTGGATGTGAGGAGGTAGGAGTTTCAACATCAAAATGCAAAGGGACAAGGCAAATGAGAAGAGTTTTGGACTCAACAAGGCTCGGCCTTGGGTCAAATGGAGGCTCGGCCATGCTTGCTTCAGATCTAGACAGAGGTCAAGTGATGGCCAGAGGTGGTGTAGGCAGGTGGTAGTGGAGCTAGGGGTGTGGTCGAAGCCATATGTCAAGGGGGTGGTGAAACTAGACTTGGCTAGGCATGTTTTGGTGGGGTGCTTTGCAAATTTGAGGTGGTGGCTTCATCTAATGGTCATGGCCAGAGGTGGTGGTCAGCAGAGAGGGGGTTGGTGCTACTGTAGATGGTGGAGAGGATGGTGGTGATGGTGGGTGGTAGGTGCCTAGAAAAGCACAAGAGAGAGTGAGGCAAAAATCAATGAAAAATAAGAAGTAAAATGAAAAGAAGAGAGAAACCATTACCATTTTTTTAGAGATGAAGATATCCATGCATTTTTTTGTGATGGTGAGAAGTTTCTCACGTGAGTAAAGGAAGAAATGGACGGCTAAACCAATGAAAAGCCAAAAAGAAAATGAAAAGACAAGTGAGTGAAAAGTCACTAGAAATGGAAGGTCTTTGTCTCTTCACATTTCCATTTTCTTTTAAATCAAAATAAATTAAAATAAATTTCAGTAGATAAAAATATATCGCTGAACAAAATAAAGTGAAAAAAAGAAAATAAATAAATATATTTTAGAAAAATATAAAATAATTATGAAAATAGCACAATAATAAAAACTAGGGTGAAAAATTGTAGATAAAATACAATAAGCTTTGGAAAATTATAACATCACTTTAAAAATATTTTAAAAATGAAATTACATATATAACATGTCATATTAAACATATATTCAAATTAGAACAAACAAAAATATTATTTATATAAACTAAAATAAACAATTTTGTTAAATAAAACAATGTGCGTACAATATTGTAAAAAGCACAACTTTCACAATATAAATCGGATTTCAACGAAACGAAAAGCAGTATTCTTGAAATTTTATTTATTTTCATAATAATAGATAAAATTAAAATTTTCAAATATTTAAAATTTAAATTTAAAAGTCAAAGTTTGACCAGATTGACCAAAATTCACATTTTGTGGAAATATTCAATATATTCAGGTTTGAAATTATAATTCACATATATATCAAAATTAAAATTTAAAATAACAAAATTATTCATTTTAATAAATAAAATAAAGTTTTATCCGTGAATAAAATAAAGTTTTTAAATCAGGAATTTCGATTAAAATAATCAAAATATACAATTAAAATAATCACAAAATACATGGTTGTTACATACAATGCATATGTCATATATTTCATACTGCGATACAAACTACATATTGCATACATGTATACAAAACGAGTGTATTTTATTTAGAAGGAGTTTGTAGTATTGTCTTAAAGTATAGGATTATTAGTTTTTGATTTGTTTGGTATGTTTTGATTGACTTGTTTGACTTGATTGACTTGTTTGACTTGCTTGACTTCATTGACTTGATTGACTTGTTTGATTTGATTGATTTGTTTGAATTGTTTGACATGATTGGATTTGATGTGCATGTTGAGTGGATTGTTTGAAATATACTTATACATATTTATGTATTGAATAATTATAATATAATTATGTTAATGTCTTTCACATTTCATTTACTATACTTTGTTCTAGTATTAGTTTAAGGGGAAGTTTTATAGTTTTATGGTTTTCAGATGGTTTTTTGTTGATGAAAAAGGGGGAGAAATATAAAATAGGATAGTTAGGCATAGATTAAAGGGGAGTTATTAGTTTTAGGGGGAGTTATTAGGATAGAAGTAATATTTTATAAACAAAGGTTGTCATCATCAAAAAAGGGGAGATTGTTAGTCCCTGAGAAGATGGTTTTGATGACAACAACCTTAGAATAAGACTATAAAATATAAATACTAACATTATAGTTTAGATATATGTATATGCAGGATTTAACCATGTAGGTACAAAGAATGAAGACTGTACAGTATAGAGATTCAAGATATCAAGATTGAAGACTCATGCGTATCAAGATTATCAAGAGTACAAGATTTCAATAATAAGTAATTTAATTAGGAATTTGTTAAAACTCCTAGAAAAACACTGGCATCTTAAAATCCAATTTATTCGTGGAATGGAATCCACTTCAAGCCCGTTAAAGGGATGGAACCCTAAGTAGGATGGAACCTACGTAAAATCTAGTGGAACATTGTTTTGTATCCACTAACTTTTATTCAAAATGTTTTTACAAAATTATATCTTGCTTTCAAAATGATTTCAAAACCTTCCTTTTAAAAGAATCAAAAACATCTATCCTGGTTTTATTACTTTTAGCTTCAAAATAATCTTTATTTTCAAAATCAAATTATCCTTGGTTTTAAACTATATTTTAATAATAATATATTTAACTTTTAATTTAGATTTAATATAAAATTATAGTATAATTATATATATATACAAAAATATTATTCTCTATGTTTATTTACGTATTTTAACTATAGTTAAGTATATTTATAAAGTTTAAAATAGTTTTAATACAAGATAGAAGTTATTTTCAAAAAAAAGCAAATTACCAAATATACCTTAGGCATTTTCGACATCCTCAGGTACCCCATGTCGACATGATAGCAGTTTATTTCAAAATTTTGAATTTAAAAGGAAATGTCTATTCGTCGTATCCTTTAACGAATGGACATGGTTGTTGTTCTAATATAAGTAGGGGTAGTTCTGAACGAATTTGTATTAATATTTTCTCTGATTTCACTCCTCTTCTTCTTCCACATTTCTTTATATATGTTTTCAACATTACCCTGCCGAAATCAACATTGAATCTAACTAGATCATTTCTTGTTTGATTCACTATCACTATCTCAACAAGATCTAGGTGTTATTCAGAGTTATAGGCTTCTTTGTAATAAACTAAGCAAGAAAAGGTGTGACTGTAGCTTGTGAAATCAATCAAGCAAGACAAGGTGTGATTGTAGCCCCTGGAAATCAATTGGGTGAACTTGTTTCCCATAAAATCAAGTATCTCTACCCAGAGGATTGTGAATCTAGAGTGGTGTAACTCGTGGCCTTGAAATCGAGGGTGTAATTGTACAATGCTTTTGAAAGGAAATCGGTACTTGTGTGCGAGACTGGATGTAGGGTAACTCTGAACCAGTATAAAATCTGGTATGTTCTTTCCTTTATTGTTTTCACTTTATTTCTGCATCTGTGTTTGATTCTGTGATCATATCTGTGTCTAAATATTGCATACATTTGTGTTCAAATTAACATAAACTCAAAAAGACTTAGTAATCCTTAAAACACTATTCACCCCCTCTAGTGTTTATTCTAGCCTTAAGATTTGTAATCTGCATTTATCACATCTTATTTTCACTTATACCTTGGGTTAAGTAATAAGCATAATTATAACGCAGTTTATAATAAGAAAAAGAATAGAATGAGGCTTATTTTAAGACTTGGGATAAATTAATAAGCTAGAATGTAAAGATGATAATAAAGGATTATTTAAAGAATTTATCTAAGTTAATAAGAAAAGATGAAAGTAGAACTCGTAACATATAGCATTCCCTATTAGATAAAACGGTGTCTCACATTAGCCTGAAGTGAGTTGAGGAACGCTTATGCTAAGAATGGTAGCAATTGGTCAAATAGAAGTCCAAATCACGGGGGATTTTGATAAGGGGTGCAACTAGATATTATTTGGATCATAGGCCAATACCAACATCATTTCCCCTATAGTTTCTATGGACACATGGTGATCTCACATTAGCTTGAAGTGAGGTGAGGGGCATGCTTATGCTGGAGTTTGAGGTAATAAGAAGACCCAATAAGTGGAACAAAAGGTAGCATGAGCATGGTGACAGTTACGCGTGCATCTTCCATTCTAGTGCTCATTAATCGCTATAAGTTCCAAGCGCTTAGTATGGGTGTCTTCCGTTGACACCATTGCCTTCTATGTAGGGAACTATATATGTCGTCCGGATCCACAGTGGGTACTTTAGCGTCTTTCATAGATATCATGGGTTGTTGTGTAGGGAGTTATATAGCATCCGGTCCGCAATAATGTCTATGGAGTAGCAAGCCAAGCAAAAAGGGTAGAATTAGGGTTGCATCCTAATTATATGATTACGAATTCAGCATAATCAAAGCAGAAATCAAGGACAAGTGCAAACAATCAACTTATTAATTGTGTACTAGTTAATTCATATTTATTTCCTACTTTGTCTCTCCTATTTCCTTTATTTCCTTTTATATATACTTGAACTATTGAAGAGTCTTTTACTTTTACTTCGCTTAGAGATTCTAGTAGTTACTATCACTCACCAGACTTTTAGTCTAACCTACTCCTCTATTTTCCCCATTTTCCCCTATAGGCTGTAACGGATACGATTTTTCGTTGCCGAAAAACCAAACCATTAGGATTTTAAGAAAGAAAAAGAAGTAGAAGAAGAAGAAGAGAGAAGAAGATAGAAGATAGAGAGGAAAGAAAAAAGAAAATAGAACGGAATAGAAAACAACAGAACAATAACAGAATCTCACAATTCGCAGCGGAACAACATATGATAATAAATGAATAATCTTTAAACAAAGAACTATATCAGTTATTACATTTTATACATTACATTACATTACATCATATCATCAGAGTGTACAACATCAAACAACAACAAACAGTGCAGCGGAAAAAGAAATACTATATACTAGTAATTACGCCATGCCATCCATCCTGCCTCCAGCAACTCCAGAATATCCAGAATATCCTGATAAACCTAACTCTTAACTGCCCGTGTGGAAATTGGTGGGCACCCAGAGTTTAGGAAGGAAAACAATAAACTCCGAGTCAGTCATGTGACTGGTGTGAGAACTCCAAAACAGTTTATTTATCTTTAAAATCAAAATAGAGGAATATTTTTAAAGTCAATTCGCAATGCTTTTAAAAATGAGACTACCATAAGGCCTCCCGCACACACACACAATGCAAACGCAGAATCGGAGGAGATTTCTCCTTATGATAGTCAAAGATGCTTGATACGCATTTAAAAGAACATCTGATATTATTATTAGTGCATAATGTAGGAAAAATTCATTTCGAAAGTAGAATATAAATCTTAGCCAACATACGACCATTATCGTATGCCTACTATAGCTACCATGTTCAATAGCAGGTTACCGCCACATTCCATGGCAGGTTATACAACTAAAACCGTACAAGTCTCGTATTGTTTCTTTGGATTTCCAACGAATGATCAGGCCAAGGAACTTCCCATTACCACATGAGAATGCCTCTGGATGGACATCCCCGAGAACCAAATCGGATCTCTACCAACACAAGGCCGGGTTACCCCTAACTGAGTAACAACTGACCGAATATGCCATCCCCCGGTCCTTTGGGACCTTTCAACCGAGCGCTCGTAATCAATTCACACAATCATAAAGTGTTTTCAACATGAGTAAGCATCTGGGCTCCATACCATGATACCACCCTTTTCCAGAAGGAAATGCACATATCCTAAAGGGCGCTACCCCTCATAACCTTGCTGCATCTTTCCTGTTTTGACCATTCACGGGGTGTGAGGCTCGACGAAGTCACGTTCACAAAAACATACTTTATACAAAAGCCATGCTTTGGGTCAACAAATGATCATAGAAATGATCACCAGGATAGGCGATCAAATAAATGATCCTATCATAAATAATCAACACAATGATCATTTACAGCAACACTCAGCATGTCACATTACCAAATTGGGAATATATCGCTGATAACCTTCAACTACATAACCTCTGAGCTCGTACGTCTCAGAGAAGGGTGTTAAGCTAAAAGAACAAATTCTCCGCCACCAACAGAAACATATTTGAATGAAATCTGCTTTATATCTCAGTTTGTAATGTCAGACATACAATCCATACAAGTCTGTTGCGGGCTCGAACAAAACCGAAGGCACTTACAAAGAAGTCCTTACAATCCGGATATCCACAATCCTGATCAGATTTCCCATCACATATGGAGAACTCAATACCGGAGCAACTCGGTGCAGAGTCAATCGACAGGTCATCCTATCGCTCTTGCAAATACCGGGTCTTCAACACCGATCTTCAAATGCAATTCATAACGACGTATCACATATTCGGAATGGGTTATACGACCCCATGGTCCTTTCCCGGTTAACCCGAATAGTGAGCGCTTATTCAAAAATAAGTGTGGCATTCAAATTCAAACAAATCACATCAATTACCCATTCAAAGGTAATTATTCATAGTCGGTTATTGAACTATCAATGGATATGCACAACATCACCAGTTCCAAATAATTTTCCAAATTATTTATTTTACAAAATATATTTACAAGATATATAATTCAATATCTCAAAAATAAATCAATATTTATTTTTAGACAATTCCCCTTCCTTTATAAATTCCTTAGTGAATTTATAATCCAAAATATCTATGAATATTCGACTTCAATTATTCATTTCAATTTATCTTCGAAAAGATAGATTCTCAAAACGTTAAATTTCACATTGGAAAAACATTTCCATACTTACTTATTAAGTAATTCACAATCTTTTATTTTCAACACTTGGAAAATATTCAATATACTTAAATCGAAATTAAGTATATACTTCATTCTTTAAGGAAATCATTCTCTTAAACATATTTATTTGGGCCAAAACGAATGTTGCGTAAAACATCGTTACGACAACCCAAAATCACTAGTATAGGGATTCGAATTTAAAATAGATATATAAATCCCAATACTATACAAAACATTTCCTTTCGGAAATCATTTACTATAACAACAGTGTTATAGTCCACCATTTCCTTTTATTTCTCGAAAACGTCTATTTCAACAATAAATGTTGAAATCTATGGTTTCGAATCTTAATGCATTTCAAAACATCGTTAGATCGTTTTAATTCTATTTAAAACATCAAATCTAAACATTTTCTTTAACATATTATTCACTATTCAAAAACGTGAATATATTATGTTAACAAATTTCATCCTTTTATTCATTTCATTTCAAAGGATTATTCACAGTCAAAAAATGTGAATATAACTACATTAATATGTTTCAACAATTTACTTATCAAAATAAGTCGTTTGCGAATTTATAAAACAACGTTTATAAATTCCATTTCTATTTATCTTATAACATCTTTCTTTTGTAAATCTCCTTTATTAACCTATCTCAATTCATATCTCAATGATATACTAGAAATTCATATTATAAGTCAAATACTTATAATTTATTTGTTTGAAAAATCGTTCCTTTGAACTTCATAATTATAAATCTTATAACTTATAAGATTCAATTATTTATCCAAATCTATTCTTTCAATATCCTTACAAATTTTATAAACCTACTGTCTATAAAATTCCATTTATAACTTCACCGTTTATAATTCTATAAACTTCATTCATTTACGAAATTCATTCACAGTTCATTCTAACACTTATAAAAACTCGTTTTATAATGTCAATATTTCAATTTATAAATATCCATTTATAAATCTCTTAATATAAATCAATTTATATTATTCTTTAAAACGTCTTTAATCTCCTTTATTATTTCACCATTTTGATTCATAAAATAATTAAATTTTATAAATCCTATATTTAAACTTTTCACAATAAATTCTAAAATCCCAATTTAACTATTTTATAAAACCATTAACCTCATATTTTCAAAAATAAATCTTTAATCGTATTTCTCAAAATCATAATTTTTATAACTTTTAAAAGTATAACATTTATTTATTTATAATGGATCAATTCCAAAAATATTTTATAACTTATACTTTCAAAAATCACTTTAAAATCATTTTAAAATCCCAAAATTTGGTTCAATGATGCTACATACCAAATAGTCAATCACGACAACAACGATATCATATATCGATATGATAATCCATCAAATATCAAAATATCTGAAATCAAATAAATACTGTTGAGGAATTCAGTTGGATTCCCCCAACCTGTTTTCCTGCATCCACAAACATTATCACAATACCAATTTCGCTCCAGTACGAAATTATCGCGGTATATGGGATTTAAAATATTATCCGCTTAATAGACGGCGCAATAGGGTCTCATCCGCTAAAAAATACGGGAAATCAATAACTGCAATATATACATATGCCAATATATATATTGCTAGTATATATATAATACCAATTTCACTGTTTATGAAATATTCACGGTATATGTTTTTAATAAATAACATCCGCTTACTAACGGCGCATAATGTCTATTTTAACAATCAATAGATAACAATCATCATTCAAACATGCATTCAAATATTTTAAATCTAACTATTTAAAATAAAATCGAAACTGATTCGATTGAGTGAGAAGTTCTCACCTTGATTTCAATTTTGTTTTAGCGATTTATTTCGAATAAAATTAAACGGACGTTTAATTTTACCCAAAATTTTTACTAAATCCAAACGACTCCAATCCAATTTCAACGCGTAGTGCTCGTCCATATGATTCCAACGCAACTGGTTTCGCGCGTTTTCGACCTCGTATGAAAAAGTTGTGATTTTTCAAAGTTACACGATTTTTATAATTATAATTTACAACATAATAAAATTTAATTAAATCCTACACAATCATCACCGTGAGATCCATGCCCCCCAAAATCAAGACCGCACGTTCTATTTCTTCCCCCTCTCACGTTCATTCTTCCAGTACGTGAAACCCATCTTCACGCGCATGAACTCCTCCAGGTCGCGACGAATACGAATGGTTTCAAGTCGATCAGGATACGCCGTATCGAAGGCCTTGGAGCAAGCTACCTTCGGCTGGAAGCTAGTGAAGCTCGGCCTCTCCATTGCTGGGAAAACGCGCACGCAACGTGATGGCTTTGGTCGAGATTTGCCACCAATCCATCGCATGATTTTCGATCTCCACCGTTGGATCTGTAGAGCTCAACGCGCTCTACAATATCCTAGTTGAAGAATTCGCATAATTGTCTACGGATTGAAAGATAAAGGAGGAGAAAGAGTGGAGCATTTCGGCCATAGATTCGTAACTGGCGGCTACACTAGGGTTTAGTTTATATTTTTATTTATTTATTTATGAAGGGGGCTATTTATAGAGAATTCTCAAACACTATTCAATCCGGAAATTCCGAACTCCGATTCACGCGCCGTAACCCGCGTTTCTAGGGTTTACCCCGCGTTCCGGACACAATGAAACAGGTTTCGGAAGTTAATTCGGACATCTGTGCGAGTTATGGCTATAAATGTTCGATTTAAATTAAACCGATTTAAACGATTTTCTAGGCGTTTTAATTTGTACCGGACAAACGGTAAATCCGATTGACACGAAATTTGAAACCTTACAATAATATCGCATTACGGATCCGATGAAACTAGTTTCGTCGAAATCCGAGACTTTTGAAAAATGGCTATTTTAACTCGCCAAATTAATATTAAAAATAATTTCGATGCGTTTCGAGCTGCCACGATCAAACGGTAACTCCGATTGACACGAAATTTGAAATCCGATAATAACTAACTATTACGGATCCAATGGAACTGGTTTCGTTCAATTCTGAGACTGTTCAAAAATTGACTATTTTCACTAGTCGATTAAATATTAAAATATTCAATTTTCACAAATTAACTTTTAATTCGATTTTAAAAGTTCTAAAACATCATTCTAACTCCAACATGATAAAATAAAATTTTACAAATCATTTTCAATCATATTTAACGCAATTTTCAATTATTTCCATAATTTAACATATTAAATTATTGATTTAATTATTCAATTAAATCCAATTATTCAAAATAAAATTTATTCGACTTATAATTCACTTATTAATGTTTAAAATTAATTAAATATTCAAATTTTAATTACTAAAAATCCTGGGTCGTTACAATCTTCCCCCCTTAAAAGAATTTCGTCCTCGAAATTAACAAGTAAGAAAAGTTATAGAATTTATTAACTTTCTAAAATCCATAGTTAAAACTTCTTATAATACTTTACTAAGTTTTCAAATCATACTTAGTTATCTTTTCAAAACAACTACTATTGTTTAACTTTCAATTCCAAATAAAAGTTATAGTTTTCAAAAATTTTCCAATTTTCTCAAATTTTTCTAACGCCTTAAATTTCCAGAAAAATTCGCCATAGTCTCCTTTACGCGGCTCGATCCGAAAAAAAAATGACAGTATATATATCACAAATATACATCTCATCAAGTAATGAGGCATCCCGAAGGGAAAAAAGTATAAAAGTACGATATTTAATCCGAGATATGTACCTTATATTTTATTAGCGAGCATATACGGCTAATATAGCGTGAAAGCGAGCTCCAAATGCAAAGCAAACGCGATCCGCACCTACTAATCACTCAACAAACAACATGAGAATCATGCATATAGACAATAGTATCAATATACAACATATAGCAACATAATAACTATATATGTTAACATAGCAAATGTAGTAAAGGCAACAAATGCAAACATCAACCAACTATCATCCAACTAACATTCATAACCAATAAATATTCATTTATATTCTCATTAATATTCAATGAAATAGGTTTTCAATTTAATCACATTTGATTCATTAACAGTGGATGTTTACTAACATTCATTTTCAATTAGTTTATATTCACTAATTCATATTCAAGTTGGTTCACTTCCAAATCAAATTCAATTCTATTTAAGATTCACTTAACTTTCAATTGAATTTCAATTACTTTAGCTTCCAATTTAATTAACTCAATTTCATTAACACTTAATGAATTTTATACAATCAACTAACAGCCATATAACAACCAATGTTTATTAATTGCAACCAAATTCCTTTGCTTATATTCATTCAATTTGGTTTAACACCTTCACTTTCAATTGGTTTAATCAAATTGATTTTCATTCAAACTTTCAACTTTCAATAACATTAAATTTTAATGAATTAACACTTATATCCATTATTTCATATCAACTTAATTCACATTCAATTGATTTACATTCAATCCATCCATTCAATTTAATTACAAAAGTTGAATTTCATTTACATAATCTAAGTTCATATTTATCACTTCACTTTATTATTTTCTTTGATACCAATATCAACTTCATTTAACATCTCTTAAGTTATATTTCATTTCAAACATTATCTGTTTTTCTTAACTTAAATTCATAAATATATTCATATAGTTTCACTTCTCATATGTATAAGTTTATTTCACAATTGTAAATCACTTTAATTATAATTCAATTCTTATAATTATTTTTACTCATACAATTATCCTTTTATTTAGATTATTCAAACAACTAAACAATCAACTTATATACACTTTAATAATACTGAAAAATTATTCC
Source organism: Allium cepa (assembly GCA_030765085.1). Taxonomy (NCBI): domain Eukaryota; kingdom Viridiplantae; phylum Streptophyta; class Magnoliopsida; order Asparagales; family Amaryllidaceae; genus Allium; species Allium cepa. Next base: position 237,739,586 of record CM060932.1, on the reverse strand, counting down.
TTTATATAAAAATATAATCAAGGCAAAATTATTTCATTTACCCAATTTTAAAATCAATATTGTGTCGAATTGTTCTATACAAGTGTTTAGAGATCCCTATCAACAACGTTAATTACTCGTATTAACCAGAATCTATATACCACTCAACAAACCAATCATCACAATATAAAACAATTTTATATTTTCACTAACAAATACGCTCTCATAGCTATTATTACACTCAAATCATTCTAGAGTACTACTGACTCTATCTCTAATGAATAATACCCAACAGAACCATGGTTGTCGCTGAACCATATGCTCTGATACCAAATGTAAAGACCCGACGGCAGCGGTCACAACCGGTAGGCTTTTCAACCATCCCAGCCCTACCGTGGCTTACACTGATATCCCAAACTTGCTTTTACGGCCACCCTTTCGAATGTCACGGCTTCGCCTAACCAACCCTGTAAAGAGGACGTGTGGGGGTAAGAGTCTCCCGTTCGCCACCAAACCGCGAAGCGAGAACCCCCCATCACATATCACCTATCATAAGCAAGACTGGTGTGAGAACTCCAAAACAGTTTATTTATCTTTAAAATCAAAATAGAGGAATATTTTTAAAGTCAATTCGCAATGCTTTTAAAAATGAGACTACCATAAGGCCTCCCGCACACACACACAATGCAAATGCAGAATCGGAGGAGATTTCTCCTTATGATAGTCAAAGATGCTTGATACGCATTTAAAAGAACATCTGATATTATTATTAGTGCATAGTGTAGGAAAAATTCATTTCGAAAGTAGAATATAAATCTTAGCCAACATACGACCATTATCGTATGCCTACTATAGCTACCATGTTCAATAGCAGGTTACCGCCACATTCCATGGTAGGTTATACAACTAAAACCGTACAAGTCTCGTATTGTTTCTTTGGATTTCCAACGAATGATCAGGCCAAGGAACTTCCCATTGCCACATGAGAATGCCTCTGGATGGACATCCCCGAGAACCAAACCGGATCTCTACCAACACAAGGCCGGGTTACCCCTAACTGAGTAACAACTGACCGAATATGCCATCCCCCGGTCCTTTGGGACCTTTCAACCGAGCGCTCGTAATCAATTCACACAATCATAAAGTGTTTTCAACATGAGTAAGCATCTGGGCTCCATACCATGATACCACCCTTTTCCAGAAGGAAATGCACATATCCTAAAGGGCGCTACCCCTCATAACCTTGCTGCATCTTTCCTGTTTTGACCATTCACGGGGTGTGAGGCTCGACGAAGTCACGTCCACAAAAACATACTTTATACAAAAGCCATGCTTTGGGTCAACAAATGATCATAGAAATGATCACCAGGATAGACGATCAAATAAATGATCCTATCACAATTAATCAACACAATGATCATTTACAGCAACACTCAGCATGTCACATTACCAAATTGGGAATATATCGCTGATAACCTTCAACAACATAACCTCTGAGCTCGTACGTCTCAGAGAAGGGTGTTAAGCTAAAAGAATAAATTCTCCGCCACCAACAGAAATATATTTGAATGAAATCTGCTTTATATCTCAGTTTGTAATGTCAGACATACAATCCATACAAGTCTGTTCCGGGCTCGAACAAAACCGAAGGCACTTACAAAGAAGTCCTTACAATCTGGATATCCACAATCCTGATCAGATTTCCCATCACATATGGAGAACTCAATACCGGAGCAACTCGGTGCAGAGTCAATCGACAGGTCATCCTATCGCTCTTGCAAATACCGGGTCTTCAACACCGATCTTCAAATGCAATTCATAACGACGTATCACATATTCGGAATGGGTTATACGACCCCATGGTCCTTTCCCGGTTAACCCGAATAGTGAGCGCTTATTCAAAAATAAGTGTGGCATTCAAATTCAAACAAATCACATCAATTACCCATTCAAAGGTAATTATTGATAGTCGGTTATTGAACTATCAATGGATATGCACAACATCACCAGTTCCAAATAATTTTCCAAATTATTTATTTTCCAAAATATCTTTACAAGATATATAATTCAATATCTCAAAAATAAATCAATATTTATTTTTAGACAAATTCCCCTTCCTTTATAAATTCCTTAGTGAATTTATAATCCAAAATATCTATGAATATTCGACTTCAATTATTCATTTCAATTTATCTTCGAAAAGATAGATTCTCAAAACGTTTCATTTCACATTGGAAAAACATTTCCATACTTACTTATTAAGTAATTCACAATCTTTTATTTTCAACACTTGGAAAATATTCAATATACTTAAATCGAAATTAAGTATATACTTCATTCTTTAAGGAAATCATTCTCTTAAACATATTTATTTGGGCCAAAACGAATGTTGCGTAAAACATCGTTACGACAACCCAAAATCACTAGTATAGGGATTCGAATTTAAAATAGATATATAAATCCCAATACTATACAAAACATTTCCTTTCGGAAATCATTTACTATAACAACAGTGTTATAGTCCACCATTTCCTTTTATTTCTCGAAAACGTCTATTTCAACAATAAATGTTGAAATCTATGGTTTCGAATCTTAATGCATTTTAAAACATCGTTAGATCGTTTTAATTCTATTTAAAACATCAAATCTAAACATTTTCTTTAACATATTATTCACTATTCAAAAACGTGAATATATTATGTTAACAAATTTCATCCTTTTATTCATTTCATTTCAAAGGATTATTCACAGTCAAAAAATGTGAATATAACTCCATTAATAGGTTTCAACAATTTACTTATCAAAATAAGTCGTTTGCGAATTTATAAAACAACGTTTATAAATTCCATTTCTATTTATCTTATAACATCTTTCTTTTATAAATCTCCTTTATTAACCTATCTCAATTCATATCTCAATGATATACTAGAAATTCATATTATAAGTCAAATACTTATAATTTATTTGTTTGAAAAATCGTTCCTTTGAACTTCATAATTATAAATCTTATAACTTATAAGATTCAATTATTTATCCAAATCTATTCTTTCAATATCCTTACAAATTTTATAAACCTACTGTTTATAAAATTCCATTTATAACTTCACCGTTTATAATTCTATAAACTTCATTCATTTACGAAATTCATTCACAGTTCATTCTAACACTTATAAAATCTCGTTTTATAATGTCAATATTTCAATTTATAAATATCCATTTATAAATCTCTTAATATAAATCAATTTATATTATTCTTTAAAACGTCTTTAATCTCCTTTATTATTTCACCATTTTGATTCATAAAATAATTAAATTTTATAAATCCTATATTTAAACTTTTCACAATAAATTCTAAAATCCCAATTTAACTATTTTATAAAACCATTAACCTCATATTTTCAAAAATAAATCTTTAATTGTATTTCTCAAAATCATAATTTTTATAACTTTTAAAAGTATAACGTTTATTTATTTATAATGGATCAATTCCAAAAATATTTTATAACTTATACTTTCAAAAATCACTTTAAAATCATTTTAAAATCCCAAAATTTGGTTCAATGATGCTACATACCAAATAGTCAATCACGACAACAATGATATCATATATCGATATGATAATCCATCAAATATCAAAATATCTGAAATCAAATAAATACTGTTGAGGAATCCAGTTGGGTTCCCCCAACCTGTTTTCCTGCATCCACAAACATTAGCACAATACCAATTTCGCTCCAGTACGAAATTATCGCGGTATATGGGATTTAAAATATTATCCGCTTAATAGACGGCGCAATAGGGTCTCATCCGCTAAAAAATACGGGAAATCAATAACTGCAATATATACATATGCCAATATATATATATTGCTATTATATATATAATACCAATTTCATTGTTTATGAAATATTCGCGGTATATGTTTTTAATAAATAACATCCGCTTACTAACGGCGCATAATGTCTATTTTAACAATCAATAGATAACAATCATCATTCAAACATGCATTCAAATATTTTAAATCTAACTATTTAAAATAAAATCGAAACTGATTCGATTGAGTGAGAAGTTCTTACCTTGATTTCAATTTTGTTTTAGCGATTTATTTCGAATAAAATTAAACGGACGTTTAATTTTACCCAAAATTTTCACTAACTCCAAACGACTCCAATCCAATTTCATCGCGTAGTGCTCGTCCATACGATTCCAACGCATCTGGTTTCGCGCGTTTTCGACCACGTAAGAAAAAGTTGTGATTTTTCAAAGTTACACGATTTTTATAATTATAATTTACAACATAATAAAATTTAATTAAACCCTACACAATCATCACCGTGAGATCCATGCCCCCCAAAATCAAGACCGCACATTCTATTTCTTCCCCCTCTCACGTTCATTCTTCCAGTACGTGAAACCCATCTTCACGCGCATGAACTCCTCCAGGTCGCGACGAATACGAATGGTTTCAAGTCGATCAGGATACGCCGTATCGAAGGCCTTGGAGCAAGCTACCTTCGGCTGGAAGCTAGTGAAGCTCGGCCTCTCCATTGCTGGGAAAACGCGCACGCAACGTGATGGCTTTGGTCGAGATTTGCCGCCAATCCATCGCATGATTTTCGATCTCCACCGTTGGATCTGTAGAGCTCAACGCGCTCTACAATATCCTAGTTGAAGAATTCGCATAATTGTCTACGGATTGAAAGATAAAGGAGGAGAAAGAGTGGAGCATTTCGGCCATAGATTCGTAACTGGCGGCTACACTAGGGTTTAGTTTATTTTTTATTTATTTATGAAGGGGGCTATTTATAGAGAATTCTCAAACACTATTCAATCCGGAAATTCCGAACTCCGATTCACGCGCCGTAACTAGCATTTCTAGGGTTTACCCCGCGTTCCGGACACAATGGAACAGGTTTCGGAAGTTAATTCGGACATCTGTGCGAGTTATGGCTATAAACGTTCGATTTAAATTAAACCGATTTAAACGATTTTCTAGGCGTTTTAATTTGTACCGGACAAACGGTAAATCCGATTGACACGAAATTTGAAACCTTACAATAATATCGCATTACGGATCCGATGAAACTAGTTTCGTCGAAATCCAAGACTTTTTGAAAAATGGCTATTTTAACTCGCCAAATTAATATTAAAAATAATTTCGATGCGTTTCGAGCTGCCACGATCAAACGGTAACTCCGATTGACACGAAATTTGAAATCCGGTAATAACTAACTATTACGGATCCAATGGAACTGGTTTCGTTCAATTCTGAGACTGTTCAAAAATTGACTATTTTTACTAGTCGATTAAATATTAAAATATTCAATTTTCACAAATTAACTTTTAATTCGATTTTAAAAGTTCTAAAACATCATTCTAACTCCAACATGATTAAATAAAATTTTACAAATCATTTTCAATCATATTTAACCCAATTTTCAATTATTTCCATAATTTAACATATTAAATTATTGATTTAATTATTCAATTAAATCCAATTATTCGAAATAAAATTTATTCGACTTATAATTCACTTATTAATGTTTAAAATTAATTAAATATTCAAATTTTAATTACTAAAAATCCTGGGTCGTTACATAGGCAATCAAGGAAGAGCGCCGTAGATTGCAGTGCTCAGAGGTTTCTTGGAGAAGATTATACTATGTATTTCCCTACTTTTTCAACTCTTGGTTCTTTCTTTGTACTGGCACTTAAGAGGGATGTTGAATTAATATCGGTCACTTTATCTTTATTATCTCTAACACTATTACTCTTTTGCTGATAACAAAAGAGGGAGAGAAAAGTTAAGATTTTGTCAAATAAAATCTAGCAAATGTCAAATATTTTCCATTTGCATCTAGGCTCATTTGCATATTTTTTATTTGTATGCATATATATAGGGGGAGCTTTATGTAGAGATGAAGCATTTAAATAGGGGGAGCAATTAGAGTATATCTATGATCAAATACATTTAACATATTCAAAATCTTAAATATATGCTTGTTATCATCAAAAGGGGGAGATTGTTGAATATGCGATTATACGATTTTTGTTTGATGATAATAAACATATATATATTCGTGTAAATGTATTTGTTAATGTACTATTTTATTTTTCATAGATTAAATAAATATTTGCTGAATAAAAATAAATAACATAGAATTGTTTTATTCAAACAAATATTTATTACATTTTGAATAGTACAAATTTGAGCTCTCACTATACATACACAATTTTGATTACAATATAAATTCAATTACATCACAGTCTTTCATTTACAAATATCCTCACTATATATCGCTCATTCACTCATAATTTATCTTCAACTTCATTCCAATATGAATCCAGCATCTGAGCAATCTACAAAAATAAATATTCACGCAGTAAAATTGAAAAGGAAATATTTTTGCAGTATAAAAGAAAATGTGATTTTGAAAATAATATTTGCCTCAGTTATTTGGGTTGTTCGTCATCATTTAATTTTTCAATTCATCATACACGAACAGCTTGTGACATACACAGTGTATCATTGTATACGCCATAAGGCCATGCACACCGATATATACGCTTGACTAATTTAAAGGGACAGGTGAGCACATGTCAAACCCAAATTATCGGATTCAACTCAAGTGCAATAAAACAATGTCATAACTTTCAGCACAAGGTCAAATCCGAGCTTCAAGCTGGATTCAACTCAGGTGTAATTTCGAAAAACAAACAAAATGCAAAGGTCAAGTCACTGCTATCATGACTCAACTCAAATGCAACATTGACTATATAGTCTCAAGTGACAGCAAAACACAATACAACATGTCAAGAATGCTAACTGACTCAAATATCACAAATATGTATCAGAGAGCATATGAAGGGGTCAATCAAGTGATATATGCAAACAAAACAAATGGATCCAATAGATGTAACTACTACGCAATGCACAACAACTAGTAGAGCAGGGTCGAATAACCAAGTGCACCACTGGCCATACAACAAAGCTCAGCAGCTACAACATATATATACAGTGAACTGTGCAGTCATGCAAGCAACCGGTCGAGCACAATGGAATGCAATATTATAAAGAACCAAACTCGGCAATGCTCAAGACCAGTACACATGAATGCATAGTGCAAACAATTGCACCAGTACAGTCTCAATGCTACAAGTCCAAGTGCACAACCAAATAATAAACACAACAATATGTTGAAGCAACTCGAGCTCCAGAAGAACAATGGCACTCCAGAGCAAAATAAATGACGCAATGTATGAAACTGTGCATATACACAGTGAACTACATGATGAACATGTATGCAGTGACAACATCAAAAAGTATATGCAGAGTCAAGGCCGCAACTGAAATGCAAATTGTCTCGAATAATGATACCAGAAACTACAAAGAAACCAAGTGCATGAAGACTACATCAAGTACACAATGCAGATGCAATCATACATATATGCAGAAGAATCGAGTATAGATAGTAAAGACTCAAATGAGTAAATCAGTAAAGATATATTGAAGCCAGAAGCAACGGAGTTACCAAACTCGAAGTCAAGTGATAAAAACCAAGTCAAAATTTGGTAATCAAAAAACAAGTTGAAGCCGTAAGCTATTGAACAAGTCGAAATCGTGGTGGCCAAGAAAATTGACCGAGTTATAAATCAAAACCATGAGTGTCAAATATCAATTGAAAAAGTCAGAGAAATCATCAACGTTCAACAAGTAATCAAATGGCCGAAGCACAATTTTTGAAACAATCAGATGAACGTAATTCGAGGAGATCGAACTCTTATATAAACCACAACATCATCGGCGAAACAGAACATCGAGTTCAATCAAGCATAACAGAAAAGAAAAAAGGAATAAATTACATACCGAAGCCATCTCGAACTCGATCAAATTCGAAGCAGTCGAAGCAAAAAAGGAAACCATCAATTGACAGAAAATGAACGCCGAATTGATTATTCAATCGAGCATTCAAAGACTCTTCTTCGAATTACAGGATAACCCTAATTTGGAACAAAGGGAACGAAGCCCTAATTTGCAAAGAAAGAACAAAGCCGCCACTAACAAAAAAGGAACGGGCTAAATAATATAAAAGGGGCCGGTTTTTTATTTTAAGTTTATAAGGGCTTTTTAATTTTTTATTAGGGTAGTTTTATTTTTAATTGTTTTAAAATTTGTATCTCTTTTTAAACTGTTGAAATTTCTAGTCGTGTGACTAGGTGACAAACTACGTGGCATAGTTTGAGAATTCGCAACTCAGTGGCTGAGTTGTGGCAGGGTTTTGAGCGCAGAGTTAGGTTAGTCAGTAGTGGGTGTCGCGAGGTTAGGTGTGTAAGCGTGTGACTACTTAATTTCTAGTAGAAACCTTGGGGGCAACACGTAGGCAGGGTATTGCCGAAGCTGGGTAAATTCCGTGTCTTCTATTTCTGCATTTATTATTCTGCTGTTATCCGTGCTGCTATTATTCTGTGATCTGTGTTGAAATTATTTTATAAGCTTCCGCAATTAATTTTAGTAATTAATAGTATCACCCTATTCACCCCCCCTCTAGGGTGAAATCGATCCTACAAGGGATATTTGTACTCTGACTTTTGACGAAACTAGAGTTTTTATTTCAAGAGACATGTTGGGTTTTGAGAAATGTATGTTGTATTTGAATTTTAACTTTTTTGGTTTATGAAGCAATTATGAAGCTTTTGTTTTAAATAAGTTATTATTTTAGTTTTCGTTATTTTTACCTATTTTTGTCTTATGAATCTTAGTCTCTGTTAGTTTTAGTTACACCCACAACGCACCATGCATTTTAATATGTCCTTTTTAGTATATTAAGGGGTGTGGGGTGTTTCAGATAAACAAGGATTTCTGGAGTTTGGGAGAGAGATGTTTGATGGAATGAAACAAACATTAGAGGCAAGTGATTGGCTAGTGATGTGCGACATAATTTGCAAGGACATAGAATCAACAGATACTTAAAAAGTGAAGTTGGTGTTGAGGCGATTTAAGCGACTGGTAGGAATTTCGTGGAGGATGGTAAGAGCGGAGATTTTAGAGTAAGAAATTACTTAGGACAAGTTTAAGGAGATGTATGAGGAGAAGTATATTCCTTGTTCAAAACTGTCTGCAATGTTTCGAGAGTCATTGTAGTTGTAGCAGGTAGTATGATGATGCTAGTATATGTCTAGAGGTTTAAGCCAAGTATGGAGCTGATTTGATTAGAACTCCAAGGAAGGTGGAAAATTTCATCTTCGGGTTGCGGTCGGGATTGATTGATAAAATAATGGCTCATTTATTACTTACATTCTATGAAGTGGTAGACATAGCAAAGATGTATGAGTTGATGTATGCTGAAAGGTAGGGTGTGTGGCAGAAGGCTGAAGTTGAGAATAATAAGAAGTTTTCTTCATACTAAAAAGGCAAGGAGATTGCTGATGTGACCTATTATAATTATAGAAAGAAAGGGCACTATGCAAATAAGTGTCCAGAGCAAGTTGGATTCATTATGGTTACATGATTTGTTTGCGATAAGCCTAAGCATAAGAAGAAAAATTGTCCCGAGTTAAAGTGGCTGAAGATTTTTACTTTGGAAGGACCAACTGCCCGGCCAACGGCTGACGAGAAAAGAAAGACGGTCATTTTAGGAGGTATGATTTTGATCTCTAGTACTTTTGTTAGAGTTCCTTTTGATACTGGTGCTACATATTTTTTATTTCAAAAGATGTGGTAGATAGGTTGAAGTTAGAATGTAACAACCCAACTTCCAAACTCCAGGAAGTCGCATCGCTAATAAGAAAGAAAGGGATAGAAAAGAGAAAGAAAGAGAAGAAGAAAAAACAACACATCAGAATCTAAACAGCGGAACGAATAAATTATATTAATAACCTAAAGTATTACATAGTTTACATCCACTATCAAAGTACACAGATATTCAACACATACTAGACAGTTATAAACACCTGTCTAGTATTTACAACATAATACAATCCAGAGACAACACAGAACACACAGCGGAATACTCTATCTAACGCAGAAGCCTCCTGCTCCATTTGCTCCTTCAATATTCGTCAAAGCTAACCTGATTCCCTTGGCTACTCGTAAAAATTTGAGTACCCAAGAGTTTACGAAAAACAAAAGTAAACTCCGGGTCAGACATGGGTCTGGTGTGAGTAACATGTTAAAGTTGCTTAACTTTAAAAATCCTTTGAAAAGAAAAGGTATCACGTAAGACTTCCCACACATAAACATGGAAAAGTTTTTACCTTACGCTAACCAAAACATTTGATAGGAAATCCGATGATATTATAATAGTGTCTAGGGTTTTCAAGTAAATAAGAAATAGCTGAAATTGTTACATCTATTAAATTCCAGCTACTAGCCACAAAAGTGGGTAATACAATCAAAATCGTTGGCACTTATTGGATTTTGGATTCCATACAATGGCAGGGCTACTGGGGTACCGCCCGTCACAGTACGTGGCCTAGATCAACGTACCGAGGAGTACTCCCACTCCCCTGCAACACAAGGCCGGACCCATTCCTTACCGAATAGTTCCGAACAAGACAACCCCGCAATTGGTGCGCATATCCAACTGCCCACTAAGCCCAATAGAAAGGGACCTCTAGACAGGGATCAATCTTGCTCTCCAGCGGGTGCTACCCACGAAGCCTTGCTGCACCTCCCCTGTTTTAGCCATTCCCGGTTGATGAGGCTTGAGGCTACGATTACCTTTAGAGGACACATCTCTTAGAATGCTCATCGTCCACCTGATGATGTTCTGAAAGCATTCAATCCATACAAGTTCGTTCCGGGTTCGAACGAAATCGAAGGCATTATCTCGTTACACTCGTTTTGGAATCACCCTCAGAGTTAACGACGATAATCCTTGCACTCTAAATCTCCATCTCGAATCTATAAGTACTATTCCGTCAAACTCATTACGGAATCACCCACAGAGTTATACTGACGTATAGCCCTTACACCTCGAGTCTTCACTTGCTCCACTTGGATTAACGACCTAACGTTAACTTGGATCGATGTGGTTTTCGGATCCCAAATATGGAAACCCGATCTCGGTCTCATCGAAATCCAAAGCGTGTCTTTTAAGGCCAAGTTGTTTTAGAGTTTATAACAATTCAATTCATTATCTAAATATACACAGATAGACAATTCACAACACAACAGATAATCAACATTATCATTATCATAACATCAGATAATCCATACTTTCACTATCAAAGATAATAATTATCATCATCAAAATGCAACCAATGCATCCATATCAATCAACATTTTTAATCTCATAGCTGAGATTCAAAACCATTCAAAGCAACCAATAACAACCATTCACAAGCAATGACTTATAGTTGTACCATCTATAATTAATTTAAAATGAATTAAATTAATTATATCATCTTAATTAATCAAATCCTGATTAATTATACTTTAATTAATTTCACAAAATTAATTACTCTAAACCAAATACAGTAATTAACCTTTAATTACTTCATTAATTAATTTACTATAATTAACTACATTTAACCTTAATTAATTACAATTAATTAATTATATTTAATTACTTATTATTGATTAATTAATATAATTAATTAATCTTAATTACATCATTAATTATATTAATTAATGATCCTTAATTGTATTTAGTTGATTACTCAATTAAATTAATTACTTTCAGTAATTAATCTTACTTAAACCATAATTATTAATCTCCTTAGATTAATCTCAATCTGTAATTAACTACCCTTAATTACTTATCAAATTAATTACTCCTTAATTAATTTCTGAATTAATTCCATGATTAATTATACAAAATAATTTAATCCAAAACTACTTCTCAATTCCAACACTATTCACTAATTACATCCAGTAATTACCTTTAATTACTTCATAGAGTAATCTCATTAATTACATAAAGTAATTATTATCAAATCAAATGTTTAGAATTAATTAAACTTAATTAATTAATTAATTTAAACCAACCTTAATAAACTCCATTAATTACATTAAGTAATTAGTGTCTTAATTACTTTTATTTAAGTAATTAAACTTAAAATAAATTTTACAACTTATTAACATTAATTAATTAATTTAATTAATTATTGAAAATTAATCATATTAATTAATTACTAAATAAACTTTAGTTAATGACCATCATTAACTATTATTAATTCTTTAATTAATTCTTAATTAACTCTAATTGAAATTAATCCAAATTATTAATTAAATAAATTAAATAAATAAGTTATTCCTTAATTATCCAATTTATTTAATTATATTTAATGTCTTAATAATTTCTAAGGAAATCCATCCCTTATTAATAATTTCCTAAATATTAAGATGTACTTAAAATATTTCATTTAAAAATTTAAATTCAAATTTCATTTTGAATCAAATATTCAAAATGATATTTATTAAAGCATTATCAAATTTTAAATTCCATTTATTCTTTCCAAAGTAAATGTAAACCATCTTTATTACTTAAAATAAACTTATATAAGATAAGTCTTAATATACTTAATTTAATTAAAAACTAAGTTTTAAATACATTACTATATAAATTATAAATTCAAGTTAACAATCATTTAACTTTCTTTATAAACCATTTATATTGATTTCAATTCAAAAAGAAAATCAAATTAAAGTATTTACTTGAAACAATTTTACTCCTAATTAACAATTTAAATTTAAACTAGTTTGAAACATTCAAATTTTAAAACTTATTCAAATATCCAAATTTTTAAATTCAAAATCTAGGAACCATTGCTTATCTAAATTATTTTAATTTAAACCTGCATCAAACTATTGATTTAAACCTTAATTTTAAAACTGCTTAATTCAAGATTCAAATTTCATTTTAAAAAGAAACTGAAGACTCAAAACCCTTAAGAACAAGACTTAAATTCAAATTCAAATTTGCTATTTAAATTTCTGTTTCAGGTTCAAATGAAAATTCTATTTTCAGGAAAGAAACTGTCAGGTTTCTTACTTCCTTCTTTTTCTTTTTTATTTTATTTTAAAAACTGAAACATCTTCAAATTTGAAAACTTATACTATTTTCAAAATCATTTGAAACTCTAATACAAATTAGATTTAGACTTAACTCGGAATTTAAAACTTTATTTCCATTTGAATTCAGTTTTTAAAATTTTACTTTAAAATAAAAACAAATCTACAGGTTTTTTTTTTAAAACTGCAACCTGTATGTTTAAACTCGAGTAGGTACAAAATTACTTCGAGTCAGAAATCCTATTACTTTGGGCCAACCGCAGCAACACTCGAGTAATACCTCGAGTTCAAAATACTACAATCCCCAGTTTCACCAGAAACCCAAAAATTTGCACGGTGCACGTGCACCGTGCCTCCAGCCATCACCACCCACCTCCTGTGGTCTTCCCACGACGGCGAAAAACCCCACGACTCAACATGACCATCAATTCTTCCTCCACAGCTCGAAATCAAATTCGAGACTTAATCCCAAAACCTGTAACCCGAAGTACCAAAAACTCATTCAAACCTGTCATCGCCAAGATCTCGACCCTCCGACCACTTAAAATCCAACAACTCCGGCTGTGATTACACCCACGACCAAACTTCCATCTGCCAAATTCCCATTCAACTCGATCAAGTCTACAGGATGTATCAACCAAACCAAGTTACTTAGCCTAAACTAGGGTTACAGGAAGTAAATCACTACCTCTATTTCCCTGTTGATTTTCATCAACATCAAAAAAAATTCCCTGAATCTATGCTCAATTCTAAATCAACATTGAAAATCTCAACATCCAAAATTACAGGAATCACCAGAAATCATGAATTTACCCTTTTTTGTTCATACAAGAAATGCACCATACCCCCTTAACTAAAAATTCTAATTTTTATTCTAAAAATCATGTTTTGATCCTAGTATTTAATTCATAATACTGAATTTACAAATTGTTCAGTTTGAGATTTCACATATTTTTACATTCACTGATGTTTTCTGCTTCCAGTGAAAACTATGCTTTTATCTTGACTATCTTAAATTTTAAAACATTAACTTATGATAAAACAAACAACATTTGTTTGTAAATCAACCCTTATCAGAAACTAGGTTTTAGTGATAATGGATTTTAAATTGAAATTTTGAACCTGGGGATAACAGACAGAACATAACACAATATAAATAACATGCATATCCAAACACTCATATAAACACACAACATATTTCATCATAGTGATTTATTTCAACAATATTTGCATGCAACCCTATTTTATACTTAACTTTTAAAATAAAATTGCTCACCTCATTTGAAGAAGACAGAGCTTCCTCTTATGTTTTGAAAATAGCTTTAAAACTGAAATCCTTTGCTTCTTTGAAAATTTTGGTGTTGGAATGCCTTAGAGTTGCTACTAGTCTCTGAGTCTTAAAACTGCTGTTGCTTAGTTGAAGAAGAATACAGATGCCTTGAAACTCCAGATTTTAAATGAAATGCCGGCTACAGATTGAAATTGATGGTTTTTGATTGGCATTTGGTTACAGGAGTTCATATTTAAGGGAAATGAATGTTTGCAGATGCTTTGATTCAATATGCAGGTTTGTTTCATGTTGAACTGAGGCTTTGAATATGATTTTGTTTTGGAAAATGTCTAACAGAATTTTGATTACAGAAGTGGCATTGAAAATGATTTCAGAAATTTGTTTCCATTATTTCTTAGTTTTTGATTCCAAAAAGAAATAAGATGGAAGGAGTTTGTTTATAAAAACTGAAATCATTGAAAATAAAATGAAAAGAAAATGCTAATTAAATTTTTGACACTTGTCTTACATTCTAACATTTGTCAAAACTCTTGGTTATTTATTTACACTTGTATTAATTGTTAATAAGCTAAATATTTAGTTTAACTTGTATTTAAAGTTAGATGTTAATATAGGATACATGTAATCTTGTTTTAATTAATTAGTCAATCATATATTTATTTACATGTACATAAATTTTAAAATGAATGAATCCAATTTTATTTATAAACTTATACAAATATTTCAAAATCAAAAGAAATTAAAACATTTATACTTTAGATTTTAAAAGCTTTGAGGAACAATTATTTTATGAAAAATTTATTTGTTAAAACAATGCATTATTATATTTTTAGAAATAACAATACTTAATAACCATAAATAACTTGTAAAAGAAATTATCTTCATACTAATAAATTATTTATTTTATCACATTATATTTAAAAGAAACTCAAAATAATCTCATTGTTATTTATTTAAACTTGAGTTAAAATATTTTAAATCATTTCAATATTTATCTTATGTATTTAAAACCTTATTTTATTTATTAAATGGATTTTAAAAAGTTTAACCTTTAAATAAAATCATAATTTCCAATTTTACTAAAGATATAAATTTTATAGAAAACAGGATTCATTTAAAACAGTACCTATTTACAATATATACAATATTGTATATATATTATAAATATAAAACAAATATTAGATTTAAAAAGATAAAATCTATCAATTAACTATTTATTTTATTGAATTATTAAATTAATTCAAATCTTATTACAAAGATTATCAAATCAATTTAATTTTTTATTACAGATTATTAAATTGATATTGCTTTAAAATTCCGGGTCATCACATAGAAACTGCCTACTTAGTGACGTCATTAAATATGGCTAATCCGATTGGTGGGTATCCTACCTTGGATTATCGTGCACCAACCTAATGTTTGGTTTGTATGGTAATGTGTTTGTTTATAACTCATATTTGTTTGACTTTGTGGCATACGGGGTTATTTTGGGTATGGAGTAGTTAGTGTGCAATGATGCTAGAATCTTTTGTGCTAATAGATTTATCAACCTATGGAATTCAAGTGATAGGAAAAGGATCAAGGTGGCATTAGATATAATGGATGAATAGTTTGGATTAGCGTTGTGTGTGATGGAGGAACTGGAGGATGAGATAAATAGAATCCTGGTAGTTCGAGAGTTCAAAGATGTCTTCTAATCAATAATGAGATTACTGCCGATGAGAGTGATTGAATTCCAAATAGATTTGACGTCGAGAGCACAACCTGTTAGTAGACTACTTAGAAAAATGCAGCCTAAGAAGATGGAGGAATTAAAGAAGAAGCTAGTGCAACTTGAGGATAAAAATTTAGTTACGTTGAGTAGTTCATCATAGGTAACATCCATGGTATTCGTAAAGAAGTCAGATGGATCTTTGCCATTGTTCATTGATTATTGGAAGCTGAATAGTTGATAGTGAAGAATCGTTATCCTTTGTCCAAGATAAATGATTTATTTGATCAGTTGAGTGGAGCTCAAGTGTTCTCACAGCTACTTAGCAAAGGGTTTCCATTAATCGAGAGCAGCATAAGATATAGTTCCGTTGACCATATTTCGATCAAGGTATGGTTAATATAGTGATTAGTGATACCGTTTGAATTGACTATCGTCCATGCATTCTTTATAGATCTTACAAATTGAATTTTCACAACTTGTTGGATAGATTTGTATTAGTCTTCATTGACGATATTTTGGTATATTTTAAGGATGAAGGAGACTATGAAGTCCATCTTAGATTAGCATTGGAGACGTTGAGACAACACAAGTTGAAAGTGAATTTTTAAAGTGCCACTTTTGGAAATGTGGTATAAAATTTCCGGGACATGTTATATTAGATGATGGATTAGTAGTAGATTCATCGAAGATAAAAACTATAAATGATTGGAAGAGCCCATAAATGGTCTTGGAGATGAGAAGTTTCTTAGTTTTGCTAGCGATACCCCAAATTCATTAAGGATTTCTCACATATAGCAGCTCCCTTGACTAAGCTGACTAGAAAGAACGAGAAGTTCGATTTGACCTATAAGTATGAAGGGTCATTTTGGGAGTTGAAGAATTTATTGATGAATGCTCATGTCTTAATCATGCTTGAAGGGAACCAGGATCCGGTTGCATATAACGATGCCTGTGGAATAGGTTTGGCAGAGTGCTAATGCAAGAGGGCTAGCGATAACTTATGCATCAAGGTAATTGAGACCATACGAAGTTAGATATCGACTCATGACTTGGAGTTGGCAGCGGTGGTTTTTGCACTAGAAATTTGGAGACGTTAATTGTTAGGAGAACGGTTCGAGTTGTATACGGACCATAAATCCATTAAGCATCTATTTTCTCAAAAGGAGTTGAATATGAAGCAGAAGAGAAGGCTAGAATCCTTGACGGCATATGATTTTGGGATAGAATATACGCCAGTAAAGGGGAACAAGTTTATTGATGCTTTGAGGAGGAGGCATTAGAACAGTGTTAGCCATGGCTGAAAAATTAAGACGTTTGAGATGTTAGCCTCTTACAAAGTGCATTACAGGCAGAATACTGAACAGAGAAGGAATCCTGCTATGCTAACAAGTTTGGAGGTACGTCCAACACTTATGGGTAAGATTACTGCAAGATAGAAAAAGGACCCCATAATTGGAGAAAGAGTTAGGCGATTAGAGATGCGGACGAATGTGGAGGATCTGAAAGGATTTGAGGTAGATTCGAAGGTATAGCTTAGAAAGAAAGGAAGAACATATGTTCCGAACCTAGAAGATCTTTGGGAAGGAAGCCTTAGAGGAAAGTCATCGATTATAATTTACTATTCATACCCGTGGCAAGAAGAAGTACCACGATATGAAGAGGGGCTTCTTTTGGGAAGGATAAAGAGGGATAACAATGAATGTGTGAAGAAATGCTTCACTTGTCAACAAGTAAAAGTTGGAAATCAAAAATCGAGTGGATTACTTCAACCTTTGGAAGTACCATATTGGAATTGGGTTCAGTGTCTATGGATTTTTTGGATGGGTTTCCTAAGTTGAGAATGGGAAATGATAGCATTTGGTGATAGTCAATAGATTGACTAAGAGTGCCCACTTTATCCGGGTAAAGTCAACGAGAATGGCAGCTAGTTTGGCAAGCCTATATATGGAGAATGTAGTGAGACTACACGAGATACCAAGTATTATCGTTAGCAATAGAGACCCAATGTTGATAAGTGAGTTCTCAAGAAGTTTGCAGAATGCATTGGGTATAAAGTTGAGCTTGAGCAAGGCTTACCACCCACAGACTAGTGGTCAAACCGAGAGGATAAACCATGTAATCGAGGACTTGTTGAGAGCATATGCCTTAGATTTTCTAGGATCTTAGGAAAATCATTTGCATATGGTAGAATTTGCGTATAACAACAGTTAACAGTCAAGTGTCAGGATGGCCCCGTTTGAAGTGCTTAATGGTAAACCCTGTAAGTCACTGATATGTTGGAAAAAACACATGAGATAGGCTTGTATTAGGACCCGACTTGGTAAGAGACGCAAACTAATAAGGTAGAATTGATTTGCAGCAATATGAAGGTAGCACAATAATGGTAGAAAAGCTATGCCGATAAGCGAAGGAAAGAGCTTGAGTTTGTAGTAGGAGATTATATATTCGTGAAAGTTTCTCTGATGCAAGGAGCTATGTGCTTTGGAAAGGCGGTGAAATTGGCACTAGATAGGTAGGACCTTTTCTAGTAATTGAGAGGATAGGTAAACTTGCACATAGAATTGAATTACCAATATTATAGCGAGTGTACATAATGTTTTTCACATATCACATTTGAGGAAGTGTGTACACAATTTGAGTTCGTTAGTGGAACCTAGGGCAGTTGAAGTTTTATTTGTAGAATCAGATCCGACTTATGTTAAAAGACCGAAGGGAATACTAGGTCGAGATACAAAAGAGTTAAGGAACAAGACTATTAAACTTATTCACTTTTAGTGGAGTGGTGATGTATATAAATATACTTGGGAGTAGAAGGTAAGATTAGAATTAACCATCCTAATTTTATTTAACATTATCGGCATCAAAATTGGCCACCAATACCCAATTATGTAAAAGTACCAACATCCAATCCAATCACAGAAATATAAAGAGAAATAAATGAAGAACAAAATTAAAAAAATCAGAAATCAAGTAAAAAGAGACAAGATTTATAGTGGTTCGGCTGACTCCGGCCTACATCCACTCCCAAATAATCCTTTTTATTACCTTGAATTTTATTTACAGTTACAACCTAAAATCCAAGAATAAAATTGGCAGACTTTAGCCTGGGTTGAAGATTAAGAGAAGTAGGAAGAAGACCCTTTTTCTAATGTCATGCCTTCTGTACAAAGGAAGACGTGCATGGATCGGGCTGAAATTTTGACAAAAGGTTCGGGAGACCAAGACGAGGCTGCCCAAAAATATCGATGCCATAGGTCCATAATTAGGATCATTACCAATCCCTCTTATTGTGTACAAATGGGCTGCAATCCTTATAAGGGGTGCTCTATGATGTAAATTACCTACTTTCCAAATTTCATACGATTCCGACATACGGTTTGTGAGATATCACATTTTCCCTGAAGTAGTGTTGATTGAATTCCGATTTCTACCGATCACTCTAGAGAAATAGGTATTGATCCCTCCGATATCTTCTAAATACCATGTAATGCCTAGGGGAGCTTCTCCATGTTGTATTATGCTTATTCTCCAAGTTTTACACCAATTGGATTAGTAGAACTCGAGTTATTGATCAATCTTTGTTGCAATAAGTTGTGATGACTTATTATAGCTGATCCCTATGAAGGGATAGGTACCGATCCGTCCAACTTGCTCTAAATGATATGTGAACCCTATGGGGTGTTCCACATGTTGTAATTAGCTTGTCCTCCTAGTTTCATTTTAGTTGATCTGTAGATATTGAGATATTGACCGATCATCACTGCAAAATAGAGTTTAGTTGATCCCTTTTATACTGATCCCTTCTATACCGATTCCTTTTTATTGGTGAAGTAATTTGCCAATAACTTGAGCACATGGACTCCAAATGACTTGAAATTAGGAATGTAGCTTCATGGAGCCATCCTTATCATTCCATATTGATCTCAATCAGTTTGAGACAAAAACCAGGGATAAGTACCAATCCCTCAATGGAGTGTTAGTTCCATACTTAGCCAATTTTTGAGTGTCATCCATCCGAATCCATCCGACTATTGTATATAGATTTGAATATAACCGACCTCCAATCCAAATAATCATCTCTTCGGGTGTCCTGGTTTGATGATTCAAAATCCATTGGCTTAAATCTAGCCTTTCCAAAAGGCGGGTTAACACTTTAACACCCAAAACATATCTTGCAATTAGAAGATGTGTTTTAAATAGTCGTAAATCCTAAATCCAAAGTCCAGAAGCCATAATCAACCGTATCTAATCCAAAATCCAATCCATTTCCAGGCCAAATCCATGTCCATTCATATTCAATAATCGAGTCTACATCCGAATCGATATCCAATAGCTAAATCCATATCTAAATCTATGACCTCTTTGGGTCCTTGCCGAGCATAGTCCATACTCGACGATCTGAGTAGGTCGATTCATCGGGTTCAGGTGAAGAGACATACCCCTTGCCAATCATAATCCATACCTGATGACCTTGATCTCTTTAGAACCTTGCCAAGCATAATCCATACCTGATGACTTGAGTAGGTCGATCCATCGCATTCAGGCGAAGTGACCTGCCCCTTGCTAGGCATAATCCATACCCCACGACCTGTTTTGTTCATCTCATTATTGTGGATCTAAGTATTTTGAGATTCATTGGTTATGGTGGTTTACCACCATTCTTAGAGCATGCCTAGGGATCATCCTCGATCCTATATATGTGTAAGTGACTTAGCCAATTTACTATAGAACTGATTATTAGTTACATAGTTCATGCCAACCCGATCAAGAGATGTCGACCAGAGCCCTTAAGCCGCGCTCGGTCTAATTTGTAGCAAATGATGGCTGCTTCTGTTCCATCACTGCTATCCATTTCCATACAAGGCCATCCAAATACCGGCCCCCGGTTCCATGGGGAGTAGTGACGATCCATTTTCCTTGACCGAGGTTTTCCCTCGGTTGCTCCAATCCATATCAAGCCAGCTAGTTTCTGGTCCAATTCCTAAATTCTAATTTCCTGCTATTCTAGCATCCATAAGTGGTCTCCAGTCATCATTTCCATCCCGCCTCCCGAGTCTACGAGGGAATTCTGAAGCGTATTCCTCTAGACGAGCATCCAAATCCCGATTCACCCCAAGCTCCATGGGATTTTTCCTAGATCCTCCGGTATCACAATCAACCGGACCCGAGGGCATGCTCCTATTTCTTTGAGGATCAGTGTCGATCCCTTTGATGTGATTATTATCGATCCCTCTAAGATGGCTGGGGATTGCCCCCGGCTGCGTTGTTCCAATCCTTTGTCCAAAAGCTCCATCTCTATGCTCCCGATTTTGATTTCCAATGAACTGTTTTGCCTCAACTCCTTGATCCACAGCTCGAGTAATCCCTATCATTCCGACTTCTTGGTTTTGTATTTCAACATCTCCTATAGCTCCAGCATGCCTAATCTATCAGAGTACTACATCATCTTCTCCTGTCTTTTCAGCATCCATTCCTGCATAGCGTCCATCATTGTTCCCATTTCATCTTTAGTGATGTAGATAGATGTTTCATTAGCTTCAACTCTTGAGGAAGCCTAATGACTCCCTTCATGATGGCTCATATCCATTACTTGTCGCCTTGTTGATTGTCTCACCATTTCTCCAAATTCTAGCTCTCTAATTGATTCTAGATCCAAACTCTAAATCCGTGACGGCAGCTTTCTTAGTGAAAGTACCAAAATGTTGGCATCAAATTTGGACACCAACACCCAATTATGTAAAGGTAACAATATTCGATCCACTCATAGAAATATGAGGAGAAATAAATGAAGAACAAAATTAAAGTAATTAGAAAGCAAGTAAAAAGAGATAAGATTTATAGTGGTTTGCTTAACATCGACCTATGTCTACTTCGAATAATCCTTTTTATTATACTGAAGTTTGTTTACAATTACAATTCGAAATCCAAGAATAAAATTAGCAGATTATAGCCTAGGTTAAAGATAAAGAGAAATAGAAAAAAGATCCTTTTTCCGATGTCATTCCTCCTGTATTTATAAGGGAAGACATGCATGGATCGGGCTGAAATTTTGGCAGAAGGTTCGAGAGACCAAGACAAGGCCACCCAAAAATTTCCAGGTCCATTGGGGCCCATAATAGGATCATTACCAATCCTAATTAGTGTGTAAAAATTGGTTGTGATCTCTATGAGGGGTGCCCCATGATGTTGGATACCTGCTCCCCAAATTTCGTGCAATTCTGACGTACGGTTCATGAGATATCGCATTTTCTATGAAGTAGTGTTGCTTGAATTCTGATTTCTGCCGATCCCTCTAGAGGGATAGATATTGATCTCTCCAATCTCTTCCAAATGCCATGTGATCCTAGGGTAGCTTCTTTATATTTTATTATGCTTAGCCTTTAATTTTCATGCCAATGGATTAGTAGACCTCGAGTTATTGATCGATCTTTATTGCAATATACCGTGAAGGCTGATTATAGCTGATCCCTATGGAGGGATAGGTACCGATCCATCCAACTTGCTCTAAATGATAAGCGATCCTTATAGGGCGTTCCACATGTTGTAATTAGCTTGTCCTCCAAGTTTCACGTCAATTGGATGTGTTGATGTTAAGATAATGATCGATCATCGCTGCAAAATTGAGTTTAACCAATCCATTTTATACTTATCCCTCCTATGCGGATCCCTTTTTATAGGTGAAGTAATTTGCCAATAACTTGAGCATATAGACTCCAAATGACTTGAAATGTAGCTTCACAGGCCTTCCTTGTCTTCCCACATCGATCTCAATCAGTTTGAGACAAAAACCAGGGATAGGTATCAATCCCTTAGGGGAGTGTTAGTTCCATACTTAGCCAATTTTTGAGTGCCATCCATCCGAATCCATCCGACTATCGTGCATAGCTTTGAATATAACCGACCTCCAATCCAACTAATCGCTTCTTCAAGCGTCCTATCTTGATGATTACAAAATCCATTGGGTTAAATCTGGCCTTGCCAAAAGATGGGTTAACACACATGTATTATTGAGACATGTATGTTTTGATGCTGAGACATGTATAGACACCAGTATGATAATATGATGTCATGTTTGTATGTAATAAATGATGCTAATTATATTAGTGGAGAACTAATGTAATTATTGTACAATGTTTACGTTGTTTTGATAATAGTTATCATTATCCTGCCTTGATTGAATTTTGAGGATGAAATTCTTATAAGGAGGAAAGACGGTAACATCCAATATTTTGGGAAGTACCAAAATATTGGGCAAAAAATTAAATTAAGTAATAAAACAAATTGAACATAGTAAAAGCCGACTAAAATAGGATTAATGAATGATGGAAGTGGAGTTAGCAATTTATTAAGGTTAAGCTAGAAATGGGATTTTAGCCCAAAGCCTAAATTAGTAACTCCTTACATTCCCAACCCTCATTCAATCTCTCATTATTACACAAAACAAAAGAAAGAAGATAAGGAACAAAGTCGACTACATTGTCAAGGGGAAAGAGAGGAAGATAAACATAAAAGAGGAAACTTTAATTATTAAGGAGACTTTAAACAAGGCTTAGTCAAACTAAAGGTGATAAAAATATTTCTTTCAAAACCAACCACTACCTATTTTAGTTCGGATTTGATAGGGTATGAATGTTTTTGGTTATGTTAAATGTGTTTGAATGATAAAACATTATTGGGTTGCGTCTAGAAGTTTGAATGAAGTAAATTTGTTCATATTTTAGGGAAAATGAAATTTAATCATATTTAAATTCTATGAAAATTTAGTATGATGTTTATAATGATGAAATGAATATGGATTTCTAATTCATAATATTTGGAATTGGATTGGAATTTCTATGAATTTTCCAAGTTGAGGAAGTGATTAATTTTGGGTAAATTAATTACTTTAACTTGAAACTTTGGGACAAGGTAAAATATGTTAAAACTAATTTTTGGTGAATTTTTGAATTTTCCACCAATTGTCAATTTAATATGAATTAATGAGCTAAGAAAAGAAGTAATTAATCAATGACAGTTAATTAGTGAATGGAAGATATAATTAGACCATTTTTGAAAACTAAGTTGTAAAGAAGAAGACTAACTAATGACAATTCGACACAAAATGGGATTTGGTGTAAAGTTAATACTTAATAAGGCAATGAATAAGATTTCAACATAATTACGAATCTGCCACTTAACTCATAAAAGCCTATGTAACATTACCTATGATAGCATTTGTGGAAATACATGATGGCAACAAACGTTTACCCATTGTGGATTGGAAGAGCAATTAATGAGAGAACTATTAAGCTTAGGATATGAAAGCTAAGTATGGAAGTTAGCATACGAAGACTATGGAAGGGATTAATCATGAAGGCTATATAAGAAATGACTCACAATGGCTATGGATGAGATATCACATGATGGCTTTAGGGTATATAGTATGTGATGGCTTCAGAAGGAATGAACGCGATGACAATGAATGAGATAAAACACAATGGCCTTGGGTAAATAACACACGATGGCCTTGGGAAATAAAACACCATAGCTTGGGGAAATAACAGACGATAGCCATGGAAACGTTAATTCACGTAGCCTTAGGGAAGTTAATACATGATGGTTTTGGGGTAAGATAACACGCAATGACTATGCCTTGTTAAGGCACGATAATAATTTGGGAGACAACTTTTAGTAAGGCTCGATAGCCATATTTTCCAAACACATAAAAGATAAATTTCATTAGGGTTTGATAGTTAATTTTGGCATGGGATGAATGGTGTATCTTAATACGCGATGACCCTAGGAAATTAAACTCGCAATGATCTAGTGTATTTTTTTAATAATAAACTAAACAAGTTATGAAGGCTAAGTGCAAAATAATGGTTAATCCTAAGTATGAAATGGTCCTAGGAATGACATGTTAATAAAGAATGACTTAACTAAAGAATGAAAAATGAATTAAGCTTGATTAAGCTACATGGTGATGATTGGAACCATTTGTGAGAGTATAAAATAAAATGGAAGGACTTTGTGGCAATAAGATGTATAAACCAACTTCTTATTTGATGAAGAGTTATGTAAGGCCTCTGGTGCAATCACATGTCTAAATATGACACTGTAATTGTATCATTGATGAAAGGCTTGTGTGGCTACCAAATGTCAAACCCACGCATTATAATTGATATAGTTGATGAAAGGCCTATATGGCTACCAAATTTCTAACACGGACTTTATAATTGGTATCGTTGATGAAAGTCATTAGTGGAAAACTCATGTCAATTCACGACAGTTAAATAAGTATGATGGAGTAAAGCCTTTATAGCATCCAATTTTCTATTCACAACAGATTAATGAGTAAGATGGAGTAAGGCTTGCGTAGCATCTAATCGTCTAATCACAAAACATTGTAGGAGCAATGGCGTAAGGCCATTGTGGCAACCAAAATACCTATTAATGATATAATAAAGATGTAACACCTTTGAATAACCCATAAGTGTTAAGAATTGGAAGTAGAATTGGTAAAGTCAAGCCTACGTGATAATCTATAATAAGACTATAATGATTATTCATGTATGTATGGAATAAATTTCATACCTATGATGGTTGATGATTATGCTTGGTTGTATGACATGATGCATATAACTTTGATGTTGAAGTAAGAGGAAAAGTTGTTATGCGCTGGTGGCGTGGTCTCACTATGGATGCTTAGGGTAAAGATGTTACTCATATAAGGCTTTGGTGTTTGACACGTGTTTTTATTATTTCACATAGTTTCACGGTTATTCATTCGAGCAGGCCGAGTTTATGGATTAGACTTGTACCTTTTCAAGGACGAATGATGATTTTGAGGATAAGCAGGATACTTGCTATTAAACAAAAGTTATTAATAAAATTCGATTTTTATAAATGGTTATGTGTGGTGTTGACATTTTCATATGTTGGACACTACACAATTATATCTATGTTTTACATATATTTATCCATACTGGACAACGATTTTGGTTTAAATGATGCAATGAATTATTTAATTCAAATTAATGAAATGAAAAAGCTATTTAGATTCTATATTTACATATGTTGTGGTAATGCTGAACTCACTTTGTCGTTGGAAAATAATTTCATTTATTATTATAGCATCATCGGCGCCTATTTTCAAGTCTTGGAGTGGGGGATGTTACACAAAACATATACACAAACATAACTACAATAAATAATACAATTATCAAGCATGTAATAGGATCAAAAATTATTCAAAAAATTCAACAACCACCTATACTGCACATAGAAACATATATCCCAGCAAATGTTCTAATCACTAAAACTTCATGAGACATTAATAGGATTTTAAGTTGAAAAGTTGATCCAAAAACATTTTTAGAACTTAAATTTCAACATTACGGTTAAGAGGCTATAAACTACTCAATAAACAATGATTAAATCCCTCCAAAAGCTATAAATTTCCTAGAATCTGAAATGAACAACAATCACATACAAAAATCTCCTCTAAAGATTAATTTAATGACTAATAATATTTTCTCTAAATATGTACTTTTAATATTTTGATTTTACTTCAAAAAATTGTGTTTTTAATCAATTGTGGCTGAAGAAAGTTTAATGTATTAGAACTGGCCCAGTTAACAATGGGTGAAAATGCTAAATTTTAAAAAAAAACCCTAGGGATCTTGTTGGGCATATGAAATCTAATATTTAACATTAGATCCGACCAAGTTATTTAATAAGATCACATTTTATTTATGATTGTTTTATTTTTCATTTAACTAGTCCGAATTAATTAAATATAATGTATGTAAAAATATGAACATATCTAATAAATTAATACACAAGTGAATATCATACACATGTAATGCCTAACATAATAGATATAGACAAGGTCATATATATACATGTGTAGATACTCGGATTTATATCCACCATGTATATGCATAGCATTCATATATTATTGCCTTATTTAATCATTTAATATTAACATATGTATGTATGTATAATTATATATTAATAAAATAATAGCTTTACTTTATTAAATATCATATGAGATTTGACTAAGTCAAGAAATTCGAATTAAAATTTTAAATAACTGAAATATCTCAATTTGACTGGGTAAACAAATATAAATATCTAGATTTGACTAAGTATTAATTTTATATTATGTGTGCGTTTGTATGTATTAAATTTATGGCTGAAAGTTTACTTTTAAATGATATGTTAATAATTATTATTACAATAAAATATATAAATATAAATGAAAAGTACTTGGTTGAAGAAAAAAAATTATTTACTATTCAAGTAACGTGGCCAAGAGTTGTAAATAATAAATTATAAATATATATACATTCAGGTTTTAAATTTGAATTAAAATATAAAATTAATATTTACATATTAAGATACCTTTAGGGTTAAAAAAATTTCCTTTAATAAATTTGCCGAAACAATTTTGATAAATACATATTTATATACTAGTTTAAAATTAAAACTAGATATTTATTTTTATTTTAAATATGTAAAAGATAAATAGATTACCAAAAATTGAATATATATATTGTAGAATACTTTATATTTGGTAAAATTAATGTATGGCTGAAATCATAAAAGAATTTAGTTATTTTATTTAAATCATTTCAGTTAATTCCATAAAATTACAAATTCAATTTTAAAGTGTTGAGTTAATATGAAATGATGATAAGGCACATATAGGCTATCTAAATGGTGGTATAGACATATATAAAATTAGAAATAAATTAGAGTAACACCAGAATGAGATTGGCTACATGACAGGCTTTGATATAGACGACCTCTTTGATCTCCTAGATTTATACTCGAAGTTGCTAGCTTCAGCGTATCACCACCTAATTTAGGCTCTATGTATTTAGATTGCATGAAACAAAGGGTTCAACTATTAGGTTATTGCGATGAGGTATGTCTTCCATGATAGAGAAAGGAGGAGCAAGAAAGAGAGACAAAAGGCTTGGTCTTGCTTTTAATTATAAAGAGAGTTGTTGGAAATATGTTTCATTATTTTCGCTTACCCAATCAAAACCCAAGGCCACCTATGCCTTCTTATTAAGTGTGGTCTAGACATGGTCCTAAATGGACCAATGATACTCAACAACCCATCAATTAATTAATTCATTTAAATCTAATTTAAATGTACATTGATATCATATATCGATTTGCATATATATAACTTTTATATACGCAACCAACTAATTACTAATAGCACCAAGTACTTTTCTAGGAACTACCTCATTTACGAAATACATCCTAAATACTAAATACACTCCAAGTCATTATTTCTTTAAATATTAATTAATTTAATTATTTATAACTATTATAAACTTATTAAATGGGATAGTGTTTTAAAGACTGAATAGATTCGATCTGCGATTCACATGTATGCATCCAATCAACGATTAATATTGAACAATTCAAATATTAATGTTCATACATGAACTTAGCTAAGTGTGACAAATTGGCTGAACACATCGCTTGCAGATCTCATTGGTAAAATACAATTTTACATATACTTAAGCAGTACCTTTTAGTAATGATTAATTACGTTCTCTTTGTCGCAACTATATTATAGTAGGATACATGGAATTTGGTATCGGTAAAAATTCCAATATTGTCCACATGCAGCTCGATTAGTCCATAAACAAAGTTCTTGATTCAGTAATAACATTAATCATTAAAAGTTTTGCTATGACTAGAGATTTTGACTTTGAATTGACTACAATTGACCATGATACCAACCTCATACAACTAAGGAGATGAATTCTCAATTAAATAGAGCTGTAGTTCATATTCTTTTTCTCAAACCCAACTATAGTTTCTAGATATTCATCATGCCATGATTTAAATACAATCAGAGTTGAGTATCCATATGAAAGTTCCATAATATTCTCACGTCGAGAGAACCGTGTAACATTAGCACTCTAAGATTACATGTTTGACCTCACCACACCATAATCATCTATTAGAAACGGTTTATAACCGTTGCTTACACCATTACCAACGGTTAAAAACCGTTTCTAATAACGGAGTGGTAAACTTTAGCAACGGTAACTAACCGTTGTTTTTTGATCATAAGCAACGGTTTTAAACCGTTGCTTAATGTCCATAAAGCAACGGTTATTGCCCGTTGTTTATTTACAAATAGCAACGGTAATTAACCGTTTCTTTTAGATCATAAGCAACGGTTTTAAACCGTTTCTTAGTGTCTATAAAGCAACGGGTATTGCCCGTTGTGTTATCGTAAATAGCAACGGGTTTTAGCCGTTCCATTTGAGCCATAATTCCATGGCCTTTACTCATAACGAAACGGGCAGAAACCGTTGTTATGTACTATATTACAACGGTTCTTACCCGTTGTAATTCTGTCCGTTTGAAAAAAAAAATATAGGCATTAAAAGCATTAGTCATGACACAGTATTATCATACATTTACAAACAGCTACCAGACATACAATTACAAACAGCTACCCGACATACAAATACAGTGCTACCAGACATACAATTACAAACAGCTACATAAGTCATGACACAGTATTATCACAGTGTTATTACATAACATATAATAATAGCATCCATCGTCCTAAGTTTGAAGATAACAGTATTTTCACCATACATATGATAACAACACTTAACTTGAGCAGTCTAAGATAATTCACACAAGCATACGTTCTTAATACAGCGTTCATTTACATGCTCAAACAGCTTTCCTCGTAACCAGGCCTTCCATGCAGCTGCAAAATGAATAAACATGAGTTAGCATTAAACTAACCTATACATATAAATGTTAAAACCCAACGCATTCTGGTTACTGAATCATATATAACATGAAATACAAGAGAACATAAAATGGTATTAATAGTTTAAAGGTTATAAATTAAGAGATTTTACTAGACTGCACATAAGAAAACATGTTTCCTATGATGTCTAAGGATCAATCAGTTTCAGGTTATGATTAAATTAAGACTGATATGAAACAACAAAGTGCATACTAAAATTGAAACAACAAAGCCCCAAACTTCCAGTCCACTTTCAAATTAAGACTGAATTCTTAAAAGTCTGATACTCATGCTCCAAAAATATTTCAGTTTGTAATAACTGGCCATACATCAGCATGCTACATATCAGACAATGGTTTTAAGTGCTTCAAACACTTCAACTCATTGGTACAACTACAACAGAACATTGCTCGTGCAGTCTATCTAGTCTTAATAGTCCAACTCACCTGATCAACCCTATTGCCACAACTCCTGATTCTATCAATTTACTACTGACCAGTCATGTGTTTCAGCAACTATGATGTGTGCTTTCATCAGAAATCACTCCTACATGACGTTTGTTCATTGTTGTTTTAGCTACAATTTTCAGTATGGTATACTATTTAAAATCCTGTACACATGGAAATATGGAACCTAGATTGTACCAGTAAACAATTTAATCATAACGTTCTTGTTACATGGGTAATTTTAAGCCAAGTAATTCTAATTAAGATATCATTTGCCTTACATAAAACGAATATAAATAACTAATCTAAATATCTGTTACTACTTGCATTCGAGAAAGCAGACATAGAACAAAAATGACGCAACGAAGCCATTACGTGGTTTGAATCCAAATCAGGTTTACATATAAATTATTTCATGTTTACATATATGAAATGAACCAAGATTGGCTACATCCACAAATTTTGGTCAATGTACAGGCAATCGAAGTGAACCTAAATAGTTTAATCAACATAAGCATACTACTCATTTTGATCAAATTAGTCATAATTTCTGATTTAAAAGGTACAAAGTAGGCTAATTCAAATTGACTGAAATTCACAACAACTACTCTCAAATTATTTAGCAACCCAAATTTACTAATCAAATATAATTATGTATAGAACAGTCTTGTAAGAAAATGTACCGGTGCTCTTTCGTTTGGACACCTGAATGTAAGTACAATAGAAGCTGCCTGCACATAAATCAAAGAAATTCCATAAGCAATAGTGAAAACTCAACATACTTCGCCACAATAAAGATAAAACAAATATGATTGATATCGTATCAATAAAGATAAAACAAATACATATTACAAGATATATTAATCATGCTCAAGTAAGTAATACAAAAATAGTCTTAGATGAGTAAACATTCTGAGAAATTTTAGAAGTGAGATCTTGTTATAGAATACGTTTTCAATTGCCATCAGATTTAGAAGACTTCATCCAATAAGCTCTACGCGATGGTATAAGTCACGTCGTCTAATTTCAATATTTGTAAAATTATCATTTTGCCTTTAGTATTAAAATAACGATTAATACAGGGTATTATACCCACCCACCCAGACCTCCACCCCCGCCCAAATATTTTGAAAAAACTTCTAACAGGTGGTGCACCAGGCCCCTTGTATTCAGATGCAAACAATTCTCCATTATTTGTCTGAGCTTGTCTATGCAGCATTGCAGCATCTTATGATTCTTATCAGCTAATAAATCCAAAAAAAAAAATTGTATCACATTCACATGTACAGATCGGTTACCCTATCTTAATCCATGTATGATTAATTTTAGTAATTGATGATTCCTCACGGCATCCCGTTCAGTAGCCAACGCACTGCATTAGCAGCCAATATCACGGGGTATAAACCACCTACTCCCTTTCATTCCAAAATTATTTTCAAATGCAACCATATAACATGGACGATGATATCAAAAACTCATTATTTACATCACAACCATGCTCAGAAAATGTGAAACAACTTGAGTAACAAAGAAATCGACTACTCACCCTTCACGTCCCTTCATTCAAATTCAGTTTGTGTTTACATACACAACATCCTAACCATCTATACAAGATTTCTTATTGAAAATATATAAATAATACTACCCATTTACCCAGAAAAAAAAAGAAAAATTTAGTAAGAAAAATACATGTATAGTACTTCCAACCCAAAGCATCCTTGTATAACCATCCTCTCCTTTTTCAGCATTGATCAATTTGACCTCTGTAACGACGAGATAGCTCTCATCTAAAATAATGTATTCAAAATGATGTGCAACTCTACCTAACAAAATGGACTACTATTCTCAAACAAAAGATTTGCCTTTCAGTTACACAAAATGTGTGCACTTCATTTCAAAACAACAGAATATAACGTGAATGTTCATCTGCATAGTTATCACGAATTCACTATAAACCAAAGAGCGATCGCTAACATTGAAGATCCGATGCTAATGTATTGTTATAATAACGTAAAAATACAAATTACCATGGAAAGCAAGCTGTATATTGCTAAACAAATATAAAACAAAAGACATACCTCCGACTAAAGATATCGTATCAAACCCTTTTGATGGCACACATAACCTCCGACTCCAATGTCCCTAAAGGTCTCGGCCATATGTCGATTCATTTTGGCAGTTCGCTCATCCTCCAACAAAATTTTGTCTAACAAAACTTTTTCATATGCGAGTGGTACTGGTTTTCCATGACATACTGATTGTGTGGAATCTCGGCATATAGTACCTGTTATATCATTGGTATATGTATAATATGGATTTAATAATATCATACAGATTTAATAAGCATTCCAGGAGTAAATATATGTCGAATTATATACACTGATATATAAAATAGTACCTGTTGCAATTACTTCATCCTCGAAGTTCAGGATTTCACATCTTTGGTCGATTGACGGATTGGTCGGAATGAGATTCTGAGAAGTACCGGTGCTACTGCCTACTTGACCACCTTCGGCTAGCTTGAGAATACGCTCCAGTTTATCATCCATGCTATCCACCTTCAACAGTTTTTGCTCCACAGCTTGCAGCCGCTGCTCATATTCTCCTTTGGCCTCTTTGAGTCGTTTGCATGGAATGGCAGCACCCTTAACTTGACTAGGAGATATATTGGTCCCAATACATCGGCTCCTGCCCTTTACATCATTACCAAACACTTTTATAAAAACTTCTTCATCACCACCACTCGCCGTTTCCTTTTCTTTTCCAATTTTATCCTGAAATGTAAATACATATATATATATATATATATATATATATAATGAATAATGAAAAATTAATTTAAAGGCGTTATTATTTGTTTAACTTACAAAGAACGAAGATGACGCATCAGACAAGCTGCCATCTTTTTTCTTATGTGTTTTCTCCCATACTTGAAGACGTGATACTTCTGCTCCCGAACTTGTATCGACCTGCATACAAGAAATCAAATGCAGATAAAAACAAATATATATATATATATATATAAGTATGGTATTTAAGCAGCTGTACTTTGCATGTGCTATGCAAACATGGGAAAAGAACATACAAATTTCAAATCTTAAAAACTACCAGCATTTTCATCCATTGTGCATTTTCAAAGTATGTATAGACTGGGTTATTCCCAAAGTTTATTTAGTCAAAATGCATGGAATAGTGTAAAACGAGCGATGCGTTGCTATATCAATTCAACTTGCATACTTTGCTGTCATGTTATAAATCTAAACAAGGGAACATGCTGCCATTTGAGTTTAAGCAATAAAACATGTATAAGAAGTTTTTTTTTCTGCACACATTCACTGTCGTTTTTTGCTCCAAGATCAATTTCTTTGAAGTTTGTATGGGTTTGAAATAGAGTGAGCATACTCCCTTGTTTGAAGTTTTTTGCTCACTCTACAGTATAATATGCAACTACTATAACATGATTAAACTACAAAACTTAAATGCAAATTCTTCTTTTAATGCAAATTAACAAAGAAAATAAAATTCACTAAAACCTGATAATACATTGACAGTACAAAATCTCTGGTCAAGCAACGATATACCGGTTATGCATTTGTAGTGCCAAAAATCAGGCATAGTGTTCGTTTCTGCAAGTCTAAAACAGTAGCATACACATAGTACAGTCACGGGAATAGCAGTACATAAAACTTCTCCCTAAATTTGATGTTGATATTGCATGTGAATTCCTGTTATCTTTTAGATAAACCACTGTCACATTGTGCACTAATCCCAGTATTATACTTTAAATCCTAGACCTTGCAGCTAACAAAATACAAAGCACCAAATTTGAAAAAGCAATGGGAACTGGAGCACTTATATCCACGCTCTTACCACACTTATCCCCTGTACTACATCCACTACATGACAAGACATTCTTAAAAGAAAAACTACAGTATATTCACTGACCATGACAACCCTCAAAACAGCATGATCATACACACAAAGGTAGATCAGAAATACCCCAAGACATCTCAAAACATTCGAAAACAGTATCACAACTTGAATAATACTGCACCACTTCACCTGACACCCATTCGTGCATATATAGTATAACAAATTTGACCTAGGTCGTATAGGAGTCTTTTTAATCCTATCTGAATAATCAATTTTAATACACAAAAAACAACCCTTCAATAAAAAAAATTGAATTACATACCTATTTTATTTCTGATTATGTTATCTTTATATGCATAGCTCAATTTCTTGAATCGGTATGTAAGGAAAACATAGTAAAAACACGTACCATTTCTTGAGTAATCCTAGCGTGACTCTTACGTCCCGAATGATGACAATATTCGAGCTTTGATCTATTTTGTTTGCCTTTCTTCCTTTTTTCTTTTGCCTCGGGTGTTGATTCGTATCTTATGAACTCCTCCCAATCATTTTTACCAATTTTCGGCGGACAATTTTTCATTCTTTCTTCGTCAGTGTTGAAAATATCATAATAATTCTTGCGCAAATCACTCTTGTGTCCCCTAAAAATCTCGGACATCTTTTTGAACATAAGGTCCTTTGATAGAGGATCGAGCTCAAAATATTTCTGTATAACAAACCAAGATAAAGGGATTATTTCACATACAATATAACAAATGACATAGGCTACAACCATGCATGTCTAATGGAGTATGACTGTGTTCTAATATACATGTTTTACACTTGAATTAATTATAGATGTTTTACAGATGTTTTACACTTGAATTAATTATAGATGTTTTACACTTGAAATTAATCAAATTAGCATAAGCCTATACTTCTCATACAATGCACTGAATCAAATCTCCAGTGGATGATGTGTGACCGTATCATATGATACTCCAAATTGAAAAAACAATACCTCCAATTGATTCCACACGTCTTCCTTGTAATTTGACGGACCTTTTTTCCAAGTTGGATAGGAGATTGGCACATGATTTCTTACTAGTTTACCCATCTTCGAGGCGACCTTTGAAGCATTTTTTCCGACTGGAGAACCGTAGTTGTCTATATCAATTTTCTCCCGGTTTAAAGTGGATGATTGTGACGATTGTGACATTATTTCCTGCAAAATGCAAACTTGATTTCATTAATATGCAAACTTGATTATTATTATCTAAAATACTGGCATCGCACAAAATCTTTTAATACAGAAAAAAAGGAACATGACTCAAACAATATAAAAATATAACTTCCAAAATCAAATAGAAAACATACCTTAAAATCATAATTTGAGTGTCTCTTTCGCGTAGGCCTGTCCAAAATAGTTAAAGGAACTGCGTCTTCGTCATCATCTATGAATACATAAGCATTAGTATTGACAAAAAAGAAAAAAATGATTGTGATTTCAGCGGAAGAACCTATTAATAGAAAAAGGAGTTTACCATCGAGGACAACATATAACACACCATTTTATATTTTACAACATATATCAGGATATTATAATGGAACTAATAAAAAATATAATGCATCTATTACTATCATATAACACACCATTTTATATTTTACACCATTTTAAATAAATATTTTGTTAAGGTACAATAACATAACTGAAATACAAAGTTAACATATGCATTTGATAAGATCTTCTAATTTTTCATTGTCTTCAAAAGCTGATTGATAAACGGTGGGAAACTCAGTGTCATCCACATTTATGGTCAACCGTTTTGGTGTATGCAAAACCACAAACCATCCATCATTTTTTAAATCTTTTGAGTAGAACACTTGACTCGCTTCCGATGCAAGAATAAATGGCTCATCATTCACGCTGTCTTTACTCTTCAATTTTCCCAAGTTAACTGTGATCAAGTTTGAAACAGGATCTATTTTACAACCATTGATCTTATCTTCGACCTTTACCCAATCACAATAAAAAACTGTTTGTTTGAAGTCAATGTAATCCAACTCAATTATTTGTTGAATAACTCCGTAATACGTTGTTTCTGCTTCCTTAAAATTTTTATCCTTCCCACTCGCTCTAAATTGTGTAATTGCTCTCATGCATACACCACTATCCTGTGTTAGCTTTCGCTCTTCATAACTTTTCGGAGAAAATAAAAACCCATTCACTTGGTACTTCATATAACTACGGGCATCAAACATCGGCCCGTTAACTAGCCGCCAAAGAGTTGAGTCAACATCGACGGTCTTCAACAACTACAACAAACACAATAAGTAAAAAAAACATTGTCAAGAAGGTGTATGACCAACTTAAAAATATGTTAAATATCTAATATGTATACCTCCTCACGTAACCAAAAAGTGAAATTCTTAATAGCTTCCCCAGATGTACCCCCGCCTCGAGTTCGAGATTTGGTGCTTTGAACATAGGAGTTATACCTCCTACGAAAAACACACAATAATTACTATATATATGAATTGATGAATTGATTTACAATAATAAAAATTCAGAACAAATTTATGAACTTACTTCTTCCACTCATCCAATCCGTCATATTTATCAAGGACCCATTTACGCACTTGTTCAAATTGCACTCGAGTTAACGTTATATCTTTACCATTATCTAGTGCTATTTCATCAGCAAACTCATCATCCTCATCTAAAAACGCTTCACGGGTATGTTTATGAGTGCCATCACCTCCCTTTGGCATATACTCCATGCAGTAAAGACTAGCTTCTTGTACAATATATCCTTCTGCAATACACCCTTCAATATATCTTTTGTTGCGCACATATCCTTTATATGTTTTCATCAACCTATGAAGATGAACAGTTGTAAATTGTAGACATCAATAGCTATTTAAATCGAATAATGATGTACATAATTGAAATTAGTAATTTACCGTTCAAATGGGTACATCCACCTATATCTAACAGGACCAGAAATCAATGCTTCATCGGCTAAATGAATCATAAGGTGAATACTGATATCAAAAAATGCAGGCGGAAAATGTTTTTCAAGAACACACATTGCTTCTACCAAACTAGCCTTTGCTTTTTGAAGATGTTCCCTATTGATCACCTTTGAACATAAAATGTTATAAAAGAGACTTATGCGGTGAATAGCATTCCGTAGATCCTTATGTTGCGGAAAACAATGCTGAAGCAATACCGGAAGTAAATGTTGCATTATGACGTGGTAATCATGCGACTTCATATTTCTTAGTTCAGGAGGGTTGATGCTCACATTGTTACGGAAGTTAGAAGAGAATTTGCTCGGCACTTTCAAATTTTTCAAAATGGTGCAAAACCTTATCTTTTCTTCTTTGCTCAAAGTGAAAGTCGCAATTGGTATGGTTAGTTTACTTGTTTCAGGATCTTCTATCACCCACAACTTTTGTTTTATACCCATGATTTTCAAATCCTTCCGTGCATTGAAGCCATCTTTTGACATGTCTTTATGGTCCATAATTGTGTTAATCAAATGTTTCATGACATTCATCTCTGTATGCATAACATCAATATTATGTCGGGTCAAATTTGCTTTCCAATATGGTAAATCAAAGAATTTCGACCTCCTATACCATGCAGGAACTTCTTCATCGATTATCTTTTTTCGTTTTCGACCAATTTCTCGTTTTTCTTTACCAACTTTCATTTTTATATTCGCTACCTGTTTTTCAACTTGATAACCAGTCAGTGGCTTTGGAGGACGCTTAAGTTCTTGCTCGTTGTTGAAATTTGTCTTATCGTATCGAAACTTGTGTCCGGACGGAAGAAATCTACGATGTCCCATGTAACAAATTTTCTTACTTTCAGGGAGATAATAAGAATCAGTTTCTTCCCCACAAATAGGACATGCAAAGTAGCCGTGAGTTGTACATCCCGATAAAGTCCCAAGAGCGGGATGATCATGGATTGCCCACAACACTCTAGCTCTCATTATGAACTCAGAATTCGTAAATGAATCAAATGTAACGACTCCTTCCCATAACTGCTTTAACTCGTCTATCAAAGGTTCTAAATAAACATCAATATCCTTCCCTGGTTGTTTTGGCCCAGAAATCAACAGTGTTAACATTGAGAACTCTCTTTTCATGCACAAAGACGGAGGAAGGTTATATGGTACTACAATCACTGGCCAACAGCTATAAGGATTTGTTAAAGAAGCATTCGGACAAAAACCATCTGTTGCTATTCCAAGCGTGATATTTCGTGGTTCGGCAGCAAACGAAGAATCAAAAGAATCTAAAGTTTTCCATTGAGAAGTGTCACGCGGATGACGCATTACGGTTGTACCGGACTTGGCACGACCATGCCAGGTCATCGCTTCTGCTATCCATGGTACAGTATACAGCCTCCTCAATCTAGAAATTAAAGGAAAATGTCTTACCGTCTTTTGAGGTACTTTGGTAGCTTTTCTCTCTTCGTCGAGCGTTGTCTTATATCTTGGTTCGGGGCAATTTGGACAACAAACTTTGTTTGCATTATCTTTCCGGTACAAGATGCAGTCATTAATGCATGCATCATAAGTTATGTAATCCATCCCAAGTTGCCTAATGATCTTCTTCACGTCGGGATACTTTGACGGTAGCGTGTTACCTTCGGGGAGTAACTCCTTTATGAATTCGAGTAGTGCAGTCACACCATTGTCTGAAAAGCCGTATTGGGTCTTCAAGCTATTCAGTTTAACAATGGCATACAACTTTGTAATCCCTTTTGGACATGAAGGATACAATGGCTCTGTTGCAGTTGCACTACCGAAAAATGATTTATCCGTAGACTACTCTCCAATACTAGCATTATCATGCAACTGACTTGTAGGTTGAAAATGATGGAATCTATCCGCATCATTGACCAAATCTTCCATCCTAATTTTTGCAGACTCATCGGTATTAGTGGCATGACTAACCGGTTGTTGTTTTGGCTTCTCCGGTATTCTTTCCCCGTGAAAATACCACACAGTGTATGATTGATCAATACCATATCTAAGCAAATGATAATGAATTTCCTTTAATTCAAATGTATCTTCGTTTTTGCACCGCGTGCAAGGGCACGAAAACTTTTCCTTATTGCCACCATTTTCAGTAACAAATTTAATGAAATTTATCACTCCTTGCACATATTCTTCATTTCTTCGATTAGATTCATTCATCCATTGTTTGTCTATATTAAAAGACATACTGAAAGAAAATAATGAGCTACTAAGTACGTGAATAATTTCATGTTTAAATGCAAAGGCTTCGAGGATTAAAATGCATAATAATTCTAAAATAATTATCATAATTAAATAAATTAACTAAGTTAACAAAATTTTATCATAATTAAATAAATTAACTAAGTTTATTATTTTAGTATCAAACTATTTCCAAAAAAAATTGACATTACAACGATTAACTAGGTTTATTATTTTACTATGTTTTATAAAAATTAACTAAGTTAACAAAATTATATCATAATTAACTAAATTAACTATGTTTTATAAAAATTAACTAAGTTAACAAAAAAGTTATTCTTATTTTTAACATTAGCACCAAACTGTTTCCAAAAAAATTTGACATTACAACGACATGAATTTTAGCACCGGCATAACGTCTATGCGCTACTCCTCTTTTACGCAACACATGGCTCGCGTCATTTACAAAATTTAATTTACCCAATAATAGTTATCTACAATTACTACTAAACAATTATTTATCATCGATTAATAATCAACTACCAATCGAATAATATCACTAGTTGATATTATCCTACAACAATCAACTCAATCAACTACCAATCAAATAATATCCCTACTGGTTATTATTTTTCACAATCAATCTTATTTTTAACACTAGCACTAAACTAGTGAATGTGACAACTAGTGAATGATTCAACCGAACATATATATCAAAATAAAAGGACTGATAATTAAGGAATCCACATACTACAAATCAATCTTTTGCTTCTTCTGATATAAAACCAAATGAAGCCAAATAAAACCAAAATCGAATACTGTAAATAAATAAAACATGTAACACATAATCTAGCATGCATGTACAACATATAAATAAATAGTAATCATGCATGCATGTACAACATATAAATAAATTAGACAAATGATATAAAACTTTTATTTAAGGGAATTAAATGGTAAACTAAACTTTTATCTAAGAAACCACTAAAATAAACAAAAACAACAGAACCACGGGAAGAACAGAAACTGAGGGTGGAGAAACTAATGATGAAAACAGATTTTGTCATATTAAAATCTTTGACTTGGTGAATTCTTGAATGTATCATGTATGGGATTAAGTTCATGTTAGGTTTGCTTTTACATCATGATTCTGAAAACAGATTCTGGGTTACTAATTTGTACTTACAAATTAATTATGGCGATTATGAATTTCTTTTTTTTTTGTACATCTGAATACTTGTAATCCTTTGGATTGACAGTGGCAATTAATCACCAAATGAGACGTATTCAGATACGAAAATTTATCACCAAATTGCATAATTAATAATTTAGAAGCAGTTTACAATTGGTACCAATACGTATCCAATGTACGTGATCAATCCAGTTAGATGTACCTAATTAACTAATACCTGATACCAATACGTATTCAGATGTACCAAATTAACTAATAGAATTCACTTTGATAACTTTAGAAGCTGAAATCAATTTAAGTGCAATAGTTTAGAATGATATTAAGTACATCTGAATATGTGTAGACGTTTAATGCATCATCAAAATATAAAATACACATAATTTAGTAATTGATTTGAGTAGCAAACTTAATAAATAAAAAAGCAGAAAATCAAATTTGGGTACTAATTAATGATAATTAAATAATTCATGCATACAAATTCTGTAAGCAAATTAAAACTGCTAATAAAATCATTCAATCCTAACAATTTAAGTAACCTAAATTTTGACCTAGCCATTCAACTCGTCCTAATACTCAAGCCCTAATCAGTCCCACTGCAATTTCACAATTTCAGTAAGCGAAACGACTTACTCGCCGCGATTGGTGGCACGCTCCTTCCTTGATTGGCACGCCGCGATTGATTGGCACGCTCCTTCCTTGATTGGCACGCTCGGCAGCAACCTGCTCCTCGAAGTGGTCTTAGCTCTGGCTCTTTCGGAAGAGGCGGAGGTGGTGGAGATATTTTGGGGCGAAATCGATTAATTTAGGTCGAATGGGGAAATAATTTGGGACGAGAAATGTTTCGTGGTTTGTTGTAAACATTATGGCGCAAAGGTACTAAATTATACCGCCAGAAATTAGCACAATATAAACGACGGTTAAATCCCGTCGCTAAAAGAAAAGAAACGGGCAAAACGTATGGCGCCAAAGGTGAAATTTCCCTCCAAGTTGCTAAATACATAACAACGGTTAAAACCCGTTGTATTTTAACAACGGGAAATTACCGTTGCTAATTAGGCGGAAGGCTTGTTGTAAAATTCAGCTTTTGGTGTAGTGCCTAGTTGTTATTAACCAATAGGAAATTCTTGGAAGAGTCATTCTATAGCTATCCAATATCTACAAGCACGCAACCCTTGGTTCCCTACCAATCATGAGTAATATACTACCCAACATTTTGAGTGGGTTGCATACTCTATCCTAAACGGATCTATCAATATCCTTTCTCGAAACATCTTTGGTAAGAATATTTAAAAAATATCTATATTGTGATAATTTTCTAATGATTAACTATTTATTACTATTATCACATAACATATTATTTAATGATTTTATATTTAACTACTTTAAATTAATTACTTAATTAGTTAAATCAGTATGTAACGAAGTTTATAATATAAAATTAGACACCTTTATTATGAATTTTTTATTATTATAGAGTTAGATATATGTAATAAATTACATAGTTTCCCTAGGCCATACACCTAACTCTCTCAATCTCCCACTTGCACTTAATGCTAATTATGAATTCCCATTTCTATTTCATCGACCAGTTTAATTGAAACAGATCGACTTAGTCTCTTCATGAACAAATATTCTATAGTTTTTTAATTATCTACTCTTCCAGTCAACATCTCTTTGTCGTTGGTAAACTACCGTTATCATGTGGAACTTTTGAAGTGTTTCCTAACTTCTGTGAGCCCTCGGTTATTCGCAATTTGCGTCATGACACTGTTATCATATAACAATGTCATGGGATTCTAAACCTTTGGAATCACCACTAGCTTAGTCATAAATTTGTGACACTACTTTGATTGTGGTGCTTATTCAAAGCAATGCACGTAGGCTATTGGTTGAATTAGCCATCACCATTCATTTGGAACATTTCTAACTTAAAGCTCCTTAAGTAAGGTTTGAATATGAATTTAGGATCGATATACTATATTTGATATCAATTATGAAATTCGAGTCCAAACATTCCTTCATAAGGAGTCTATTGTTTCTATTAACAATTCTCTAATATTTCATAAATGCTCATGAATACAGTTAACTAGCATTATCAATCTTATTTGGATTTGAGATTCATTAATGTACAAAGTACATAAGTGGAATGTGATGTAGTAGACAACATAGCATATACGATAATTTATATGGCCAATACATACATAATCCATCTCATATGTTCCACATTAAACAGTTTTATATGATGTCAATATATATCATTTGGGACTATCCAAACATCCTTTTATACTAATTAAAAAGGATGTCATTTTCAAATCATACATCAAGAATTAAACAACTGACACTATAATTGATTTTCACATAGGTACACAGTTAATAATCATTAGTACATTGTATACTTATATTTGTAGAAATATTTTAGTATCTTTTAATATTTTTCTTACAAACACATGCTTCCTGTATATTTTGACTAAAAATCAAACTCTTTGATATTTCTATCAAAATACAAGTTCAACTTTGATTCTTATCTGATGCCAATGTTGTATTTATTTTTGGATTAAGTCCAAAAGATGCAACTCATGGTATCTCCCATATCGATTTCGAGACATTTTGGTTGTTATGTGCAAACAGTCTCTTTCGAATCATTGTTTAGAAGTTCTATTTCAACATTACTGTTCCAAAACTCAAAACCAAACTATGCAAAAATTAGGTGTAGAATTTTGGGTCAACTTAAGTGGGTTGACTATTGAAATTACTTTATTAATTTCAACATTTTCAATAAAGGAAATCATTTCTTTCAATATCGCTTTATATATTTCCAACTGCATTGACCTTCTTGAAGATATCTTGCGGCCGATGGATCATGATCCTTTTGGGTACAACTATCAAAATCATATTTTGATAATGTACTTGGAATCCATCTTAGTTTTAAAACATCTTACCATATGACAGAGTCTATACACTTTATGGCTTATTGATAACTAAGGAAATTGTTATTATTAATAATTCTAATTCGCAACATCAACAAGAAACTCATATTTTCTCTTTAAACTATGAGAATTCTTATATGGAATTTTAAAGAGTTGTGTTCGTTCTAGGCTAGGTTAATTTTATTTCATCTTATGAAATCAGTTTCTATGTTAGAGCCTTTGGATGATATCGCTGTCCATTGTACTACCACTAATTTTAAAAGAAATTTCTTCGCCATGAAAGTGGTGTTTCTTGAAACAACAATTGTTTAAAAATAGAATGAAATAGGCATTCAGAAACATTTTTTGAAATGCATTTATACGTACATATTACTAATTTAGTTTTATGTATATGTAACTTACGTTCATAACATAAATTAGGAAACCATACATCTTAAATTATTTAAGATTGTGGCTTCTTATCAATTCATATCTTATATGAACATGGCCTCATAAACCATGCCTTATATAAAATTAAATTTAACATATATACTTACTTTTAGTTACACAACATACAGAAGAAGTTAACACAACTTCACTCACCATCAATTGTACTATGTCCAATAAAGTCTAGTTACTCCTTACATAACTATGTATTATATGGAGGAATGACTTTGAGATTGAACCTTATTCCTTTTTAGGTATATTTGAAACTCTTTCCAATAAACTCACATATCTGATCAAATCGAATTGTTTCATTTCATTTACATGTTATGTTTTCTACTTCCATTTTATATTCTATGAACTTATCATAGACGTACTACTTATATATAAAATACATATGCTCATGTCTGTGATAATTCATCTATGAATTTAGTGAAGTAAGTGGATCATTTTGGTATCTTTAGACCTTGGAGCTCAATATATATATATATATATATATATATATATATCAATATATATATATATATATATATATATATATATATATATATATATATATCAATTTTAACAGTTTATCCACTCTTTTGTTGCTCCCACTGAATGAATGATTTGCCCTTAATCATTTGACACACATTTCCCTTGTATCATATGATTCATAATCATATTATAAAAGAATTATTTCACAAAGATGTAGCTTAGTCTATATGTCGAGCCTTTAAATGGCACAAC
Organism: Allium cepa; assembly: GCA_030765085.1. Taxonomy (NCBI): domain Eukaryota; kingdom Viridiplantae; phylum Streptophyta; class Magnoliopsida; order Asparagales; family Amaryllidaceae; genus Allium; species Allium cepa. Next base: position 237,694,998 of record CM060932.1, on the reverse strand, counting down.
ACCTCAAAACGAATTAAAAGGTTGAGAGCTAACTATAAACTAAAAAATAAATTAAGTGACGTGAGATTTTTTATAGTGGTTCAGAGAATCTGAGGCTATGTCCATTTTAATGCTATTGCTTATAATTTGTCATAATTACAAGGGATGTACTTCTCTAACAGCCTAGAGTAGCAAAAAATAGCTTCCTTTATAATAAGGTCATGTAGAGAGAGAGAGAGAGAAAGAGTGAAGACGACGAAGTATCCAAACGTCCATTTTGATTTACCACATGCCTACTATTTAAAGAGAAATCCTCAAACTAAATCTCTCGATCTTGAAATACCAAGTCTAACTTCAAATCCGAAAATGTAAAAAGGGAGGTGAAGTCCCTTGGCCAACAAGTCATATTGGCACCGATCAGAAGTGATTAGTATTGACCTGATTTGTTGATGCAAATCATGTTGTCTTCTTCTACTTGATCTTCTATCTTCGATCCATCAAGCACCGTGTACTTTTTCCTTAGAAATCAGGTTGTCACCAAGAGGTTCTGACACATTTAGCACTTTTACTTCTCCTAAAATATTTTCTGGAGTTGTTCACCTACTTCAAATGGGACCCAGGACAATAATTTGCCCTAGAATTTCATTAACCATAGCTCTGAGGTGACTTAGAATGCTCAAAAACAAGTCGCTATCAACCTAAAAGTGGTCTGTGCCAAGATATTTCTTTTCCTATTTGAGCCCTCTAACCCTTTGGGGGTTATCCCAATGTCCTTCAAAGCATGCATCTAATCCCCTGAACCATTTTTTCTTCATCCTGACATCTGAATTCGTCTGAAAGCCACTTTGTTAAAAAGTCGAATAATACTTGCTCCTCAGTGTACCCTTCGGTTGGAGACAAAGCGTGCTTTGGAATAAGACGAGCATATACCATTATCCATAAAAGTCCATTAGTCATCAAAAGGTTGCTCTAAAGTGTCCTTTCCATTCCAAGTACATCTGTTCCATTGCTTGAAATAGCAGTAGTTCTACTCCTAGTGCTAAGGTCAAGATCTACACTTCAAAGAGCATTTCATGCCTCATACATTTCAGTTTTACTTTCATTTTTTTTCTTGCCTCTCATTTCTTTTTCACTTTTGGTTGAAATTAAATGTCGGTACCGACCTAATCAGGTCAGTACCAAGCTATTTTGTTGGATCATGACCCCTATATCATTTTAACACTTAGAGAAATTTCAAACTATGCTTTCGTTTTCAATTTGGTTTTATTCTTTTCGATGCTGATTTCTTGCGATCTAAGCCCCTTGACCCAAACCGACTGCTTTCGGTTCCTTAACATCACAGTCACCTCCCTCAAAATGTTATCATATCTCAAATCATTGTAGTCCTCCTTAAATAGCTCATCCCATAATTCTTTCACTCTTAAATCTAGAAGCGAAAACACCAAGGTGGGTGCTCGGTAATCATGATGTTATGGTCATATCACAGTAGTTGTAGGGTTGTCGTTGGCTATGTCGACAGTTGCTTCCAACTATAAGTTCGTTTATGGTTTAAATGTTGACAAATTTTTCACCAAGATATCATCAGTTATGGAATATCCTGGAACTTCCTAAGGTTATACCTTGGAAGCAAGAGCCTAAGGGCCATGGCTTGATGGTTATTTAGAGTCATGCCTCTTTCCGCTTCGAGTCAGCTTCGATGTCTTGCTTACCTCGCCATGGTCTTATGCCTTAACGATCTTAAGTGCTTAAATTATCCTACACTAAAGCCATGGTTGAGAATATGTAACGAACCGCCATTTCAACCCCCGAACATCAACATTAGTACATCCAGGTAATCATGTACCAAACATCTAAGTGTCAGAAAGATAGAATGTTAGGGTAAAGAAAAAGAAGAAATGGAAAGAACAAGAAGAGAAGAACAAAAGCATCAGAATCTCACATGTAGAATGATAACATATAATATCAAAAGATAGAGAGCTACTCTAATTAACATGACATTTCAGAGTTAATAATCAAAGTACTATTATCGAGCTAGATAGTTATAAAAGCATGTCCTTACAACTGTTGATGTATACATAAAGTAATGTAGCAAAAATAAATACAATGGGAAGTGAAACATCCAGCTCCTCTCCAAGAGTCCAATGAACATCAACGAATCCTGCCTTTCTCAGACTGCCTAAAAGAGAACCCATGGAAATAAGGGAAATATAAAACCACGAGTCAACGATAAGTCTGGTGTGAGAAACTCAAGAAACATGTAGCTAGCATATAATAGTACTTTTAAGACCACACGAAATGTTGTAACGGTTATCCCCTCGAAAGAACCACCCATCTAATAATTACATAAGGAAATATAATAGATAGTATCAAGGATAAAGAATATAAATCATGAAATAGGTGTGTCGCTTGCATCTCATGACACAACAATATTGAAGTATAATCAAAACTGCTAAGGTACATTCACATACGGATTTTTATGGAGACCTCCCCAGTAAACTGAGACCAATCTTCATGAAAAGGAATAGAAACTACCTTTTGAGCATCATATGTTTCTAGGTAGAATATACCGTAAGGTAAACACAACTAACCCATGCCCTAACACGTAAACCAAGTACCATCGACTCTTGTCGGCCAACATATATAAGCATCCCTAGATATTAGAGTTGATATACCCTTATAGGTTAGCTAATCCTAAGATTTTGCATTCTACTCCATCATTAGTCATTTCCCGATGGTGAAGTCATGTTCGGCATCTCAACGCAAGATTTATCACTCGAACAGATCACGAATCCCCCACATAGATTCCAACATCTCGAATGGATCACGTACCTCTACATGGATTCGAGAATCTAAAACAGATCTCAAACCTCTACACGGGTTCAAGAATCTCGAATAGGTCTTAAGTCCCCTTATAAATTCCATCATCTCAAACAGCTCCATTTTCAAGAGATAGAACATGGATCTTAGTCTTAAAGTGGTTTTTGGTAAATATTACTTAAGTATATCTATCGGATTCTGGTCTCTTCAAGACTAAATCGATGAATTTTCGGTTAACTTAACTCTGGTTCTTTCAAAAATAAACAGACATGATAAGGGTGGAGATCATCTCCTATCTATATGGATTTTCTTATCTCTTATCCTAGAAGAGCAAGATGAGTTTATACGTAGGTTATATCGTCACTGAATGAATAACTGTACTGTATAATTCTCGTGTTTCTTCAAGATAGTTCCTAAGTTACATTTGGTCATATTTAACAATAATAAAAACAATTGCATGTAGAAACTAAATCTTTTATACTTATCACGTTTCTGAACTTCTTAACTTCCACTATCCCAAAGTTAAGAGTGAAGCCCGGTCAGTTAGAGCATTATTGCTTCTACACCTTACTCAATCATTTTTAATTTTCACATATAGAATCAAGTCTACTTTATCATCTTATAGTGCTAAATGTATGACTAAATCAACAAGTAAAACACAAAGCATGATTAACTCACAGAAAGCACGATCAAGTCACATAAACGACTTTTAATTTCCTTTTTTATTTAATTAATCCTTTTTGTTAATTAAACATCTTTTATTAGTAAAACTCCTATTATCTTATAAAACTTCATCACTTATTTAAACTTCCTACTTAATTAAAATTTCCCTTATTAATTAAACTCCTTGCTTAATTAAAAATTAACTTATTTAATTAAACTTCTTACTTAAATAAAACTTCACTTATTTAATTAAACTTCTTACTTAAATAAAACTACACTAGTTTAGTTTAACTTTTTATTTAATTAAAACTCCTTATTAATTTAAATTTCTTGCTTCCTTTACTTAATTAAACTCTTCTATTGATTAAAATTATTTTATTAATTAAACTTCCTTATTATTTAAGCTTATTTTATTAATTAAAACTTCTTTTATTACACATGTATATATTTATTTAATTTTCCTTTATAAAAGATATATACTTGTATCCTACTATTACACTATTCACTTATACTCTTTTCACTATTCATTTTTACTCTTTTCACCACTTTAAAAGTACTCATATGCTTATCTTAACGGTATAAGTATATTCACAATCACTTAACAAGGTTTACTTACTTTAAAATATAATAAAAGAGGTTAAAAATAAATGTTACTTAAACATCGTTACTATAAATCCCTTCTCTCTTTTATACTTTAAACATAAATTTTTTCTATCTTTATTTTCGATGATTTTGTTCCATTATTAAAGATCTAAGTATATTCATAATAAGTTAACAAAATATTCCAGTTTAAAATAAAATTCAAAGGCTTAGAAAATGTTACTAAAACATTATTTACTACAAACCTAACACCATTTTTCTTATTGTTATCTTTTAAACATTCTTTTATAAAATATCTAGTTATAATCCTACGTATAACCAATATGGGTTAAAAATAAATGTTATTTAAACATTGTTTACTATAACCCAAATAATTTTAGACTTGTTACTAACTTTATGACATCATTTTAAAGATCTAAGCATATCTACAATTATTGATCAAGGCAATACACTTTTAATTAAATTCACAAAACCATTTATTTTAACTTAAGAATTAAAATCCTAAACTTCCTTTTACTACTTTTATAAAATACTTAACATACTCATACACACACATAAACTCCCTCATAAACATGTAAAAATACTTTTAAACTACTTAAAAATTACAATTATCTATATATACAAATTTGAAATAAATGGAAAACCCAGAATTAAAAATTCATGATTAATTAAAATATTTAAACTTGAAACCACTTTTAAAACACTCTAATATAAATGAGAAAACAATCCTTAAAAGATTGAAGAAAAATACTCAATTTAAGTATGATTTCTACACAATCTAAAGTTTCAAACTAAAAATACAACATTTCTAGAATGCTGTAAAAAGTATCTGTGGCAATTTAGAAACATTTCAAAACAATTAGAGTTAACAAAACAAAAACAACAGTAGTTACAATGTGTTGTAAAAAAGTCTCTGAAACACTTTAAAATGTTTCAAAGCAAAGTGCCATTTTAAGAAAGTTTCAAACAGAAACAATAGCATTTCAGGAAATGCTATTCAAACTTTAACGACCTAGAATTTCAGTCATTTGAAATTCTTATATTTTATTGGTTTTAAATATTAACAAGTAAAATTTGTAAGTCGAATAACTTATATTTCGAATATCTGAATTTAATTGGATAATTGGATTGTTAATTTATTATTTGAAATTGTGTAAATAATTGATAATTGGATTTCATATGAATAAAAATATTGTATAAAGTTAATTAAATCCTAGTTGAATTACAATGATGTTACAGAACTTTTAAAATTGAATTAAAAATTAAATAACAGAATTCGAATATTTTAATATTTAATTAACGAGTAAAAATGGTCATTTTCAAACGGACTCGAATTTCGATGAAACTAGTTTCATTGGATCCGTAATGTTAAATTATTGTAAGATTTCAAATTTTGTGTCAATCGGATTTACGGTTTGTTCGAGGCAAGCTAAAACGCGAAGAAATCGGTTTAAGTGAATATTAAATTTATATTTATCGATTCGAAAACCTATCTTCCAAATACGATCGAATTGGCTCCTGATATATATTCCATTGCGTTCGAAATAAGGGTAAAACATTATAAACGCCAGGCGGCACATTCCGTTTCGAGTTCGGAAATTTTTCGGGTGAATAGTGCATGAATATTTTCTATAAAAGGACTTGTTTTCTTCACATTTGCAAACCCTAAAGTAAACTAAGGTTAGCCGCTATTACATTTCTATGGCCAGAATTGCACGATCTTCCTCCTCTAATATCTCTAATCCGTCGACTTTTGTGCGAAACTTTCAACTGCAAAGTTGTAGAGGGCGATGAGATCTGCATTCTCAACGGTGGTGATCGTCTGAAACGCAACGTGGAGAGAGAAATTGACCTGCGTTCGTGCCACGTTTAGGTTCACTTAGCTCGAGCATGGTGGCACCAAGTTTGATGCTGTCAGGGGTGTAGGGCGAGTCGACGATGCTCTATAGAGTGGTGGTACTCGATCGTTTTCTGGGGGTCAGTAGGTGGCTTGAAAATTCAAGGAAGAATGGCGGCTTTGGATAATACTCACGGCCTTGAACGTGATGGGGAAGAAATAAAGTAGCGGCCAGATTTTCTGGATCGAAATCTACGGCCGTTAATTGTTCTAGGGTAAAATAAAAAGAAAAAGAAAATTGAAATTGAAATTGATTTATATTAAATCGTGTAATCTTTGTAACATCATAACTTTGTCATACGAGGTCGAAAATTGACGAAACGAATTACGTTGAGTTCGTATGGACGAGCATAACGCGATGGATATAGTTTGGAGCTGATTGGAGATAATGTGAATTTTGGGTAAAATTAAATGCGCATTTAGTTTTATTCGGAATAAAACGCTGAAATCGCGACTACAAGCAATATGAGTACAACTCACTCTTTCTGACTCACTAATATTTTTATATAAGTGTGAATAAATTTATTATATGATGATGGATGATTGTTTGGATGACATATAATATATTGGTTGATATTTGGATATATACTTGCCTAGTGGAGCAGATGAACCTATACATTCCCGTGTATGAGTGGATGACCCTTTGTACGCGCGTTTGCCTTGAAGCAGACATTGTACACATATTCTAATATGCATATTTGTTGCAGGTGACTGGTTGGGGGGATCCAACTAGATTCCTCACCAATATTGATTTATTTACGGATATTGTGATATATGTTGTTATCATATTATGTATGATGTTTTGGTTGCCGTGATTGTTGTATTTGGCACTGTTGTAGCATTGGGCCTATATTTTGGAATTTAGAAACGTTAAAGTGATGATTTTGAATTAAAAAGGATTTTAAAAATTAATTTTGAAAATATACGTTTTGGTGAATTTTTGAATTGTTACGAAATGAATTTATTTAAGTAAATAAATGTGATAATTTTTATGTTATAAAAATAATCTTCTTTGGTGAAATATACTTAAATATGGTTTTTTGGAGTTATATACGTTTTAATAACAATTTGTAAATTATTAAAATAATTGGTTTATTTAAATTGGTATATTTGGTTTATTATAAAAGGTTTGCATATAAGATTTGTAAAATTGAATTTTTATAAATCAGATGGAATTTTAAAGGCATTTTATAAGTGTTAAAATGAAGTTATAAATGGAGTTTATAAGTGAATAAGATTTATAATTGTGAAGTTATAAAATAAATGAATTTCTAAAATAAATGATTTATAAGTAATTAACTTATAATTTGGATTTGGCATATAAATGAGATAAATGGAATTGGTTAACAAAGGAGATTTTATATATTGAAGTTTTTATAAAATAGAAATGTGAATTTATAAACATTGTTTATAAATCCGAAATCAATTGAATTCGATAAGTAAATATGAAAGCTTATTAAAGGAGATATATTCACGATTTTGGACAGTGGATAATCCTTTAATTAAACATGTAGAAGTGTTGAATTTGGTTAGAGATTTATATTCACGATTTTGGACAGTGAATAATATATTAAAGAAATGGTTTGGAAAGTGATATTTTTAAATGGAGTTAAATGATTTAAAGATGTTTTAAAAATGTGTTAAATATCGAATACATAGATTTCAACATTCATTATTGAAATAGACGTTTTCGAGAAGTAAGGAAATGATGGACTATAACACTGTTGTTATAATAAATGATTTTCGAAAGGAAATGTTTTTGTATATTATTGGGATTTACATATCTATCTTATTTTCGAATCCCTATACTATTGGTTTTAGGTTATCGTAACGATGTTTTACGCAACATTCGTTTTAGCCCAAATAAATGTGTTTAAGTGAATGTTTTCCTTATAAAATAAAATATATACTTAATCGTGATTTAAGTATATGTATTATTTTCTAAGTGTTGAAAATAAATTGAATTTTGAATTACTTACTATTATATAAGTATACGGAAATGTTTTCCAATATTGAAATGGTTTTGAGAATATATCTTTTTAAAGATAATGTGAAGTAAATATTTGGCAAATGGTTTAATTAATAAAAGATGAATTAAAAGGGCCCAATGATTGTATATGGTGCTGAATATTTGTTTGTTTGTTTTGATAGCTAAATAACCGACTATCAGACTTGGCAAAATTTTAGTTCCTCAACTTGATATGGGAACTATTTAGTCGTACACTTAGTACGTTGCCTTATGTGTAGGCTTGATTATCGTTTGTGTTGCGGATGTTGATTCCTATAGTACGGAGTATTACTCCAATCTATTGAGCTTCCCTCTTGGCCCGAAGGATAGTAAGTTGAAATTTGGAAACGTGATAAGTCTATGAGACTTAGTTTCCGTGTGAGGTTGAGAAACGCTTTTGCATTGTTGGTGCGAAGAGACCGGGATCATATTTATCTAAAAACCACTTCGGACCAACGTATATGCGATGATTGTGTAGGTTGCTTATTGACGATATTGTTATTTCGGATTTTCGTAGTGGGGGGACTGCTTGTTGATCATTTTGGGTTAAAATCCCAATATACATCCAGTAGCAGTAGTCTCTTCATTATGAAATATCCAATGCTAGGACTATTCGCTACTAATCCTAGGGATTTTCCGACAGGATGTGGCAGGAAAGTACCTTCGGTTTGTCCAGTTTCTGGACAACTTGTATAGATGTTTGTTTGACATCGCATTTCCAAATATTACGTACATTGGTTTTTACAAACGTACATCAGTGGTGGCGGAGAAGAAAACTTCTCTTAGCTTAACACCCTCCTTGAGAAGTATGAGCTTAAGGGTTGTATTTTTGTGGAAGGCAATTAGTAGTCAATAGAAATGGCCGTGTTGCATTCTAAGTGATGTGATATGTGATTGTAAAAGGTAATCGTTACCTCTAGCCTCATCAACCGGAAATGACCAACATAGGGTTAGATGCAGCAAGGCTAAGTGGGTCATTCTCAAGTAGGATATGATCATCCTCTTCTGGATATATCTTTGCACGCTATGACATCGTGTATCTGATTTTTGATGTTTGTATGCTAGGGGCCCTCGGTAAAGGTCGGTAACGACCAGAGGAAGACATATTCGGTACCATCTAGTTATGGAGGTGGCCGGTCTTGTGTTGGTAGAGAAACTTTGTGATGCTTTCTCGGTACATTCTTCTAGAGATGTACTGCCGGAAGGTAATCCCTTCACCTAGTCATTTGTATGGAAATCCAAACTCTACTACGTGTTTTCCATTTTGATTGTATTACCCAATTGGGCTACATGCTGGAATTTAATCAATGTAACAATTTCGGCTATGATTAATATTATTTGTATATAGTAGATACTACTATAATATGACATGACATTTGATATAAAATGTTTTAGTTATTGTAAGGAAAAAATGTCTATGTTTATGTGTGGACTTGTCATACGAGATACTTTTGTTTTGATAGAGGAAAAGTTTTTGTAACTTAATAAATTTACTTGAGTGTGTTTCTCACGCTGGTTCACCAGACTGATCCAAGCGCTCTTCCCTTTCAATGCTCGGGTCAGACCGAGTACATCTACAGGTTATGCTTTGGTGCTTTTGGAGCTTCAGCAGGAGAGCTGGAGATCTTCATTTTCGTACGTCCATATTTGCTTGATTATCCGCTGCATTGTTGCTAAGTTGTTGTTTATTATCGACAATTGTGAGGACGGGTTATTATAACTGTCCAAGCTGATAACTCTGATTGATTGTTGAACTCTGATTTATGTATGTATATATACAGTTTCTGTTTTGTAAAGATCACTGATATGATATTATATATTTTCCGCTGCGATGTGAGATTCTATATTGTTCTGTTTGGTTCTATCTTCTCTCTTTCTTCTCTTCACTTCTTCTCTCTTCTTTTCTTTCTCTTGACTTTCCGTCAGTTTGTGCTTTTTGGGTCAGACATGTGTGGATTATTGTCATTTCAAAGGGTATCGGATTTGTTTGATTATGTTCGACATGATAGGGGGTTCTCGCTTTGTGAACAATGACGAAGCTTAGACTCTTGCCCCTACATGTCCCTAGTGTGAAAGGTTTGGTTGATAGTCGAGAGGCTTGCCGTAAAAGCAGACTTGAGGTACCACATGTTGTCACCTCCATGTTGAAAAGAAGGAGTGCCCCCATGTTGAAAAGGAGAAGAGTAGCGGGATGGTTGAAAAGCCTACCGGGGAGGGTCGAAAAACCCGTTCGTCACATCTGGTGTCGGAGCTTAGATTTTGTATATTCCTAAGCTTTGATGTGTACTCAGTATAGATAGGGATAGTAGCATCCTAGATTGAGTTGAGTGTATTATATATGTGAGCGCGTATTTGTTAGTGATATAAAATGTTTTATATTGTGTTTACTTATCCGTTGAGTTATTTGCGAATTCTGGTTGGTATGTGAGACGCCATGTTATCGATAGGGATTTCCAAACACTTAAACGAGGCAGGTCGACATAGTATTATTTTAAATTGGGTAAATGAAATAATTTTACCTCTATTATATTTTATATGTAAGGAAATAATTTTTCAGAAATTATGGAAGTATATATAAATTAATTGTTTCATTGTTTGAAAATGTAAATATATAAGATAAATAAAGCTGTTTGAATAATCTAAATAAAAGCAACAATTGTAAGAAAATAAATTATATAAATTAGTGAATTAAAAAGTATGGTATTGTAATTAATATAATTTACAATTATGATAATCTTATATATAAGAAATGAAACTATTTAAGTTGTAAATGAAAAATGGATTTAGACTAATTATTTGAAAATTTGAATCCCGTTGGTTTTGAAAGTTGTTTTTCAAAAGTTAAAGAGATTATATTATTATAAATCTAAATAAGATAAATAAATTTGAAATGATCTTATAGAAGTAAAGTGAACAAGTGAAATTATATATGTAAAAGATTTATAAATATTATTTATAAATAAAAGAATTTTTTTTAAAAGAATATAAAACACTGAATTCACTACTGTTACTGGGAAAATAATAAGGGTGATGACTGCAACATCATCAGTATCATTTTCGAGTTTCTATGTGATGGATTTGCTACCAATAGTAAATTGAAAATTGAAGTTTTGTTTTGATAAACAAATTTGAATTTAAAATCCAAGTTAAAATTGATAAAAATAAGTGAAATAAGTTTTGGACTTACAATATATGAGATAATAAAATTGTGGCTTTGTTAAAGTTGAAATAAATGTGAGTTAGCATAATAAATATATGATTTGAAATTTAACTAAAGTAAAGTTAAGTAAATTGAATTGGATCTTAATTGGATTAGATAAATTATTGGAATGGAAATTAAACTGGTAAGTGATTATATAATATGAATTTGGAATAACTTATAAAATTAGATAAGGTAAGTAAAACCAATTGTTAAAATGGTTAAACTATTTTGTTAAGCAAAAAAAATCTGAGATTGAATAGGGATATGAATTTGACTTAAGTAAAAGTTAAATAAAATAGAATTTGAAATGAATTAGAAATGAACTTAAGTTTTAAAAGTGAAAGTGAAGTAAAAATAAATAGAAATGAAATTGATTTGATTTGGAAGTAAACCAACTTGATTGTAAATTAGTGAATGTAATTTGAATAAATGAATGAAAAAAAATCCAATGTAAATGAATCAACTGTGATTTAAATTGAAAATCAATCCAATGAATATTAATGAGAAGTGAATGTTTATTGATTTGGTTATAGATTTTGGTTAGTTGGATGATAGTTGGTTGATGGTTGGATTTGTTTTGGTGATTGCAATTGCTATATTGGCGTATGTAGTTGTTGTATTGATATATGTTTTATATTGACGTTACTTTCATATATACATGTTCTCATTTGTTTTCGAGTGTTTAGCAGGTGCGAATGGCGCTTGCTTCGCATTTGGAGCTCGCTTTCGTGTTATATTAGCCGTATGTGCTTGCTAATAACATATAAGGTACATATCTCAGATTACATATCGTACTTTTACACTTTTTTCCCTTTGGGATGCCTCATCCTTGATGATGAGATGTATATTTGTGATATATATATATATATATATATATATATATATATATATATATATATATTTTTATTGTTATTTTTTTGGGATCGGACCGCGCAAAGGAGACGCTGGCAAAGGAGACGCTGGCGAAATTTTCTGAAAATTTAAGGAGTTAGAAAATTTTGGGAAAATTGGAAATTTTTTTTGATAACTAAAATTTTGATTTGAAGTAAAAAGTTAAATGATATTAGTTGGTTTTAAAAAGATGACTATATATGGATTTGAAAACTCAGTAAAGTTTTTATAAGAAGTTTAATCAATGTATTTTGAGAAAAGTTAAAAGGTTAAATAGATTTGGTAAATCTAATTTGAACAAATTGTTTTGGAAAGTTAATGGATTTTGTGACTTTTTCTTACTTGGTAATTACGAGGACGAAATTCTTTTAAGTAGGGGAGAATGTAACGATTCAGAATTTCATCGTTTGAAATTTGTATATTTAATTGGTTTTAAATACTAACAAGTAAAATTTGTAAGTCGAATAACTTATATTTCGAATATCTGAATTTAATTGGATAATTAAATTGTTAATTTAATATTTGAAATTGTGTAAATAATGATAATTGGATTTGATATGAATAAAAATGTTGTATAAAGTGAATTAAATCCTAGTTGAATTAGAATGATGTTACGGAACTTTTAAAATTGAATTAAAGTTAAATTACAGAAATTGAATATTTTAATATTTAATTAACGAGTAAATTTGGACATTTTTCAAACAGTCTTGGATTTCGACGAAACTAGTTTCATTGGATCCTTAATGTTAAATTATTATAAGATTTCAAATTTCGTGTCAATTGGATTTACGGTTTTTTCGGGGCAAGCTAAAACGCGTAGAAATCGGTTTAAGTGAATCTTATATTTAAATTTGACGATTCGAAAACGTATCTTCCAAATACGATCGAATTGGATCCCGATATATATTCCATTGCGTTTGGAATAGGGGTAAAACATTATAAACGGCAGGCGACACGTTCCGTTTCGAGTTCGGAAAATTTCCGGGTGAATAGTGCGCGAATATTTTCTATAAATGGACTTATTTTCTTCACATTTGCAAACCCTAAAGTAAACTAGGGTTAGCCTATGGCTAGAATTGCACGATCTTTCTCCTCTAATATGTCCAAATCCGTCGACTTTTGCACGAAACTTTCAACTGCAAAGTTGTAGAGAGCGATGAGATCTACATTCTCAACGATGGTGATCGTCTGAAACGCAATGTGGAGAGAGAAATTAACCCGCGTTCGTACCACGTTTGGGTTCGCTTTGCTCGGCCATGGTGGCATCGAGTTCAATGCTGTCAGGGGTGTAGGGGGAGTCGACGATGCTCTACATAGTAGTGGTACTCGATTGTCTTCTGGTGGTCGGTAGGTGGCTCGAAAATTCAAGGAAGAATGGCGGCTTTGGGTTATACTCACGGCCTTGAATGTGACGGGGAAGAAATAAAGTAGCGGCCAGATTTGCCTGGATCGAAATCTACGGCCGTTAATTGTTCTAGTGTAAAATAAAAAAAATTGAAATTGATTTATATTAAATCGTGTAACATAGTAACTTTGTCATACGAGGTCGAAAATTGACGAAACGAATTGCGTTGGGTTCGTATGGACGAGCACTACGTGATGGAGTTGGTTTGGAGCTGATTGGAGCTAGTGTGAATTTTGGATAAAATTAAATGCGCATTTAGTTTTATTCGGAATAAAACGCTGAAATCGCGACTACAAGCAATGTGAGTACAACTCATTCTTTCTGACTCACTGATATTTTTATATAAGTGAGAATAAATTTATTATATGATGATGGATGATTGTTTGGATGATATATGATATATTGTTTGATATTTGGATATATACCTGCCTAGTGGAGCAGATGACCCTATACGTTCCCGTGTATGAGCGGATGACCCTTTGTACGCGCGCCTGCCTTGAAGCGGACATTGTACACATATTCTAATATGCATATTTGTTGCAGGTGACTGCTTGGGGGGATCCAACTAGATTCCTCACCAATATTGATTTATTTACGGATATTGTGATATATGCTGTTATCATATTATATATGATGTTTTGGTTGCCGTGATTGTTGTATTTGGCACTGTTGTAGCATTGGGCCTATATTTTGGAATTTAAAAACATTAAAGTGATGATTTTGAATTAAAAAGGGTTTTAAAAATTAATTTTGAAAATATACGTTTTGTTGAATTTTTGAATTGTTAAGAAATGAATTTATTTAAGTAAATAAATGTGATAATTCGTATGTTATAAAAATTATGATTTTTAGTGAAATATACTTAAATATGGTTTTTTGGAGTTATATACGTTTTAATAACGATTTGTAAATTATTAAAATAATTGGTTTATTTAAATTGGTATTTTTGATTTATTATAAAAGTTTTGCATATAAGATTTGTAAAATTGAATTTTTATAAATCAAAATGATGGAATTTTAAAGGCATTTTATAAGTGTTAAAATGAAGTTATAAATGGAGTTTATAAGTGAATAAGATTTATAATTGTGAAGTTATAAAATAAATGAATTTCTAAAATAAATGATTTATAAGTAATTAACTTATAATTTGGATTTGGCATATAAATGAGATAAATGGAATTGGTTAATAAAGGAGATTTTATATATTGAAGTTTTTATAAAATAGAAATGTGAATTTATAAACATTGTTTATAAATCCGAAATCAATTGAATTCGATAAGTAAATATGAAAGCTTATTAAAGAAGATATATTCACGATTTTGGACAGTGGATAATCCTTTAATTAAATATGTAGAAGTGTTGAATTTGGTTAGAGATTTATATTCACGATTTTGGATAGTGAATAATATACTAAAGAAATGGTTTGGAAAGTAATATTTTTAAATGGAGTTAAATGACTTAAAGATGGTTTAAAAATGTGTTAAATATCGAATACATAGATTTCAACATTCATTGTTGAAATAGGCATTTTCGAGAAGTAGGGAAATGATGGACTATAACACTGTTGTTATAAGAAATGGTTTTCGAAAGGAAATGTTTTTGTATAGTATTCGTATTTACATATCTATCTTATTTTCAAATCCCTATACTATTGGTTTTGGGTTGTCGTAACGATGTTTTACGCAACATTCGTTTTAGACTAAATAAATGTGTTTAAGTGAACGTTTTCCTTATAGAATAAAATATATACTTAATCGTGATTTACGTATATGTAATATTTTCTAAGTGTTGAAAATAAATTGAATTGTGAATTACTTATTATTATATAAGTATATGGAAATGTTTTCCAATATTGAAATGGTTTTGAGAATATATCATTTTAAAGATAATGTGAAGTGAATATTAAGCAAATGGTTTAATTAATATATATGGTGCTGAATATTTGTTTGTTTGTTTTGATAGTTAAATAATCGACTATCAGACTTGGCAAAATTTTAGTTCCTCGACTTGATATGGAAACTATTTAGTCGTACACTTAGTACGTTGCCTTTTGTGTAGGCTTGATTTTCGTTTGTGTTAAGGATGTTGATTTGTATAGTGCGGAGTATTACTCAATTCTATCGAGCTTCCTTCTTGGCCCGAAGGATAGCAAGATGAAAGTTGGAAACGTGATAAGTCTATGAGACTTAGTTTCTGTGTGAGGTTGAGAAATATTTTTGCATTGTTGGTGCGAAGTGACCAGGATCAGATTTATCTGAAAGCCACTTCGGACCAACGTATATGCGACGATTGTGCAGGTTGCTTATTGATGATATTGTTATTCCGGATTTTCATAGTGGAGGGACTGCTTGTTGATCGTTTGGGATTAAAATCCCAATATACATCCAGTAGTGGTGGTCTCTTCATTATGAAATATCCAATGCGAGGACTATTCGCTACTAATCCTAGGGATTTCCCGACAGGATGTGATAGGAAAGTACCTTCGGTTTGTCCTGTTCCTGGACAACTTGTATGAATGTTTGTTGCATTTCTAAAGATTACGTACATTGGTTTTTACAAAGTACATCAGTGGTGGCGGAGTAGGAAACTTCTCTTAGCTTAACACCCTCCTTGAGACGTATGAGCTTAACGGTTCTATTTTTGTAGAAGGCAATTAATAGTCAACGGAAATGGCCGTGTGGCATTCTAAGTGATGTGATATGTGATTGTAAAAGGTAATCGTTACCTCTAGCCTCATCAACCGGAAATGACCAAAACAGGCTTAGATGCAGCAAGGCTAAGTGGGTCATTCCCAAGTAGGATATGATCATCCTCTTTTAGATATATCTTTGCATGCTACGACATCGTGTATCTGATTATTGTGGTTTGTATGCTAGAGGGCCCTCGGTAATGGTCGGTAACGACCAGAGGATGACATATTCGGTACCATCTAGTTATAGAGGTGGGCCGGTCTTGTGTTGGTAGAGAAACTTTGTGATGGTTTCTCGGTACATTCTTCTAGAGATGTACTGCCGGAAGGTAGTCCCTTTACCCAGTCATTTGTATGGAAATCCAAACTCCACTACGTGTTTGCCATTTTGATTGTATACCCAATTGGGCTATATGCTGGAATTTAATCAATGTAAGAGTTTCGGCCATGATTAATATTATTTTTATATAGTAGACACTACTATAATATGACATGACATTTGATATGAAATGTTTTAGTTATCGTAAGGTAAAAATATATCTGTATTTATGTGTGGACTTGTCTTACAAGATACTTTTGTTTTGATAAAGGAAATTTTTTGGTAATTTAATAAATTCAGTGATGAGTTTCTCACGCTGGTTTACCAGACTGATCCGGGCGTTCATCCCTTTCAATGCTCGGACAGACCGCGTATATCTATAGGTTATGCTTTGGTGCTTTTGGAGCTTCTATAGGAGAGCTGGAGATCTTCATTTTCGTACATCCGTATTTGCTTGATTATCCGCTGCATTGTTGCTTAGTTGTTGTTTATTATTTGCAATTATGAAGATGGGTTATTATAACTGTCCAAGATGATAACTCTGATTGATTGTTGAACTCTGATTTATGTATGTATATATACAGTTTCTGTTTTGTAATGATCATTGATATGATATTATATATTTTCCGCTGCGATGTGAGATTATGTATTGTTAGTTTGGTTCTATCTTCTCTTTTTCTTATCTTCTCTTCTTCTCTCTTCTTTTATTTCTCTTGACTTTCCGTTAGTTTGTGCTTTTTGAGTCGGACATGTGTGAATTATTGCCGATTCAAAGGGTACGGATTTGCGGGTCGTCACACAAACAATTTGCAATAGGAATAATGTGTTCCAGAACAAAGCCGGCAATCTTCAAAATGCTATTAAAGTTCTGTTTTCATAATTAACACCATTTTGCATGAACTTTGCCATTTTGCATGAACTTTGAAACTAGTTTTTAACAATTAATCAAATTATTATTTTTCCAATTTTTTAGTACTTAGTATACTTAGAGTACTTAAAAGCAATGGAAAGGAACCTATAAGGATATCTCTAAATTAATTATAAAAATCCCCAAAAACAAGGTATTTTTTCGAAGTGCTCATATAACGACCTTTGTACTTCATACTTTTATAAATTTGTTAGATCGGTATTAAACCCTTTTAAAACTTGATATTTTTGCATTGGTAAGTACTTATATTTTACTTATCAAAACCACAAGGATAACCCTAAGGATGTCTTCCATAGTTGACTAAAAATCACCGAACACAAAGTGATATCAAAATGCATCCATAGCGACCTTTTACTTCTAACTTTTGCAACTTTGTTTGATTATTTCCATAACTTTCCTAACCAATTTCTTTCTAAAATACACTCTTATAAGTGTAGGGAACAACTAGACAAATACTTTCACAATATATTCATTTTCAACCATTTTATATCATAAATACAAGGGATTTCAATACAGTGACTATTTTGCTTCAACAATTTTCAACACACTTCAACTTTACATAAAACATTATCGAACATGTAACCAACAAGTAATGGCCAGGATACATGTTTTAGAGGGTTATAAGAGAGATTATACTACATAAAATGCCATCATTTTCTCTCCAAAGCAAGGAAGGGTCCAAAAGTAAAAAATTGCATTATTCTTTACTTTACACTTTATATTTTACACAACAAACAATATATACACAATATATACAATTCGACGATGAGTAAACTCATATTATAACCAATATATAACAAGCACGATCCCGTAGAAACCAAGAATCGCTTCCTACCATCACCCAAAACCCAAAGCTATCTCCTTGCCTTTAAAAACACAAAACCAAGTCCCTAGCTCCTATTGCTCACGGGTTATAGCAAGTCCCCTTTTTTAACTTTTTAAAGTCTAAATCATGTTCTCCAAATGATATAAGGCTATGGTTAAAGTATGGAAGAGATTAGAGAAGATTTGAAGATGTTTTGGAAGAATGAAGAGGAGAAAAAGTGCATGTATTATTTTTCTCCAAAACTTTTGGGAGTAAAATTAAGAGATACCAAGGGAAGACTTTAGCAATTGAAAAATGACCCTAAATATCCGCCCTTGGCTAGCCAATGAAAGTCTCTCCTTCCATGCATTAGCCCATGCTCTCCATAAATCACTCCATGATTCCTTTCTTAAATCACTCTCTCTTGTCCGCTTTTAGAAGCTCTTAGGATTTGATTGATTTGTCATGAAATAAAATTTATAGTTACTAATGTCTTCATTAGTTTATTAGACATGTACAAAAGAGTTCTAAGAACTTATATTTACCAAAAAGTCGGTTATGGTAAGAAAATTTTCGGTCACAATATCAATATTTATTTGAACTATTTAATTTTTGTAAAAAAATTTCAAAATCAAGTTTTCTAACACTAGTTATTATTTGAAAGGGGTTAACAAGGTTATAAAATCACAATTATTCACATTAAATCCAAGATTAAAATATTTAAATAATTCAAATATTTAAATATGAATTGTTTGAAATTCTAGGTCGTTATACAATATGTCGTCATTCGAACTTCAACAAGACAGTTCTCTCCCATGAATGGTCAAATGAATCATATTCCATCTTTTAAACAATTCCATTACAAAACATTTTCGATCATTGCACTTCCTATGCTCCGACAACGATTCCATTATCGATTATCCGACGATAACAGATAAGATCCAACACATAGTTCAGTCTTGCGAGGGGGTTCATATTCCAGCAAGAGGGGGCTATGTACACAGATTGATCTATTTGTCGTTTATAAGGCATGGGACTCACATTGAATAAATTAATACTTTCGATTCCCCTGTTGACATTCAGAATTTGATTGGTCAACATACATTGACATTTGTTTGATTCTAAGCATTGGTCACTTGGGTTCAAATTTAAAATAGAATTATGAAATAAAACATATTTGACCGTGTTCAACATCGAATTTTCCATTCTAGAATGACGGGCCCTTATTTCAATGTTGGCGTTGGTCCTTCACCTCTTCCTGAATCCAAATCTACTAGTGCTTAAGCCACAACCTTCATAGCTGTACGGCCTAGGCGCTCGATTACTATTGAATTACAAAGGATGATTGTGCTAGCAGATCCAATTCTTAGCTAACCTCTTCCTCTAAATAAAATAATTTTCTTAAGAGTTCTTGATGTTACTTCAAAACAAATGCCAAAAACTCTATTTGCTAAGTTGCTCCGGATTATATATATTCAGCATGGATACCAAAGAACAAAGTCCTGCTTGTGACATCTAACCAACTGGCACATAATCCTCCAATGCACAACTAGCAATAGGTACATGTTCCTAGGTGGCATCGTACTGCCCTTTAATCCATTCTTCTGTATGTTCCTTTAGGAGCTCAAGCTCGCTCCAACTTAAGTCCACAACAATGGTTGTGCTTTGCTAAGCTCTTTGTACATCCTATTTATGAATCAATTTTGGCGACCTCCAACCTTCGAGGAGCTAACACATGTCCTAAGC
Organism: Allium cepa; assembly: GCA_030765085.1. NCBI lineage: Eukaryota > Viridiplantae > Streptophyta > Magnoliopsida > Asparagales > Amaryllidaceae > Allium > Allium cepa. The sequence continues at coordinate 237,675,049 of CM060932.1, read as the reverse complement.
TGAAAAAATGGAGTGACCCCCATCTTTAATGGTTATGAAGCTTGGTGCCGAGGTAAGATCATCGAAGCACCCCACAGCATGTGTTCATACTTCAAGAAGGAGTACTTCTTTGTTCGATGTCCATATGGCTTCAACTAGCTCTAGCTGTCCGGAAGTAAGACTTCTTCCTTTCTATTCTTACTCGTTCTTTGATTTATAACATCCAAGTGTTTAACTTGTTACCCATTTTCTGCATAGATATCCTTGCTTGAGATATGAGTAAGGTGCACTACGAGACTGTACATACCCTTAAGAGAGTCAACATTTAATACCACTCCACCACTTATCTCCTGAGTAATAAGAATCTTCACCAGTGCAGCCTCCTACACCCCAAATGATTTTTCATTCCTGCCAAAGTTCCACCAAGAGGTTCCGAGGTGTCTACAAGGTCATCTTCCCCTATTGACGCTCATGCAATAATATTTAAGGGGGTGTTAGAGGTCCATACAGCACAGTAATCATCAGTGAATCCATCAATAGTGCAACATAAGTAAAACATTGCCGGTGAAGTGCAAGTGAAAGGGGAAGAGAGAGTTGAAATGGAAATGATGCATAAAGAAGGAGGAGAAAGGAAAGAAGATGACGATAATGAAGGAGATGATGAGGAGGAGGACCACGATGAAGATGAAGGTGAGTCGTATGGAGAAACATCTCTGAAGGGTACCGAGATTTTGGTCTCAACGTATCCAAGGCGAATAATAGTTAAGACTTCTTAGTATTCCACAGAACCAAGAACAATGCCAATAACCGAGGAGACTCCTCCAACTGATTACTCATAAAACATCTTCGACATATTGGGTGATCTTAACATTCCTATTATTGGCCTCCTTAAGGTGCTTCTACATACTTTGCTTCCTACTTGAGGGAATCCTTGTAGAGGGGTGAGAAACTCCATCTTTATTACCTTTTGCATATTGTCCGCAGAGTACTTAGAGTAGCACGAGCACTCTACACACTTTTAGGATCACGAACACACATACCTTGCATTCGCTCATATTTTAACATTCAAAAACTGATATAATCTTTTCTTTCATTTCAGGTAGAATAATAAGACATCGATTTGCTTATCTTCACTTCAGTATTTTGAAACAAAGAAGGCGAACCCCTGAACAATATCCACCTTGCTCTAGCCCTTTTAGAGAAAGAGAAATAGTGGAAGAGAAAGTGCAGAAAAAAGAAAGGGAAAGCCAGGTGTTGTGAGGTTGCCAGGCAGATAGAGATAGAGAGATAAGACACTTGAAAGAGCAAGAAATTTATGACCAAGAAAAGAGGAACAAGGGGTCACGTGACCGCCATGGTTCTTCTTCTAACCTTGCCCCACCTTGATTTCAATCGTAGCTATCTTCACAACAAACCTTCAGCATCTCTTTCTCTAATGAACATCGCTCTTTTAGCCAACCAATCCAAAGGGTTTCTATTAGCCAAGCTCTACCTTTAGCCTCGTCAAGTAGAATGCAAGCCGCCTTCCTAAATCTTTGCTTGGTTGGGGTCATATTTGACTGTGGCCTCAAAGTCAACCTGCGGAAGATGAAATCTGTAAGGTCGGAGGAATCCAAGAGTGTAACATCATCTTACTTGGAGGCCCAAAACTAATAGCTATAGATGTTGTAGTCATCCACGGTTATTAATCCTTGGTGACCAAATACATTGGTATTAGATTCATTGATCCACAGAAACACATGAATATGAAAAAAAATTAAAACGCCAAACATAATTACATTCCATTTCAAAGCATTTCTAATTCATTACATAATTTCATAATCGTCAACCACATTCGAGAAATATATTTATTACAACATACGCCAAGAGAGACATATGAAGATGTCCCCTTAGATGATCAGAGTATATATAGGCAATAAAACACCTTTACCATTACAAAAAACATAGCAGAATCAAGTAAAAGAGAATTTTAAATATTTATTATGCCTCCTACACGCCTCTGGAAGCTTTGTTCATCTAATAAGATACTTGAAAACCTCAACTCTCAAATTACTTAAAATCAATTGAGTACCCGACAGTTTAAGAGGAAAACATAAACTTCAAATCAGATATAAAGCCTGGTATGAATAACAATCTACCATCTCGTATCATTTATATGTCTAGTGACACCACGCCGCTTAGAAAAACTGGTTTCCCGCTCACTAGTATCCTAAAACCTCTTTAAAACTATATACTGTTCTCCTGCATCCACAATGGTTCAAACACAATCATTTCAAAATATTATGATGATATGCATACAAGTTGGAACATTTTGAATTTCTGATCCCTTGTTTAATTAACTCCTTATCATATTTATAATTTTTAGGGTCACTATTAACTTATTAGTTTTCATGGGGTTACTAATATTTAACTTCTGGACTCCATGTCTTATTTCAAAATTTTAATGGGTGCTATGAACCTATTGGCCCCTGCCAATTAACTTAACATAATCACTCCTATGGGTTTAACTGATTCATGGGTTCCCTTGTATCTATTGGTGACTCTAATAACTTCTCTCTTATCCTAGTTTTCATGGGTTGACTAGGAACCTATTGACAACTGTCAGTAACTAATCCGGATATAGTTTTCGTGGGTGTAACACCCCGCATTTTTCGACAATTGAATAATCAAACAACAATGAACAATGAAAAATAAACATTTTTGGTATTTTCAAAATATGGCCTCAAAACTTATACCATTGTGTCCGTGGTGATTTTTTGATCAATTTTCATATATAACTTATCAAAATCCGATTCAATACGAAGAAGTTATGAGAGAAACGAAAAACATGAAATAATCATAAATAGAAAAGAAAAAATGTAAATGGGTTGACGCTTAGGTCAACATAGAACCTCCCTAGGTTAACCGCCAGGTCAACCGAAAGGAAGCATAGGTTGATCCTAGGTTCGACTCACGTTGTTACTTGGACGCAGTCTCCTCCAGGTACGTGCCGAACCATTTAAAAATCGACTTTTGCGCAATCTGAGCCATATGTTGATAGATCTGATAGCTCACCTTGTGACGTAGTGGCTTCAGATTCAATCTAAGAATCTAATGGTCTGAGATCTCCAAACTCCACTATATATACAACCCTAGGACTAGCTATTTTCTCACAATCAGATTTTCTCCCAATGGGTTCATTACCTGAGGCTGGACCCTAAAAATAAAATATTTCTAGGGAGAAGATCTTTTCTATAAAAAGTAAGAAATTTACAGTTATTTACATCTAGCTTAAAAGTTGAAATTTAGTCGGTAAATGTTAGTCTCTTTTATTGCTTTTTACGCAAATAAAATAGTAAAGAGAAGAATTCGCAAATATGGACCAAAATAAAAGAACACTTGATTTACAGAAATTAGATAAAAAGAGAAAAATAGAAATTTGCAATACATTATGCTAATACGGGAGTAATAAATTAAAGAAAAATCTAATAACTTGATTTGAAAGTAAGTGATAGCTTAATTGGTTGGTTTATAAAAAAGAATATATTTCTATAATTTAATATTTAAAAGATAACGATAAATGTAATTGCAAGAATAAAAGAAAGATAAAGGGAATTAGTGTAAAATAGAGAAACCACCTTATTTTGCACTATCAAAAAGTAAAGAAATAATAAAAGAAATATCTTGCAGTTATGGATTATTGTTTATAGCATTATTTAGTATTAAAATATAGAAATGGATTTTTAGTACAGTTTTCGTAACCAACCAAATAGAAGAAATACTTTCTAGAATATAAGAAAATAAAGTAAAGAATTGAAGAATCAAGTTAATTATTAGATAAGATTAGAAGTTATAAACAGAAATGTACATAGATTTACATTTACTGTGCATATAATAGAATAAAAGTAAAGCAGTTATTATGATAAGTAAATTTGTGACAATCGGATGTAGTCCCAAGCCAAGATTAAGAGAATTAAAGAGAATTCAATATCATAATAAAATATGACAAACTAGAATAGAAAAAAGACGCTTGTAATTATATTTATAATGTACAGATTATAAAAGAAAATAAAAGTGACAATTACAAGTAAAATTCTAATATATGTTATAATTAAGTAGAAAGAACAGAAAAGGCGTATTAATACTTAAATTAAGTTAATAAGCAAATATAGCAGAAATAATCGAAGAGACTTATTTTAATAAACTTAGACTTAAATTAACTTAATAAGCAAGATAATAGAAGTGGCTCATACCAACAGCATTCCCTTTCAGTCAGGAACTGATGGCCTCACAATAGTTAGGTGAGGCCGGGACCAGATTATGCTAATTAGGGTAAATAAGTAGCCAACGGAATAAGAAAAGTAAACTAAACACAAAATAAAAGATTAGACTTAGGGCCTAATAAAAGAGTGAGATGTGTTTGAAGCAGCCCAAAGGATGAAGAGTCTAACGAAGCAGTTCATCATAGATTTCAGCACAGAAGAAGCACATCCAACTTAGTATTTTGGGCTAGAATGAAGTGTGAGACTTCAACGGGATGTGAGGGTACTCTAGGATGGCCATCTGGGGTAGGCATAGCAGAGCAATCCTCTAGAGGAAAGTCTATAGGTGTTCCATCAAAAGAGTACGCCTTGACTGCTTTTTGCATGGTAGGACCATTGTAGGCAGTCAAAAGGGGTTGATGTTTGGAGTAGAATATTCGTATGTCCCAATACTTGCAAGTAATTTTTAGAGGGCAGGACCCAAAAGGATAGTCGCATACGGATATCGAGCAATCATCAAAACCAAGAAGCAAGTTCAGGAAAGACTAGAGTTAAACCAACAGTCCAATGAACCTTTCACTATCGAGACATTAGATGAGGGGTGCAACCAACTAGATGTTTAAACTGTTGCAATAGGGCACAACCACTTAGCTCATTAAAGGTCTTTCATTTAGTTGAGGTGTGGCTGTATGGGGCTGTAGTCCTTTACAGATATGGGAAATCCCTGACTGAGTTCCATACAAGGTAGACTTTGTTTAGAGGGATTCAGGGAGCAGACAGAACGATTACGTATAGTCCTCAAGGTACGCACTGGGTGGTACATTGTTAATGTCCGAGCATTAGTATAAGCTAGTGCGGACATAGTTTTACGTTTTTATAGAAGACGATGGAACATCTTTATTGTAGGCCTTATGAGGCAGTCCTTTATAGATGTAGTCATATAACACCCTAGCAGCGAGACGATGGAGTCCTTTTGAGGAGGATACGGAAGGTACTAAGGGTAGTACCCAGGACCGATACAGCATTGGACATATAGCTACATATATATTAGTTATTAAGTTTTGATCTACCTAGGGTAGATGGGTAAGATTCATGCATAAAGGCAAGAGTATTATAAACCTAATAAACCTAATATAAGAGAAAATGAAAGTAAAACGGTATATGTAGAATTAAACTTAGAAGTATAAGATTTTTCCATTCACCAAAACTTTAGTTCTGACCCCTCCTCATAACATCCTACAGGCCAGGTAGATGGCAAATACTTTACAACTTTGAGACTCTTGTTTAGAAAGTGTTATGGTGAGTATTTACTTACTATTATATTTTAGTCAGTTTCGCTGTGAGTTATTTATTTGAGCTCTGATATATTTGTCATTGCCTGTTTGTAGGATACCAGATATCTAACTCAGGCTTCAGTGGGCTTGGGTTTTAGCATTTCTATGAAAAATCCGGACCCACGGGAATTCAGGTTGTTACATTTGGTATCAGAGCCTAGGTTTAGGATTCCTAGGTAAATAGTGAGTGAACGTATTTGTATTTTTGAATAAAATACAAGTATATTATATACTAAATCCAAATAGTCCCCAACTATATATTTTAACATATGGAAAATTTTTAGAAGTATATCTGTGCATAGTTTGCTAGTTGGGTTTGGGATGACCCAAGTATGTTGAGCCCTATGTTATTACCGATTTATAGCGTACAAATAAGCCGTGTTTTGAAAGAAGATTAGTATCCATATGTTATAGGAAGTGAGGACGTTCCCTAGGGATGGTAGGGAGAGTGTTTTTATTTTGAAAGGAATAGGAGGTTTTAATAAGAAGAAAATTCACTTTATGTCTAGCCCAATAAAATGAAACTTTTAAAGTTGAAAAATATAATTATTAATATATTTGAGGAAGTAAATATTGGGTTTTTGAATATATATATATATAAGTGGTATGAAATTTAAATTGGTTTTTATATGATGTAAATTTTGTTAAAAGTGAAATTATTTTTTCAGAATTATAGAGCTTGTATAGCTTGCTAGTTTCATTGTAGGTGAACAAAGATTTTAAATATAAAACCTAGAGTGTGTTAAGTATTAAAAACATAGGTTATAACATTTATTGTTGTAATAGATGTTTTCGGTAAAAATAAAGGAAGCATAGACTATGACACTATTGCTATAGTAGGCGACTCCCAAAGGAAATGTTTTTGCATAATAGATGAGATTTATTAGTATTTATTATAATTTAATCCATATAATAGTATTTTTGGGTTGTAGTAACGATGTTTTACACAACATCTGTTTTGACCCAAATGAGCTTTGGAGATAATTCCTAAAGTAGTGTATATGTACACTTATTATTTAAATAACTATATGAAAATATTTTCTAATTATGAAAATATTAAAGCAGTTTTGAAAATAAGTTCTTTTGAAAAATAATGTATGTTAAATTAATGAATTTAGTAGGAAATATCTTATGTAAGTGAATATAGAGTAAATATACTTTAATCTATTGGAATGAAATGAATAATGATATAATTTTCTCTGAATCGCAAATAAAGATGTTTTGTGCAAGTTATGAGGAATACGTGAATGAGATGTACGAGGTATGGAAAAACGCCATATTTTGTATAGCCTATTTCAAAAAAAAATTCCTTATAATTTCACATAAACATGAAATCCTCCTTTAAAGGATTTGTAGAAGATTTTAGCTTTAATGGTTTCTCATAAGAGAAAGTAAGTCCAATACATTAAGATATAAACCATTAGGTGTAGTAAGTTAGAAACTCCTCCTAGGTTAAGTAATTGGAAGTTATGAGATTTTTGATAAAATAATTGTTCTTGTCTACTCCAGTTTTATTAAATTTGAAAATCTATGAAAAGGAGATATTTTGAAAACATGGGAGGACATTTTTTTTAGTCAAGGAAAAAATGTTTTAAGAACAAGCAAGATACGTTTTAAAGAAAAATGGTTTGGTGGAGAAGTAAATAAGTTTTTGGAAAGATAAAAATTTTAAGTAACCAAGCACCATTGAATTTAACAGAAAACTTCAAATAACACTTTCAAAGGCAAGGATTTTGGGCTTGATTTTTCAAAAAATTAAAAGCTTTAATTTTTGAAGTAAAATGATAAATACCATACGAAACCAGACTTTTAAATATGGAGTAGATAGGAATCCTAGGTGTAATGGAAAAGGCGTAAGGCTATAGCAGTAATTATTCCTAGTAGTAATAGTAAAGTTTCCGTAAGGTGTATATGACACTAGAAAATCTAAAAATGTTACTTCATGTTTGTAGACTATAGAAGAATAGTGAAGTGATATTCGTAAGATTGTAAGACACATGCGGTTGGGAAACGTAGACCTTAGTTGGGGAAAATGAAAGGTAAAGAGAAAATTTACCCAAACTTATTTGCCTTTTTAGATAGAGACTACATAGATTGAAACCCTTATCCATTGCAGTAAATGAGACATAGAATAGAAGAGATGGATAAATCTTGTTCTTCATGAGTAACACATCGTAAGTTGGTAACAAGTAATAGGCAGCAGGAGGAGCATACGAGTTACTTGGATTCCTAGAGTAGGACCTCTCTATGTCAGAGTAGACATGGTCCTAGACCTCCTTGCCCTAGATGATATCTTTGTTTAATTGCTATATTAAAAGAAGAGTAAAAGAAGATAAAACGTAACTAAAAGAAAAACAGTAAGATCTAAAGAAAGCAATAGAAACGTTAATAGAAATAAATGAGAATTGCAAAATAAAAATACATCTTTCTCATAATTTAAGCTTGAGAAAAAGATTGAAAAGAAAAATCTTTCTTATGTAAACCATGTTTGGGAAAGAAAGTAAAGATTTTATAAGATAGCGGTATAAGTTCCAGGTACGAAGAGAGAGGTACGCAAAAGTAAAACGGAGAAATGTGAATTTTTTTTCGTTTTCTACCTTCTTTATAACATAAGAAATCGAGTTCGAAAAAAATAGATTTTTCTAAAATTCGAATAATAAAAGTTGGGTGGCAGAATTTGGATAAAAAATTCATTGAACTACACCCCTATTCAGTAGGAGTGTGGAAAAAATTGGATGAAAAACATTTTGAGCTTTCAAAAGATTGCATTCATATAGAAATTGCAAGTATATCTGGATGTGTGCATCATATTTTAAAAATAAATTTTTAAAGAAGAAAACCATTCATATAAGAGGCACCACTTATAAATTCATGTACATGCATATATTTTGTATTGAGTGACACTTTTGCACAATGGATGGTCGCAAAATTGGATGCACACAAAATGGTGGTGATTGATGTGAGAAATTACATAATTTTACCCTTATCGAATTTCGGGGATGAAATTTCCTAAAGGGTGGGATAATGTAACACCCCGCATATTTTGATAATTGAACAATCAAATAACAACGAACATTGATAATAAACGTTTATGGAATTATCAGAATATGGCCCCGAAACTTATACCATTGGGTCCATGGTGATTTTCTGATCAATTTCCATATATAACTTGTTAAAATCCGAGTCAATACGAAGAAGTTATGAGAGAAACGAAAAATAGGAAATAATCAAAAATAGAAAAGAAAAAAAAAGGTATATGGGTTGATCTGGATCCTCCTTAGGTCGACCACTAGGTCGACCAGAAGGAAGCTTAGGTCGATCCTAGGGTCGACCCGCATTGTTACCTGGACGTAGTCTCGTCCAGGTACACGTCGAACCAATTAAAAATAGATTTTTGCATGATCTGAGCCATACGTTGATAGCTCTGATGGCTCTAAACGATCCTGTGATGTGGTGTCTTCAGATTCGATCCAAAAATTTAACGATAGGAGATTCCCAAACTCCATTATAAATAGGACCCTAGGCCTAGCTATTTTCTTACAATAAGATTTTCTCCCAATGGGCTCATTGCCTGAGGGTGGACCGTAAAAAAGAGCTTCTCAATAAAAATATTAGACACCTTAAAAGGGGATCCAGGAAGACCATGGAGCCAAGCTAAGCACAAGCAAAGCTAAGGACGACATATGAGTTTATTTAATTATATATCTTTTATGTTTATGATATATTATCGTTAGATTCCCCTTAAATAATTTTATTCGGTATTTATTTCAATAATTAGTCCAGTTAATTAGTATGCCGAGACTATAAATTGTATAAGAGAGCTTATTTTTAATTATTATTTATATAGAAAAAAGGTAAATAGTATTCCACTAAATATGAATAAAATTAGGCTTAATAGTCAGAGAAAAACATAAGCCTAAAAGTAAGAAATTACAGTTATTTACATCTAATTTAAAAGTAAAATTTAGCCTGTAAATGTCATTATTCCTTTTTACGCAAATAAAATAGTAAAGACAAGAATTCGCAAATACAGACTAGATTAAAAGAACGTTAGATTTACAGAAATTAGATAAAAAGAGAAAAATAGAAATTTGCAGTAAATTATGCTGAAACGGGAGTAGTAAATTAAAGAAAAATCTAATAACTTGATTTCGAAGTAAGTGATAGATTAATTGGTTGGTTTAGAAAAGAGAATACATTTCTATAGTTTAATATTTAAAAGAATACGATAAACGTAATTGCAAGAATAAAAGAAAGATAAAGAGAATTAATGTAAAATAGAGAAATCACTATATTTTACTCTCTCCAAAAAGTTAAGAAATAATAAAAGAAATATCTTACAGTTACAGATTATTGTTTATAGCATTATTTAGTATTAAAATATTGAAATGGAACTTTTAGTACAGTTTTTGTAACCCACCGAATAGAATAGAACTATTTCCTAGAATATAAGAAAATAAAGTAAGGAATTGAAGGAACCAAGTTAATTATTAGATAAGACTAGAAACTATAAGCAAAAATGTACCTAGATCTGCATTTACTGCGCAGATAATAGAATAAAGGTAAAGCAGTTATTATGATAAGTAAATTTGGGACAATCGGACGTAGTCCCAAGCCAAGGTTGTCATATAATATAAGAGAATTAAAGAGAATTCAATATCATAATAAAAGAAGACAGACAAGAATAGAAAATTGATGCTTGTAATTATATTTGTAATGTACAGATTATAAAAGAAAATAAAAGTGACAATTACAAGTAAAATTATAAAAATGGTTATAACTAAGTAGAAAGAACAGAAAAGGCTTATTTAAGACTTCAATTAAGTTAATAAGCAAATATAGAAGAAATAATAGAAGAGACTTATTTTAATAAACTTAAGACCTAATTTATGTTAATAAGCAAGATAGTAGAAGTGGCCATACCAATAGCATTCCCTTTCAGTGAGGAACTAATGGTCTCACAATAGTTAGGTGAGGCTGGGACAAAATTATGCTAATTAGGGCAAATAAGTAGCCACAGAATAAGAAAAGTAAACTAAACACAAAATAAAAGATTAGACTTAGGGTCTAACAAAAGAGTGAGATGCGTTTGAAGCAGCCTAAAGGATGAAGAGCCTAATAAAGCAGTTCATCATAGGTTTCAGCACAGAAGAAGCATGTCCAACTTTGTTTTTTGGGCTAGAAGGAAGTATGAGACTTCAATGGGACATGATGGTACTCTAGGATGGCCCTCTAGGGTAGGCGTAGCAGAGTAGTTACAATGGGTGCACTACAACCCAATTGGCCACTGCCAACCACTCTTTATAACATAGTTTTCATGGGATTACTATGAACTATTGCTAACACCAATAGCTTCTTAATAATAGTTTTCATGGGTGCACTATGAACCTATCACCCTAACAACTTCTATGTTTAGGAATCCTATATTTGGTCTCCTTGACCTCCTAAATACAATTCTATTCATTCATGAGTTTAATAAATTAATATTCGCTACTGGGTCAACCTAACTGGTTCTCCTGCCCTTTTTCCAAATTGCAGTTATGGGTCCTTTGTAATTTGAATATATTTATATTTTAAGAAGCAACAACATACCATAAAAATACCACTCTTATGGGTTTAATTTAAAACCTGATTAATCCTTTTAACCTATTATTTTATCAAGGAAAGCATCTTCTCAAAACCATTACAAAAAATCCTTTAATTTAGCCATGGGTTTCTCCTTTCAAAAATTGAGTTTGGGTTATTAGTCTTGAAAACCAAAACCTTTCGACTCCTTCAAATCGACCCCACTGGATACCCTCCTTCAAAAGCACAAAAATCTATTTTGGAAACATTAGTCTTCATCCATTCGAACACTTAAAAACCTTTCTTTCGAAACCTTTCGAATGTATTAAAGTATCAACGTTTAACTTTAGAAGCATATCTTGGAAACCAATTGAATGTACACCTTTCGAAACCATTGGAAGTAACACTACCAAAATCATTGAAAGTCCCTCTTTTGAAACCATTGGGTTTATGATTAAAATATTATTTGGGTCAAAGTGAATATAAATGAAAGTATCTCTTTTGAAACCATCCTTTATAATATAAGAATATTGGAGAAAACATGATGATGTCGGCACCATCTCTTTCGCAAGCTTTAAATCAATTGAACAAAACATTGAAGGGTAGCGTCGAAACCTCTTTCAAAGTCATTGCCATCGAAACCCTTGGATCCTTTTGAAAGCATTTAGGAAGAAGCTTAAAACATCTTTAAAAACAAACACTACCTTTTGAAAACATTGATGACTTCAATACCATCGAAAGGCTAAAGAACAGCAGTATGGCGTCGACTAGGTTGGAACCCCTTTTTTCAGAAGCATTATTTCATAAGTAGAGTAACCCATTCAAAAGCAAACAGAATTGATAGCAACCCCTTCGAAAGCTTCTAAAAACCTCTTTCGAAAACATATGCTTTGACTCCTTCGAAGGCTTAAATAAAACAAAGGTAGACGCTTCTCTTTTTAAAACAAACTAAGGAACCGATCCCTTCGGAAGCCATGCTTTTGTCACCTAGCCTTCCGCCTTTCTCCAATCCATTGCGTACCATCCTTGTGATACCTTATGTAATGGTTTCGGCTTAGTAGGTTTCGACTGGATTGAAGGCGGAAGCTTTGAGTCGAAAGGTACATCTAAAGAAGGCGAAACCAACTTTTTTGAGTAAACCTAGTTTAATAATAATTAAAGCGAACCTATTTCTAACTAACATTCCATATGTAAACGCCATATTTTTTGCCTTAACTTTTCAAATTCTTTCTTAACATAACTACAGCCAATTTCAAATATAAACCATGGTTAAGTTAATCAAATAACCCCTTCAACAAGAAAAACCAATATTACAAAGAAGTCCCTCTTCTAATATCATTTAATTTTCATAGCAACTCACTTTGGAAAAATCCCCAAAAATTCTAGAAATTCACTTTATTCATGTTAATTAACATGCCAAAAATTCAAACCCAAATTGCCAATAAACTTTCCGAAATAAATTTATAAACCCAAATAATCATATTTTCCTTTGAAAATTCATAACAATCTTTCCATAGCTTAGAAAATTACCAAAATTAAAACCCAACTTCAAAATCATGTTTTACATAATATAAAAATTTTCCATGGCATTTAAACATCAACATAAATTGGATTCTCCCTAAAACCATGTATATTCCAATTTAAACAGTCTTGTTTAAATTAAACAAAGATATCTACCATGAAAACGAATTTACCCTTAAATTGTAAAACATATGATTACAAAACAAAATAGAGATTGAATTATTATTCACCTTGATTAAGATAAGGAGATTGGATTGAGATTGATTTCCACTAAACTTGAATCTCTAGCTTTTGATGTAATTCCTTTTCTCTTAATGTTTGGCTCCTCTTTAAGTTTTTGTTTACATTTTCAAAATGACATGAATGAGAATGAAATGGTAGGAATGAAAGTATATAAGGGCAAAGGATATGTGTGGCAAATTCCTAATATACCCTTATGTAGATTAATTAACCTAAAAACCATTCTTAAGCTCATTTTATTATTGAATTGAGCTCGGCTTTAGTTATATTTATTCAAATCTCAACCCTCTTATCACTTAACATTTACATTATTTTATTTTATCTAATTAAATCTCCTGAATAATGTTATCAAAAATTAGGGGTGTTACAAGCTTCCCTCCTTAAAGAATTTCGTCCTCGAAATTCAGTAAGGACTTAATACTAAACATGGCAATCATCTGTAACAACTCCTAACAACCATACTAATCTACCTGACTAGGAATTGTACCTGACTAGGGGTATCTCGAATCTTGTCCTTTGTTTTCCAAGTACAGTCATTGCCGTTGTCGCTCCACTCAACTTTCAACAACTTGATTGTCTTGTTCCTCAATCTTTTCTCATCTCTCGCTATAACCCGAACTGGTCGTCTAACAAAGGTCAAATTAGGCTCTACTACTAGATCTTTCAATCCTGTAGGAGGAATAGTAGTCTTTGGATCATGCACATACTTGCAAAGATGAGATATATGAAACACATTGTGGACACCTAACATACTGCTTGGCAACTCTACTATGTACGCGAGCATTCCAATCCTTTTTATAATCTAGAATGGACCAACATATCTCGATGCCAGTTTTCTAGATTTCCCAAACCGTACGACACCCTTCATTGGTGATACCTTTATGAAAACCCTATCTACAACTGAGAACTCTAGTATTTACGCCTTTTGTCTGCGTAACACTTTTGCTTGGATTGAGCTTCCTTCATCCGTCTCGGATTAACTCAATCTTCTCTAATGTCTCTCTAACCAAATTCAGACGTAAGACTAATCTGTCACCAGTCTCCAACCAACATGCTGGCGATTTGCGTGGCCTTCCATACAATGCTTCAAAAGGTGTCATTCCTATACAAGTTTGATAACTATTATTATAGGAAAACTCAACCAAATATAGTGATCCTCCTAAGATCCACCAAAGTCCAACACACAAGCTCTCAACAAATCCTCAAGTACATTATTGATTCTAATTTGTCTGTCCATCCATCCGATGGCGATATGCGGTACTCATCTTGAGCTTAGTTCCTAAAACATCATATAGACTGTTCCAGAATTTGCCAGTAAATAAAGCATCTCTGTCACTGACTATGCTACTAGGAACTCCATGTAGTCTAGCTATCTTCTTCATGAACAGCTTTGCCAAAACAAGTGTCGTCTGGTCGACTTTACCAGAATGAAATGGGCACTCCTGGTCAACTAGTCCATAATGACCCATATACTCTCATTTCCTCTGCTTGACCTTGTCAAACCATCTATAAAATCCACGGATCGAATCCCATGTTCATGTTCAGCCTTCACCTGTTGACATTTACACACTGCTTAACCTACAAGCCGACATCCCTCTTCATGCCTTCCCAATAGAAGCTCCTTTTCATATCTTGATACATCTTGGTCCCTCCAAGACAAATCGTAAACTTGGATATATGACATTCCCCAGGAACATCTTTCCTCAAGTTCTTAACATCTAAAACACATAATCTCCCCTTCTTTCTCAACCATCCTCTTTGGTCAAGACATAAATCTTTCAAATCATCGATCTCAGTTCCAAACTCAAGCCTTTTGATCCTTTCAGCTAATAGTGGATCCTCCTTCTGCTTAAAAGCAATTCTCATATCAACACTGGTCGAACTTCTAAATAGGACAACTTGGCAGTACTCTAACTTGAACTAGCAGTCGATCTAAACCGAACATATCAACTGGCTAAAGCTTCTAGATCCTTTCATTCTGCCAACATAACCAACACCACATTCTGTTGTCTTCTGCTAAGAGTTTCCGCTACTTTATTACCTTTCCCTAGTGTATATTCTATATCGAAATCATAAGCAACCAAAAACTCAATCCATGTATGCTGCCTTATATTCAACTCCTTCTCAGAGAATAAGTATCTTAATGACTTATGATCAGTATACAACTCAAATATCTCACCCAAGAGATAATGCCTTCAAATCTTCAAGGCAATGATCACCGCAGCCAATTCCAAGTCGTGGGTAGGATATCTTACTTCATGCATTCTTAGCTGTCTGGATGTGTAGGCAATAACTTTACCTCTTTGGATAAACACTGCTTCTAATCCAGTCCTACATGCTACCAACCCTTGGTTTCCATCTTGAACTACTAACACTAGTGCATTGGTCAACAAATACTTTAACTTAAGGAATGCTTCCTCACATTTGTCGGACTAGACAAACTTCACCTCCTTTCTGGTAATCTTAGTCAAAGGCGCTGCTATCCATGAGAAATCCTTAATTAATCTCTAGCAATAGCCAACAAGTCCAAGAAAACTTCTGATCTTAGTCACCGTCTCTGGTCTCTTCCAATTATTAACAGCTTCGACCTTATCTGGATCGGGCTGAGAATCCTTCCTTTGAAACCACATGGCCAAGAAACTTAACCACTTTCTTCCAAAAGTGACACTTGGAAAACTTCACCTTTGGCTGATTCTACTTCAGCGTCTCAAGTACAACTTTAAGATAACTTTCATGCTCTCTTTCATCCTTAGAGTATACCAAAATGTCATCTATAAACATCAACATGAATCTATCCAAATACTCTTGGAAGACTCGGTTCATCTAATCCATAAAGAAAGCAGGTGCATTCATCAACCCGAATGACATTACTAACAACACATATGAACCATATCTAGTTCAAAATGCTGTCAGAGGAATGCTATCCTCTTCCATTCTTAACTGATGGAACCCCGTCGCCAAATCCAATTGGAAAAATACTCTGACTCCACACAACTGATCAAATAGATCATCTATTCTCAACAGTGGGTACCTATTATTGATCGTCCTCTCGTTGAACTTACGATATTCGATGCACATCCTCAACGACCCATCCGGTTTCTTCACGAATACCGCGGTCGCTCCCCAAGAAGAACTGCTTGGTCTAATAAAATTTCTTCCTTCAAGTTTCACTAGTTACACCTTTAATTCCTTCATCTCAGTCGGTGTCGTTATTCAGGGTGGTCTACTCACATGTTCAGCTCCTGGCACAAGATCTATCTTAAATTCAATAGCTCGTTTCGGTGGTAGTCCTGTGACTGGCTTAAAGACATCTGCAAACTCTCTTTCCATTCGAACCTGACTTAGATCTTCTCCCACATCCATTACACTTAAGAATGCACATCTACCCCGGTCAGAATTCTCTTTTGAGAATATAATTTAGTTATGACTGTTAAGGTGTCTTAGTGATATCTCTCCATACTAGCAAAATAACTTGGCCTTATACCTTCTCAACCAATCCATATCCAAAATGATTTCGAAATCTACAAAATCAAAAACATACAGACTGCATGCAAACACATGACCTGACAAATCAAGTTCTAACTGCTCAAATATCATCCCCAGAGTTTCATACCCTCCTATTGGATTCGCAACCCTTAAGGAAGCAAGGTATGTGGGTTCTAAGCATAACATATCAAACAAACATTGAGATATAAATGAATACGATGCACTGGTATCAAATAGTATCCTAATTGGTATACTATAAATCAAAAACGTACCTTCCATCACAGTCTTTCCTTTATCAGCTGCAGTAGGCTTAGCTGATGATCCAATAACAAAGAACTTTTCTTTACCCTCCCTAACTGGCTCCAGACACTTATTCTTATAATGCCCAACTTGATCACAGCTGAAGCACTTCACATTCTTCTTATTTGCAGCCTTCTTCCCCTTGCCTGATCGACACTCATGAGCATAATAACTCTTTTTTTCACACTTGAAGCACACCAAATCAACCTTTTCCCTCTTGGCAGCATCCCCTTTTTGGGTCCCTTCTTGTTAAAGAATTTCATTATCTTTTCCTAAGAACCCTGGGATTCAACCGGCTTCTCTCTATTACAACCAGCCAGCATCTCTTCATGGAAAATGACCATCTCTACCACCACGTTACAAGGACCACGGATATGGGTGATGGTCATTCTAGCAAGCTCAAGTCTCAGTCCTCGAATGAACCACTCATTCCTTCTGATGTCAGTGTCTATAGTGGCATAACCATATTGAGATAGCTAATCAAACTTAGCAGCATACTCGATTACTGAAATCTCTCCCTGAACTAGATCCATGAACTTCCTCATCAACACCGACTTAGCAACCTCTGATTCTCAAACCTCCTTCTAAAATATACCTATGTTAATTCTTACTTCGAAACTCCGGCAGTCACACTATTCCACCAGTGAAGCGCTACCCCTTGCAACTGCCTAGAGGCCAGCCCCTTATTTTGTTCATATTCCAAGCCTAAATCAGTAAATATTCTCTCATAGTGCAATAGCCAATTCTCAGCCTCAACAGCATCCTTCATTCGAACAAACGGCTTGCCACCAAGATTGGTGTAGTCTCTGCTCAACTTAGCATAGTTATTCCGAATTGGAGCTACAGGATTAGCTCCTCCAACATTACCAGCAACCCTGGCTTGCAAAAGATTGGCTAACAACTGATACACCATCCCCGTGTCTACTGGCGGATTTTCAACACCAACGTTGGCTTTAGCATTTGGGTTAGCATTAGCCTGTCGACCTTGGTTCCTCTTGCTAGTAGGTCAAGCATTTTCGTTGGTTGTGGTGCTTTCTCCACCAAGATTTCCTCTTATGTTTCCCGCTTCCATATCCCTTTTCTCATAAATCTACATACAACCGTAGTAAGATACAGAGGAACACGTACTTATATATATATATATATATATATATATATATATATATATATATCAAATACAAGTATGTTACTATAGCGTTAACCCAAACCCCGATCATATTTCTGATTCATTGGAATTTTGTTTCAAAAACTTTTTGATTTAACTTTTCTTTTATGTTTGTATAAACCTATGCTCTGATACCAACTTGTAACATCCCCTTACTTAGAGGTCCAAAACTAACGGCTATGGATGCTGCAGTCATCCAGAATTATTAATCCTCGGCGACCGAATACAGCGGTGTTAGATTCATTGATACACATGAATATGGAAAAATTTAAACATCAAACAAAATTACATTCCATTTCAAAACATTTCCAATTCATTAGATAATCCCATAATGATCAACCACGTTCAGAAAAATATATTTATTACAACATACGCCAAGAGTGACATATGAAGATGCCCCCTTAGATGATCACAGTATATACAGGTAATATAACAACTTTGCCATTACAAACAACACGGCGGAATCAAGTACAAGAGAACTCTGAATATCTATTATGCCTCCTACATGCTTCCAAATGCTTTATTCGTCTAATGAGGTACTTGAAAACCTCAACTCACAAACTACTCAAAATCAATTGATTACCCAAGAGTTTAAGGGGAAAACATAAAATTCGAGTCAAACATAAAGCCTAGTATGAATAATAATTTACCATCTCAAATCATTTGGTTATCTAGTGAGACTACGCTGCTTAGCGGAATGGATTTTCCCCTCACTATTATCCTAAAACCTCTTTAAAACCATATACCGTGCTCTTACATCCATAATGGTTAAAACACGGTCATTTTATAATATTATGATGATATGCATACAAGTTAGAACATTTGGGATTTCCCATCCCTTGTTTAATCGACTCCATGTCATATTTATAGTTTTTAAGGTCACTATTAACCTATTAGTTTTCAAGGGATTAATAATAACCTGTATTTAACTTCTGGACTCCCTGTCCTATTTCATAGTTTTAATAGGTGCACTATGAACCTATAGGCCCAATTAACTTATCATTATCACTCCTGTGAGTTTAATTGATTCATCGGTTCTCCTAAACCTATTGGGGACTCCAATAAATTCTCCCTTGTCCTAGTTTTCATGGGTTGACTAGGAACCTGTTGACAACTGTCCCGTTCCAAATTTCAGCTTTCAAAAATCGACACCCATACTTCACTTGTACTTGAATGCCGCAGATTCAATCGTTGAAATTTGACTCGTGCCGGAGCTTATAACACATTAAGTATAACAACACAGCGGAAGAAAATGAATAATACATTTGATATACAACATTTGATACAATATTCAGATATAATGATGACACAATAGAATGGTACAATAGATATCAATACTATCAGAGATACAAGAAATAGCAGCGGAAAGATAATGTCTTCAATGCCAAACTCCAAAAACTCCATCTCCAATCCAAAGCTAGCTCGAACCCTCATCGAGTTGCACAAAGATAAGCAAGGTCAGTCGTGAATGCTGATGTGTAGCAAATGCGATCCACAAATCCAAAGGGCTTCGAAGGCTATTGAATCAATTCCACCAATTCGACTATCTAAGAAACCCAACTCTAGACTGCCTGCGTGGAAAATTGTGGGCACCCAGAGTTTAGAAAGGGAACAATAAACTCCGGGTCAGTCATGGGACTGGTATGAGCAAACAAAAACAGTTTTCTTTAAAAACAAACAAAAGATTTTAAAATTTGAAATCTGTAATGCTTTTTGAAAAATGAAACTACCATAAGGCCTCCCAGCACACACATACCATGTAATCGCACACTTGGGGGAGATTTCTCCTTATGATAGTTAAACATGCTTACTACGCAAAATCCTTTTTGATATTATTATTATTGCATAGTGGAAAACATTTCCAAAGTATAATATTAATCTTAGCCAGCATAGGACCATTATACTATGCCTACTATTGCTACTACCTGAGGTGGCAAGTAATACAACTGCAATCATAAAGGGTTCGTATTGGATGATTGGATTTTCAACAAATGGTCAGGCTAAGGAACTTCCAATTACCACATGGGAATGCCTCCGTAGGGATGCCCTTCCCGGCAGTAAAACCCAAAATGTGCCACCCCCTGTCGATTGCGACCTTTATCCGAGGATCCTCTACACCAACAACATCACACAGTAATAATATACAGTGTCCACATGAGTAAATATCTGGGCTCCACACCATGATACCACCCTTTTCCAGAAGGAATGGACATACCCTAGGGGAGCTACCCCTAAAACCTTGCCTCATCTTTCCAGTTTCGACCATTACCGGGTTGTGAGGCTCGATGAGGTCTCGTCCACAAAGCTACACTTTTTCAAAAAGTCATGCTTTGATCAACAAATGATCAGCAGCACTTCGTATGCCACATTACCAAATTGGGAATGTATCACTAGTAACCATCAACTACATAACCTCTGAGCTCGTACGTCTCAGAGAAGGGTGTTAAGCTAAGAGAATAAATCTCCTCCACCAAACAGAAATGTATTTGATAAAAATCGGTTATACATCTCAAAGTGTAATGTCAGACACACATCCATACAAGTCTGTTCCGGGTTCGAACAGAACTGAAGGCACTTTCGAAGAAGCCCTTGCAAATCCGGGTATTCACAATCCCGATCGGACTTCCCATCACTTAGGGACTCTCTATACCGTCGTGACTTAGTGCAGAGACAATCGATGGGTTATCCTTTCATTCTTGAAAATACTCGGTCTTCACCACCGGTCTTCAAATGCTATCCATATCGACGTATCATTATTCGGAATGGGTTATATGACACAAAGGTCCTCTCCCGGCTAAATCAAATAATGAGCGCAATATTTAAAAACATATGGATATGGGATTTCAATTAAGTCACAACTTAAAACCCAAAACTTTCCTTTCAAATGGTTTAAACAAATTACCATTTTCAAATCTTTAAACAAAAAGATTTATTCCACAAAGTTCATCCACCTTTCACAAAGATGCAATTATAGCTTTCAAAATAATTTCAAATTGGATTAACTCATCCACTCATTTAAATAAAAGACTCAATTCATAATTCCTAAAACCGTTTCCAAAAATTCATAGCTTTTTAGAAACAATTTTCATTTCAAATCTTTTATTCAAAATATACACCTTTTAAATCTTCTTCAGTTTCAAAAAAAATTCAATTATCTTTCACAACGATTAATTCATAGCTTTCCAAACAAGTCACATTTTCATTTAAAACTTGAAATCTTTGGATACACATTGGAAATTCTTTCCTTATATGAAAGCATTTATTATTTGAAAACAAATAGTTTTCGTTTCGGGAAAAACTGATTACATTTACTTAAGTTAAAGCCATTCAAGTATAAACTTGGGTTTAAATTTAAATTCCAAAACAATACTTTTTTTAATGGATTAAAAACCCATATAAACACCTTTATAACTTGTATAATTTTTTTAACATAATTTTCCAAATCATTGAATTCAATTTCAAATATTGAATTCAAATTCAAATCAAATTATTTAATTCAAAACTTTATTATGTTACTGAAAATAACTTTTATCTTTGAAACTCCTGTTCAAAAGCCTTTCTACATTTAACTCAATTCAATTTCCAAAACTGTTTATATTCAAAATTCAATTTTTAAAACCATTTCAAAAATCTATGACTTAACCAATTTCCACGTGCAATCCATATTTGTGTGTGTATTGTGTAGTCTAGGAGTTTTACACAATAGTGCAACATTGTCAATCATCACATCACAGATTCAAGCACATCAATATCGATAAGCGGTATATTCCAATAACGCTTATCTATATACACAGATTCACAGATAAATAAGTTACATCACAAATGAATAAATTACATCACAGATGAATAAATTACATCATAGATCACAACACAACACAGAATAATTTATATCACAAAGCATCACAAATTAGAAACATCAAACAATTCAAAGCACTCAATAGAATCCAAACATCCATGAGTTAGATCAATAAAACATCTGATTAATTTAAATCAGATAAATTTCTTGTAGATAATTTACTAATTCTGGTGAATTAATTTATTACAAATCATTTGATTAATTACCTTTTATCATTTATTAATTAACCTCAATTTATAACTTAATTAATCCTTTAACTATTAATTAATCAACCTTAATTAATAAATTAATTAACCTTACTAATTAATTTAAATCAACTTTGATTAACAAATTAATCAATCTTTAATCATTAGATAATTAACTCTTTATTTTAAATACTTAACCTTTAATTATTCGATTATCCATTAATTAATTATCTTTAATTAATTATTAACCCCTTAATTAATCATCACTTTAATTAATTATTCTTAATTAAAAGATGATTAGCCTTAATCAAAAATTAATCTGAATCACTTTATTACTTAACTTAAATCATTAGTTAATTACTTTTGATTAAGTAATTAATTACCTTAATATAATTATTCTTAATTTGTAAATTATCCTTTAATGTAATTACACAAAGCAATTATACCTTGATTACATTTAGTAAAAATCTCAATTAAGTAATTATCATTAAAATTTCAAATTAAAATAACCCATTTATCTCAATTAATTACATTCGAGTTTATTTGATAAACCTTTAGTTGATTACCACTAATACATGGATTAACTAAAGATATTTAAGTTAATCATAATTGAAAACATTTCCTTGATTAATCATATAGTTTAAAATTAAATTTATTTAAAATGGACTTTTAAAATAAAGGTTATATGTGTATACAAAAGCACTTTAAAACAAAATTAATTTAAAATAATTTCTTTTAAAAATTTGACTAACCCCAAAATTTAAAATAAAGTATTTTTATTATCATTTTATTTAAATGAGTTAACAAAAAGCTGTTTAAATTTATTTTAAATTAAATTTAGAAAACATGTTTTTAAAACAAAACTGTTTTATCATCAACTCGAGACCACTTCGGGTCTTCACCCGAGTCAAGTACCTAATTTCCCGAGACCCCCTTCGAGTTTCTCCTTTTTTTCTCTTTTTTTTTCTTTTTAACTTTGCTAAAATTTTTCTGTTTTACAACTGTTTAAATAGGTAACACATACGTGAATATGCTGAGTATATACAAGAGCCAACAACGAAGATACATGAGGTTGACTTCGAGTCCCTCCCTTTCTTCTCCAAAACTGGAACGACCAAAAGCAAAAACATGCACGTGCACGTTGCACGACGCTCTGACCACCATCGGTCGGTCCTACGACTGCCAGCAAGTCATCGGTAGCCACCTCTATCTACCAGACCACCCAACATCACGAGTCGACGACCAATTCGAAATCGAGCCGATCAAACTCTTGCCTAGAACCAACACTCTTGGTAACATCGCCTCGAACAAACATCATCGACCTCCGATAACCATGCGACTTCAACTGAAACTTCGTCACGCTCCCCACCTTCGATTTCCACCAGACCAAACGTCTCCGATTAACCCACGTTCCTACACGAGCATGAATGTAACAACCCGCATATTTATCAATTTTTTTTTATTTAAATATTTTATTTAAATATTTTATCGTTCGTCGGATTTTGGTCCGAAAAGCTACTTTTTGCAAACAGTCGAATTGGGACTCGAGACCACCTCCATTGAGTTCAAAATGATGTTTGTGACCTTTTTGAGTATAAGCCTCGATATGTTTGGAGATAGTTGATTTTTGCTACTTTTTCCCGCTTATGACTTTGGTTTGGACTGCACCCTTATTAGCTCAGCCCAACCCCCTTCTCTTCATAACTTCTCCTCTTTGCTTAAACACTCAAGCTTTGGCAACAATGGTGGAAGAGAATGGGAAATAGAAATTCCTAAGCCCTAGCTTGCTTTGCAAATCCAACTTCTAGCTCCAAATTCAAGAGAACCCATTGGTAAGCATCTCCTTCATCTTCTCCAACTCTTTCTCCATTCAATTTCAGAAATTTCCTAAACCTAATTTAGGAAATGTTTCTCCTTTGAGCTTAGATTCAAGCTTGTTGGGTTGGAATTGAAGAGTGATTGTTCTTACCATTGCTCTATAGCTTCTTCTTCAATCGTTTGGGTTCAAATGTGAGATTTTTATCTCACATCTTTGTCTATAATTATCTTCGATTGTTAGGTATGAATTCCTAACGTTTATTCGTGTGCAATTGATTTTGGTTTGGATCGATTTCGTGTATATTCCAATTTTTGGTGTTTTGGTCAAATTTATGAAAATCCTATTATGGATATTTGGACATTGATATTTGAGGCGTATCGAAGAGCCGTTTAGGCTGGGTTGTCGTTCGACGTAATTCCTTAGTCATCGCCATTTGCTCGTTCGATCGTTTTCGATATTCGTTTGGCCATTTTTTGGCCTAGGTCCAGGGAATGCCCTGAACCCCAGATTCAGACGTCTGAAACGTAATATTCAGACGTCTGAATATTGTTCTGGGAAGATTTCTATTCCCAGATTCAGACGTCTGAATATATGGTTTCGGACGTCTGAATTGGTTCATTTGGAACCAGAAAGGAAATAGGCTAAAAAGTGCCTATTTCAGACGTCTGGATCCAAGGTTTCAGATGTCTGAATTATGTCTTTGGAAAATATTTATTTTCCAGATTCAGACGTCTGAATCCTTGATTTCAGACATCTGAATCAGCACTATTTTGCCTATTTGCCTATTTGCTTGAGAATCCCAATTTAAATCGATCCGTGATGATCCTATTTGTTGTTATCATTTATTATGACTTTGATGACTCCTTTTTAGGGATTTTTGAATATCCATTTCGATGGATTCTTTATCGGTTTCTTTGGATTTTATTCACGTCTTCGAATGTGAATTTTACTGATTGATTGTTCTTACAATCTTCTTTGTGATTTGTCACTTTAAAAATATAAAGGTTTTCTATACTAGTAGTAAATATCAAAACTCTTTCTTCAAATGATTTCAACACTATTTTATTACAAAGCTCGTTTTCTCAAACCGTTTTCCAATCTATTAGTATATACAAGCCTTTACCTCACTCGTTTGAGAAATCTAATTAAACGACTTAGTAAAACAAGTGGTATGAAACGCATGCGTTTACTTCGTCGGTTAATTCTTGGACTTGTTCGATTGAAATTCTTGTGACAATTTTCTAGTGGAGACCTACAATTTGTTCGTAAATATTTAAGTTAAGCTAGTGGTTATGGGACATGAAGCTAAGCTCATATATTTACTAGCTTACTGTAATCGACACTTCTCGTTGATCATGACGACCATCTTTGTGTTTTAGACTAGCAATGTGCGATGTCTCTTTGTCCATGTCGAGGACGATACTTCATTTTTGTGGAGCTTCGTCTCACCAGGAGGAGCTTCGGCTCAATGTCCACAATGGGGGACTATACCCTGTCAGGAGGAGTTTTGACTCACCAGGAGGAGCTTCGGCTCAAAGTCCGCAATGGGGGACTATACCCTATCATGAGGAGCTTCGGCTCACCAGGAGGAGCTTCGGCTCAATGTCCACAATGGGGACTATACCCTGTCAGGAGGAGTTTTGACTCACCAGGAGGAGCTTCGGCTCAATGTCCGCAATGGGGGACTATACCCTGTCTGGAGGAGCTCCGGCTCATTTTTACGGGATTGGCCATCCTTTTCTTATGATTTCTGGATTTCGTGTGTCGACTTCTGGAATTTATGCTTCAACTACTTTCCGGATTTTCATTGTTATGATTTTCCAGCTTTTATTGTTTTTGGTGAATTCGTGTGTCATTGACTTGATATGAATACAAGTTTTGGGTATGATGCCCTCTTTGGATCTTTGAGAAGGTTCTTGTGATATCGATTTATCTCTTATTGATGATCATTTCCATACTTATCATGGTATGCCTTATGGATATTTTATTTTTATGCCATATCTTTTGTTCTATATCATGTTATCTGATATTTATAGCTAGACTGATCCGTTTATTATTTTCTCTTAAATAATACTCGGGTCAGACTGAGATTTTATAGGTGCTTTTGCTTGACTCCTTATCGGACCATCATCTGACCTTTTGGCTAACTACTATAGTCTAGTAGCTTTTGTTGTATACATTTATGATATAGACTCCTTTGTGTGTACATATTTTTGTCTAGCACTTGTATCTATTCTTTTGTGTTATTGTGGATCTTATTTGACCACTATTCTGATGTACACTTTTATGTGTAATATTCATATCTTATTCCGCCTTTGTGATATGAATTATTTGTGACTGATTTATGTTATGTTTATTTCTATATTTGTTTCCGAAGGATTTATTTAACCACTGTGTAGTAGCTTTGAGTTTGTATTGGTATGTCGGATACCCTCTTGACAAAGAATGCATGTTATACTATCTGACATATCGGTGCTCGCGCAAAGAAATTACACGGATGGTCGCTCCTCAACAGCCTTATTCTCCGTGCTAGTTGACAGCATTACACCGTAGTGTTCTTGGCTAGCGTGGGTATAGAGGTGGGGCGTCACAGCTTGGTATCAGAGCCAAACTTCGGAACAATATGGAATATTATAACAAGGATCATCGTCCTAAGTCCATCTTAGGAGTCGTGCTTTAGGATTTTATTCGGGTCTTCGTACCGTCCTATCCTATTTTCTTTTATGATTCCTTGTTTTATCTATCAAGATTGCTTGATATTTATTTTGAGAACAACTTTCCTCCTTCTTTCTTTCTTAAAGAAGAGAAATGGTTAGACCAGGCCGTCCCAGCGCCAGTCAATCTAGTGCTACTCCTCAGGATGGAGTATTCATGCCTTCTCAGCAGCTTTTAGATCTCGTGAAGAACGCTCAAGCTGCAAGACCCATTCCAGAGCCTACTCATCCTAGATCCGGTTTTGCACGCTTGCAGAGACTATACCGATTTGGGTGGAAGTCCATTCAAAGGATCCGAGAGTGTTATAGAAATTCAATCTTGGCTCAAATCATGCGATCGAATCTTTTCTCGCATGAACCTTATTGACCTTCATCGAGTCCAAGTGGCTTCTAGCATGCTCCAAGAAAGAGCATTAGATTGGTATGAGCTTTTAATTTCTGAAATCGTTGAAGCGGATCTCACTTGGGAGCAATTCCGAGAAAGG
The DNA here is from genome assembly GCA_030765085.1 of Allium cepa. Classification (NCBI taxonomy): domain Eukaryota; kingdom Viridiplantae; phylum Streptophyta; class Magnoliopsida; order Asparagales; family Amaryllidaceae; genus Allium; species Allium cepa. The sequence goes on along the minus strand of CM060932.1, from coordinate 237,648,159 downwards.
TTCGAATTGAAATTTGTGCCGGAGGCTGAAAAAGTAACTCTGGCCCGACGTTTTATTGACCTTGTTCAAGGTGAATCTTCTGTGACAGATTATGTCGCATCTTTCGAGTCTCTTTCTAAATACGGGGTCGAGTATATTAATACCCCGATGAAGAAAAATCAAAGATTTGTCTATGGCTTGAATAAGAATCTTAAGAAGCCATTGCTTTTGAAACTTGAGGTTTCATTTGATCAGCTTATTGATATCGCTCTTCGTCTTGAAGAGGCCGATAGAGAAAGCGATATTGAAGTTGTGCGTGCCAAACAGAACTTCAACAACAACATGAAGAGGCCTATTAAATTCGAAGGCCCCAATCCCATCAAGAAAGGGAAGCAACAAACTCTGGTAGCAAAAGTTCCTACCTCTAGTCGTGGACGATGCTACAATTGTGGTTCCACAGACCACCGTGCAAGGGAGTGCCCGAAACCCCTCTTTTGTCGTTATTGCAAAGGTTCGGGTCATCTTTTATCTTCGTGTCCTAAGCTTCCAAGCAAGAGAGAAGGAAAGTTGCAAGCCCCTGGCAACTCTTCTCTTGGTCAAGGTATTTTCATTTAATCCTTGATGGCATTGTTTTATTTCGTGAACTTTCTATTTGAGTTCTTTTTGATACGGGTTCATCTCATTGTTTTTATATCAAAAGAACTTGTAGATTCTTTTTATTTAAAAAATATTTTGGGCTTGATGACTTCTTTGAGGATTGCGAATCCAGATGGTAGATCTGCAACACTCAATTCGCTTTTATTTGATGTCGAAAATTCTCATGTGGACTATTCCTCTTCGACATTTTCAATCTGTTAAGCAGACTTCTATTTTTCCTTTATGATTTTGATTCCAACTTGATGGCATCATTTTATTCCTTAAGCCCACTTATAAGGAAAGTGTTATTTCTCTCATTCATGTAGTTAGAGAAATTTTTCGGTATTTTTGAGCTTGTCTTAGGATTCTCACCTAAGTAATCTTTTGTGTGGTGCTAAGGTCTTTTCAGTTTGACCTTGCCACCGATTTTCATTTGGCTACGAGTCACGTGAGTTAGCATTCCAATTACGCACTCCGCACTCGTTATGATTCTAATGAATGACTTATTTTGTCATTCAGTTTGTCCAGCTTATTTCATCCATTTTTTTAAGCCGAGTATTCTATGAGTATTTCGATGAGACCATTCTTGTGTTTATTGATTTTGGATGAAAATAGCAATTTAAAATTTTGCAAATCTTTTTCATAAGATTTATTTATAAGTATAATTGGACTTTGCTCTTAAACAAGCAAAGAATATTCTTAAAGGTTTTTAAGAAACATGTTTATTATATAGAAGATGATTTTGTGATTGTATTGCACATTTAGTGTTTTAAGAATTTTGGTCGATGCGGTTGATCAACGTTATCGATAGGAATTTCCTAAACGCTTTGATGAGACAATCAGACACAGTATATTGACTTGAAAATAGTAAATTTTTCTAGAAAGATTATTACATAATGATAAATGTAATTTGAAAGTTTTAACTTTTCAGGAAAGAAGATTATTTAAAAGAAATTCTTTCTTTTCGATACTCTTATTCTTGTGATTCCCGAGGGGGAACCAAGACATTATCTTTTGTACCAATGCTTATCGTATTGGTTTGGATGTCGTTCTCTTGCATAAGATAACGTGCTATCACTTGTGCTTCTAAATCATTAAAAGCCGATTGAGACTAGGTATGCCACTCATGATCTAGTGCTCGCGGCTATTGTTTTCGCTTTTAGAGTTTGGCATCATCAATTTTGGATGAGAAATATGTTCTCTACCCCGATCATAAATCTTTGGGATAATTATTTTCTCATATGGAACTTCATGTTGACTCGAGTTCCTAGCATCTTATGATCTTGATATTCTTTTATTCCCGAAAGGGAAATCGTGTTGCCAACGCGTTTTGTCGTAAGCAACAAGTTATTGATTCTTTGATGTTGTCTGAATAGAAATATCTTTTTATCAAGTTCATCGGACGTTTTGATATACTTTGATCTATTGAGTTTTATCTCATTTCTTTTATGGACTAGCGTCCGGTGTTCTTCTATAGTGTTCGGTTCATCGGATGTACTGTTATTATACTACATCGATGTTCCATCTTATCTGGATCAATGGATGTACCACTATTATACTACATCGTTGTTCCGGCTTATCAGTTCATTGGACATACCGTTTTTGTACTACGTCGGTGTTCCAAATTATTCGAGTTTGAAGTTTCTCCGGCGTACCGTTTCTGTACTACGCCGTTGCACTGGCTCAATTTTCTGCCGTTCTTGACGTTTTCCGCGTCTTTTAACTATGGAAATGCTTTTAGGTTTCCTATTTTTATTCTTGAGCCCGGTGTTATTGAAGAAATTGAAGTTTCACCAAGATTGACTTATGAGCAACATTCCATTTGCATCATTGCTTCGGAGGTTGAGTGCCTTCGGAATAAAGATATTCTTCTTGAGAGAGTTCAATGGTTCCCAAATCTTAAGGATTACTCTTGGGAATCTAGAGAATTCATCGAGCGATCCCGTTCGTGCTAACTCTTTCGTGCTCTTTATGGTGAACTTCTTATTTAAATTTTCTTTTTTGTTGATATGCTTCTATGGTTGTTACTTCTTATTTTCTTCTTAAGTATTGCGAGGACGCAATTTCTTTAAGGAGGGGAGTCTGTAACAACCGCATATTTATCAATTTTTTTTAATTTAAATATTTTATCGTTCGTCGGATTTTGGTCTGAAAAGCTACTTTTTACAAACAGTCGAATTGGGACTCGAGACCACCCCCATTGAGTTCAAAATGATGTTTGTGACCTTTTTGAGTATAAGCTTCGATATGTTTGGAGATAGTTGATTTTTGCTACTTTTTCCCGCTTATGACTTTGGTTTGGACTGCACCCTTATTAGCTCAGCCCAACCCCCTTCTCTTCATAACTTCTCCTCTTTGCTTAAACACTCAAGCTTTGGCAACAATGGTGGAAGAGAATGGGAAATAGAAATTCCTAAGCCCTAGCTTGCTTTGCAAATCCAACTTCTAGCTCCAAATTCAAGAGAACCCATTGGTAAGCATCTCCTTCATCTTCTCCAACTCTTTCCCCATTCAATTTCAGAAATTTCCTAAACCTAATTTAGGAAATGTTTCTCCTTTGAGCTTAGATTCAAGCTTGTTGGGTTGGAATTGAAGAGTGATTGTTCTTACCATTGCTCTATAGCTTCTTCTTCAATCGTTTGGGTTCAAAGGTGAGATTTTTATCTCACATCTTTGTCTATAATTATCTACGATTGTTAGGTATGAATTCCTAACGTTTATTCGTGTGCAATTGATTTTGGTTTGTATCGATTTCGTGTATATTCCAATTTTTGGTGTTTTGGTCTAATTTATGAAAATCCTATTATGGATATTTGGACATTGATATTTGAGGCGTATCGAAGAGCCGTTTAGGCTGGGTTGTCGTTCGACGTAATTCCTTAGTCATCGCCATTTGCTCGTTCGATCGTTTCCGATATTCGTTTGGTCATTTTTTGGCCTAGGTTCAGGGAATGCCCTGAACCCCAGATTCAGGCGTCTGAAACGTAATATTCAGACATCTGAATATTGTTCTTGGAAGATTTCTATTCCCAGATTCAGACGTCTGAATACATGGTTTCGGACGTCTGAATTGGTTCATTTGGAACCAGAAAGGAAATAGGCTAAAAAGTGCCTATTTCAGACGTCTGGATCCAAGGTTTCAGACGTCTGAATTCTGTCTTTGGAAAATATTTATTTTCCAGATTCAGACGTCTGAATCCTTGATTTCAGACGTCTGAATCAGCACTATTTTTCCTATTTGCCTATTTGCTTGAGAATTCCAATTTAAATCGATTCGTGATGATCCTATTTGTTGTTATCATTTATTATGACTTTGATGACTCCTTTATAGGGATTTTTGAATATCCATTTCGATGGATTCTTTATCAGTTTCTTTGGATTTTATTCACGTCTTCGAATGTGAATTTTACTGATTGATTGTTCTTACAATCTTCTTTGTGATTTGTCACTTTAAAAATATAAAGGTTTTCTATACTAGTAGTAAATATCAAAACTCTTTCTTCAAATGATTTCAACACTATTTTATTACAAAGCTCGTTTTCTCAAACCGTTTTCCAATCTATTAGTATATACAAGCCTTTACCTCACTCGTATGAGAAATCTAATTAAACGACTTAGTAAAACAAGTGGTATGAAACGCTTGCGTTTACTTCGTCGGTTAATTCTTGGACTTGTTCGATTGAAACTCTTATGACAATTTTCTAGTGGAGACCTACAATTTGTTCATAAATATTTAAGTTAAGCTAGTGGTTATGGGACATGAAGCTAAGCTCATATATTTACTATCATACTGTAATCGACACTTCTCGTTGATCATTACGATCATCTTTGTGTTTTAGACTAGCAATGTGCGATGTCTCTTTGTCCATGTCGAGGACGATACTTCATTTTTGTGGAGCTTCGGCTCACCAGTCCACAATGGGGGACTATACCCTGTCAGGAGGAGTTTTGACTCACCAGGAGGAGCTTTGGCTCAAAGTCCGCAATGGGGGACTATACCCTGTCATGAGGAGCTTCGGCTCACCAGGAGGAGCTTCGGCTCAATGTCCACAATGGGGGACTATACCCTGTCAGGAGGAGTTTTGACTCATCAGGAGGAGCTTCGGCTTAATGTCCGCAATGGGGGACTATACCCTGTCTGGAGGAGCTCGGGCTCATTTTTATGGGATTGACCATCCTTTTCTTGTGATTTTTGGATTTCATGTGTCGACTTCTGGAATTTATGCTTCACCTACTTTCCGGATTTTCATTGTTATGATTTTCCAGCTTTTATTGTTTTTGGTGAATTCGTGTGTCATTGACTTGATATGAATACAAGTTTTGGGTATGATGCCCTCTTCGGATCTTTGAGAAGGTTCTTGTGATATCGATTTATCTCTTATTGATGATCATTTCCATACTTATCATGGTATGCCTTATGGATATTTTATGTTTATGCCTTATCTTTCGTTCTATATCATGTTATCTGATATTTATAGCTAGACTGATCCGTTTATTATTTTCTCTTAAATAATACTCGGGTCAGACTGAGATTTTATAGGTGCTTTTGCTTGACTCCTTATCGGACCATCATCTGACCTTTTGGCTAACTACTATAGTCTAGTAGCTTTTGTTGTATACATTTATGATATAGACTCCTTTGTGTATACATATTTTTGTCTAGCACTTGTATCTATTCTTTTGTGTTATTGTGGATCTTATTTGACCACTATTCTGATGTACACTTTTATGTGTAATATTCATATCTTATTCCGCCTTTGTGATATGAATTATCTGTGACTGATTTATGTTATGTTTATTTCTATATTTGTTTCCGAAGGATTTATTTAGCCACTATGTAGTAGCTTTGAGTTTGTATCGGTATGTCGGATTCCCTCTTGACAAAGAATGCATGTTATACTATCTGACATATCGGTGCTCGCGCAAAGAAATTACACGGATGGCCGCTCCTCAACAGCCTTATTCTCCGTGCTAGTTGACAGCATTACACCGTAGTGTTCTTGGCTAGCGTGGGTATAGAGGTGGGGCGTCACAATGAAGAACAACGTTGACCAAATTGGGTTCTTATACCCTAGAATCACGCCGTGACACCACTGTGATGATCAGAAAACTCGTTGATCATTTTTCCCAAACTCGTGCACCTCCCAGCTACCTTCGGCTAAAATCACGAGACTCAATATCTTATCGATCGCCATAAAAGCTTGGAGACCCATTTTCCGACCATCTTTGAATTGCACACTCAATAAAACACTAAAACTTGTGGTTTTACTTTTAAAAATCATGTTCTCAGATGAGGATTCAGATTATATTAATAAAAGAAGGATTTTAATGATTGAAACTTACCTGTTTTTGGATTTCCACTGTCCTTCCTAAATTTTCCAGAAAATTTAAATTTTGATTTACTTAAATATATTTTTAAACCTTAATCTATATTTACATTCAAAAATAGGTTCATTTTAAATTATAAAAACATAAGTGTTTAAATATATATATATATATATTTATATATATATACATAAACTTGATTTCTTAAGATACAGGTGCAAGTCACAGAGAAGAACATGGGAAACAAACTTATATATATTACAGTTTTATACTTAAGTTTGTTAAATATATACTCAGATGCATACTCTGCCTACTTCCATTTGATTCGTTATTTCAAATGTAATAATATTAGCATAAGGTTTCATATTTGCAGTGATCACCATCCCTATCTTCAACTTAAAGTCCTGTTTAGACTTGTTACCTGAACAATGTCCACCTTCAATTTACATGCTCACAGCAGGTGATCAAACCTTAATCACTCTCGAACGCATGCTCGCAAATCACTCTCAAACCTTAATAAGTTTAATGAACTCAACATATTAAAACTAAGTAATAATATACACATAACACAGTAATAATATTCGTATATTATTAAGTTTATAACAGTGTGTGTATATTCTGTTTATTATATTTATATTTGTGGATTCCAGTTAGCTTATAATATTTTTTTATCCCTATATGTTTAGAACAGAGTAAGAAGACATGCATGCATCATTCAAGCATCACTCATTCATACCATACTACAAATTCAAACACTAACAAGTATAACAAGATCAAGGAGGTTTGCTCACCTGAGAATGGAAGTGGAGAAGATAGTGTGTATTTTGAAATTTTGGAATTGATGTAAATCTGCATTTTACTTTTGAAAATTCTTGGTCTTTTTGTTTCCTGAATTTTGATGTTGATCCATTGAATGCTTGCTTATCTGATGTCCATTTGTTTTTTTCAAGTTTGATTTTGTGCTTGCTTTTAAATCTCCATGCTGCAGTTTCTGGTTTTGAGAGTCTGAAAAATTTGAAAACATCTTGATTGAATCTGATTTGCTCTGACCTGATGCCCGATTTTTTTTCATTTGCTAACTTCAGGATTGATAGCTTCCAGATTTTCATTTTCTAGTGCAAAGCTTCAGGTTTTGTTTCAGATTTTTGAAGAAGAGGGATTTCTAATTTTTTTTTCTGATTTGATTTCAGAAGAGCTCCAAGCTTTGTAATTTTACAGAAGATTTGCTTTTGATCTTCTGTTTTTTCAGGTTGAAGCTGAAGCTGAAATTTGAACTGCTACTTGTTTGATTATTTTGATTTTTAACTTTGCTTGTTTCTTGAATTTAAACTTGCTTTGCTTTAAGCTTTTGAAATTAAATCTGAAACTTGCTTTTCAGATTTGATTGTGAGTTTCAAATGATTTTGTTTGTTTGATGTTTAAAATTTAAAGCTAACAGGTTGTAGCTCCCAGAATACTGCTTAGGCTTTTAAAATCTGATTTGCCTTTAGTTTTTCTGGTTTCAGTGGTTTATTTCAATTTTCTAGATTTGTAAAGAATTTCGAATTCTTGTTTTCTTAGGTCTGAGAAAATCTTGAGAAAGATGAAAGCAGCCTGACCTGTCTTTTCTTCTTTTGCATGTTTCTAAAGATTCAATTCAAAAGAAATAAATTTTCTTGCCACTTGTCCACTTTTATTACACTTGTAATTTACATTTTCTTATCTTCTTACAAAGGTCCATATGTAGCATTTTTGTGTTTATACCCTTAATTCAAATTATTTTGTAAATTTGCTTTTAACCCTCGTTTCATTTTAATTTATAAACATGTTTTATATTAATGTGTTTATTGCAAAAAGGTATATTCATAACAAAGGCTTTATATTTATTCTAACCATATTCATCTTTAATTATATAAGAGGAAAGCATTTTAAAATTTTAATTAAATCTTACTTTATTTCAGATTTAAATTTTTTATTTTAAATCCTTAATCAATTTGTGAATTGATTTACCTTATGTGTATTTTAATACTTATGCTCATATTTCAAAAGATATATACACGTCAAATCTTTTTAAATCTAATCTATCTATTAAACCAATTTTATTTCCAATATATTTATTAAATTTCAAAAGGTAAATATTTTATTTTCGTTCTTGTTTTAAATTTTAAATTCAAGTCATTGTACAGATCATAACTTTTAAAGAAATTGATTTCAAAGTTTAGTTGTACCTTAATAATAAACACATATATAGATTATATATGTATATAAGTCTTTTAGAATAAAGATTTAACACCAAACAACTTTTAAAATTTATTATATCCAAATCAAAATAAAATTCCCAAATCTTCAAATAAATTCTCAATTAATTCATAATTTAAACCAAATTCTATATTAATTACCAAATAAATTGGGCTTAAAAATCAAGAATGTTACAACAACTGTCAATAACTTAATCCGATTATAGTTTTCATGGGTGCACTAAAAACCAATTGGCCCCTGCCAACCACTCTTTATAACATAGTTTTCATGGGATCATTATGACCTATTGGTAACTCCAACAGCTTCTTAATCGTAGTTCTCATGGATGCACTATGAACCTGTCTCCCCGACAACTTCTATTTTTAGGCATCCTATATTTTGGTCTCCCTGGCCTCCTGAATTCAATTCTACTCATTCAGGAGTTTAATCAATTTATATTCACTATTGGGTCAACCTAGCTGGTTCGTCTGCACTTTCTCCAAAATGTAGTTATGGGTCCTTTATAATTTGAATATATTTATATTTAAAGAAGCAACAACATAGCATAATAGTACCACTCCTGTGGGTTTAATATAAAACATGGTTAATCCCTTTAACCTATTATTTTTATCACAGAAAGCTTCTTCTCAAAACCATTAAAAAATCCTTTAAATTTGTCATGGGTTTCTCTTTTTAAATTTGAGTTTGGGTTATTATTTTTGCAAACCAAACCTTTCGACTCCTTTAAATCCAAGCTTTTGACCTCATTGTATACCCTCCTTTAGAAGTGTAAAATCTATATTCGAAACATTAGACTCCTGCCCTTCAAAATCCTTGAAACCTTTCTTTTGAAACCTTTTGAATGTATTAAAGTATCAACATTTAACTTTAGAAGCATAGCTTCGAAACCAATTGAAAGTACCCCTTTCGAAACCATTGGAAGTAACCCTTCCAAAATCATTGAAAATTCCCCTTTTGAAACCATTGGTTTTATACTTAAAATATTATTTGGGTCAAAGTGAATATAAACGAAAATATCTCTTTTGAAACCATCCTTTAATAATATTAGGGAAAACATGATGGTCTTGGCACCATCTCTTACGAAAGCATTAAACCATTTAAACAAAACATTAAAGGGTAGCGTCGAAACCCCTTTCAAAGCCATTGCCTCCGAAACCCTTGGATCCTTTTGAAAGCATTTAAGGAGATGTTAAAAACATATTTAAAACAAACACTACCTTTCAATAACATCGATGACTTCAATATCATCAAAAGGCTAAAGAACAACAGTAAGGCTTCGACTAGGTCGGAACCCCTTCTTTCAAAACCGTTATTTCATAAGTAAAGGAACCCATTCGAAAGCAAACATAAGTTAAAGGCAACTCCTTTAAAAGCTTTAAAAACCTCTTTCTTAAACATATGCTTCGTCTCCTTTAAAGGCTTAGTTAAAACAAAGTCAAGCGCTTCTCTTTTTAAACAAACCAAGGTATCGATCCATTTGGAAGCCATGCTTTCGACACCTAGTCTTCCAACCATCTTTATGATACCTTGCGTATTAGTTTCAGCTTAGTAGGTTTTGACTGGGTTGAAGCAGAAGCCATGAATCGAAAGGCACTTCTAAAGAAGACAGAACCAACTTTTCTGTGTAAACTCAGTTTAATACTAATTTAAACAAACCCCTTTCTAACTAACCTTCCACGTATAAATACCACGTGGGTTGTCTTAACTTTTCAAATTCTTTTCTAAAATAACTTCCCCTTATTTCAGATCTAACCCATGGTTAAGTTAATTAAATAGGCCCTCCCAAAAGCAAAACCAATATTGCAAAGAAGTCCCCCTTCTAAAATAATTTAATTTGCATAGCAAATCACTTTGAAAAAATCCTCAAAAATTCTAGAAATTCATTTGAATTATGTTAATTAACATATCAAAAGTTTGGACCCAAATTCTCAATTTATTTTTCGAAATAAATTTATAAACCCAAATAACCATATTTTCCTTTGAAAATTCATAACAATATTTCCATAACTTGGAAAATTATCCAAATCAAAACCCAACTCCATAATCATGTTTTAAATAACATAAAATATTCCCATGACATTTAAACATCAACATAAATTGGTTTCACCCTAAAACTGTGTATATTCCCTTGTTTAAATGAAGCAAATTAATATTTAAGCATATTATCATCCAATTTACCATAAAAATGAATTTACCCATAAATTCAAAAACATATGATTACAAAATAAAATAGAGATTGAATTAACCTTGATTAAGATAAGGATATTGGATTGAGATTGATTCCCCCTAAGCTTGAATCACTAGCTTTTTATTTAGTTCCTCTTCTCTTGATGGCCGGCTCTTCTTTAAGTTTTTGTTTACGTTTTCAAAATGACGTGAATGAGAATGAAATGGTAGGAATGAGACTATATAACGGTAAGGGTCAAGCGTGGTAAATTCCTAATACACCCTTATGTAGATTAATTAACCCAAAAACCATTCTTGAGCCTATTTAATTATTTAATTGAGCTTGGCCTTAATTATATTTATCCAAATCTCAACCCTTTATCACTTAACATTTATATTATTCTATTTAATTTATCTAATTAAATCTTCTGAATAATGTTATCAAAAATTAGGGGTGTTACAAAGAACTTATAGACCAAGGGTTTGAATGGAAGAAACTCGCCTTCATTCTCTTTGATGTTAGTAGAATTCACCAAATTAATATCCAGTCATTTGTGTTAGAGAAGAAGAGCTATGAAAGAATCATAGAGGAATACAAGAAGGAACTGGACAAGGCTATAAAAGAAGGAGATGTGGCTCGAACATCGGAGAAGAAGGCCAAAGACTTGGTTGAGGAGATGAGAAATGCTCATACTCAGACTGAGGTTTTGATGAAAACCAAGTCAAAACTACCCATGAAGAGAACGCCCATCGCAACGTAGCTTGCAAATAAGGACCTGGCCTTCCTCGAAAAAGATAGGTTACCATAGGCCAAGGAGTTCAACATCCAGAAACTCTATACCAATAATGAGAATCTTGAATCCACCATGCTCTTGGAAAAAATAAAGAAACTGATGACTTAGGTTGGCCATTCTACAACCATGAATGAGACAACTAAGCTAAAGGAGAAGATGACCATGGAAAAATAAGACTGGAATTCAACCATTCATTAGTTTTTCGCCAATGTTATTCAATACAAGAACTTGAAGTGGCTATGAAGAACTTATTTCGTTACTCTTTCTAACGCCTATAAAAAGGTAGTACATCGTGTGGCTAGGTTCGGTGAAGGCCTTGTCGAAAACGAACCTAAAGCCAAGTATCTTGATGCTATTGACATTGAATGACTAAAAGAGGGAAAAGATATCTTGGCTGCAAAGGACGCTGCTGCTACTAAAGCTACCATGGGAGATCCCACTAGTCCAAGTGCATTGAGCCCTATAGAAACATCATCTCCTACAATCCAAGAGCTCATTGTGAGGGTTCAAACATCAAAGGGATCAAGGTATGAGGCCACCCATATTATTCCAACTTCTGCAGCAATTACCTTCGTCGAACCCTATATTCCCCCCTTTGTCGATCAATGGATGCAACCCGGACCCATAGAGGGGGAGATTGATAAGACTTTCGTTTAACAAACCCCTCATAGAGAAGGTACCATTCTTGTTTCCATTGTTCGAGAAACTTCAATTCTTGTATGAGACTATTATTGTCTTTACTTCTCCGTTTTTTGATTTCACATGTCATCCGCCTCTTCCACCTCCTCCACTGCCAATTACATAGGGCGTGGGTCTCGTTGCTATTTCCACCAAGTCTACCACTATTTCCTTAGGACTAGTCATTCCAATCCTTTCCCTCAACTCCATTCCTGGTCCAAATTCATAGAAAATATCGGCTTTGGAGGGATTGGATGACTCTTTACAATCCCAGGAGGAAAATGTTACCATTTCCAATGCCTTAGGTACAACAGATCCTATTTCCATGACAAAGAAGTGGAGGATCGACATGTCTACGGAGAAAGTCAAAATCGAGCCTAAACTAGAAAAAATGGTCGACGCTGAAAATCTAAAGCCTACTCCAAGAAATCTACCCCTTAACGTTAGACCTCCCAGGTGCAGTAGCGCCAACGCCCATATAGAGATATACAAGTCTCCTATTGACCAACCTAAAGATCCTACGATCAAAATCACCATAGAAGATACTATGCCTGTAGGATCGATTTCACCCTAGAGGGGGGTGAATAGGGTGATAGTATAAATTATAAAACTTAATTGCAGAAGCTAATAAATTAATATTAACACAGATCACAGAATAGCAGCACAGATATAGCAGAATATAAATAACAGAACAGAACAACACAGAATTTACCCAGCTTCGGCAAAACCCTGCCTACGTGCTGCCCCCAAGGTTTCTACTAGAAATTAGATAGTCCCTCGCTTACACACGTAAACTCGCTATACCCGCTATTGACTAATCTAACTCTACGCTCAAAACCCTGACCACAACTTAACAACCGAGTTGTGAATTTTCAAACTACACACCGTAGTTTGTCTCCTAGTCACACGACTAGAAAATTAGCAGTTTGAAATTTAGATACAAATTTAAAAACAATTTCAAAATAACTTAAAAAACAAGGCCCTTTAAATATAAACTTAAAAACCCCTTTTTATATCAAAACCCTATTCATATCAATATAAACAAAGTCGGCCCTTCTTTTCTTTATTAGTTGACCCGATACTTCTCAAATGGCGACTTTGCTTCTTAATTAGGGCTTGTGAGAAATTTGGGGCTTTCGCTCCTCTTGCTCTGTAAATTTGGGCTTGAAGTCGCCGGTTTAAATTTGATCGATCAGTGATGTTTTGCGTGTTGCCTTGATCGATTGACTCCTCGTTCCTTACGCGGCTGCTTCGTTGATCAAATTCTCTCCTTGAATCGGTATTATTTGTTTTTTGCTTTTTATTGATTTTTCTTTCTGGAATTCGATACACTTGCCGATGATGATTTTGGGTATTATATAGGATTTGATTTCCTAGAATTACATTCGTATATGTTGATTTGAATTTGTCAAATTCTTCATCTCGGCCACTTTATCATTCTTGAACGATTGAGATTGATTCTGACTTGTTCAATATGAATATGCTTTCGGTGATTTATTTCGTGATGACCACGGCGTTGATTATTGACTTGGTAAAAACACGGCTTTGATACTTTGTAAACTTTCCATTCTTGTTTTGCATATTTTAACAACTTTGCCGCAGTGTTGGTTCGACTCTGGTCATTTTGTATTTCTGTATATTGCTGCAGTCTTCATTTCCTTGAATTGTCCAGTACAGTTGATTTGGATTCATATGATGTTGAGCATTGATGTTTGAGTTGAAGTTTTGAGCTCTGTCTTCATGTAGCTTGCTATGTGCATTTATATTGGTCGTTTAATTGATGCTGCAGTCTTCAAGTACTTTCCTGTAGCTCCATCTGTTGCAATCTTTGATGATTTATTGTAGCATGTTGTCACTGCTTCACCACTGTTCAGTTGCATATAATTTCTGATGTTGTCACTTATGTTTGCACTGCTTTACATCTTGTAGTTTGCTTTGGTCTTGAGCATTGCCATGCCATTGAGCATTGTTGTGTCCATATTGATGCCTCTGATCATTTGACTGCACATGTTTCAGTGACATTGTGTTCATTTGTGTCCACTGATGCTTCGAGTCTGCAACTTGTAGCTGGACTTGTTTCACTTTTTCTTTGATCTTTTGTTCATGCTGTTGCACTTGGTGTTTTGGTTTGAACTTGCAGTTAAGAACATTTGCATCTGGTCTCATTACTGTGTTGCATTCTTTGATGGTTCATTGGTGTTTGTACACTTTTGTTGCAGTGGTTCCATATCTCTGGTGCACTATGCCGTAGCCTTGGTCTTTGTTACATTCCTATCCACTGAGTTATTGCAGTTTCACTTGTATACTTAAGTCAGTGCTGTCTTTGATGTTGTACTTTGGTCTATTGGGCTGCATACATGTTGTAGCAGTATTGTCTCGAGCTCGACAGTGTTGTTTTCTTGCTTTGATGCATTTACATGCTGTGGTCTTGCTGCAGTTTGGTCTCATATTCAATCTTTGATCATGTTGGCTATTTGGTCGAGTTCATTTGAGTTAGTGGAGTTGTTTTATTGTATATATATCACATGTTTTGTTTCATGTTGGCTTGAGTCTGCAGAAGTTGTGATAACTGCTTCATGCTGCTGGACTTGTTTTTGTACATTATTTGAATTTGCATTGATGCATTGTCTTTGCATTCCATGTTGCATGCATGAGTCTGGTTCTCGGCCTATTGCATTTGATCACTGAACTTGACTGTTTAGTTTCATGTGTACTTTTGATTTGCGCTTGAGTTGAATCCAGTTACAAAAACTCGGGTTTGACCTTGTGCTCGTGTCCTGGTGTATTGCATGTGAGTTGAACCCGGTTTTTTATTTGGGTTTGACCTGTGCTCACCTGTCCCTGTAAATCAATCAAGTGTATATATCGGCGTGCACGTCCTTGTGGTATATACAGTAATACACTGTGTATGTCACAAGTTGTTCGTGTATGATGAATTCAAATATAAATGATGACGAACAACCCAAATAACTGAGGCAAAAATTATTTTCAAAAAAAATATTTTATTTTATTATTGCAAAAATATTTCTTTTTCAATTTTACTGCGTTAGTGAATTTTTTTGCAGATTTCTCAGATGCTGGATTCAAACTGGAATGAAGTTGAAGATAAATATGAGTATGAGTGATATGTAGTGAGGTGATGATATGTAAAATAGTGATGTAATTGAATTTGTATCAAAGTTGTATAGTGAATAGTGAGAGCTTGAATTTGTATACTATTCAAAATTGTAATAAATATTTGTTTGAATAAAATATTCGTTTGAATTCAAATTCTGTGTTATTTATTTTATTCAGCAAATATTTATTTAATCTGTGAAAAATAAAATAGTATATTATCAAATACATTTAAACGAATGTATATATGTTTATTATCATCAAAAAAAAATCATATAAGCGCATATTCAACAATGCCCTCTAAAGGTCGCACACCCGTGGGGAAACCTATGGGTGATAAGGGCTAGAAAAGACCTCATGATGGTTTGAGTAGCCAAATTGGCAAGGCAAGAAGAAGAAGAAAAAGGCACAGAAGAAGTAGGCTCTCCACCTGCCTTTTTTGAGACAGTTTCTTTTTGTCTCCTTTCAGTTGTACCATTTGTTTTCCGTTTGTATACAGGTTATGCTTGTGCGGGATCAGTCACTGCAGTTGCCGTACATAAAAATGAATGTGATGAAAGATCGTTATTCTATTTCAATATGTGTTCCATTTACATTTTTTCATTTTATATGTTATTCCTATCTATATACAACTACCTGCATATATAACATAACTAAGTATAACTTTGTACATATAAGATCGTTTATGCCTGGAACTGCTTTTACTTACTATGACCTTATACATATAAGTAAAATTCCATCAATTGCTTTAGTTATATACTATTATTTAGTTCTATTTACTTTTTCCAAAAAAAAATCATTTGGCTAGAAAACTAATATTGGACCTACTCTATGGTTATTCTAGTTTACCGTTGGCCAAGTCTTCTTTGACCATTAACAAGCTATTAATAGACCGAGTTCCATATTGTTTCATATCTCCGAGAAATAGTGGTCATGCAACATCCCGGTTTTGAGAAATAATTAATTGAAGTTGATAATAATGATTAATTAATTAAAATGGATCTTAGAAATTAAATACGAATTATTTTGGATCTATTTTGGAATACTGGAATTTTATAATAAAATAATTAAGGATGGAATTAAATTGTTTTAAAGGTAGTTATATTTTAAAAATTATGGAATGAATTAGTCTTGGAAATCTATTTAATAAATGGACTTAGAATGTAAAAATATGTGATATTTAAATTAAAAATGAGTCGAAATGTGGAAAATAAACTCTATCTAATTTCAAATACCGAATGAATATTTAAATAATATAAATATAATTTTATTTGAAAGTTTACATTGAATAGAATTAAATAAAAAAATAGTATTATAAAGGAAAAGAAAATAAATAAATATATACCAGGCTTTAACTTATGCCCAACTTCCTATGCCCAAGCCAATAATCCAAAATCTTGATTATTCTTATATCTATACTTTTCGTTTCTAGGCTTCTTCCTTTATTTGGTTAATAGTAATCTATATATACTTTCTGATAACTTATCTCCTTCTTCATGTTGTAAAACTATTAAAACCTCTTTCTCTTTAGAAAATCAAAATAAATCAAATAAATTGTAATAAATTCCTACATTTGGATATGTTCGTCTCGACACTGACATACACATATGCAAGGAGGGAATTTAGGTTTCATTGATGCATTTTAGTTTTATGATTAGAACAGAGAATGGAAGAAGAAAGGAAAGCTATAGGTGAGTGTATATGCTAACCCAAAAAGTGGATCAACACCCTCGATTGATTGTGAAAGCATCAGCCATGTTCTTACAGAGAAATAGTATAGAGAATAAACATTAAAGAGCATAAATAGAAAGAAGACAAGAAGGTTTTTATAGTGGTTCGGTTGTAAATGAAGCCTATGTCCGCTTTATAGTTTTTATTATTGACTGTTTGCTGTTACAAAGTTGATCGAATTACAAAGTTCTTGAATACCCCTAGTCAGATCAAGTCCCTAATGCTAGAGTTCATTGGAGAATCATAGTGAATCCATTGGATAACTGTTGTGAGGAAGGAGAGCAGTGAAGAAAGATTTTTGCAGAGTTTCAGCCACCAGTTCGAAAGTTCCCATTTATGTTGCAGATATGAGAGTATTTATAGAATTTGGAGAGTTACTGGGCCAAGCCTCTTTGCCAAACGCTTGTAGATGATCACAAGAAGGCATAATGGAAGTTCTATCATGACCCAAGCTAAAAGCATGGATCGTTAGCGATCCATATGTTATGGATCACTAGCGATCCATAAGGTAAGCACGAAGGCGAGCCAACTTCTTAATACCCTTCATATCTCTTGTTCCATGAAGGTCGCTGCCACTTGATGAAATGGTATGGATTGCTAGTGATCTATAGCATATGGATCGCTAGCGATCAAAATACTTAGACTATTTTTGGACATTGCCTTCTAGATAGCCTTTGTTGTCTTGTTTTGATGTTGTTCATGTAGTTTCGTGGCACATTGCTTTGTTTTGATGACAGTTTACTTGCTATTTGTATTTGACTGCTGATTGACCTAGATGAATGCTTGTCTCTTGATTTAACTAACTCAAAATCTCATCAAATTCAGTCATTATTCCTATAATATAGATTGAATCATGATACAAGAAACTCGATAAACTCACAAGTTAATACCATGGATCGCCAGTGATCCATGTCCTTGGCGTACTTTTATTTCCTCTTCCTTTGGCCTCTTGTTCTGGTCCCCTTGGTTGGCTTTGGTACTATTTTGACTCGATGACGTTGTCTTGACTTCTTCTGGATTCTGCTGGGTTAAAAACCTAGATAACATTTTCCCTCCCCCCCCCCCCCCAGAGTTTGTCTTAGTTGAAAACAAGGCATGCTCTGGAAGTAATTGCTTTTCAGTTTATGCTTGTTGAATTTTAAGTAGTCATGTTTGGGCCACATGAATTCGAATTCGACTAGACCGTCGCTTGCTGATTTTTGCCCTGGACTGCCGTTACTTGTCATAAAAGACCAAATTTCTCACCATTTCTTTCTATAATGCCTTGAAGTAGTATATAAATTTCACTGTGCAAATTTGAGGTCAAATGCGAGCAATTCTATGGATTGCAAGCGATCCATCATGATGGCTCTCTAGCGATCCAATTACTTAGGTTTTTTTTCTTTTTCTGTTCTTATTTAAACCTGTCGAGCCGACCTATTCCACTTTTGTTTTACGACCCGAGCTTTCCTTTGCAACCCAAGCCATCACCTTCCTGCAATTCGACCTACTTCGATCAATCCCTAACTTCGGCCATCTCTCCGGCGTAACTGATCATTCATCCTGCCGTTGACTCTGTAGCCTTGCCGCCATTGCTTCACTGTTGCTTCTAGTCCCTTCTAACTGCCATTGAACAATCCTTAGCCTAGCCAGTTTGCTTGCATAAATCGCCGCCGATCCACTGATTAGGTTGCTAGATCGAGATCTTCAACTATCCTTGCCTTTTCATTACTGATTCAAGGTGGTTTGATAATTAAGTGTTCGTTTATCGATTTGGCGACGGAGTTGTATTCGTGATGTTAGTCAAGAAAAGTCCGAGTCGATTACGTCTTAATAGAGGAAGATGGTAACTCGAGTCATGAGTTCTCCATGGAACGACATTCGGGCTTTGCCCCGGTGCTTGACATGTTTTGCTGTCTTCGTCCATTGAGCCAGAATTGACTTATGCCAGATCCCATTGCCGATACCGCACGACACATCGTGATTTGTTTTCGTCCATCCGGAGGATTCGCATTGGTTTTGCTTTGTTTTGTATGCATGGTGTACCCGACCGTTTTGGACACACGTCCTGTTATTTATAATGAAGAGCCCGTCTTCTCGCCATATGTCTAACAGAGGAAGTCATGTGCTTTCGGAGGCCGAGTCGTCGTTTGTCGCCCCTCCTCCTTCTACTTTATAGATTAAATATGGCCAGCTAGTTCCTATCTGTTCGGTCTTGGATTGAACTCCTCCTAATTTTAGAGTTCTTCTCAATCCATCGAAGAGAGCCTCCTTCATGATTACTGCTATAGTCTTGCACAACATCTACCACATCGTGGCATTCTGGAGGAAGACACGCACCTCCCAAAGAAAGATGAATTTTCTCTTATACCGCCTCCGGGATATACTGCCTGTCATCTATATATGTGCCTAAATGGAGCAGTTCCCCCCTTCAAGGACTTTTCAAGCGAAACCCTCTTGAACTTGGGAATCGCTCCGTTTCAGATTCATCCCAACGAATAAGCTATTCTAACCTATCTGCATTTTATTTTCATTTGGACTCTCAATCTTGCCCTGAGATGCGACGGGTTAAGATATTTTATCTCGTTGAAAAGAAGAGACGAGTGTCCATCTTTGGTTGTGATTGTGTCCCAGAGAAACCATGAAATTGTGTTACGACTGCAGAGCAATTTATCTCAACTCAAAACCCAACACTTCTTCGTTAGGTGTCTTGAGGGATTCAATCATCTCTGGACGATAGGGGATAAGTTCTTTTTTCTCACTTATAGAGCTTCGATATGTTGCTACGGAATTTTTATCTAGTCATATACTTTCTACAATTATTCCAAGGATGAACAAAAACATATCTCTTGACGAGACTTTCCAAACCCTATAGGCTGTCGATGTTGAGGGGATATCAGTTAAATTCTTGTTTACAGAAGAAAACCTACTTCAGTACGGGCTGTTGCATTCGGGGAGATCTGCAGTACCCGTTGAGGTCCCATCCCCTTCTTGATCCAGGAAACGTACGCGATCCACCTCTTCATCCCATGGTACCAAGGAGGGTGTTTTTTAAGTGAAGGAAGGCTTGTCCGACGAGTTGGCTGAAGAGACTCACGAGGGAAAAGATGCTGCGACTGAAGCCAATTGCCCGGCTAAAATGCCCTTGATTCCAGAAGAAGAGGAAGAGGATTTTAATCAAAGAGAAGGCAAGGCCATGATAGACATAGAAAAGGAGGAGGGTGAGAATAGGAGCAGTAATGATGAGTCTTCCTCCACTGACGATGATGAATTCTATGTAGAATCCGATGATGGAGATTCTAAATCATGCGTCGAGACTCCGGGGATGAGTTCGGTGTTCTGAGCTCACCTTTCCTAGCCATGAGCTTTAAAGATGATGCTCCAAAAGTCAGATGACTTTGGGATTCTCCTGTCAAAGAGTCTAGCATTGACTTTGGAGATTTGAGTAATATTTATGTCGATTTTGACGTGCTCATGAGGGAAGACATCAAATTTAAGGAGGTGTCTCCTTATTCGGGCCACACTGCGCCTGAAGTTAGTCTGATTCCTTCCACGACATCTGCCTGATCTGGTTTGTGACGTCGTTTTAGGCTCTCCCCCAAACACATTACATGTTTCACTAGCGTTACACTCATTTATACACATATTTTTCATACTTATTCTTCGTTTCTAAGACTCTTTATTTATTCCTCATGTCAAGTACCATGAGAGGATGTGGACTTTATGACGATCTTAAAGAATTTACCAATTCTCAATGATGGTCAAAATGACCTTCCGACCATCACTAGCCTTGTGAGAGGAGGAATGGAGAAGAAGAAAAGATTCAAAGGCTAAAGGTCGTCGCCGAGACGAGAGAGAATGGGGTCGAGTGTACAAGGGTGGATATGAGAAAAGAAAGACTCTCAATGAGCGAGAGGAGCTATCTAAAAAGTCAAAAGTTGAGCATGGTTCTCATTTCTTGGAACAACAGTCCTTCGCTCCGGCACCCACTTCAATCAGTCCTGAAATTCGGGTCTCTTCTATCTTCGTTCATCTTCGTCTTATGTTCCCTCTTCTCATGTGGCGCTTTCCCTCGGTTCTTTATGCCCGAACCGGAGATTTGCCTATGTTCTTCCATCTGGTCCTCCCAGGCTTATACTAGCGCTCCCTGGGTGGTTTTAAATGGGAGTTAAATTTGATCATGATCTTTATCTAGTTCGCAAAGATACATACATGCCCCACCTTCAAGCAATCTAGAATGATTTAGAGCAGGCCGAGGGGTAGGAGAAATTATGCAAACATTTGGCGGACACGAACCGTAGTAACTATCAAGAAATTATCTCCTTCGAATTGAAGAAGGATGACTATGAAAAAGAGCCGGTGGAACGCGACGCCAAAGTCAAGCGCCTGGAAGAAGAAAGAGATGCGGTGCTTTGAGAAAACAAGAATAGCGCCAGCTTGCTAAAGAGCTAAAAGAGGCTCATGAGGGAAAAAAGATCATCTGCAGGGACGAAATTAAGAAGGCTCATGCAGAAGAAGCCAAGTTAAAAGAGAATGTGGCAGCTTGTAGTGCGACAATTGAGGCCCAAAAGAAGACCATTTCCGACCACGTCCTTATTGTAGAGGGGCATAATAAAATAATTACAGAATATGAAGAAGTTGTGAAGTCGCGTGATAAAACCATCTCCGACCAGGCTGATACGATTGCCAGGCTCCAAGATCGAGTTGCGTAGCTTAGCGTCGATTAAGCTCATATCAAAGTTGAAAAGGCCGCCATTACAGTGGATTATTTGGAGCTTCAAAACGCCTTCGAGAGAAAGATGGAGAAGATGTATGAGACCATCTTCAACTTTTATGTCAACTCCCTGTTGCACTAGGGGAGTCTCAATTACTTGGGCCCTAAATTCCCATGCACCCTCGTCTTAGTTTGGGAGGAAATCTTGACCCGTTTCCGTGATAGCAGGGATGTTTATACCAAACGAGAGCTAGAGAGTGCTTATCTTAATGAAGAATCTAAAAAAAGTGTTGGTAGAAGGCTGTAAGGTTTACGAATTGAAAGGGAGAAGTAGGCCGCCGATGCTGTTAGGACAATGACTGCCAGAGTTTTGCTAGAACCTTTTATTTCTGGTCCCGACAAACGATCGAGGCAGCCCTGCAATCCACCGACAATTTCTGGGCTTGAAGCTTCTCCACGGGTTGTGGAACCATCCAAGGAGAGAGAGGGTAGTGAGTATGAGGTTGACATTCTAGGTCACTTCTTTGGTGCAAGTAATCTCCTTGTTTTCCCCGATCTTGAGAACTTTCAACTCATGTTGTTAGAGTAGGACGAACTTAATGCTTTCATTTTTGATCTTATAGGCCTGTCTTCCTTATCTGTCGATCCGCCATTTTTCTCGGTTCCTGGACCTGTTGCTATTTCAACCATGTCCGTGCTCATTTATAAAGCTGCTCAGGTTGCCGTGTCTGGCCCCGCTCGCAACCGAGATCGGAGTTCGAGAAAATTGCTGCATTACATATCTTGAGTGATCCTTCGTATCTTTGGAGGGTGACTTCACGGCGGTCAAGGTTCGGGAGCAAGAGACGTAGATAGAGAAGCCAAGAAAATCTCTATGACAATTGGTTGCTATCAAGGAGGAGAAAGTTGAAGCGATAAAGTCCTATAAGAGCTCTAGTAGATCTCAAAAGCACAAAGACTAAAGGGGAAGCTTCCAAGAAAGTTGAAGTGCCAGAAGAATATATCAGCACCGAGGACATAGTTGACATTACCAGTAGCGATATTACTCTTAAGGCGAAGTAGAAACTTCAAACGAAAGGCGAGAAGGGGTAAGGCGAATAAAGGCATTGAGAAGCTTGGATGGTGGTTAATCTGATTTTGAGTCATTTTGTGTTGTTTTTTTCAAGTGTAGAGTGTGCACTCACTGTTTTTATTGCGTTGTCTGTACGTTTTTCCTTTTATTGGCCGATATTGTGTGGGTATGACCTCCACATTTTGAACTTGTAAAGAAAAAGGATATAAGTAATATACTGCTAAAATTTTGACTGTGACTTTGGTTATCTACTTATCTATGTACTTATGTCTACTTTTCTTACTTCTATTTTATTTTATCTAGTCTTGTGAATACTTCCAAAATTCTTTATTTGAAGTAACAGAACTTGTGAAATGTTTTTGTGTTTATGTTTTTCTATTTGAGTACCGGTGTATGCCCCTAGCTTATTGGGCTGTTTACTTCGAACACTTGACAAACGATCGGTAACTTATTGTTTGAATAGTCTGCATAGAAAAACTTGAGACAAAACTAAGTTATGATTTGAATTTTTATAAGTTTAATAACTTTAGTATACTATCTACGGTATATAACATATGTATGTTGGAAATGCAAATAAAAATGTAACTTAGGTGTAGTGTATATGTGATAACATGGATTTTTGGACATCTGTTAATTTGGTAATTCGCGGGATTTAATTTATTAAAATAATAATTTGTAAATTAACATAAAATAAAATTTGATAATTAAAGATGTTTGGATGTATATATAAGTGGATTTGAAACTATAATAGTTGAATTAAAATAATGAATCTTAAATTAAATTATTAATTATATAAATTGATATGTGTAAACTCTATAATGATGAAAATCTTTAGTATATACATATATAAATTCATTATGGAAATATAATCCTACTAAACATATTAACATAATCTTTTAAATAAGCGGGAAAAATTTGTGTTTTCAAAATCAAATAAATCATGTGTTCTTTTTGTATGTATTTATATATATTAGTAAATGGCAAATAAGGTTTAGATTTGAAATTCAAACATCTTGAATAAATTGGTTCTAAAATTCTATATTTTAAAGGATGGTGTGTATATATATAATTAATTATAAGTGTTTAAATTGGGTTTTTAATTCAATTTCTTTTAAAGTAAATATAGATTAAATAAAAGAAAGTTTAAATGCATAAAATAGATGAAATATTGAAAATAAGTTTTAATACTTGTAAATATATAAAGCATAAGTGGAAGCTGTGACGACCCGACTTTCCACTCTCGAAAAATCGCGTCATCTTGAAGAAAGAAAGGGATAGAAAAGAGAATAGAAAGAAGAAAAGAAAGAAACAACATCAGAATCTTACAGCGGAACGAATAATTTATATTAATAACATAAATATTACATAGTTTACAACCACTATCAGAGTACAAAGATATACAACACATACTAGACAGTTATAAGCATATGTCTAGTTATACAACTCAATACAACAACTCAGAGAACTACACATAGCGGAATACTATATTTATCTACACGCGGAAGCCTCCTGCTCCATTGCTCCTCCACAATTCGTCAAAGCTAACCTGAATCCTAACCTGAATTCCCTTGACTACTCATAAAAATTTGAGTACCCAAGAGTTTATGAAAAACAAAAATAAACTCCGGGTCAGACATGGGTCTGGTGTGAGTAACAGGTTAAAGTTGCTTAACTTTCAAAAATCTTTTGAAAAGAAAAGGTATCACGTAAGACTTCCCACACATAAACATGGAAAAGTTTTTACCTTACGCTAACCAAAACATTTGATAGGAAATCCGATGATATTATAATAGTGTCTAGGGTTTTCAAATAAATATGAAATAGCCGAAATTGTACATGATTAAATTCCAGCTACTAG
The DNA here is from genome assembly GCA_030765085.1 of Allium cepa. Taxonomy (NCBI): domain Eukaryota; kingdom Viridiplantae; phylum Streptophyta; class Magnoliopsida; order Asparagales; family Amaryllidaceae; genus Allium; species Allium cepa. The sequence goes on along the minus strand of CM060932.1, from coordinate 237,623,875 downwards.
CTACAAAAGTGGGTAATACAATCAAAACCATTGGCACTTATTGGATTTTGGATTCCATACAATGGCAGGGCTACTGGGGTACCACCCGTCACAGTACGTGGCCTAGATCAACGTACCGAGGATCACTCCCGACACCCTGCAACACAAAGCCGGACCCATTCCTTATTGAATAGTTCCAAACAAGACAACCCCGTGGTTGTTGCTAGAAACCACCCACACAGCCGAATATAAAGGGACTTCTAGACAGGGATCAATCTTGCTCTCCAGTGGGCGCGACCCACGAAGCTTTGCTGCACCTCCCCTGTTATAGCCATTCCCGGTTGATGAGGCTTGAGGCTACGATTACGTTTATAGGACATATCACTTAGAATGCTCATCGTCCACCTGACGATGTTCTGAAAGCATTCAATCCATACAAGTTTGTTCCGGGTTCGAACGAAACCGAAGGCATTATCTCGTTACACTCATTTTGGAATCACCCTCAGAGTTAACGACAATAACCCTTGCACTCTAAAACACCTTCTCGAATCTATAAGAACTAATTCCGTCAACTTATTACGAAATCACCCACAGAGTTATATTGACTCATAGTCCTTACACCTCGAGTCTTCACAAAGCTCCACTTTGATACACGACCTAACGTTATTTGGAATCGATGTGGTTTTCGGATATCCAAATATGGAAACCCGATCCCGGTCTCATCGAAAACCAAAGCGTGTCTTTTAAGGTCCAAGTTGTTTTAAAGGTTTAAAACAATTCAATTACAGTATCTATATACACACAGATAGATAACTCACAATTACAATTGATAATTAACATTATCACATAACAGGTAATTCACATCATCAATATCATATAGATATACCATATATCACCATCACTCTAGATAATCTAAGTTATCATCACAATACAATCAAACATCCATACCACACAATATCATTTATCTCATTACTGATATCACAAAGCATCCAAGACAATCAACTTCAACCATTCATCCATAAGCAATGATTTACTCATCACCATATAATTAATTTAAAATGAATTAAATTAATTACCCATCTTTAATTAATTTAAAATAAATTAAATTAATTACTTCACTAATATAAATCTTGCTTACTCTAACATTTAATTGATTAGAATCAATTAATAAATCCTTCATTATTAATCACCTAAATTAATCACTCTTGATTAATTACCCTTAATTACATCCATGTAATTATCCTCAATTAATTTCATAAAATTAATTATTCCCAACTAAACAGTAATTAACCTTTAATTACTTAAATTAATTAATTAATCATAATTAATTATTCTAATCCTTAATTAATTACATTAATTAATTTCCTTTAAGTACCTATTATTGATTAATTAATCATAATTAATCAACTTAATTACATCATTAATTAAAATAATTAATGATCCTTAATTATTCCTTAAATTAATTACTCCAAGTAATTAACAAATTTAATTACTATATTAATTCAAATTAATTATCCTTAAATTAATTTCGTAATTAATTTCTTGATTAGTTACTAAATAATTAATCCAAATTACTCATTCTTAAACATCTCCTTAATTACAATCTGTAATTATTAAGTAATTACTTAACTAAGTAATTTCCAAATCATTAATTACATAAAGTAATTATCTATAAAACCCAAGTGTTTATAATTAATTAAACTTAACTAATTAAAATAAACAATCACATTAAATTAAGTTAATTACATTAAGTAATCAATTCCTTAATTACTTTACTAAGTAATTATACTCAAACTATTCACAATTGATTATTATTAAATTAATTAATCTAATTAATTATAAAAATTAACTACATTAATTAATTGTTAAATAATCATGGTTAATAACCAGCATTAACCATCCTCAAATTATTTTATAAGGTAATTAACTTAAATTAATTACCATTTAAATTATCTTTAATCATTCATTAATTAAAGTTAATTTATTAAATTAATTAACCTTAAATAAAAACTTAATTACATAACTAATATTCATTTATCATTAATTAATAACTCAATTAATGATCTCAATTCTAAATTGATTAATCATTAATCAATTATTAATTCCAAATTTAATTAATGAATAAAATTAATTAATTAATCTTAATTACCTTATTAATTAATTCTAAAACATAAATCTTAATCAAAATTTTAAAATAAAACATAACTTAATTATGTTTAAAACAATTTAATTCAAAACAAAGTACTTATGGAATTACCTTTAAATTTCAATTTAAATTCAAGTTTAAAATAGAAAAATATTAAACTTATCAAATTTTAAATAATTTGAAACTTATTTAAAATTACAAGTCAAAACAAAAGTTTGAGTTAAGAATGCAATCATAAGAATTTGAAGTTAAATTTATTTCAAAATTTTAGAAGTTTCAAATCATTTATGTTTTAAAACTTTCAAATTTAAATCTTCTTTTAAATTAGAAACTGAACTTCATTTTAAACTCAGATTTCCAGATTTTAAAATTTATCTTTAAATCTTGCTTCATATTTTAAAACTTCATTATTTAAAATTTCAACTATTTACCAAATTGAAATAGTTAATTAAGTTAAGAATTTAAACTTTTATTTCAAAACTTGAGATTTAAATTTGAATCTAAAATTCAAACTTGCATTTGAATTTTCACTTAATCCTTACTTTAAATAAATCTAAAGAATTTACAATATTTAAAACCCAGATTTTAAATTTCAAAACCCAGATTTAAAGAAAACAGAAAAACAGGTTTCAATTCAAAACCTGGAATTTCAATTCAAATTAGTAATTCAAACTTGAGTTAAATTTTAAACCTAAATCTTATTTAAAACCTATAACTACAGATTTTTAAAATTTAAAACCCAGATTTACAACAAAACAGTTTCTTTCTGAAACCTGGAAAACTACAGAGTTCAACCCGAGACAAATCCATTTCTACTTCGGGTTTTATGCTCTCCCACTTCAAGTTACTAACCAACTTACTTCGAGTAAAATTTCAGACCTTCCCTGCAATACCAAAATTCAACCTGAAAAACAGGTTACGGGTTTCTGTTCCACCTGTCAATGGCCATCTCTTGCCATTCCGACCATCTGGCAATCCACCCCTCCGGCCATAAACTCCCTCACACATCAACTACCCACACACCAAAAATCAAAACACTCGATCAATCCATCTCTTCACACTGCCCCCATTCCTAACCACTGTTCAAACTAGGTTTTAAAAATTTCAATTCAAACTGGAACATATCTATTAATTAAAATACACTTCTCTGATTTTTACAAGGACCTATGATCCTTACTTAATAACACAGAAGAGTTCTAACATTCCTCAAGTTACAGATTGCAAGTATTGGCACAGATTCATATTTTTATTCAAGAACAAACTGTAGATGAAACACATACCTAAAATTTTCAATACTTGATTTAGAAATCAAGTTACAGATTATATTTTTGATTTGTATTACTGAATTGTTATATTAATTGGATTGGGTTTGATTTAAAATTGAACATGCATGATGTTCCTACAGTTTCCAGAGTTAACTCATAATTTTAACTTCTTGACTTTTAAAACATGAACCGATGAATACAATACAACTTACTTTGCATCTAAACATGGATTAAACCTTGAGTTTATGAAGTTTTGAACTATATCTAAGCCTGGAATTCTAGAACAAGAAGAAATGCATCACAGTAATACAGGCATTCAAATCTCATACATATGCACAGACATATCCATCATACTCATCAGGCACTAATTTAAACAACTAAGTTAATTTAAATTAGTTTTGAAAATAAATTGTTACTCACCTAATTGATGAATGCAGACCCCTGTTTTGAATTTGCAGAACACATGCAGGCTTATAAAAATGCAGGTGCTTTCTCTGATTCTCAAATCTGAGTTGAATTCCTGATGAAATGCTCATGCTTATGATCCCATACACTTATTATTTGCATGTAGATGTAGATGATGCTGTAGCCAATTTCCATATGCATGCAAATGCCTTTCCTTCCCAAGTTAAAAAACAGTGTGCAGGAAAAAAGAACAGTGCAGGCCTTTTTCAAAAAAAATATGCAGATGTTCTTTTTTGCTTTCAGGTGGCATGCATATTGATGTTTGAGTTTAAGGAAGATGGGTTTTATTGTTGAAGAGAAGTGGAGTATGTAGGTTCTTTGATTTGAGATTTGCAGATGAAGGATTTTGAGAATACAAATTTGAATTGCAAATATGAAAATGAATTTTGATCTTCATTTGATTTAAGAAATGAAAATGCATTATGTATGAATGATGCAACTAATGTATTTTTCATATTTAATGAAAGAAAAGAAAAGAAAAACTAATTTTAACACTTTTCAAACTTTACAACACTTGTCTATATGAATACATATGAATTTAACACATGTTATCTTCTTTAAAGATAGTTAGTACTAATTATAAATTAATGTATATGTTAACTTAGTTTAAGTTGTTAGTTTATTTTAAAATATGTTTTATGAATTTACAAAAGAAATAAAAACAACAATGCTTTACAAATTAACTTGTACATATTAAAATTAAAACAAATGAAGATTTTATACTTTGAATTTAAATTCAAACTAAATTCAAAATCAAACAATTTCAAAGTAAGTTATAAATATAAATTAAATTTAAAATAACCAATTGCAATTTCTATTCAAAATTTATTTTAGAAAGACAATACAATATTAATATTGCTTTTATAAATCTCTTTTATTAAATAAAAATCATTTTACAAGAGATTATATTTTATTAAATAAATAATCCATTTTATTAAGTTATGAAATCATTTGTTGAATTTATTCTAAATTTAAAACAAGACCAATTTATTTAAAATATGAACCATATATTTATATTGGAAATAAAAATCAATTTATTATTTTAAAAAGATAAAATAACCAATTTAAATATTTATTGAAGAAGATTATTAAATTTATCTGAATAATTATTATCAGAATATCAATATCAATTTAATTTTAACTACAGATTATTAAATTGATATTGTTAAAAATTCCAGGATGTTACAGAAGCAAAGGATAACTACATTGACATTTGTTAGCTTAGTATATCTTGAATTAACAAGTGTTAGTTTGAAGTACGAGTGTCACTTATTTTTAATATTTATGAAAAGTATTATAAGGTTATACATATACATCTATTCATTTTGTTTTCTCATTTTTTAAAAACCTAAGAAACCAAAATCTGGAAAAGTTTATATCAACCAGAAAACAAAATCAAAATCTGAAAAGAAATAATCAAAACCAAAAGCATCTCCAACCTGATTCAAGAACAAGCTTCAAGCAAATCAAAGTCCAACTAAATATTCAAGCAAGAAATCAACTCAGTTTTATCAACAGCAATCAAATTTTCAAAATCTACAACCAGTAGCAAAATCATCAAGCAAGACCATTTCAATTTCAAGGATTCAGATTAAAAACAAATTCAGTTCAAATTCAAGTTTTCAAAAGATTCTGGCATTTGCAAATTTCCTGTTTTAAATGCATTTCCAGATTTTAAATTACGAGCTTCACTGCTAATTCAAGGTGAGTAAACATATTTTTTTTACAACAGTTTTAATTCTGGATTCCATTTGGATGTATGTATGAAAACCATATTGCTAGCCTGAATACTTGGATTGAGATGAATGCCTCTATGTATATAAGTATTAAATGCCTGTGTATATACAATATAGGCTCTGTTGTAATTACAGGTGTTTTATTTCTAAAAAAAAATCCAATTCCTCATCATTGAATCACTGTTAGCCTTTGATTTTCAATGAAAAGTGATTGAAATCATGCAATATCAGTACTAAAACTATGTTCTGGAATTTATATTAAATATTTGACTCGAAATTCTATAAATAATAGTAAAATTTATATTTGGGTCAAAAACTTATAAATTTAATTTTAAGATTGGATTGCGTGATTGTATTCGTGATATAAAATCATGATTTTTGATATATATCACGATTTTAGTTTGATAATTGATGGGTATTCTCGAGTTGAATGTTTTGGTCATTTTGGTCGATTGTCGTCGATCGGCGGTGAAGGAGAGGACGATATTTAGGCTGGAGGCGGTCGGGGTGTTGACAAACGTTGGAAAAATATTTCGATGATTTGTCATTGGCCGTGATGACCAGAGAAGGGTGAAGTAGGGTTTAATACCCTGATTTTTGTCGTTGATACTTCAGAATGGGTTGCAACATCAGGATGGAATCGGGGGCGATCGCGATAGGGTGAAGCGAAGGTGGAAGTTGTGGCGTAGCTTCTGGTAGGTCGATGGGTGATCTCGTGGTCGGAGGTAATGACTAGTGGCGGTTTTGGCCATTTGGGTTTGCTGCAGTTTCGTTCGAGTGCTCGATTTTCGATTCTTGAGTGATATCACGATCTGGGTGATCGCGTTGGGTTGCCGTGGTCGGAGTTAACTTGTCGAAAACCGGAACGTTGTTCGTCGGCGATCAGGGTCGATGTACAACTGCACGTGTACGGTTCGTGCATCTGGGTAGATTGGTTTGGGGAAGAAGGTCGGGCTCGGGTTTAAGCTCGGGAATGCTTGAGTTTTTCTCGAAGGAGGAAGAACAGGAAACGTCTAAGGAGGGACTAGGTAGAACTCGATGATGTAATGTAAATGTAAGCCAAGTTTTTATACAAAGTATTAACAAGTTTAAAACTAGTTACCAAAGTTTTAAAATATTTTTCAGACTGTGGTAATTAGATAATTATATAATGGGTTAATCCTATATATTTGTCAAGAATAAATTAAATGATGAAATTTAATAAAGTATTAATTATTTAATGTTTTAGGGATGGTTAATTGATTAATGAAATCAATTAAGGAAATAATTAATTAATTTAATCATTAGAAAATTAATAAAGGTTAAGTAATTTGTGTATTCAGTTTTAAGGATTGATTTGTAAAAGTGATTAACTAATTAAAGTAATTAATTTAAAGATGATTAATTAAAGATTAATCACTTAATGAAATTGATTTATGATTATGGAAGTGGTTAAAGAATAATTGCTTGATGTCATTTAATAAGGAAGGAAATAAATGGGAGATTTCTAAATGTGATTTATTTAATGATAATTTCTTAGTGAAAGTAATTAAGAATTAATTACTTATTGTAATTAATTAAAGGATTGACTAATTATGGAAATTAATTAAGGGTTAATTAAGGAGTGAGATTAATTATGGAGTGATTAATTAAGATGGATAATTAAAGGATAATTAATTATTTAGTTTGTAATTAATTAATGGTAATCTAAGTAATTAAAGAATAGTAATTGATTAATTAGAGATAAATTAAATTAATTTTGGAAATGATCAATCTTGCTTATAAATGATTGGATGATGTTAAATGCTTTGAATTGGTTGATATCTCTGATATGAAATGTTTTGTGATATGATATGCTTGAGTGGACAGTGATGACGTGGTTATCTATCGATGATGAATTACTGTGTAAAAAGTGACATCTTGTATTTAAAGTTCAATTGTATTTCACATGTATAACTTGGGTTAAGACGACATTGGGATCAAAGAGACAGGGTTCGGGTATTAGTAAATACCAGAAACCACTTCGATTCTTTATAGATTTGATATGCGAAATCAATAGGCTGGAATGGGATTGATTTAAATGACTGGACCATTTAAACTAAGTAAAGGTACTTAGGGATCGATTTGTGAAATAAGTGTTGAGCATAACAAGTAATGAACCCGTGGTGAAGTACGAGTTACCCTGGGTTTTTCTTTTATGATTTGAACTTAGTATTTCAAATTGTATGGGTTTACTCACGCTGGTTTCCAGCCTGACCCGGATGTTACTTTGATGTAATGCTCGGGTCAGACTGATGACTACAGATTTTCAGGTAAGGACGTTCTGGAGCTAAGGAGGTGAGCTGGATGGCAAAAACTTATGGAGTATATTCCGCTATGGTATACAGTTATTTATCTCGGACAAGTTAATCTTAACTATCTAGTGATTTTGTAAATGTTGTAACTCTGATGTATTAAATGTAATTGACTGATACAGTTTACTTTGTGTAAAGAATATTATTTAATATTATATTTTATCTGCTGCGACTGTGAGATTCTGAGTTTGGTTTTCTGTATCTTCTTCTCTTTTTTCTTCATTTCCTAACTATTTGGAATTTTCGGGATCGAAATTTCTAGGTCGTTACATTTGGTATCAGAGCAGAAGGTTAAGCAAGAACCTTGGCTCTAGTAGGATTACTCATTAAGGATGGGGTAAGTAATACCCTAAAATGAGTTGCGTATGTAAATATATGAGAGCGTACTTGTTATTTTCTTGTATAAAGGTTTTTAAATGATTTTAAAGGTAAATGATTCTATATAAGATTATATTTTATATATAAAGCAATATTTCTTTCTAATAAATATTAAGGTAATTGGTTGTTAAATCATTGGAATTAAATAAAATAATGAGAATTTAGTGGTACTAGAAATACAACCAAACCGAAATTGGATGAAGATAAGTTTGAAATGGATTCAAACTGAAATTAAAATCTTGAATTTGAAAAAGTGTTTCAGAATAAGATAATAATTAATTGGTTTCCAAATATGATAATCTTGGTTATTATCATAAATGATTGTTGTGATATAATGTGTATTAATGAGTAAGCAAAATGAAATGCTTTAAGGAAGTAAAACATTTAGGGAAGTATGACTTATAAATTGGGAATAAAGATGATCTAAATTGTGAAGTTTTAAATCTAGGTCCAGTTTCAAACAAGAGTTGTTTGAAAATTTAAAGGAGTTTGTTTTGAATTAAAAACCAAAGGTGGTTTAAAATTTAAGGATAACTTGGTGTGCAAAGGAAATAATATGTATAGGAATATACATAATATCAAAGATGGTTTGAAATAAAACTCTAAATGTTGAGTTTTAAATTTGGAATGTGACGTAAAACCCAAAGTGATACAAGTTTGAACTTATAAGTGGGAAGATTATTAATGTGAAGTTTAAAATTTAAAGTGGGAATTCAAATTTAAGCAAGGTTGATTGAATGAATGAATTGAATTTAACTTAGAAGAAGTTAAATAAGTTTAGAACAAACAATCTGAATTGGAAATTTCAAGATAAAAATTGAAATTTAACTTAACTTGGGAAGTTAAATGGTTGATTTAAAATGGGAGTTATGAGTGATCTCAAATTGGGTTGAGATCTGGAAATTGAAAACTGATGGATGTTTTAAAATAATTTGGATAATATTATCCTATTGTTATTAATAATCTTTAAATTGAGAATTGGATTTGTTTAAATGAATGAAGAAATGGAATGTGGTAATATATCCATTATTGAGATAAAAGGAAATTAAACTTTAATTCGAAATAAAGAATATGGAATCACTTTGAACTTGAGATTTGAAATGTTAAGGATTTGAATTTGTAAATTAAAATTATTTTGAACTCTTATGTGAACTTTGAAATAAGTTAAGTAAAGATAATTTAAAATGGAATTTTGAAATTTGGACAAAAAAATTAAATTGTTTAAAGATTTAGATTGTTGATTTAAAAAAAAAGTTAATTTTATTTAAGGGATTAAATCAACATTTAAAATTTAACTTGAATTTATAATTCGAGATGGTTTAAAGTTGAGGTTTAAACTGAATTAGTTTAAACTGAATTTGATTTGAATTAATTAGAATTGTGATTGAAGATGGATAAGTTTAAAATTCAAACGAAAATTTGAATTGGATAAATTTGAAAAGATTTGAAAGTGAAGTTGGTTCAATTTGAAATTAGTTCAAATTGAAATTTGGTTTGAATAATTTGGAATTAAAGTTGAATAGTTTCAAATTCAAATGGAATTTGATTTGAATTTGGGAATAAAATTGAGGTTAATTCGACTTGTATTGGGGTTAAATCAATTTCAATGGAAACTGAAGTTATTCAAATTGGGATTGAGTCAATTTAAATGGAAGAGGAAATTTAAATTGAATCGATGGGAATGGAGAATTGGGAATTGAACAGTTTGGCTCTGGACTATTTTCAAAATAAATTGTTTTAATATAAATCTATTTTTCCAAGCTACTTACTATACAATCTTTCTTTTTAAAGCCAAACTATCTTATAATTACTTTACAATTATTTTTGGAACTATTTAACAATTTTTCAACTGTTTATAAACTAATTACTGTTTTTCAACTACTTTATAACTAATTACTATTTTACAACTATTTTGCAATTATTTAAATTTCTATAACTATTTAACTATTTTCTAATTATTTTATAATTTTTTAACTATTTTACAGCTATTTTGCAACTAATAATTATTTTTCACCTACTTATCTATTTTTAACATTTAAGCTATTTTCTAAATTTAAGCTGGTCAGAGTGCAAACTGTTTATGATTAAATACCCAATTGAGATAAGAATTGAGGTGATAATCCAAACGGGATTGAAGCAACTGTGAATAGGTGAATAGAAATTAAAGTGAATGTGAATAGAAAAGGAGATTGATTTGGCTAATAATTAATAAAGATAAGTAAGGATGTATGTATATTATTCTATTCGCATAGCAATTTGATCCAGATTCGAGCACAGAATTTAGAGATAGTTATATCGATCCGAGTTGGGATCTTTCACTCGATTTTCGACGACGAACCTGGTTATGGATTGTTGATGGTTCTGGATATTCTCTATCATAGTTATGGCTATGCAAGGAGAATGATGGTTTCTGATCAAGAAACCAGATCTGAGTCCGCACTAGGAAGTCGGGTTGACAATACTAGTTTAGAAGTGAAATTGTGTGATCGAGTGAGCAATCAGATTGATATAGCATACAGATGATATATGTACATCATACGGGTTTGAATGAAATTGATATTGGGAAATTTGTGGGTAAGAAATGTAAATAATTTTTGAAATGAAAAGTATATTTTGTGAAATATATGATGAAATAAAGTAGAAATTGGATATTTCTATGATAGAAATTTACTTTATACAAGTAAGTAATATGGTTAATAACTTTATAAGAGTAATCAAATTTGAATATTAGATTTGGGATAAATAAAGTTATATATCTTTGTTATATAAGATAAATCCCCCCTTGTTGAATCTATTGCCGAAAGGAAAGGGTTTTTGAAAAGTATTTGAAGTATAAAGAGGGACTTTATACAAATACGAAATGATTCAAAGATTTTTCAAGATTATTTATATATATATATATATAAAGGATTGTATTAGAATGATTTTGCGAAAAGGTTTTTGGAACCTTAGGATTTGGAAAGGCTTTTGATTTTGGGAAAAATCAATTTTGGAACGTTTGAAAGCCTAGTTTGAGAATTATCGATTTTAGGAATCGATTTTGTGTAAAAGAGATTTTGATGAAAATCATAAAGGGTATTATTTGAAAGATACTATAAGAGTATAGTATAAAGTGTTTTGAGATTGGCTCTGGGGAAAAAGGCGCTCCCTTGAAATGAACTTCTCAGGAGTTCCACAGGGTGATACTGCCTTGAACCCTAAGGGGGGATCTAAAATTGATTTTGTGAGGAAGTCTAGATAAACTGAAGTTCCTGGGGATTATGTGTTGTGTGTAGTGAAAGTCGAGGGCGCTGATGCCTACAGAGACATTTGGGTTATGCTGTGATGACAGTGTAACTCGATGTCACCGCGATCTACTGCAGACCATAGCGAAAGTCGTATGTGCTGCTGAGAGCCAACAGTCTACGTTTGATTTTATATCGGTAGACTGCGACCTATGGTGACATAGCAAAAGTCATGTGTGCTGCTGAGAGCCAACAGTCTATGTTTGATTTTATATCGGTAGACTACGACCTATGAAGACATGGCGAAAGTCGAGAGGCCGTGAGAGCCTAAGGCTGTATTGGGACTTGACTGATGTAGTCTGCGACCTATGTAGGAGTGGTGAAGTTTCATTTGACAGTGAAAATCGAGGGCGCTGATGCATACAGTTACATGGACTTTTGCTGCGATGGCAACGTAACCTCGGAATGTAACTGCGACCACGGATGGGGGTGATGATTTCCAGAGCATTCTCACCAAAGATATTTCCTCTATTTTCAAAAATGTTTTCTATATTTTCAATCAAATTATTTTCCAAGTATTTTCACTAGGTGTTGAAAATTTGTCTACTAAGTACTTATAGATTTTCAGTCTTACGCCTGATCAACGTGTGACCGAATTTCTGTGAGAATGTGGACGGACTTGTTGAAACATCGAGTTATAAAAATATTTTTATATAAAAACTATTTTAGTAATATTATATCGATTTTAAAAAGTGTTTTAAAAATGATTAAAGAATAAGTTATCTGATTCTAAGTTATTGAATAAATTCTGTCCTCGTTCCTTTTCGCACATGAAAAGATTCAAAGGAGGGAGGAATGTGATAACCTGGATTTTTGGACATCTGTTAATTTGGTAATTAATAGGATTTAATTTATAAAATTAATAATTTGTAAATTAAAAACTAATAAAATTTGATAATTAAAGATGTCGAGATGTATATGTATAAGTGTATTTAAACTATAATAGTTGAATTAAAATAATGAATCTTATAGTAAATTATTAACTATATAAATATATATGTGTAAACTCTATAACGATGAAAATCTTTAGCATATACATATATAAATTCATTATGCAGATATAATCCTAGTAAACATATTAACATAATCTTTCAAATAAATGGGCAAAATTTATCTTTTCAAAAACAAATAAATTTTTTGTTGTTTTTGTATGTATTTATATATATTAATAGATGGCAAATAAGGTTTGGATTTGAAATTCAAACATCTTAGAATAAATTGGTTCTAAAATTCTATATTTTAAAGGCTGGTGTGTATATATGTAATTAATTATAAGTGTTTAAATTGGATTTTTATTTCAATTTCTTTTAAAGTAAATATAGATTAAATAAAAGAAAGCTTAAACACATAAAATATATGAAATATTTAAAATAAGTTTTAATACTTGTAAATATATAAAGCACAAGTGGAAGCTAAGGATAACTACAGTGACGACCCGCCATTTCGTCCATTCAAATCGACAATAATCCACACATGTCGGACTTGAATGATGCAAAATATCAGATTGTAAATAAATTTGTAGCAAATAAAATAAAATAAACAGAATCACAGACACAGAACAACCAGAATAACTCGCAGCGGAATATAAAATAACATAGTAGTTCATGAAGCTACTATAAGAGTCCCAACCCAATTACATAATAGCAGTCTGAAACAACATAATAGAAATACCAAATACATAGAAGTTCACTAATACATAAGATAAACTAGAACAGCCGAAACAGAAATAGATATATAAATAGATAGGCAGAATCTCCGGCAAAGACCAGCTCCAAAAAGAGAATCCAAAGCTGTGAATACTCAGGCTGACCCGAGCGTAAAGCAAAACACAAAACACTCGAGTCAGGACAATATATACTTATATAATGTAAACCAAATCAAGTGAACTGTAATAAAGATACAAGTAACTTAAAAGATGCATGGGACCGCCCATCCTCTAAGGATCCGTTAAACTATTTACTATATAGTAATATTGCACTATTATAATAATGTCTACAGTAAAATAAACATACTTTAAAATAGCGTTCTGGGCTACCCATATCACCCTTCACACATAATAGTCCCAGTAGTCCATCCAATATCAGCATATCTCCAGATCAGGAGACTACCCTAAATACTCCATGGGCTATGGGAGAAAAACAAACTCGTTGCAAAGGCTCGTTATGTTAGGTGACACGACACACAAGGCAATGCTAGGGTAGATATACCAATTACGCACACGGACTGGTGGTAACGTAGCAGCCACTACGCCCATCCCGAACAACACTCCAAAATCAAAGGGTGCACCCAATCGATCACAATAGTAATAGAATGGTATCGAAGAAGTGTGTCCAACCAGAAGTGCTACCTCCTTTGGCCCGAGATCGCTCCTGTTATAGCCACCTTAAGCTAACTCACGGGAGTCAGGTCCACGTAATGTACCTCAGGAACGTTGTCACCATCCTTCTTCATTCTGGAATCTCCACTGCGTATACAGTTGTTAAAGTGGTTTTTGGTATCGACAGAGAGTATGTCCATATCCGATCCCGGTCTCTTTAACAACCAATCGTTATTATAACCCATGGTTATAATTTAAAAATGGTATTTATATTTCAAAAATCAAATATCATTTAAACAATTCAATATCATTTCAAATCCATTTCAAAATATCCAACTATCGTATCATTTCAAAACCACATTCATTTTATTTAAACTACAATTTCAATTCACATTTCAAAATAGTTTATATTTCAAATCGAATTACTTCATTTAAATCATAAAAATGAAGTTATTACATTTAATAATTAAGTTATTAAATTTTCAAAATTTTATTCTTTCAAAGTTCATTTATTCACTTAAACTTATCAAAACAATGAAAATTCACCTTTCGCAGCATTTGGAAAATGCTACAGAAAGCTACTTTCAAAACAGTTCAATTTAACAAAAGACGGCATTCAAAATGCTGTAATAAGGTTGCTTTAGTTTCAAATAAAACTTAGTTAAATTCAAAAATTACGGCACTTACAAAGTGCAATAATAGCCTTTAATTAAATTTTCCCTTTTAGTTCATTTACATCGACTACAGCATTTACAAAATGCTGTAATATCATTTACATTAGAAACAATTGCATTTCAAAAATGCAATTAATTTAAATTTCAAATATTCAATATAATTTCACAAACAATTTAATTTTTATTTAAACCATTTCAAACTTATAAAATCATATATTTTTCACTTTTATAACCATCATTTAATTTTCCTTAAATTCATGATTTTATAAAGTTAAATTTCCATTCAAAAATAAATATTTAATAGTAATTCACATATTAAATTCAAGCATTAAATTTAATTCATTAAATTAACTTTTTAACTTAACTCTTAATTTTAAATTTTCAAATATAACTTATTTTTCATCTTATTTACTCAACTTAAAATTCATTTTTAAACAAAATTCACAAATTTCCAATTTAAGTTACATTTCAAATTTCAACTTAAATATTCATTTATTTAACCTTTTTAACTTATTCAAAAATCATTAATATATTATAAAATCGTTTTAAATTCATTTTAATTCAAAATATCATAAATTTATCATATTTTCATATTTAATTTAAATTCCATTTAATTAAATCAAAATTTCCAAAATAACTTACATTTCAGATTTTCTATCTTTACCATTAATTTATTTCACTTATAAATTCTTAGAAAATCAATAATACTTTACAAAAATCATTTTAATTAAGTTTAAATCAAAATATTATAATATTTACATTTCTAAAATATTTTAAATTTTTTAGAAAAATGTATTTTAACCACGGGTCTGTATATAATTTTCTACACTAGGTAAAGTGATATAGATAATATATCATTCCAATCCGTAATTTACAAAGAAAACCCGGGTTTTATCATTTCCTATCATTTCAGCCCATAATGATTTTCCCATATTCTAAAGTCCGTTCGGGTATGTATAATATCAACCCATAGTGATTCTAATCTAAAGGGAACCTGCAGTGTGATAAACTGATATAAATAACAGAATAGCATAATATAACAGTAACAGATGTTAGAACAGGTGTTTAAGCAAGGGTGAACATCATATAATCATAAAATAGCAGATATAATATGGTGATGCATTTTACAGATTCAAATGTGATCGGTTTACTGGTTATATAGGTATAAAACTGTCTGGTGAGAATAACTCACTGCTATAAGGTGAAGACACAACCAAAACACGCAACAACGATCTTCAGAGGCACGAAAGCACGATAATGATTCAGATTGGAAGAGACAAAGATTAATCACCTTGAATACATTCAAACAAACAAAACAATCTACATAAGTTTTCAACCCAATATAATTAAACAATGTTATAATAAATGCATAAAACAAAGCTAAAATCTTTGCACTTCCTTTCAACCACTTATGCTTCAGCCAAGGGTCAGAAACACACGGCTAAGTATGGGTTAGGATCTGGTTTTTGGGTTCACAGGATCGGCCAAACATGGGTTTGATGATGGTGCAAACATTGGTGAGCATGAAACAACACAAGCTAAGGCAACATATATGGTTTCAAGGCACAATTGGGATCGATCAAAGCAATCATGGGCACGGCCAACTTCAGGTTGGTCAGGTGATGATGTGGCAGAGGGTGTCAGGTCAGGTACAGTTAGTGGTGGTGATGTAGGTGGCGGCCAAGGGAAGGTTGAGGTGGTGGTGTCTGAATATGCTAGGCTATGGACATTTAGGTGAAGCTTTTTGCATTTATGTAGTGGATCTTCTACCTAGGGTGGCCCGGCTTGGCTAGGGGGTTGGAGAGGAGGTGGTGATGACTGGTTCAGGTGGTGGTAGAGGCGGCAAGGTGGCTGGAGTGGTGAGGCCGAACCTGAAGAGGAAGGAAGTAAGGGCAAAATCACATAAACAATGAAAAAATGAAAAGAAAAGGGAAGTTTACCAAAGTTTTTTGCAAAGAAGATGGTGGCCGAAATTATTTCTTGAGTTAGAGATAACTTTTATGCATGAACTGAAATGAGAAGTCGTCCGAAAGGTAGGAATTAAGCAGCAAAATGTTGAAAAAATGTTGGTTGAAAATGAAGAAACAAGAATATAAAAAGGCTGAGTATATAAAAGATCACCAAACTCTTCAAATTACCATATTTTCTTTTGCAATTTTAAATAATTGAAAAATATATATAAATTCAGATAAGAACATGAAAATTTAGTAAATAAACAAAAATAAATAAATAAATATTAGTTGCATATAATTAAATTAAGAAAAATAGCAAAAATTGCAAACTAGGCTTGAAAATATGAAAATAAATGGAATAAATTTTGGGAAAATTCTATTTACTTGAAAAATATTTATAAATAAAGATAAGAACACAAAAATAAAATGCATGCATAAAAATAAATAAATTTTAATTAAATATAATTAAATGAAGATAATAGCAGAAAAATGGAAACTAGGCTTTAAAAATAGAAAATAAATGCAAAACATTTTAGAATTTTTTTATTATCACTTTAGAAATATTTATAAATGAAATCTTACAAATAAAACATTTAAAATAATTTCAAACAAAATAAAGTCAAATTTAAAATTATATTGAAAAATCTAGGGCTGTTACAACTACATTGACATTTGTTTGCAGAGTATATCTTAAATTAACAAGTGTTAGTTTGAAGTACAAGTGTCACTTATTTTTATTATTTATTAAAAGGATTATAAGGTTATACATATACATCTATTCATTTTCTTTTCTCATTTTTTCAAAACTTAAGAAACCAAAACCTGGAAAATTTCATATTAACCAGAAAACAAAATCAAAACCAAAATCTGAAAAGAAATAATCAAAACCAAAAGCATCTCCAACCTGATTCAAGAACAAGCTTCAAGCAAATCAAAGTTCAACTAAAAATGTTCAAGCAAGAAATCAACTCAGTTTTATCAACAGCAATCAAATTTTCAAAATCTACAACCTTAGCAAAATCATCAAGCAAGACCATTTCAACTTCAAGGATTCAGTTTAAAAACAAATTCAGTTCAAATTCAAGTTTTCAAAAGATTCTGGCATTTGCAAATTCCAAATTTAAATGCATTTCTAGATTTTAAATTACAAGCTTCTCTGCTAATTCAAGGCGAGTAAAAATATATTTTTTAAAAACAGTTTTAATTATGTATTTCATTTGGATGTATGTATGAAAACCATGTTGCTAGCATGAATACTTAGATTGAGATGAATGCCTCTATGTATATAAGTATTGAATGCCTCTGTATATACAATATACGCTCTGTTGTAATTATAGATTTTTTTATTTCTAAAAAAAATCCAATTCCTCATCATTGAATCACTGTTAGCCTTTGATTTATAAATGAAAAGTGATTGAAATCATGCAATATCACAACTAAAAATAAGTTCTGGAATTTATATTAAATATTTGACTCGAAATTTTATAAATAACAGTAAAATTTATATATGGGTCAAAAATTTATAAATTTAATTTTAAGATTGGATTGCATGATTATATTTGTGATAGAAAATCATGATTTTTGATTTGTATATCACGATTTTAGTTTGATAATTGATAGGTATTCTCGAGTTGAACATTTGGGCCATTTTGGTCGATTGTCGTCGATCGGCGGTGACGGAGGGGATGATATTTAGGCTGGAGGTGGTCGGGGGGTTGACGAACGTTGGAAAATTACTCCGATGATTTATCATTGGCCATGATGACCAGAGAAGGGTGAAGTAGGGTTTAATACCTTGATTTTTGTCATCGACACTTCAGAATGGGTTGCGACATCAGGATGAAATCGGAGGCGATCATGATAGGGTGAAGCGAAGCTGGAAGTTGTGACGTAGGTTCTGATAGGTCGGCGGGTGATCTTGTGGTCAGGGGTGATGACCAATGGCGGTTTTGGCCATTTGGGTTTGCTGTAGTTTCGTTTGAGTGCTCGATTTTCGATTTTTGAATGATATCATGATCTAGGTGATCGTGTTGGGTTGCCAAGGTCGGAGTTGACTTGTCGGAAATCGAAACGTTGTTCGTCGGCGATCAAGTCGATGTACACGTGCACGTGTACGGTTCATGCATCTGGGTGGATTGGTTTGGGGAAGAAGGTCGGGCTTGGGTTTAAGCTTGGGAATGCTTGAGTTTTTCTCGAAGCAGGAAGAACGGGAAAATCTTGGGAGGGACTAGGGCAGAACTCGATGTTGTAATGTAAGTGTAAATCAAGTTTTTATACAATGTATTAACAAGTTTAAAACGAGTTACCAAAGTTTTAAAATATTTTTCAAACTGTGGTAATTAGATAATTATACAATGGGTTAATCCTATATGTTTTTCAAGAATAAATTAAATGATAAAATTTAATAATGTTTTAGGGATGGTTAATTGATTAATGAAATCAATTAAGGACATAATTAATTAATTTAGTCATTAGAAAATTAATAAAGGTTAAGTAATTTGTGTATTCAATTTTAAGGATTGATTTGTAAATATGATTAATTAATTAAAGTAATTAATTTAAAGATGATTAATAAAAGATTAATCACTTAATGAAATCGATTTATGATTATGGAAGTGGTTAAAGAATAATTGCTTGATGTCACATAATAAGGAAGGAAAAAAATGGGAGATTTCTAAATGTGATTTATTTAATGATAATTTCTTAGTGAAAGTAATTAAGAATTAATTACTTATTGTAATTAATTAAAGGATTGACTAATTATGGAAATTAATTAAGGGTTAATTAAGGAGTGAGATTAATTATGGAATAATTAATCAATGTGTAGGATAATTAATTTGAGTAATTAATTACAGATCAATGTAATTAATATGGATGGGTAAAAGTTAATTAATTTATGTAATTAATTAAGAGTTAATTACTTATTGTAATTAAAGTATAATTAATCATGGGTGGTTAATTAAGATGGATAATTAAAGGATAATTAATTAATTAGTTTGTAATTAATTAATGTTAAGCAAAGGTAATCTAAGTGATTAAAGAATAGTAATTAATTTAATTAGAGATAAATTAAATTAATTTTGAAAATGATCAATCTTTCTTCTGAATGATTGGATGATCTTAAATGCCTTGAATTGATTGATATATCTGATATGAAATGTTTGTGATATGATATGTTTGAGTGGACAGTGATGACGTGGTTATCTATCGATGATGAATTCCATGTAAAAGTGACATCTTGTATTTAAAGTTTAATTGTATTTCACATGTATAACTTGGGTTAAGATGACATTGGGATCGAAGAGACAGGGGTCGGGTATTAGTAAACACCCGAAACCACATCGATTCTTTATAGATTTGATATGTGAAATCAATTGGCTGGAATGGGATTGATTTAAATGACTGGACCATTTAAACTAACTAAAGGTACTTAGGGATCGATTTGTGAAATAAGTGTTGAGCATAACAAGTAATGAACCAGTGGTGAAGTACGAGTTACCCCGGGTTTTTCTTTTATGATTTGAACTTAGCATTTCAAATTGTATGGGTTTACTCACGTTGGTTTCCAGCCTGACCTAGGTGTTACTTTGATGTAATGCTCAGGTTAGACCGAGTATTACAGATTTTCAGATAAGAACGTTCTGGAGCTCAAGAGGCGAGCTGGATGGCAAGAACGTATGGAATGTATTCCGCTATGGTATACTGTTATTTATCTAGGACAAGTTAATCTTAACTGTCCAGTGATTTTGTAAATGTTGTAACTCTGATGTATTAAAATGTAATTGACTGATACAGATTTCTTTGTGTAAATTTTATCCGCTGCGAATGTGAAATTCTGAGTTTGGTTTTCTGTTTCTTCTTCTTCTCTCTTTTCTTCTTTTCCTAACT
This sequence comes from Allium cepa, assembly GCA_030765085.1. Lineage (NCBI taxonomy): Eukaryota > Viridiplantae > Streptophyta > Magnoliopsida > Asparagales > Amaryllidaceae > Allium > Allium cepa. Next base: position 237,603,458 of record CM060932.1, on the reverse strand, counting down.
ATCTAGAATTTTCGAGATCGAAATTTCTGGGTCGTTACAGTATATAGTTATTAGATTAGCTATCAGAGAATCTAGAAATGCTTTTCACGTAAATGAATAATCTTTGCAAATTTTGAAAGTTAAACCACTTATCGCTCTTTAAGAACGTGAGTAAATACTTATGCACGTTATTTGTTGGGAATTTTGCAACCTTCAAACACAAGCTTCATTGCTTAGAGCATGCACATTGTATGAGTTCACTATAGATAGCTAAACGTTATCCATGTTAAATTTTATGGTTAATCATTGGGTGTCAGCAATTGGAGATGTTGGCAATTAGAGTTTTCAGCCAATTGTAGCACTTCGATTTTGTTGGATTTGTGCCTGTTACTCTTGTTAATGGGAGTGAGTTGATCCTTGTTATTCCTATGATCAATAAGTTTCCCGGCATTATCGGGGCAATTCCTGTATTTTAAAGTGTGCGTGGCTTTATGGAATGTGAAGCTTTTGATGCTCCTCAATGTTGCCTATCTTCAGGAAACATGAGGAGTTCGTTGTTTTAAGAGCAAGATTCCATCGCTCGAAAAGTCAGTGCACGGCTTATAGGATGCGTGACTTTTTATACCTCTCAATGTTGCCTATATTAGGGATGCACGGATTTTTTTATTTATGCCTTCCCGATATAGCTGGGGCAGCATCGCTTCATAGAAGGTGGGGATTCGGTTTCCCCGATCCAACGGTTTGAGTCGATTTGCTTTCGACAACCCGGCAGGTAAGTGGGGTGTACTTGAGCATGATTCCACTTTCTCAAGTATTAATTGGATGGTTTTGAGTTGATTTGACCCCGTCGACTCAACCAGTTACATTATGAACACAGTTTTGTTGGTTAATAGAAGTTGGGCAAGTTTTTGCCGATTATAATGCCCCCGGCATCCCGGGACGGCTTATTTGCTGGAAAATAGAAAGTACATAAGATAGTTTTCTGGTGAAGTAACGGTGTAGTGATTCACTATTGTATTCTCTGGAAAGAGTCCTTAGCGTTTGATTAATTGCATACAGTCATTCCCAATTTGGTTCAAAGGCTCCTAGCATGGGATAAACTCGTTTGAGGATGAGGTCTCCCCTTCGAAGGTTTGGTTGTGAACTTTGGAGATAAAGTATCGTGCGACTCTTTTCTAGCAGGAAACGGTCCTCAACTCGGCTTCTTCCCTCCTTTCGCCGATCATATCTAGTGATTCGAGTAGGAGCTTCTCATTTTGCTTCGGAATAAAATTTTGCCTTCAGTGAGAGGGGTCTTCTAGTTCGACGGGAATCATTGCTTCTGAGCCATATGCCAAGGCGAACGGAGTGTGACCGGCTGCTGCTTTGTGAGTTGTTATGTATAGCCCACAGTGTGAGTGGAAGTTCATCAACCCTATTCCCTTTTGCTTTGTTTAGTCGATATTTGATGGTGGACTTGATGATCTTGTCTATTGCTTCCACTTTCCCATTTGCTTGCCGATGAGCGACTGCAGAAAAGCTCTTCTACCTTCGAAAGGCACTTGTAGAAGTCTTTGAACTCAATGCTTTCGAATTGGGTCCCATTATTGGTGATAGTTTTCTGTGGAACGCCAAATTGCAAATAATGTTTTTAGTAACAAAATTAATGACTTTCTTAGTGGTAATGGTGGCCTATGGTTCCGCTTCGGCCCATTTCGTGAAATAGTCAACAACAACTATAGCATATTTAGCCCTTCCTTCAGCTATTTGCAATACACCGATCCATTTGATTCCCTGTACTGCAAACGACTAAGGGCTGACCATCTACGTAATTCTGTTGAGGGAGTTCTTTTAATTTTGCCGAATCTTTGGCAACGATCACACCGTCTGGCGTATTCTGCTACTTTACGGTTTATTGTTGGCTAAAAGTACCTGTACTAGAGAACTTTCTTTGCAAGGGACTGCCCACCAATATTGTATCCACATTCACCTTCATGCACTTCCCTTAAGATCCGTCGAGCTCTGTCTTTGATCATACATCTTTGATCACACATCTAAGAAGGGGATGGAGAATCCCCTTCAGTAGAGTATTCCATCCTGCATTACGAATCATGGCGCCTTTCGGAGAAGATTTTTCCGTTGATTCTGGTCAGTTGGAAGGGTCTCCGTAAGTAAGTAGTCCTTCATTGGCGTCATCAATGTTTCCAGTTCGGTGGTGGTCTCGAGAATCCAGTCGACATCCTTTTTGTCTATACTTGGGGCAGTCAGAGTCTCAACTGGGACTAGTCCCAACGATTGAGTTTCTCCGGAACTTGCCAGTTTAGCTAAGTAGTCAGCCTTGGTGTTTTTCTCCTATGGAATGTGAGTTATCATATAATTTTCAATGTCGGTTAACAACTCTTGTACTTTAGACAGATACAGGAAAAAGTTCTCTCCTCGAGCTTGGTACTCGCCTTTTACTTGGTAGACGACTAGCTGGGAGTCGCTATAGATGTGGACGGACATAATTTTGAGTTCTTAAACAACTTTCAGGCCTACTATCATAGCTTTGTATTTGACTTCGTTGTTTGTTGCAAGGAATTCCAAGCGTAAGACATAGCGAATGGATCATCCTTCAGGGGTTTCAATCACTACTCCCGCCCCCAAACAGAGGTTATTAGATGCGCCATCAACAAAAAGTTTCCATTGCATCGCTACTTCCAACAGTGTTTCTTCTTCATCATCCCGTATAGTAAACTCGATAATGAAATCTGCCAGCGCTTGCCCATTGATATCCTTTCCCGGTAAGTAATGTCATACCATCTTAGTTCGATGTTCCATTTGAGAAGTCATCCGCAGGTTTTGGTTAGTATAGTACTTGCTTCAAAGGCTAATCAATCGGTACTTTGATTGGATGTGCTTGGAAATACGGCCATAACTTCCAAGACGCGATCAGGAGGCAATACGCTTGCTTTTCCAGCTTTGGGTAATTTTTCTCGGCTTCGGATTACTGCTTGCTAGTGTGGTATACGGGTAACTGGATTTTCGCTTCTTTATGCATAAGTGCGGCGCTCAATGCATGAGGTGAGATTCCTAGGTAAATGAATAGGTCATCTCCGTCCATTGGCTTTGATAGGATTAGCGGGGCTTCCATGTGTCGCAGCAATTCTTCAAATGTAGTTTGACATGCCTTACTCCATTCGAAGTTTTTTTTCCTTTCTTTATTGCATCAAAGAACAATATCACTTTTCCATGGCTTTCGAGATAAATCGACTTAATGCTATGACCTTCCCATTCAAGCTTTGCAATTTCTTCTTGTTCTTCGAGTCCTGGACTTCTCGTAAGGCCGTTATTTGCTCTAGATTTGCTTCAATGCCCCTGGCACTTACTATGAATACTAAGAACTTTCCGGAGGCTACTTCGAAGTGACATTTAAGTGGATTGAGTTTCACTCCATACTTTCGAAGTATTTCGAACATTTCAGCGAGATTATCCAGGTGATTGACAGCTACTCACGATTTGACCAACACGTCATCCACATAAACCTCCATGGTTTTCCCGATTTGGTGCTTGAATATGGTATTTACCAACCTATGATAAGTTGCCTCAACATTATTTAAACCAAATGGCATTACTCTGTAGCAGTATAGTCCCAGATCGGTGATGAATCTGGTGTTTTCTTGATCAAGTTCGTGCATCAGGATCTAGTTGTACCCTGAGTATGAATCCATGAATGATAGCAGTTCAAGTCCCGCCATTCTGTCCACCAACTAGTCTATTCTGGGCAGATGGAAGCTATCTTTCGGGCAAGCTTTGTTTAAGTCCGAGTAGTCGATAAAAGTTTGCCACTTTCCATTGGACTTTTTGACTAAGACTGGGTTAGATACCCATGCAGGATAAGTTGCATCAAGGATAAATCTGTTGGTCTTTGGCTTGTCCATCTCTTCTCTTAAAGCCTTGGACCATTTAGGACCCACGCTGCGACATCCCACACATATCAGAATGCGTCCATACGAACACATCCAAGTTGGCATGAAGAAATTTAGTAAGTTCCAACCGCATCTTGTTTCTAAGGTGCGGTCCAATTTTCAAGACTCTTGTTGGGTCATCCATATCGACCGGGCAGATATTATCAATTCTGTCGGTGCTTCCTGATCCTCTTTCATACTCTTCTTTTTAGGGTCCAAAGCCTTGTGCAATCGGCTATGGTCCTCGAGCAAGGGGAGGCTCTGTATTGCTATTCAGAAGGTACACAAATACGGAGAGTTCTCCCTATATCCTTCCCCTTTTCCCTTCTTTTAGATTCGCGTAACTCTGCAATGTAACATTCTATTGTGGTGCATTGATCTCCTTTGACCACCCCAATTCCATTTTCAGTCGGGAACTTCGTAGTAACGAACCATTGAGCCAGAGCGACTCTAAAATCAACTGATGCGGGTCGTCCCAAGAAGGCGTTATACGCAGAAGTTTCATCCATAATTACGAAGGTCTGAATGAGGGTAATTCTTTGATCACCCTCTCTAAGCTCCACTGGCTAGTCGATTGTCCCTACGGGTTGTTTAGATTTTCTAGTAAACCTTTGAGTTTTTGTTTGGCATGGAGACACGCTTTTCATGTCGATCTGTATTTGGTCAAAGGTTGTTTGTAAACTATATTTTGAGAACTTCCGCTATCGACCAATACTCATTGGACCACAGCGGTTTCGTTTCACCACCATCGGATCGAGAGTTGGAGCTTCGATCCCTTTGGTATCTCAGTTTCAGAATACAATATCATCATTCAAAGTTTTCTACTGCTTAGTTGGAGCCCTATCTTCTACTGTAAGACACGATTCATTCGTAGTGTGCTTTAATGAATTTGCATATCGCTCCATCTCTCCCCAACTTATTTGTGCAGGATATGGGCCTCCAGATATTGTTCCAATAATGAGTCTATGGTCGCTCCGCTTTAATCTCTCTTCACTGGTTCCGGCCTGGTTTCTTTGATTCCTAGGGGATTGAACCGCGGGCTTGTCAGGAATCTATGATTTTCTTATGTATTGCTAAAGCACGTTTTCTCAAATTAGCTCTTCAATCGGGTTCTTTAGGTGGTGGCATTCATTTATGTTGTGACCGTGCATCTTGTGGAAGCGATAGAGCTTCCCTGAATGCTTTTTTTGTTTAGTTGCTTCCGTCTTAGGGGGTTTCTTATAATCCTCAATCTCGTGTGTCGCGAAATAGTTATTTTTCAGTGTATCGTTGAGAGGGGTGTAATATTCTGGCCCGAAACCTCTAAGGCATTTATTGTTTCCATTTCTTTTATTGGAATTTTTATTTTTCCTCTTTTGATTTCCATCTTTCCTTGTAGTTCATTCAGCAATCCCAAAAGCATTTGTATTCTGATTCGTCACCACGTCACTCTACCCGACGTTCATCGGTTGCATGCTAGTGGACTTCCTTTCTAATTCCTACGTTCCTTTAGTCTCAAGCATTGACTTGATTTGCGATTGAAGTCCTTTATTGTAGTGGGTTACTTCATTTTGATCCACTTTTCAAATTCAATTTCAGGGTAAATGGCTCGGACCAAAGCCATGAAAACTATGTCCTCATTTGGATTGCTCACCTTTGTCACTGCAATATTGAACCGGTTGATGAAAGACCTTAGCGATCCGCTTCGTCCCTAGAATAGTTTGGACAGGTACATCACCTCTTTAGGTTGCGCGGTATGGAGCCTAAAATGATCGAGAAATCTTGCGGCTAGTTAGTCGAAAGTAGAGATGGATTTGGACTTTAGCCTAGTGAACCACATGGAAGCGATTCCTTCCATGAAAATGGGAAAACACCTACATCGAATAGCTTCTAAAGAATTTGCTCCACCCAAGTACCAAGAATACCTGTACAAATGGGGTTTTGGCTCTTTTGTCTCATCATAGGATGGAATAGTTGGCATCATGAACTTTTTATGATATCGCTCATTCAAGATCTCATTGGTAAAAGAAGTCCGACTTGGTGCGGATCATCATTCATCATCTCTTGTATTTCTATTTCTGACCATCAATCGCTTAACCATATCTGCGATAAATTCCTCTGATGTATGGCAGTCTTGTGGACGGCTGTCGGTCACTACACCAAGTGTTTGACTTCGCAAATAGTCTTGGTGAGTGGGCTGGAGACTAGGCTCTCTTGTCTTTGGGAGAACCACTCCCTCAGGATCCTATTGGCTTGCAGTTGGCCTGACTTGGGCAACCTGGGAATTTTCTACATTATCGAATGCATTTGCATTTTCTTCCAACTTATCGTCATTAAATTGTTTTCCATATGAGTTGGAGAGGTCCATGACTATATCTACTCATGGGGTTTTCGCCCTTGATTCAAGTTCAAAGTTGGCTGCCTTGCGGTGAGTAGAGTACTTGTATTTCCTTTTGTGTTGATTCCCACAGTTCCTACCATCACCCTTCTTTATGGCTGCTTCCCGTTTCTTCTGTTTAGGCCAGAAACGGAAGAATTTTCTTGCACTATGACAGCCATGGGTTCAGCCATAGTTCTTAGAGAAGGATTTGACTGTAAGGTTAAGAGAGCATTGAGCTTGTTCATCAAAGCTCTCTGACTTCTTTTCATTTTTTGGTTGATTTCATCAACCATTTTGTTCAACTCATCCCTTATAATGACTTCGCGTTGATTGGAGGATGATGGCACCTGATCTCCTATGTTGGCTCCATTTACTTTAGTTTGTTGATGATTCATATCTTCTCTGGCTACTACTACCCCTATGGACCTTCCAGAGGCAGTTCGCTTCCTTCCTAGAGCCATCGATTCCAAGCAACAGATTTTTCAAGCAAATATTATGGATCTAACTTCTGGACCTATCTGATCCAAAGTAGATAGCTAGATCTAGGGCCTGTGTTGGGTTCTCAGTGAAAGCGCCAAAATGTCAACTAAAAAAGTGGACCAACACCATAGATTGAGTGTAAAAGCACTAGCCTTGTTCATATAGAGCAATAATATAGAGAATAAATGTAAAAGAGCATAAATATAATGAAGACAAGAAGGTTTTTATAGTGGTTCGGCTGTTAATGGAGCCTACGTCCACTTTATAGTTTTTATTATTGACTGATTGTTGTTATAAATTTGATCGGATTATAAAGTTCTTGAATATCCCTAGCCAGATCAAGTCCCCAATGCTAGAGTTCACTGGAGAATCTCAGTGAACCCTTTGGATAACTGTTGTGAGGAAGGAGAGCAGTAAAGAAATCTTTCTGTAGAGTTTCAACCACCAGTCTAAAAGATCCCATTTATGTTTCAGATAGAGTATTTATAGTGGTTGGAGAGTTACTAGGCCAAACCTCTTTGCCAAATGCTTGCAGATGATCATAAGAAGGCATAGTGGAAGTTCTGTTGTAACTCGAGCCAAAAGCCTGGATCACTAGCGATCCATATCTTATGGATCACTAGCGATTCATAAAGTTTGCATGAAGGCGAGCCAACTCCTTAGTACCTTCCTTTGTCTTGTTCCATGTAGGTCGCTGCCACTTGATGAAATGGTATGGATCGCTAGCGATCTATATACTTAGACCATTTTTGGACTTTGCCTTCTGGATAGCCTTTGTGATCTTGTGTTGATGTTGTTCATGTAGTTTCGTGTTGGTTTGTTTTGATGATGGTTTACTTGCTAGTTGTATTTAGCTACTGATTGAACAAGACGAATGTTTGTCTCTTGATTTAACTAACTCAGAATCTCATCAAACTCAGCCATTGTTCCTATAATACTGATCAAATCACGATGCAAGAAACTCGATAACCTCACGAGTTACTACCATGGATCGCCAGCGATCTATGTGCCATTGATTACTAGTGCTCCATGTCCTTGGCAAAATTTTCTTTTCTCTTCCTTTGACTTCCTTTGGCCTCTTGTTCTGGTCCCCTTGGTTAACTTCTGCACTATTTTGACTCGATGAAGTTGTCTCGACTTCTTCTAGATTCTGTTGAGTAAAAGGCCTAAATAACAGTATGCGGTAGATCTACCAGTCATGTGCATCGAATTGGAGAAGACACAATAGAGGAAGGAGGAGGAGATGACCAGAATTCGATCAAAACGATTGATTGGGTGTTCGTGTGGTAGATCTACCGGTCGACCTCTCAAGCTCTAACTGGTCAACCGCTATATTTCGATTGGTGGTGCAAATGGTTAAAGAAAGAAGGTATGGTCTGGTAGTAAGGGCTTGTGTTCTTCTACAAATCTACTAGGTTTCAAGACTTAAATTATGTTATTTTGTATGTGTATATTTTAGTAGTAAATAAATTGTATTAACATTGAAAATAAATGTGGGAAATTGAATAAAGTATATATATAATTTTATGAGAAAAGTTTTATTTAAAAAATTCAGCATTTAGATATATTTAAAATTATTGATTTATTGAAAGAAAATCCAATTCGGGTTTATAATAGTTATTTGAAGATTTATATAAATTCTAAAAAATGAAAAATATTTTCTAATTAGTAATTTGCAAAGTTTAAAGTGAATTTTGTTATTAATAAGTGTACATAGAAGTATATCATGTTTATATTTATACTTGACTAAAGAAAATATGTATTTACTAATTTAATGTTTATTCAAATATTCAATTTAATTCTAGAATGGATATTATGCGCTTTTGATGTTCTGATCTTCGTTATTACCAATTCGGATGTTGTGAATAATTCATTATTTGATAATTTATTTAAAATAAATATGCAATTTTATGAAATAATATTTTATTCAAAATTTAGTGTTTCGTTATATTTAAAAGTTGTTAATTTATTAAAAGTAAATCTATTTTCGTTTTAAGTGATTATTTAAAAGTAATATATATATATACAATTTTTGAAAAATAAGAAGTAATTTCTAAATCAAAGTATTGTAAAGTATATATTATAATTAATAAGTTAACTAAGAACCATGGAAATATGTTTTACATATTGGATTTTGGATATTTGATGATACTTTCCTAACTTCTTATATTCCCATATTGATTTTGATAAATGAATGATTCACTATGATATTGATATGATTAGTGTGTTTGATGTGATATAGTGATGATATCTTTCTATACGATTATATGGTATTTAATTCAATATGATGAAAAAATTGAATAAATGGAGTTATAATACTGATTGATATGAGACTTTCGACAATATTTCTTTGGTTATTCTTTAGACTCATTATACAAAATACTAAGGAGATCGAGTGTGGTTTATGAGCAGCGAATAAACGTTTGAGTATCACATAATGCTATGGGACGATGTAGTGATATTTATTCAATTATTCATAATAAGTAGATGACACTCATGTGATGGAATAGTATGATGAGATAGTATTTACATGAGCTAATGCTCATGGTGGTGAGCTATGGAAAGCACCCATAAACTTATAGAAGTGAGCTAGGGCAGGCACCCATAGGGTCATAAGTGGAGAGTAAGACTTCATATCTATGTGTATTAGTACTATGTTCTACTATCATGATGCACTTCTTTTATTGACATTGGATAGGACCATAAGGCTAGAATCCAACCCACCGGCCTGACCTTGGGGTTGCGCCCTAGATCTATGACACTATATGTTTCTATCACTATGTGCTTTCGCTTTCTGTATTCGCCCCTATGTCACCTAGGCTAGCAGTACATTATCTATAAGATCAAGAGTCGTGTTGTGACTTTAAGTCCTCGCGTTGATGAGTGCATTGGTGGATACGTGTCACGATACCATGGAGGTAACCGAATATTGTAGAGTCCGTTTGACTTTTGAGCTGGCCTTGTGCTACAAGTATCCTTTTTGGTTCTAATAGAGTGGTAGATAGGCATATACTATTGATACACCTTATTTAATTTAGATATGATTCCTTGCGAATTCATGTTTAGCATACAACTATCTCCATTATGATATATTCTAATTTATTCATATATGGAGAGATGATACTATATCTAGATAAGCCTCTAAAGTACAGTGGATTCTCAAATCTTTTATTACACCGATAGGCATCCTATCATATCTTATACATTGATGATGTGTTCTTTTATTGAGATTGAGAATATATTTAGGCAATGTTGTACTCTAGCCAAATTATACTTGGTGATATCCCATATATAGATTATATGTGGAATTTGATGATGACTCCTGGATTTGGATGATTCACCCATTTGATGTCGATTCGATGATTTCTGATTGATGTGCTTTTATATGGGTGATGATATCTTTACGCATGGTTTTGTAGTATTTGACGCTATGTGATACTTTAGGATTGTTTATGATATTTAATTATATACCATGCATATATTATTCATATTATTCCCCCACACACAATGTATGTATGTAAATGTAAATGTATATGTATGTATACATATATATTGACATTATGATCGTCGTATTGATGGTGTTACCATATTATTAGAGTTTGCTTATGATGAGTTAAAATTTTTTTTAACTCTTGATTTAGACTTAATCAGACCCGTGAGTTATTTACATAATACACGGGTTAGTTCAAGACATTTCAGATAAAGGGAAAAAGTGACCTAATTGTGTTTAATGGGCATAGTGGTGAGGTTATTTATAGGATTGGTGTATATTGTTTATAATGACCCTAATTTTAGTTAACATAATTTAGACATTTAATTAGATAAATTAAATAACGTAGAGGGTTAAGAGGTTGAGATTTGATAGTTAAAATTGAGCCATGCCTTATGAACGAACTAAAATAAGTAATTAAAAGTTAAGATGAGGAGGAGGAAAATTAGAAGGGAAAAGTAGGAAGAGCTCTGTTTTATATCCTAAAACTCTCTCATTCTCCACTTTATTCATTCATTTTCATCTACAAACTAAACTAAAACCTAGGGGTGTGGCCAACTATTAAAGAGAAGGGAAATCAAAGATTAAAGCTAGGAGATTCAAGATGAAGAGTTTATGAAATCAACCTTGATCCAAATCTCAATATTCTTAATCAAACCAAGGTGAATAACTAATTTACATCTCACTTTTGATAATAATTTCGGTATCAAGCTAGATCCAAACTAAGTTTGCAAATAATACGCCATGTTATGTTTGTTAAAATAGATATACATACATACATACATACATACATACATATATATATATATATATATATATATTTGTGTGTATGTGTGCTTGTTGATGATTTATATGGTTTAATATAGATTTTATGATATGTTTGGATTAGAAAACCTATAAAATGACATCCAAACGAGTTGCGTTTTTGATATATGTTCAAAAATATCATTTTACAAGTGGGTTTTCAAGTTTCATAATTTTCTAAGTGATTATGGATTTATTATGAATTTTCTATGAGAGAAAATAGTTAATTTTAGATTTAAATTATTTAAGGCAATTAAATAATGTTTTTGGGTCTGAAATTATATATGTTAGAAAAACATATGTAAAGCGAATTATTGTGATTTTTGGATATTTTTCCTAAGTTTTTTACTATGGTTATTGAATTATTTAAGTTAGAGGACTTAAGTATTTTAAATGTTTTATTAAGGAGAAGGGCTTACTTGCTTAAAATGTTTCAATTGTTAAATGCTTGATTCGGAAGCCTTTTTTGAAAAAAAAATTGGTAAATATTTGGTAACCAATCGTATTTTGGCAAATTATGCAAGTTAGGTAAAAAGGAATTACATTAAAAAGCATAAAATCAGTTTTAGTTCAAATGACAACTTCGCTACTTCCATTGCTTGCTTCTGTCACCATACTCAGTAAACCTTTCACACCCATTTGAAACCAATGCACATGGTATCAAGCAATTGGTATGTAGAGTGCTGAAGAAAGGTGCAAGGAAAAGACGGCGTCGAAAGTATGCTTTCGAAAGGGTTAAAGCCACTTTTATTAGCTTTTGAATCCATTAAGTTGCCTTTGTTTTTAAAAGAAGCTTTTAAAGTTGTTGCCACTTTTGAACCCCTTCGATACCCTAACTGCCGCATTTATACCTTTCGCATTAGTTAGAGGCTACTTTTTAATAAACTTAAAACAATGTATTTGAAAGGAAGGATTTCGTCTTCTTAATATTGATGCCACCTTCCCAATGCTTTCAAAAGTAGTGTCTTAGCCGCTTTTACGAATAGTTTCGAAGGCATTGGTTTCGAAATCGTAGCTTTAAAGTTCTCTCTTCCCCAATTCTTTTAATTGAGATCAATTTTTCGAAAGTGATGCTTTCGCTTCTGTTCTTTTTGACCCTATATTTATTTTAAATGTCGAACCCGATGATTTAAAAAGAAATATTTTTAAATAGTTCGAAGCTATGTTTCCACAAGTTCTAACATGACCTAATGCTTTCGAAAGGTATGATTTTAAGTGTTTCTAAAAGAATGTTTCCAATGCTTTCAAAAGATATGTCTAATGGTTTCAAAAGGGGATTCCTAAGGTTTTAAGCAATGGTTTCAAAAGAGATGCTTTCAATAATGATGAAAGGAATAGTTTTAGGTTTTAAACAATGGTTTCGAAGTTGTTGTTGTGGCTTTATAGCTTAAAGTTTTCTAAGTTAAAAACGGGCTTTAACTTATTTTGAAGGGATGGATAATCGCATTGATTTTGATTTCATCAACATTGATTTGTGTAAAGTTTATACCATGGCATAGATATTATGAGTAAAGCAAAGAGCATATCCTTGTTAAAGTATGATTTAAAAAGGAGTCAAATCAAGTTAACAGAAATGTTTCCAAGGAAAATTGAACAGGGTAGTTAACCCTAAGTGTATGACTCAAATATTAGAAGACCAGATGGTACTGGTGCAGGGTTACGCCCTATATTTAGTTAATGGCCCCTAAAAAATACAAGTCCAAAATTCCCGTGTGTAGGGCTTTGTCACAGGCAAGACAAAAATAATGTTACACACAGAAAGGAATACATAGAGTAGAGGTAGGTTATTGATGAGCCCACAAAACCATTAGGATCAGTTGGCCCTTAGAGATGTAAGTTATGGATAGATCATCCAATATTGTATCTAACAGAAGTTAGAGTATTTATTATGTTTGGTAGGCCCAAGTCAGCCAATGTTAATAATTAGTCTGATAAAACTATATTATTCGGACGGATAGTCCATTGATTTTCTAGTTTATATGTATATCTGTTATTGCTATTGTTGTTATAATCAGTTTGATTATAAGATTTTGGTTTGCAAAAGATATGATTTTAAAAGGATATTAGCGAGGGGAAACCCGTTCTGCTAAGTGGCGTGGTCTCACTTAATATTAGTAAACCGAGATGTAATGGAATTATTCACAACATGCTTTATGTCTGACTCAAAGTTTATGTTTTTTCCTTAAACTCTCGGGTGCTTAAAATTAAATTTGAGTAGATTGAGAGTTAAGGACTTTTCAGGTTTAGTAGGTTGGATGAATAAGCTTCCGAAGATGTGCAAGAGACAAAGCTAGCAACGTAGGAGTTATTTCGTATTATTTCTACTGTGATGTATTTATGACTGGTATGTGTACCTATCTGGTACTTTGATCATCCAAGGGGGCATCTTCATACGGCGATCTTGGCGTAATTTGTAATAATTATATTTGATCAAAATCTAGGAATCGTTTTGGGGATTATGTATTTTAATATGAAATATTGATTTGAAATGTAACCAGAAAAGCTTTATTAAATCCGTAATGGTTTTGTTTCATATTCATGTGCTTCTGATATTATGGATACCATTAACATTACCATATTCTATCACCAGAAGTTAACACTATAAACGACTGTAGCATCTGTAGCGCTTAGCTTCGGGCCTCAAAATAGGGGATGTTACATTATTAGTGTGATGATAAATTTATTGTATTCATGCTATGGTATCGTATAATGGATATACATTGTATGTAATTTGAGTTACTAGACTATTGAGATGTATTGTACTCATTGAAAATTATAATTTTTTTCGTATTATATCTTATTGTTGCATTATTAACTCTGTGTTCTCTGTTAACTATTGTATAATATGAATTGTTCTATCATGGAGGCACGCGTATTTATTACTTTGTGTTGATATTGTGTACATATAGATGAGTTATTTAGTCGATATTCAAATGCATATTAGTGTTAGCCCAATGAAATATTCACGTATGTACCCTATATAGGTTCATTTTTTATATTATCAGATAGTATTACCTAGTAATGCTCTTGGATAGTATGAGTATAGAGGTGGAGTTCTATAAATTGGTATTAGAGCTACGTCCAGAACAATACATCATATCAAAGAGACATGAATCATGGTCTTAGATGAGACTTAGAATCTCTGTCCCCTTGGGTGTGTTGGGTAGTTTCCCTATAATAAGGGATAGTAATTATATATGTATGATGAGTACTGGGATAATCATCTAGGAACGTATTTGTTATGTTATATATATAAAAAATATTTTCAATAATTTTTTTTGAACTAATTATGAGTTATTGAACAAAAGGTTAAAATGGGCTTATTAGTAGAGTCATTGTGGTGTTGGATATTAGACCTTTGGTGGCACAATTTTGAATTGTTATATTTGGATTTGATATAGTTTAGATTGCGCGTGGAAACTGATGAATAGTTCATCACTGAGTGCATCGATTATTGTTTCTTATTTTTGTTATTTAGTTGATTGTTTGAAATAATATTGTAATTGTTGTTCAGAATAATATAAACTAGAATTATTCTGTGAAAATTTGGAACTCATTGCATTATTAAATTTAGGTTTATTATTGGTTGATAGATGAGTATTTGTATGTACTAATTGAAGTTGTGAAATGAATTTAGTTCTTAGTGATTTCTTATTGTTATGAACAAGTGGGTTTGTGTTTTGATGTTTAAGTTATTGAAATGTTTTATTATTTTATCGAATATTTAAAAAGTGTTTGAAAATGATTTGAAATAATTAAGTATTTCTTATAAATAAATATGTTGGGTTTATAAATGTAGTTTATTAGAATATGTATATGGAGAACTAAGTGAATGTTTTAATTAAACATCTTTTGATTAAGAATACGTTATAAATATGGTATTTGATTATGTTTTAATATAAATTAATAACTATTTATAAAAGAAAGAGTATTAAAAGATTTGTATATCTAATAATTATAGAAAAATAAAATTTGTGTTAATTTATTCGTTGAGTGGTTCAAGAATTGTAACGACCCGATATTTTCACCCATTCGCATCCGCACATGTCAGACTTGAATTGCTCAAAATAATGCGTTGTAAACAAAATATGGTATAAGATACATCAGAGTTAAACAAGATACAACAGAAGAGTAACAAGATACATCAGTTACAAATCAGAATACATCTCTGAAATCGCTGGATACTGAAAACAAAATAGATGGCTGGATCTTCAAGCAAAGCTCCAACTCTGAAGGTGAGTCTTGAATGCTGAATCACTCAGTCTGACTCGAGCATAAAGCAAAACACAAAACACTCGAGTCAGGACATAAATACTTATGAACTATAAATCAACTCAAGTGAACAGTAACAAAATGCATCAGTAACTTAAAGGATTCTTGGGATCTCCCATCCTTTAACGATCCGTTAAACTATTTATTATGTAGTAATATTGCGCTGTTATAATAATGTCTACAGTAAAATAAACTTACTTTAAAATAGCGTTAAGGAGTGACCCAATATTCCCCTTAACACGTAATAGTCCCAGTAGTCCATCCAGTATCAGCATATCTCCAGATCGGGAGACTACCCTAAATACTCCATGGGCTACGGGAGAAAAAAAACTCGTAGTAAGACTCGATATGGTAGGTGACACATCACAACTAGGCAATGCCAGGGTAGTTATACCAATTACGATTCTGGGCTGGTGGTAACGCATAGCAGCCACTACCGCCCACCTCGGAACACACTCCCAAATCAAAATCGGAGGATGGCCATCAAATCAACCACAAGTAAGAGTATAGTATCGAAGGAATGTGTCCGATTGGAGGAATGACCTCACTTGGCCCGTCAATTACTCCTGTTTTAGCCACCTTATGCCAACTCACGGGAGTCGGGTCCATGTTCATACCTCAATAGGATCGTCGCCACCATCATACTTCATTCTGGAATCTCCATCGCGTACACAGTTGTTAAAGAGGTTTTCGGAGTTGACAGAGAGTATGACAATTTCCGATCTCGATCTCTTTAACAACCAAACGTTATTATAACGCCGTGGTCATTTCAAAATAGTTTATACTTCAAAAATCAAATCATTTCATTTCAAAACTATAGTCCTTTCAAAATAGTTTATACTTCGAAACCAAAACCATTTTTATTTCAAAACCATATTCAAATCAATACGAGATCATTTTCCATTTCAAACATATATTAACATTCAAAAGTCATAATACTTTCACAGTTATAACTCTTTCGAAACCAAATACTTGAAATCATTAAACTTTGACAATCAAAACATTTCGAAATCATACATTTGAAATCATGAAACATCCCTTTAATTCTTTACATTTCACAAATTTATTCAATTAAACCTAAATCTTCTAATTTCCAATTTAATTCAATTCAAACCATCAGTTTCAATTCAACTCAGTTTCCCAACAAACCATTTCAAATCTTATAAATTTCAAAAATAGATTTGATCCACAAAAAAAACTATTTAATTTTTAATATATTTCAAAGCTTTAATATACTCATTTCAAAACTAGTTTGAAAATCTCATATATACATATATATTCCAAATTCACTTTCTTAATATTTAGCTTTGAAATAATCACTTACTAAAATACAATATCATTAAAATAAACCCAAATTACAAGTAAACCAATTATCCTTTCATACTAATATAAATTCAAATATTCATTTATCGAATAAATCAAAATCAAATATCATTCCAATTTCACATTCTTTATCAAATAAAGATTGTGTCATTCAAAGCCATTTCAAAATCATTCAACATATCATATCCTTTCAAAACCTCATTATCAAATCATTATTTGAATTCAAAATCAAATATTCAAAATTTAAATACATTTAAATATCAAATATGTCATTCATTTATTATTTCAATTATCATTAAAAAATACATTTCAAAATTCCATTTAAAAATTCATTTATCCTCATTTCATTTCATTCAGATTAACATATAACCAAGTATACCTTATTTAAATTCAAATTCAATTTAAAGTCCTTAAAATTCAAATTTAAATATTAAATTATATTCAAAACTCCTAAAATTTTACATATATTCAATTTCAAAAGTTAAATCATTTAATACTTTAAAATATAACTCAAATAGTGTTAAAATCAATAACATTTCAACACATTGTCAATTTCAGCAACGGCAAGATTTATAAAGTGCCCGTAGCTTATAATTTCCAAAATAGTTTAGTTTGGGAACAACGACATTTATCAAATGCCATAATAGATATTTAGTTATTACAACATAGTTAAGTTCAAAACAACAGCATTTTAAAGTGATGTCATAAAACTACAACATTTTAGAAATGCAATCAATAAAATTCCAGATTTTATCAAAAATAATAAAACTTCAAAAAATTTCTATTTAAATTTATAAATCATATTTCTGGACTTCAAAATTTCACATTTAAATACTTTTAACACATGATTTATCATAATAAAATTTAAAATCAAATATCCAATTAAAAATTCAATTCATTTGTTAAGTCAAAATTTCACGGTTTATTTACTTATTAAATTTTAAAAAACTTAACATTTTGCTTCAAATATCATTTCAAAACTTTAAATTTAATTTCCACTATTTACTTACATTTTAAAATAAATTTAAAGTCAAAAATCACATTTACTTCAAATTTACATACTTAAATTCACAAATTCAAAACTTAATATTTAGCTTTTCAATGGACAAGGCAAAAGAGGAAAAAGACAAATAAAAAGAGGAAAGTTTTGATGCATTTTTGGCTCGGCTTTGGTCAGGTTAGTGAAAGACAAAGCAAGGGTAGGGTGAAACATGGAGCTTATCAATGGACAAGGCAAAAGAGGCAAGTTTTGATGCATTTTTGGCTCGGCTATGACCATATATAGGCTCGGCCATAGGGTCTTTAGATCTAAACAGAGGTGAACATGGCTGATGCTACGGCTAAAGGTGTTGTAGCTGCTAGAGGTGGTGGCTAAGGGGGTGGCCAAAGTGAAATAGGAAGGTGATGTGAAGTGTAGGCCCACTAGGACTTGTTTGGTGGAGTTTTTGTGCAAAGTTTTGGTACAAGCATCATACGGAGGCACGGACCAGGTCTAGGTCAGAGGAAAGGAAGGAGGAGCTGCTGTACATGGTGGTGGTGATGGTCGTGGAGTTGGAGTGGAGTAGAGGCCGAGCATAGCTTGAAGAAGAGGAAGATGAAATTACAATGAAAAGAGCAGAAAATGATAAAGTCGTTAACTTGAAAAAAAATTCCCCACTTTGAAACGGCCGTGAGCTTGTGGAGGGGAAGATGAGAAACACGTGAATGAGGAATCAAATTCACAGCTAGGGAAAAAGGGAATGGTCGGTCAAAGCAAGGAATTGGAAAGGCAGGAAGAAGAAAAGGTAAAGAAAGGAAAGGTCATAGGAAAATGAAAAGGTTTTGCCGTTTTGTTTTCTATTTTCTTTAAATTAAAATAAACCATATATATTTCAGTAAATAAAATATAAAACTAAACAGCATAAAGTGAAAAAAGAAAATAAACAAATATTTTAAGGAAAATATAAAAGTAAATAAAGGAAATAGTTATTAAATTGAAACTCGAATTAAAATATAAACAATATACAATAGACATTTGAAAAATTATAACTATACTTTAAAATGTTTTAAAATAAAATAAATACATAATATGTCATATAACACATATATACAAAAATTATAATATGATAAAAAAATAAAAATATTATTTACATAAATTAAAATAAACAATTTTGTTAAATAAAACAATTTACACACAGTATTGTAAAATGCATGACTTTCACAATATAAATCGGATTTCAACGAAACGAAAAGTTGTATTCTTGAAATTTAATATATTTTCATAAATAAATATAAAACTAAAAAATTCAAATATTTAAATTTTAAATTTAAAAGTCAAAGTTTGAATAAATTGACCAAAATTCACATTTCTGGAAAATATTCAATTTATTCATGTTTGAAATTATAATTTACATCAAAATCAAAATTTATATTTAAAATAACAAAATTTATCCATTTTAATAAACAAAATAAACCTTTTAAACTAGGAATTTCAATTTAAAATAATTAAAAGATACAATTAAAAAAATCACAAAATCCATTTTTGTTACACTCTCCCCTACTCAAAACTTTTCGTCCCCGAAAAGGAATAAGGTACGGGAAAACACAGAAAAAGATAGAATGAAATAGGATTAAGACAAGATGATAAGAAGATTAAAATTATAACTGATAACTTTTGTTATAGGTAAGCTTAACAAGATGTAGATGATCTTGAATCAAGAACACAAGCATGAAAAAGATCTTCTAGAATCTGATTCACCCTTTCGGTTTGACCGACAGTCTGTGGATGGCAAGCAGTGCTCAGATTCAAAATGAGTACCAAAGATTATTAAAGATTATAGAAAGATTTCTAACAGACTGGTATAAGCAATAGCCTTCCATTCTGTTAGCAAGATAAGGGAAATACGGACAACTAAAAGATAGTTTAAAAAACAAAATAAGATAATAAATTTGAAACCATGAAAATTTCAACTTAAATTGGAAATTAATTTTACATAAGTTAAATAAATCTTAATCATCTCTAATTTCATTA
Organism: Allium cepa; assembly: GCA_030765085.1. NCBI lineage: Eukaryota > Viridiplantae > Streptophyta > Magnoliopsida > Asparagales > Amaryllidaceae > Allium > Allium cepa. The sequence continues at coordinate 237,583,815 of CM060932.1, read as the reverse complement.
TCTTTTCATCAAATTATCTTAAATTAAAAATCTCTAAATTCATGGATTTGAAAAATCATTTATTATACTCATAATGTACTCAATAAATTAATTCTTCTTTATTCCTAATTATAATTAAATTTATTCCTCTCAATATATTTTATCACCTATGTTAAATATATTTACACTTATTATAACTGTCTTAAATTTATTCTTAGTTCCTTAACATCATTTTATATTGTAAATTATTCCATTACCCTTTTTCTCTATTTACCTTTATTAATCTTTTTATAACTAAAATTTAAGTGCATAACATTTATTATAAACACTCAAATTTTATTTATAAAATCTTTTTATATTGTATGTTATCCAGTTACATATTCAACTTCTGCAAAATAAAGGTAAGTTATATTGGAATGAAATTGTGTATTATACAAATAAACTTTCTAATTTAATCATTTCAAGCTTGAATATTTATCCAAATCTTGAAATTATACTTGAAATTATCTTTCAAGATAAAAATTTAGGAATTAAATTTTCGATAAATTCCAAACTATTTAGAGATAAATAAATGCACATATACTATATATATCCATTCAAATTTAAATTATATATCAGCATATGTTTAAATCCAGTCTTATTTTAGAAATTCAAATCAATTAAATTTCCTAAAACAAAACTGTAGCAAGACTACAGAACGGTCTCTTCACTTCGAAACTCGAAAATGAATGTTGATGATGCTGTAGTCATCACCGAAATTATTTTCCAACTACAAAGAGAAGAGCATTAATTTTAAAATTTAAAATTCTTTGGAAACAAATTTCTATTAGAAAATACTTTAAATAGTATATCCTTTAAAACTTTAAATACAAGGTTTGAAATCCATCGGAAATTAGATTCTCAAATTCTTGTTTTAAATTCATTTAAAATTTCCAAATAAATTTATAATCATGTTTTATAGTTCAATTATTTATATATGAAACAAAAGATAATAGTATATAAAATCAAATATTTTTTCTCAACAACCAATTCAATAAAAATCCAGAAAAATTATAATATAGTTACAAAATTTATTTCATTACTAAATTTGAAAAACATATTGTGTCAGTTTGCTCTGTTTAAGTATTTTGGAAATTTTATCGATAGCGTTGATCAGATGAATCGATCAGAAACCCAAATCAACATTAACAACTCAAACAACACATTATATAAAACATTTTAAATTTTAGTTTACAAATACACTTCAAGAATGGTTTGAAGATAAGTTGGAAATAAAGATGAGATGATTAAATAACAGAATAGGAAGATGGATAAGCTTATATAAATCGCGGGAAGCCTTAACCGGGTCAACCGTGACTTAATGAATAAGATCGATGTGGATTTCCTGGGGTAAATCAACATTCGGTCTCAAGAGATAGAATTTGGAATTATAAGAGATACTAGCATCTAAACATAGGATATAAAAATCTTCGGTGAATCGATGCTGTTTTAAAGGAGCTTCACCCCGTTATAAATCAATTTGAGATTGGCGAGACTGCCGACTCACTATAAAGATCATTTGAAGTAGAGTTATGGGATACTCCAGAATCAAAAGAAGCCGAATAGTGAGGGACATGAATGGATTTTGGAACCGCAAGGATCGTTCCAAAATTCAAAGGTATCGAGTCAAAAAGGTAGAGATTCAACTCGAATGAAAGTGATTCTGTAAATACATTTACCATATATGCTAAGTTTGCCTAGAGCTACCAAAGCTATAATACCAAATGTAACGACCCGATATTTTCAACCATTCGCATCCGCACATGTCAGACTTGAATTGCTTAAAATTCCGCGTTATAAATAAAATTTGGAAAATCACATAATGTACAGTAAATAAATAATCACAGATCACAGACACAGAGTAAATAATAATGCAGCGGAAGTAAAAGAGATAGTAGTTCATGAACCTACTATACATATAAGATACATCAGAGTTAAACAAGAAACAACAGAAGAGTAACAAGATACATCAGTTACAAATCAGAATACATCTCTAAAATCGCTGGATACTGAAAACAAAATAGATGGCTGGATCTTCAACCAAAGCTCCAACTTCGAAGGTGAGTCATGAATGTTGAATCACTCAGTCTGACTCGAGCGTAAAGCAAAAGACAAAACACTCGAGTCACGACATAAATACTTATGAACTATAAATCAACTCAAGCGAATAGTAACAAAATGCATCAGTAACTTAAAGGATGCTTGGAATCGGCCATCCTTTAAGGATCCGTTAAACTATTTACAATGTAGTTATATTGCGCTATTATGATAATGTCTACAGTAAAATAAACTTACTTTAAAATAGCGTTAAGGAGTGACCCAATATTCCCCTTAACACGTAATAGTCCCATTAGTTCATCCAGTATCAGCATATCTCCAGATCGAGAGACTACCCTAAATACTCCATGGGCTACGGGAGAAAAAAAAACTCGTAGTAAGCCTTGATATGGTAGGTGACATGGCACAACTAGGCAATGCAAGGGTATATATACCAATTACGCTTTCGGGCTGGTGGTAACACATAGCAGCCACTACCACCCACCTCGGAAAACACTCCCAAATCAAAATCGGAGGATGGCCATCAAATCAACCATAAGTAAAAGTATAGTATCGAAGGAATGTGTCCGATCGGAGGGAATGACCTCACTTGGCCCGTCGATCGCTTCTGTTTTAGCCACCTTATGCCAACTCATGGGAGTCGGGTCCACGTTCATACCTCAATAGGATTGTCACCACCACCCTACTTCATTTTGGAATGTCTACCGCATACACGGTTGTTAAAGTGGTTTTCGGAGTTGGCAGAGAGTATGACAACTTTCGATCTCGGTCTCTTTAACAACCAAACGTTATTCTGACGCCGTGGTCATTTCAAAATAGTTTATACTTCAAAAATCAAATCATTTCATTTGAAAACTATAGTCCTTTCCAAATAGTTTATACTTCGGAACCAAAACCATTTTTATTTCAAAACCATATTCAAATTAATACGAGATCATTTTCCATTTCCAACATATATTCACTTTCAAAAATTATAATACTTTCACAGTTATAACTCTTTCGAAACCAAATACTAGAAATCATTACACTTTGACAATCATAACATTTCGAAATCATACATTTGAAATCATGAAACATTCCTTTAATTCTTTAAATTTCACAAATTTATTCAATTAAACCCGAATCTTCAAATTTCTAATTTAGTTCAATTCAAACCATCAGCTTCAATTCAATTCAGTTTCCCAACATACCATTTCAAATCTTATAAATTTCAATTATAGATTTGATCCACAAAATAAACTATTCAATTTTAAATATATTTCAAATCTTTAATATACTCATTTCAAAACTAATTTGAAAATCTCATATATACATGTATATACCAAATTCACTTTCATAATATTTAGCTTTGAAATATTCACTTACAAAAATACAATGTCATTAAAATAAACCCGAATTACAAGTAAACTAATTATCCTTTCATACTAATATAAATTCAAATATTCATTTATCGAATAAATCAAAATCAAATTATATTCCAAATTCACATTCTTTATCAAAATAAATATTATGTCATTCAAAACCATTTCAAAATCATTCAAAATATCATATCCTTTCAAAACCTCATTATCAAATCATTATTTGAGTTCAAAATCAAATATTCAAAATTTAAATACATTTAAATATCAAATATGTCATTCATTTATTATTTCAAATATCATTACAAAATATATTTCAAAATTCCATTCAAAAATTCATTTATCCTCATTTCATTTCATTCAAATTAACATATAACCAAGTAAACCTTATTTAAATTCAAATTCAATTTAAATTCCTTAAAATTCAAATTTATATTTAAATTATGTTCAAAACTCCTAAAATTTAACACATATTCAATTTCAAAAGTTAAATCATTTAACACTTTAAAATATAACTCAAATAGTGTTAAAATCTATAACATTTCAAAACATTGTCAATTTCAGCAACGACAGCGTTTATAAATTGCTATCGTAGCTTATAGTTTCCAAAATAGTTTAGTTCAGGAACAACGACATTTATCAAATGCCATAATAGATATTTTTTTATTACAACATAGTTAAGTTCAAAACAACAGCATTTTAAAGCGCTATCGTAAAACTACAGCATTTTAGAAATGCTAATAATAAATTCCAGATTTTATTATAACTTTTCAAAAATAATAGATCTTCAAAAAAATTCTATTTAAATTAATAAATCATATTTCTAGACTTAAAAATTTCATATTTAAATACTTTTAACATATGATTTATCACAATAAAATTTAAAATCAAATATCCAATTAAAAATTCAATTCATTTGTTAAGTCAAAATTGCACTGTTTATTGTGACGACCCGGGATTTTAGAAATAATATTTTAATAAGCATTTAATCTAATTAAATGAAATACAAACTTATCATTTTAAAAATGAATAAAACTTTCGGGACATTTGTCACTTATTTATATATATGGGTATTTGTGTAGAAAACCATGGTTTGAAAATTTAAAATAAAGTCTTTCAAAAATATTTAAAATAAAATCTATCTTGTTCAATTTAATTAATGATCTACCTTATTAACATTTAATTTAAATATATGCGCATGAATGAAATATAGATAATAATGTTTAAAATAAAATTAATCTTCTCAATATAAATATAAATATAAATATAAGTAATAAAATATATGAATATTAATTAAGTGTTGATGGTAAGCTTAAAATAAAAAAAAGTGATTTATGTTAGAAATAAGTATTTAAATGGTTATTGTGTGTTTGCAACATTAGTTAAAACTATAAAAATAACTATAACAATTTTATAGTAAGCACATAGAATAATTCTAGTAATATACTATGGACATTCATATGTGTATGCAAGAAGATTTAAAAAATAAAAATCTACATAAAAAATCAGTAGGATGTGGCTATAAGCTTATAAGGAGACATGCATTAAATGATAGTATCTCAAGCACAAAATAAAGTCATTTCAAAATATTTACAAATCATTTCAGTTTCTGTAAAGAGAAAAAAAATAGTTGGTCAATGAAACAAACTCTGACCAAAGAAAACAAGCTTGTACCAGAAGCTCCTACCCCTGTAAACCCTTTTATATATACATACTTCTTGTTCTAGTTCGTTCAAAAAAACATAGCAAACCAGAAAACAAGAAAAAGGTAAGCATCATCATTTTACAAACTTAAATAACAATCAGGCAAGAAGATTTAAAGAAAATCAAGTAGCAGCTTCAAGAATTAATTCTCTGTTCCAAAACTTCTTTTGCAGGTGAGTAAACAATCTTAAAAACAGTTTGAATCTGGATTTAAATATAATGAATTTGATGATATTAGTTGAATTAAAGTTCTCCGGTTTGGAATTTATCTAAATTGATATATATATGTTGTTGAGCAGGTTTGTGCATATAAGTATATATTGAATATCAGTTCTCTGTTAATAACCAGTTTTGGTTTGTCTATTAAAAAAAAATTTAAATCTTCAGATTGAATCCATATTAACCTTTGATATGTAAACAAAATTTGTTCGCTGACATGATGATAACTACAAAAATAATTTCAAAATTTTATAGTTAGAAATTGATTCATATTTGTGGAAGTTATAGTGGAAGTTCAAATTGGGTTAAAAGCAAATATTGAAAATTTTGAATTTGGATTCCACAATGTGATAGGTAATAGGAATTGATGAATTTAGATAGCTTAATTTAGACTTTTAGTGTAGTATTCTTTGGGATATAAGGAGAAGTGTAGTTTCGACATTTTCGTTGATTTGAGGTGATCGGCGGCAAGGATTCCGGCGAGGGTTAGGCTAGTGACGAACAGGGTGTCGATGCACTCAGGAAAAATACTGGAAGCATTTTTCATTGGCCGAGACGAGTAGATTTTGGCGAACTAGGGCTTAGATTGGAGTTGTGTTCGACGTGGTGGTCATTGGAATTCCGTTGTGAGCAAGGAATCGGAGTGGCGCGCAATAGGGGGAATGCGAGCTGGATTATGTGACGTAGCTCCAGTGAGGTGGACCGGTGATCTTGAGGTCAGAGGCGACATGAAGAAGGGTTTTTTGGTGGTTCTAGTGGGTCGAGTTTTTAGCCTGATTTTGTTTAAGGGGATTTTCGATCGATCTAGGTTCTCGCTTGGGGTCGTGGGGATTCGAGTGATCATCGAGAATGCTCGCGACCATCGTTAGAGGTCGGCGACGTTGGCTCAGGTGCACCGTGTGCACGTCGTGTTTGGAGGATGAAGGCTCAAGTTTGTCTCGAGTGGATAAGGGGGCTGTCTTGAGTTTTTCCTCATAGCGTTTCGTTTGGGGTCTCGAAGCTGGTGTGGAATGAGGGTTACTCGAGGCAAGCATGAGTTTTGTAAGGGATGGCTCGGGTTTTAGGGTTGGTCGACTCAAGTTTGCTGTGGTGATAATCTGGTTTCTAGTAACAAAATTTTTTTTAAGGGAAAAACAGGCCTGCCTAATTTTGTAGCAAAATTATGTAAGATGAACTCAAGTTTAAAGTTGTTAACCAGTTTTTCCCAAACAATGGAAATCAAATTTTAATGGTACTTTAATTTAATATATTTCGAAATTCAAATATAAAGGATGGTTGCCTTTAGAGTAGTTAATTAAATTGATTTTGAATGTTAACTCAACATATTTTCAATTTAGATTAAGATTTAGAAGTTCAAATGAGTTTTGAAATAAAAATGTTCAAGTAAAGTTATATCTAAGAAATTATAAATGAATAAGCTTAAAGTATATAAAAATGGGATTTAAAAGTTAAATAATTTTTTAATTTAATTTAATATGGTTGAAAAGGATTTTCAAATTTTTTAAGTATATTATATTTAAGTGTTGAATTGTTTTGTCTAAAAGTAAACTCATATTTCAGATTGATTTTAATTCTTTATAATAAAGTGAATGATTTGAGGAAGTATTTAATATAAGTATAAGTTATTCTTAATCGTTAAGTTGAGATTAATTAAGAATAATTAATTAATAAGATAAAACTTAAAGCTTAATTACTATTTGCAATTAGGGATAATTAGTTAAAAGGTTAATTAGTGGGAATGAATGTAATTAAGAAATAGTTAATTAAGGGGTTAAGTGATTAATTAATTGGTTAATTAATTAATGTAATTAATTTTAGATTAATTAATCGGTCAATTTAATTAAAAATAATCACTGTTAATTAATTGAGAAATTACTTAGTGGATTAATTAATGTATAATTACTATATGTAATTAAGAAGAGGGAATTACTTATGGAAGTAATAAATGAAAAATTACTTAGGGAAGTAATTAAATGGAAGTGATTAAGGAATAATCACTTGTTGTTATTAATTTAAAAACATAATTAATGGTTCGAAATTAATTATTGTTAAGCAAGCAAAAATTTAAAAGAGATTAAAGAAATAAATCTGATTTAATTAGAAATGGGATCTAATTAATCTTGCTTATGAATGAGTGGGTGATTTTACTAATAAGAGGTGTTTGTGATATGATATGTTTATCTTGAATAGTGGTTGTGTGGTTATCTGTCGATGATGAATTGTTGTTTAAAAAAGTGACACCATGTATTTAAAGATTGAACTGAGTTTCACACGAATAACTTTGGTAAAATGGTATTGAATTCGAAGAGACCGGGGTCGGGTATTAGTAGATACCCAAACCCACTTCGAATTTGTAACCTACAATGATTCTTTATAGATTGATATGTGCTATCAATAGGCCGAAATGGAATGATTTAAATGACTGGACCATCTAAAACTAAGGGAAGATACCGTGGAATTGATTTGTGAGTATAAGTGTTGGCTATAACTGATAATGAATTCGTAGGAAAGTACGAGTTACCCGAGGGTTTTCTTTTTTGATTTGAATTTAGTATTTCAAATTATATCGATTTACTCACGCTGGTTTCCAGCCTGACCTGGGTGTTACTTTGATGTAATGCTCGGGTCAGATCAAGTTTTACAGATTTTTCAAGTAAGGACGTTCTGGAGCTCAGGAGGCGAGCTGGATGGCAAGAACATATGGAGTGTTTCTGTTGTATTATATTGTTGTATATCTGAGACATGATGATTGTGTATATCCAATGTCTGTATATATGTGTAACTCTGATGTATTATAAAGGTGTTTTGACAGATACAGAATTCTTTTGTAAACTGTTATTATTTGTTATAATATTTTATCTGCTGCGAATGTGAGATGTTGGTATTTCTGATCTTCTTATCCTTCTGTCTCTTTATTCTTTTTCCTAACTATCTGGAATTTTCGGGATCGAAAATTTCGTGTCGTTGCAGTTGGTATCAGAGCTGAGAAGTTAAGCGAGAACCTTGGCTCTGGTGGGATTACGCATTAAGGATAGGGTCAATGGTACCCTCGAATGAGTAGTGTGTGTGTGTGTGTATGAGATCATACTTGTTATTTTCTTATATAAATATTTTAAATGATTTTATATAAGAATATATATGATATATAAAGCAATATTTCCTTCTAATAAATATTAAGGTGATTGGTTGTTAAATTATTGGAATTAAATTAAGAAGTAATATAATACAAACAAACTGAAATTGAATAAAGATAGGTTTGAAATGGATTCAAACTGAAATTTGAAATCTTGAATAGGGGAAGAGTCAGAATAAGATGATAATGAATGGTTTCAGATATGATAATCTTGGTTATTACTATAAATGATTGTTGTGTTTAGTAATTAATGAGTAAGCAAAATGAAATGTTTTAAAGAACTAAAACATTTAGGCAAGTATGACTTATAAATTGGAACTGAAGTTGATCTGAATTATGGAGTTTTAAATCTGGAGCCAGAATTTGAAGATTTTGTTTCAAAGTAATGAAGAAATAATAAATAATGTTATTCCATGTTACTTGAATGATAGAGCTTGATTCGACAAGAGTCGTTGAAATTTTAAAGGAATTTATTTGAATTTAAAACCAAAGGTGGTTTAAAATTTAAAAATAACCTGGTGTGTAAAGGAAATAAATATGAAATAAACTCTAAGGTTGAGTTTTGAATTTTCCTTGGAATGTGATGTGAAACTCAAAGTGAAGTAAATTTTAAACTTAAGTAGGAAGATTATTAATCTGAAGTATAAAATTTGAATGGAAATTAAAATTGTGTAAATTTGACTGGATTAAGTAAATTGAATTTAACTTAGAGGAATTAAATAAGTTTGAATGGACAACCTGATTTGGAAATTTCAATATGAAATTGGGATTTAACTTGGGAAGTTAAATGGTTAATTTAATTGGGAGTTTGTGTGATCTCAAAATGGGTTTAAGAACTGTAAATTTGAAATGTATGGGTGTTTTAAAATAATTTGGATAATATTATCCTATTAATAATCTTTAAAATTGTGAATTGGATTTGAATTATTATTTGAACCTAGAATATAGGTTTATGAAGAGGTAAAGGTTAAATTGATTTAAAGGATTAAATCAACATTTAAAGCTTTAACTCGAATTTATATAATTCGAGATGGTTTAAATTTGGAAATTTGAATTGAAGTAGTTTAATCAAATTTGATTTAAATTAATTAAAATTATGATTGAAGATGGATAAGTTTAAAAATTCAAGTGGAATCTGAGTTGGATTGATTTGAAATGAAATTGAAGTTGAATGGGTTCAAATTCAAATGGGAATTGGGACTAATTCAAACAGGAATTGAGATGATTTGAAATTGAAGTGGGTTCAATTGATATTAGTCCAAATTGATTGGAATAATTTGGAATTGTAGTTATAGTTGAATAGGTTTAAAATCAAATGGAATTTGATTTGAATTTGGAAAGAAATCAAGATTAATTCAACTTGAATTGGGGTTAAATCAATTTCAATGGAAATTGAAGTTATTTAAAGTGGAATTGAGTCAATTTAAATGGAAGTGGAAATTTAAATTGAATTGATGAGAATGGGAGTTTGGAAATTGAACAGTTTGGCTCTGGACTGTTTTCAGAATAAATTGTTTTAATATAATCTATTTTTCCAAGCTATTTACCAGATACAATCTTTTTTAAAAAAAAGCCAAATTATTTTATGTTTATTTTACAATTATTTTTGGAACTATTTTACAATTTTTCAACTGTTTTGTAAACTAATTATTATTTTTCCCACTATTTTACAAATTAATTACTATTTTACAATTATTTTGCAATTATTTAAAAATTTCTATAACTATTTGATTATTTTCCAACTATTTTACAATTACTTAACTATTTTATAGCTATGTTACAAACTAATAATTATTTTTCAATGACTTATCTATTTTAAACTTTTCAAGCTATTTTCTGAGTTTAAGCTGGACAGAGTTCAAACTGTTTATGATTGAATATCCATTTGGGATAAGGATTAAAGTGATAATCCAATGGAATTGAAACAATTGTGACTATGTGGACAGAAATCAATGGAAATGTGAATAGAAAGAGAAATTGATTTAGTTGTTAATCAATGAAAATAAATACGTAGGATGTACATATATTATTCTATTCGCATAGTGATTTGATCCAGATACGAGCATAGAATTTTGAGATAGTTAATCGATCCAAGTTGGGATTTTTCACTCGATTTTCGACGGCGAACCTGGATATGGATTGTTGATTGGTTCTGGATATTCTCTATCATAGTTATGGCTATGCAAGGAGAATGACGGTTTCTGATCAAGAAACCGGATCTGAGTCCGCACTAGGAAGTCGGGCGGGCGATACTAGTTCGGAAGTACAATTGTGTGATCGAGTGAGCGATCAGATTAGTATAGCATACGGATGATATGTGTACATCGTACAGATTTGAATGAAATTGATATTGAAAATTTGTGAATAAGAAATGTGAAATGATTTCTTTTGAAATGAAAGTATATTTTATGAAATATACAATGGATAAAAGTGAAAGTTGGATAATTTTATGATGATAAGTAAGATGGAAACAACTTTATAAAAAAAAGTAATCAAATTTGAATATTTGATTTTGAACAAATAAAGTTATATATCTTTGTTATATAAGATAAATCTTCCCTTGTTGAATCTATTGTCGGAAGAAAAGGATTTTGAAGGTGTTTGAAGTATAAAAGGAGTTTTATACAAGTTTGAAATGATCCAAAGTTTTTAAAAAAATATATATATATATATATATATATATAAAGGATCTTATGAGGATTTTGAAAAAAGGTTTTGGGAACCTTTGGATTTGGAAAGGCTTTTGATTTTTGGATAAAATCAATATTGGAATTTGGAAAGCCTAGTTTGAGAATTATCGATTTTGGGATAATCGATTTTGGGAAAAGGAGATTTATATGAGATTCATACTAGGTGTATGATTTGGAAGATACTATATGTGTATAGTATAAAGTGTTCTGATAATGGCTCTGGGAAATAGGCGCTCCCTTGAAATGAACTTTTCAGGAGTGCCACATGGTGGTACTGCCTTGAACCCTAATGGGGGTTCTAAAGTTGATCCTATATGGAGTCTGGACAAAACTAGTTCCTGAGGATTATAAGTAGTGTGTAGCGAAAGTCGAGGGCGCTGATGCCTACAGAGGCATTTGAGTTATGTTGTGACGACAGTGTAACTCGATGTCACTGCGATCTACTGCAGACCATAGCAAAAGTCGTGTGTGCTGCTGAGAGCCAACAGTCTACGTTTGATTTTATATCGGTAGACTGCGACCTATGGTAACATAGCGAAAGTCGTGTGTGCCGCTGAGAGCCAACTGTCTGTGTTTGATTTTATATCGGTAGACTACGACCTATGTGGGAGTGGAGAAGTTTCATTTTTGACAACGAAAATCGAGGGCGTTGATGCCTACAGTTACATGGACTTTTGCTGTGATGGCAACGTAACCCTGGAATGTAACTGTGATCTGTTGTGGGTTCCATGGCGTAATCGAGGGGCGCGGAGTGCCTATAGTTACATGGACTTTTGCTGCGATGGCAACGTAACCCTGGAATGTAACTACGACCATGGATGGGGATGATGATTTCCAGAGCATTCTCACCAAGGATATTACCTCTATTTTCAAAAACTGTTTTCTATATTTTCAATAAAATTATTTTTCAAAATATTTTTACTGGATGTTGGAAACGGGTCCGCCAAGCACTTATAGATTTTCAGTCGTACGCATGATCAACGTATGACCGAATTTCTATGAGAACAAGGATGGACTTGTCGAAACATCGAGTTATAAAAGTATTTTTATAAAAAATATTTGAGTAATATTATATAGATTTTTTTTAAAGTAGTTTAAAAATTATCAAAGGAAATTTATCTGATTTTAAGCATTTTAATAATTCTGGCTTCGTTCCTTTTCGAGGACTAAAAGATCAAAGGGGGAGTGTGACGACCCAGGATTTTGGCAATATTATTTTAATATGCATTTAATCTAATTAAATAAAATACAAACTTGTCATTTTAAAAATGAATAAACCTTTTGGGACATTTGCCAATTATTTATATATATATGGGTATTTGTGTAGAAAACTATGGTCCGAAAATATAAAATAAAGTCTTTCAAAAATATTTAAAATAAAATCTATCTTATTCAATTTAATTAATGCTTTACCTTATTAACATTTAATTTAAATATATGCGTATGAATGAAATATAAATCATAATGTTTAAAATAAAATTAACCTTATCAATATAAATATAAATATAAATATAAGTAATAAAATATATGAATATTATTTAAGTGTTGATGGTAAGCTTTAAATATAAAAAAAGGATTATGTTAGAAATAAGTATTTAAATGGTTATTGTGTGATTGCAACATAAGTTAAAACTCTAAAAGCACATAGAATAATTCTAGTAATATACTATGGATATTCATATGTGTATGCAAGAAGATATAAAAAAATAAAAATCTACATAAAAAAAATCAGTAGGATGTGGCTGTAAGCTTATAAGGAGACATGTATTAAATGATATTATCTCAAGCATAAAATAAAGTCATTTCAAAATATTTACAAATCATTTCAGTTTCTGTAAAGAGAAAAAAATCTTGTTGGTCAATGAAACAAACTCTGACCATATAAAACAAGCTTGTACCAGAAGCTCCTACCCCTGTAAACCCCTTTATATATACATACTTCTTGTTCTAGTTCGTTCAAAAAAAACATAGCAAACCAGAAAACAAGAAAAAGGTAAGCATCATCATTTTACAAACTTAAACAACAATCAGGGAAGAAGATTTAAAGAAAATCAAGTAGCAGCTTTCAGAATTTATTCTCTGTTCCAAAACTTCTTTTTACAGGTGGGTAAACAATCTTAAAAACAGTTTGAATCTGGATTTAAATATAATGCATTTGATGATATTAGTTGAATTAAAGTTCTTCAGTTTGGAATTTATCTGAATTGATATATATGTTGTTGAGCAGGTTTATGAATATAAGTATATATTGAATATCTGTTCTCTGTTAATAACAAGTTTTGGTTTTGCTAATTTTTTTTTCAAAATCTCCAGATTGAATCCATATTAACCTGTGATATATAAACGAAAGTTGATCGATAAGACATGATGATAACTACAAAAATAATTTCAGAATTTTTTTGTTAGAAATTGATTCATATTTGTGGAAATTACAGTGGAAGTTCAAATTGGGTTAAAAACAAATATTGAAGATTTTGAATTTGGATTCCATAATATGATAGGTAATTGGAATTGATGAATTTAGATAGCTTAATTTAAATTTTTAGTGTAGTATTCTTTAGGATATGGGGAGAAGTGTGGTTTCGACATTTTTGTCGACTTGAGGTGATCGGCGGCAAGGATTCCGACGAGGGTTGGGCTAGTGATGGACGGGTGTCGATGCACTCAGGAAATATACTTGAAGCATTTTTCATTTGCCGAGATGAGTAGTTTTTGCGAACTAGGGTTTAGATTGGAGTTGTGTTCGATGTGGTGGTCGTTGGAATTCCGTTTTGAGCAAGGAATCAGAGTGGCGTCCGATAGGGGGAATGCGAGCTGGATTATGTAACATACCTCCAGTGAGGTGGAACGATGATCTTGAGGTCAGAGGCGACGTGAAGAACGGTTTTTTCCGGCCATGGTGGTTCCAATGGTCGAGTTTTTAACTCGATTTTGTTTCAGGGGATTTTTGATCCGTCTAGGTTCTCGCTTGGGGTCGTGGGGGTTCGGGTGATCATCGGGAATGGTCGCGACCATTGCCAGAGGTCGACGATGTTGGTTCAGGTGCACCATGTGCACGTCGTGTCTGGAGGATGAAGGCTCGAGTTTGTCTCGAGTGAATAAGGGGGTTGTCTCGAGTTTTTCCACGCAGCGTTTCCTTTGGGGTCTCGAAGATGGTGTGGAACGAGGGTTACTCGAGGCAAGCGATAGTTTTGTAAGGGGTTGACTCGGGTTTTAGGGTTGGTCGACTCGAGTTTGTTGCGGTGATAATCTGGTTTCTAGTAACAAATTTTTTTTGTAAGGGAAAAACAGATCTGCCTAATTTTATAGCAAAACTATGCAAGAAGAACTCAAGTTTAAAGTTGTTAACCAGTTTTTCCCAAACAATGGAAATCAAATTTTAATGGTACTTTAATTTAATATATTTCGAAATTCAAATATAAAGGATGGTTGCCTTTAGAGTAGTTAATTAAATTGATTTTGAATGTTAACTCAATATATTTTCAATTTAGATTAAGATTTAGAAGTTCAAATGAGTTTTGAAATAAAAATGTTCAAGTAAAGTTATATCTAAGAAATTGTAAATGAATAATTTTAAAGTATATGAAAATGGGATTTAAAAGTTAAATAATTTTTTAATTTAATTTAATATGGTTGAAAAGGATTTTCAAAATTTTTAAGTATATTATATTTAAGTGTTGAATTGTTTTGTCTAAAAGTAAAATCATATTTCATATTGATTTTAATTGGAATAATAAAGTGAATGATTTGAGGAAGTATTTGATATAAGTACAAGTTATTCTTAGTCGGTTAAGTTGAGATTAATTAAGAATAATTAATTAATAAGATAAAACTTAAAGCTTAATTACTATTTGCAATTAGGGATAATTAGTTAAAAGGTTAATTAGTGGGAATGAATGTAATTAAGAAATAGTTAATTAAGGGGTTAAGTGATTAATTAATTGGTTAATTAATTAATGTAATTAATTTCAAATTAATTTATTGGTCAATTTAATTAAAAATAATCACAATTAATTAATTGAGAAATTACTTAGTGAAGTAATTAATGTATAATTACTATGTGTAATTAAGAATAGGGAATACTTATGGAAGTAATAAATGAAAAATTACTTAGGGAAGTAATTAAATGGAAGTGATTAAGGATTAATCACTTGTTGTTATTAATTTGAAAACATAATTAATGGTTTGAAATTAATGATTGTTAAGTAAGCAAAAATTTAAAAGAGATTAAAGAAATAGATCTAATTTAATTAGAAATGGGATCTAATTAATCTTGCTTATGAATGAGTGGGTGATATTGCTGATAAGAGGTGTTTGTGATATGATATGTTTATCTTGAATAGTGATTGTGTGGTTATCTGTCGATGATGAATTGTTGTTTAAAAAAGTGACACCATGTATTTAAAGATTGAACTGAGTTTCACACGAATAACTTGGGTAAAATGGTATTGAATTCGAGGAAACCGGGGTCGGGTATTAGTAAATACCCAAACCCATTTCGAATTTGTAACCTACAATGATTCTTTATAGATTGATATGTGCTATCAATAGGCTGAAATGGAATGATTTAAATGACTGGACCATTTAAAACTAAGTGAAGATACTTAGGAATTGATTTGTGAATATAAGTGTTGGCTATAACTGATAATTAACTCGTAGTAAAGTTCGAGTTACCCGAGGGTTTTCTTTTATGATTTGAATTTAGTATTTCTAATTATACGGGTTTACTCACGTTGGTTTCCAGCCTGACCCGGGTGTCACTTTGATGTAATGCTCGGGTCAGACCGAGTATTACAGATTTTTCAGGTAATGACGTTCTGGAACTCAGGAGGCGAACTGGATGGCAAGAACATATGGAGTATTTCCGTTGTATTATATTGTTGTATATCTGAGACATGATGATTGTGTATGTACAGTGTCTGTATATATGTGTAACTCTGTTGTATTATAAAGGTATTTTGACAGATACAGAATTCTTTTGTAAATTGTTATTATTTGTTATTATATTTTATCCGCTGCGAATGTGAGATGTTGTTATTTCTGATCTTCTTATTCTTCTATCTCTTTCTTCTTTTTCCTAACTATTTGGAATTTTCGGGATCGAAAATTTCGGCTCGTTACAGTTATTTACTTATTAAATTTAAACAAAACTTAAAATTTTTCTTCAAATATCATTTCAAAACATTAAATTTAATTTCCATTTTTTACTTACGTTTTTAAAATAAATTTAAAGTCAAAAATCACATTGACTTCAAATTTACATAATTAAATTCACAAATTCAAAACTTAATATTTAGCTTTTCCAAAACCATAAAATATATATTTTTTAAAATCAAAATTCATACTTTTGAAAATGCATATCTAAATAAAAATCATTTAAGAATATAATACGGGGTCTGTATATAATTTTCTAATCTAGGTCAAGTGATACGAATATATATCATTTCAATCCGCAGTTTACAAAGAAAAATCCGGATACTATCATTTCAAACCCATTTTCCCATGTAAATAAAAATACAATGAAAATCACTCAGACCTATCATTTCAGCCCATAATGATTTCTCTCTATTCTAAAGTCCGTTTGGGTATGTATCATTTCAACCCATAGTGATTCTATTTTAAGAGGGAACTTGTAGTGTGATCACATACATAAGCAATATAAACAATTATACTAACATCTAAATGTCACAATATAATGTCAAATATCATATTTTAGGTGATAATCAACTGATTTAACATAGTAATAAAATGGCATAGCATATCATATAATCATCATTTACTTGCACAAAAATTTTAATTACTAAACACTTACCATCGATTTACTATTTCATAAGTAAATATGTCAAAGTGAGAAGGACTCACCTTTTACAAATCTAGAGACCAAAACAACACACAAGCACGATTCCAAGGGAACGACAAGCACGATGTGGCATGACTGTGATTCAAATGAAAGACCTAAGATATGATCTTGCACACAACCAATAAAACAAAGCAATATATACATGAATATCCAATACAAAATTTATATTGAAACAATTTGAAAATATGAAGTAACAAAGAGCGAAGCGACCTGACCTTGCTTTCCACGCAAATTGCTTGACCATCTCTCAACATGGGCCCGGCCATAAATGCCATAGGCTCGGCCATGATCAGGTCTAGACCTGAAATGCTCGGCTATGGTCAGGTTAGTGGAATACAATGCAAGGGTTGGGTGAAACATGGAGCATATCAATGGACAAGGCAAAAGAGGCAAGTTTTGGTGCATTTTTGGCTCGGCTATGACCACATATAGGCTCGTCCATGGGGCCTTCGGATAAACATAGGTGGAGATGGCTGGAGCTGTGGCTAAAGGTGGTGTAGCTACTAGAGGTGGTGGCTAAGGGGGTGGCCAAAGTGAAATAGGAAGGCGATGTGAAGTATAGGCTCGGCTAGCACTTGTTTGGTGGAGTTTTTGTGCAAAGTTTTGGCACAAGCATCATATGGAGGCAGGCCCAGGTCTAGGTCAGAGGAATGGAAGGAGGAGCTGCTGTAGATGGTGGCGATGATGATCGTGGAGTTGGAGTGGAGTAGAGGTCGAGCAAATCTTGAAGAAGAGGAAGGTGAAAATACAATGAAAGAGGAGAAAAGGATGAATCCATTAACTTGAAAAAAAATTTCCTCAATTTGAAATTGCCGTGAGTTTATGTGAGGAGAAGATGAGAAACACATGAATGAGGAATCAAATTCATGGCTAGGGCAAAAGGGAATGGTCGGTCAAAGCAAGGAATTGAAAAGTCAAGAAGATGAAAAGGCAAAGAAAGGAAAGGTCAGAGGAAAATGAAAAGGTTTTGTCGTTTTGTTCTCTATTTTCTTTAAATTAAAATAAACCATATATACTTCAGCAAATAAAATATAAAAACTGAAAAAATAAAGTGAAAAAAGAAAATAAATAAATATTTTTAGGAAAATATAAAAGTAAATAAAGAAAATAGTTATTAAATTGAAACTAGAATTAAAATATAAACAATATACAATAGACATTTGAAAAATTATAACTATACTTTAAAAATGTTTTAAAAATAAAATAAATACATAAAATGTCATATACACATATATACACAAATTATAACATGATAAACAAAGTAAAACTATTATTCATATAAATTAAAATAAACAATTTTGTTAAATAAAACAATTTACACATAGTATTGTAAAATGCATAACTTTCAGAATATAAATCGGATTTCAACGAAACAAAAAGCATCATTCTTGAAATTTAATCTATTTTCATAATAAAATTCAAATATTCAAATATTTTAATTTTAAATTTAAAAGTCAAAGTTTGACCAAATTGACCAAAATTCACATTTCTGGAAAATATTCAATTTATTCGTGTTTGAAATTATAATTTAGATCAAAATCAAAATTTATATTTAAAATAACAAAATTTATCCATTTTAATAAATAAAATAAAGTTTTTAAACCGGGAAGTTCAATTTAAAATGATTAAAAGATACAATTAAAAAAATCACAAAATACAGGGTTGTTACAAGAATTCTGATCGATGCGTCTGGCCAACGTTATCGATAAGGACTCTCAAACACTAGCATGAGGCATATGGGCACATTGTTCTGAAAAGTTTAAATATTTGCCAATATTTCAAAAGTTTGAAAGGTTTAGAGAGTTATGTAAATACTATAATGCTTTGCAAAACATAGTTAATTAGAAAATGTTTGAAATAATTTGGGCAGGTGTTTTGAATGGAAAACATTATTTTTAAAGAATCATTTTTAGATATATTTTGAAAATGATAGTGATGGTGTAAGAAACAATATAAAATATTTTGTTAAGGAAAATAATTTTTTGAAATGATGTTTTAACATAGTATTTAATAAGAAAATATGTAAGAAATTTTGAGGTTTTAGAAGTGGTTCAGATGATATAAACAATTTGGGAAAGATTTTGGTGAATATTTTGACGTGAAAGTATATTTATTATTTTGATGCAGAAATGGATTATAAACGTAATTTATAAGTATAAATATATATGGTGTGTTGAAATTAACTGTGTGTAATTTATGGAAGATTATTTGTGGCTTGAATTAGTTTCTTGGGGGATTTCAATTTACATGAATATGAAATATTCTATATAGTCTAAGTACTTTGATTTGTTTTAGTATGTGATATTTTAGAAAAGTATAATTTTCTAAATTGGATATTTTGGAATTTAGAAAAGCTTTATAAGGATGTGTGTGCTACTATTGTATGTGTTAGTTAAAATTAGTTTAAAGTGATATATATATATATATATATATATATATATATATATATATATATATATTGTGTGCGTAGCACTAAAAATATATTTAAGAAGTTAATATGACAAGGTATATTAGAAATGTAATTAATTTGAAGTTTCTTATAATGGAATATTTTGAGGAAAAGAAATTTTCCCTTTGGTTATCAATGTTAATAATACTAAAAGATAGAACTTGTTTGATTTTTATTTTGAAATTGAATATTGAATGAATTTTGATAATATTCTTTTGGATGGGAAGGGAATTTTTGGGATAAAGAATTTAAAAGAATATAAAGTTTAAGGTGTTAGATGGAAATATTTATTTAGGAAATTGTTTTGGTTAAAGAATATAGTTCTAGTTTAGAAATATTAAATTTTATAAATATGTTTAAATGTTCTTTGTACTATATGTGTGTATGTATTTACTTAATTGAAGAGTTCGATGAGAGAATAAATATTTGGATATTTTGTCATGCTAATATTTTAATCGAAAAAGGAGTTTATTTTATTAATATATTGAAAGACTTGTATAAACAAGTTTTTAGATTTATATATATCATCCATTTGGGAAAACGATGGACGTGATAAACGGATGTTAGCAAGTTTGAAAGAACGTTTTATAACAAAAGTGTAAAGATGAGTTTTATTAAATAAAATTTTAAAATAGAATATTTTGAAAGTATTTATATCAAATAATGAAGTGTAAATTTTAAGTAAAAATCTTTTGAGAAAAGTTTTGGTTTAGTTGAAATATTTTAAAAATTAGTTGAATAAGAATTTTGGAAATAGATTTTGAAAATGAATTTACAAAGTAAACTATCCTGTAATGATGGAAAGTAATTTTCAATTTAGTAAATTTATTATGAAGTAAAATGAAATTTGCAACTATTATATATTGTCATTCTTTAAAGAGAAATTTTTGAGTTAAGAATTTCAGTATTTTATAGATAGAATTGATTTTTTGATAAGCCAATAATATAAGATCTAATCATTGATTTTGTGTAATTCTATTTGATACTTGAAGAGTCGATGCAAATCACTATATGTGTCGACTCGAGAGAGTAGAGTTAGATTATTGTGAATACGTTTGATGGTTAATTATTTGTGTATAAATGTGAATTATTGTAACATCTCCTATCCAGAGGCCCAAAACTAAGGGCGACAGATGTTGTAGTCATCTATAGTATTAGTTTTCGGCGACTAAACACGGCTATGTTAATGGTATCAATAATATCAGATGCACTTGAATATGAAACAAAACACAGATTTCAAAACCTTAGATTACTTCATTACATTTCCAAATAAAATTTATTCCACATTCACGTCACATAACCCAAACCTTTTCCGAGGCATAGATTAAATATAGGTATTACAAATTACGTCGAGAGCAATATATGAAGTTACCCTCTCGATTGATCAGAGTCAAATGGTCATATAAGACCAAATGCATCATAACACAGCGGAAAACCATCTAAACATAAATAAAAGTAGCAAATCCTAAATAGCTATCTGTTGCCTCCAGCATCGTTTGGTAGCTTATTCATCCGCTTTCTAAAAATCTGAAAAGATCCTTAACCTCTCAACCTACTAAAATTAATTTTGAGTACCTGATAGTTTAAGGGGAAAACAAAAACTTCGAATCAGACATAAAGCCTGGTATGAATAATACCGTACATCCCAGTTTAATTATGCTAAGTGAGACCACGCCACTTAGCAGAATGAGTTTCCTCTCACTAACATCTTTTAAAAACGTATCTTTGCAAATCCTTTCATATAACCACATATTATGCTCCTGCATCCACAATGGTTAAATACTACAAAATAAACATTATGTAAACATACATAAACATCAGGTAAAATGAACTATCTGTTCAAACACAAATAACTTTTAACAATTGGCTGACTCTGGCCTACCAAACAACATAATCAAAATTAACCTAACATATCTGTTAAATATTCATATTTAGTATTATCTAAACTTATCTATTAATTTAACATTTCCCATCAAGATGGTCTGTCCTAAACTATCTATTAAATTTCTCACTTCTAGACAGTATGTCCCTAACTTAATCATCTCTCAGGTCCTCCTAAGCCTAATGGTTTTTCGGGCTAACCAATAACCTATCTGTATACAATATATATTCCTTTCAGTGTGTATTAGTAATTTTAGTCTATCCGTGTCCAAGCCCTACACACTAGAGTTTTGGACAACAATTAGCTTAGGCTATAAGCTAATGTATAGGGCGCGACCCCATACTAGTCCCATCCGGCTTTCTAATATCTGGGTCATTTATATTTACGGATCCCCTCCAGTAATTTGCCTTGAAAACCATTTCAAAATGATTTAAACCATTAAATCAAACTTCAAACAAGGAAAAGAAATAAGTCTTTATACTTTACTCAAATCATATTACCATGTTAGAATTACTCAAAACTTAGTTGATGAAAACACTTTACCATTTGAAAGAACCTCTTTCCATACTTTGAAATTATCTCATTCAAAATCCTTGTTTAAACCTATCGAAATCATCTCTAAAACCTTTTAAATCTATTCAAAGAAATCCTTTCAAAAGCTATAGACTTTAGACATCCTTCTTTAAAATCATATTAAATCATTGCCTTAGAAAAACATTTGGAAAACCTTTCGAAACATTTAATAAACCTTTCAAAACAGAACTCTTGGGTAGATAACACCTTATAAAACAAAAACCTTTCGAAGGTATACTGGGTTCAACTTAAAACAATTTGAAACCCATCTTTCAAAACCTTTTGTCTTTATATAAACAACCTTTCTAAAATATCTAAATAACCTTTCGAAAGCCTTTGGTTATATTTCATAAAAAAGGGTAACCACCTAAGTCGACAGCTTCCCTTCGAAAGCATTGGAGAAACGGCTAGTTTAAAAAACAGGTAAACCTTTCGACTGGGTCAGAAGGTTCCAAACAAAAACCTTTATAAAAGCAATGGAAACCCTTCGGCTGTGCTGGAAGGATTCAAAACAAAGTAATGGCGATAACAGCTACAACATATTGACTACATCAGAAGGTTTTAAAGTCTTTTCTTTTAAATAACTTGACCTAGCCGGAAGTGACCATGTCGAAAGCTCAAATTCGAAAGCAAAGTAGGCGGAAGCTTTTCACTTATAAGACAATTAAATTTCAACCTTTTAGGCCATCAACCTTTAGGCTTAAAATCTTTCGGCTATATTCAAATCATTACGTACCAATTATCTAATACCTTATGCATTGAACTTTTACCTTATCGAAAGCTAACCCTTCGATTGAGACGAATGTCTGGGGTGGAAGGTATACTGCCGTATGGACTGAAACATGGAAAAAGGGTTTTTTTTTGCTTTTAAACTTAAAAAGGAAACTTTTTAGCTAACCTACCTTTATTTGTCAAATTTTCATTAGTCAATAAAATACTTTTTAGAATTTTGTTGCCACAATTACCAGAATATATAAATCACTTTATTCCGCCAAATCCCCCTTCTCCTTTATAAATATATAAAACATTTAAGTCCCATACCTTAAATAATTTTATATATCCCTCGGATTACTTAGGAAAATTCTGGAAAAATTCCAGAAAATATATTTTAATATATTCCTAACAAACCCAAATACTTATTATTTCAACTGAAAATAATTTAAAACCCAATAAACAATTTGTTTCATTCGAAAACATATAAAATTCATAATAAATCAGAAAATTATGAAAATCAAAACCAATCTCTAAAATATTATTCCAGACCTGTATTTAAGTTTCCAAGTTATTCAGATGTCATTAAATAGGGTTTTCACGTTAAACATTATCATGAAGCATGAATAAACATTTATAATTTCATTAACAACAAACATATGTATCTTAAACATCAAACATGGAAATATTATAGAAAAAGCATTTCAGATCTAAACACAAAACCAAAAACTAAAAGTATTAGGGATGTAGCAATTATTTACCTTAGCTTTAGTGATTATAGATGAGATTTTGAGTGTCGATTTAGTTGATTTCTTCTTTCCTCTTGAATCTTATTTTTACTTCCCTCTTGAGATTGGAAATGGTGGTCGGCCTTAGCTAATTTCATTTTTAATGAAGTGAGAATAATGAATGTGAGCTACCCATTTCCTAAGGGTTTAGGGTACAGGATTTGCTATTTCCCAAAATACCCTTCTCATTTCCTAACACACTACCTGGTGTTATTTCATTTTAGCTAACCCCTTTAACATGGCACGGCTACCTCTAACTAATCAAATCTCCACCTTTTAATCTTCATGTTATTAATTTAATTTAACTAATTAAACATCTTAAATAAGGTTATAAATATATGAGGTGTTACAATTATAAATAGTGTAGTTAAGCTAAGAATTATCAACTTAGTTATAAATTTTTCCCTAAAGGAAATTGCAAGAATGCAATTTTCATAAATGGAAAGTTTGTAACAACCTAATTTTGAGCACTAATTAATTAAAGTTAATAATAATGCTTTAGTTAATAAAATGGATTTTAGAAATTAAATATGAATAATTTTAGATATTTTGGAATATTGGAATTTTATAATAAATAATCGGTGATGGAATTAAATTGTTTGGAGGTAGTCATATGTTTAAAAGATTGTGGAATGAACTAAATTTGGAAATTATTTAATTAAGGACTTAGAATGTAAAAATATATGATATTTAAATTTAGTATTAGGTAAAATATGGAAAACACACTTTATAAAATTTCAAATATTGAATGAGTATCTGAACAATATAAATACAATTTTATTTCAAATTTTATAGTGAATAGAATTAAATAGAAATTTATTTTGTAAGGGAAAAGAAAATAAACAAACATATACTCAAACTTCAACTTAAGTATAACTTCCTAAACCTTAGCCCATAATCCAATATGCGGATTATTCCTATATCTAGACTTTTCGTTTCTAGATTTCTCCCTTCGTTTGGTTAATAATAGTCTACCTACACTTCTTGATGACTTATCTCCTTCTTCTTGAAACAAAAATATTAAACCCCACCTCTTTAGAAAATAAAAACAAATCAAATAAATTGTAATAAATTCCCAAATTTGGATATGTTCGTCTCCACACCAACATACAAAATTTGGATATGTTCGTCTTGACACCGACATACACTTACGCAAGGAGGGAATTTGGGTTTCGTTGATGCGTTAGGGCTCTGGGAGTTTAAAAGTTATTAATTTGTCTAAAGTAAATCTATTTTGGTTTCAAGTGATTACTTAAAAGTATGTATATATATATATATATATATATAATTTTTTTAAAAAGTAGCAGTTTCTAATTAATAATCTGAGCATTGTAAAGTATATATTATAATTGATAATTTAATTAAGAA
This sequence comes from Allium cepa, assembly GCA_030765085.1. Taxonomy (NCBI): domain Eukaryota; kingdom Viridiplantae; phylum Streptophyta; class Magnoliopsida; order Asparagales; family Amaryllidaceae; genus Allium; species Allium cepa. The sequence continues at coordinate 237,559,004 of CM060932.1, read as the reverse complement.
TTATGGAAATATGTTTTGCATATTGGATTTAGGAGACATTATGACACTATCCTAACATCTCATATTCTTATCCTGATTTTGATATATGAATGATTCACCGTTTATATTGATCTGATCAGTGAGTTTGATGTGATACATCGATGACATCCTTATATGTAATTTTATGGTTTCTAATTTTGTGCGATAAAGAATTTGAATAAACAAAGTTAAAATATTGACTGGCATGGTACTTTCGGTATAATTTCTTTGATTTTCTTTAGACTTGTTATATTGATTGTTGAGGGGATTGTGTGTAGTTTATGAGAAGTGAAAACGTTTAAGTATCACACGGTGGTATGTGATACTATTGTGAAATTCATTTGATCATTCAGTGTAAGTAGATGCCCCCCTCATAATGGTAATTGTATGATGATATTGTATTTACATGAGGTGATGCTCATGGTGGTGAGCTAGGGCAGGTACCATAAGCTTATAGAAGTAAGCTATGGTAGGCACCCATAGGCTCATAAGTGGAGAGTAAGACTTCGTGTATAACGACCCGTAAATTCATCACTACAGAAAAATTTCAAAATATCCAAAAATAAGATTTTCAAACATAAATGATGGTGTTTTAAATAATATTAGTGATCTTATTTTGAAGTAATGTACATACACTTTGGTAAATATCGTTAAAATGACCAGAATTCTTTCTATGTGTAAATGGCTCTTTAGCCATCCGAACTCGTGCACGGAGCCGAGGGCATATACTCATTCATATATGTATAAGTATTGATATGTAATAAAATTATATATTTTATTTTGAAATTTAAATTGTCTTTATAGCACTATTATAGATATCGCTATTTTGAATAATTTAATTTTGGATTTAAATTTAGTTTAAATGATCTATTAATTATCAAGTAAGCTCTTTTAATTATTATATAATGATGTAAATATTATTTTTAAACTTTGTTTACAAATATGTGTATACTAACTAAGAAGAGAAAATATGACCGAAGAATTAAAATCAAAATTCGTAAAAATTTAGCGTGAATGGTTGTGCAACATTGTGGATAATATGTAACATACATATACACATATACACGTGCATACATGAAGAGATATCCACATGCACATGAACACGCATATACCCACGTAATTAAATATGTAAATTTTACTAAAAATATCTAAGATATTTCCAAAATTCCTTAACTCTTAAGCAAAACCAAAGTCAACACTTACCATCAAAGTATAAGCACATGGCTTTATCCATGATAGAAGTTACTTGGGCCGTGCATTGTAAGGAGGAAGGTGATGATGGTGGTTCCTATGATGTATATTTAGATATTTTCCTTCTCTTCTTTGCCGATAAATACCATCCACTCTCCACTTCAGTTCTACACATCTTCTTCTTCATTTCTAAGCGTTTTCGCTCATCTTTCATGGCTTCTATCCTCAAAAGAAATTATGGAAAATTTGATTCTAAAAAGAAACTAAAATATATATAGTGTTTGTATATATAGTCAAAACTCCTTCAAACCAAAGCAAACCACCTTCTTTCCACCCTAACACTCCACGACCACCCCCATACAAGCCAAACGCCGAGCCACCATCTTCCAAGTCATGGTCGTGAGCACCCAGGCATCCATGGGTCAAAGCCGAGCCATCTAAGAGTGATAATCCAAGTGATCGTGAGCTAAAAATTCGAGTTAGCAAAGCTATAGCCAATTTAATTTAGTCGTTTAATCCGTGGTGAGAAACTCCTAAACTATATATATATTATTGGATGATATATATGTTTGGATAGGATTGTTAATGACTATTGTTAAATATGGTTGTTGAATATATATGCAAGTCACGTTAATACACATTGATAAGTATAAAGAAAATCACTTTCCTTTATTGAATGAAATGATGTATATGGGATGTTTAAAACTATTAAAAATGGTTTTATATGATTTTGAAATGTTTTATAAGTTAGAAGTGTTTCAGCAAAGTTTAAATGAATATTGAAAAGTGAGTCAAAAATTGGTGCGTTGCGTAACAGTAGTTCGCGAGTTCGCACCGCAAAAGTTAAACGAATGTATATAATGGAATATAGCTCTAAATTCTTTGAGATAAGAACTTTTTGAAGTATTATAATTATAGCTTTCAATTATAGAAATAAAATTGAGATTTTGACAAGTAAATTTTGAAACATGAGTAAAACAAGTTTTTGGAAAAATCGCAGTTTTGCCGTTCGAAATCCATAAAGGGATTTCTTTAAAAATGATATTTTAAAATTGTTTAAAAATTTGAAGTAAATTATAAAAAATCTTTTAAAATGTTTTAAAAGTGATTTGAGTTATAAAAATGAATTTCCAAATGATGGAAAAGTTGTTTTGATCAATACAGCTTAAAAAGCACCATCCGTAGCACTTTTTGCAGCACTTTTCTATAACTTTTGAAATATGGTTTTAAACTTAACAATTCTTTTCGAAATCTTTTACAAATGTTTTCAAATAAATAATTAAGTTTTTTATTGATGAGTTAGAAGTTTTATAATTTATTTAAATATGTATAAATAAATGATTTAAAGAAAAGCTGTCAAAAATCAAGTGATTTGATCTTAGCTTTAAAAGCCGATGAGTAGACTAGATTTTTCTATTCATGAGATCTGGATAAGGTGCTTAAATTAAGGAGATGTTGAGGAGCAACCAATGCCCTGGCTCACCTGGCCTCTCTCGGGCGAGGGATAAATAAGGTCGAAATGTCAAAAACGAATTAAGAATAAAAGAATAAATTTTCCAAATTTAAACAACTTGGATTTTATGGAGATAATCTTCTCATACTTGGTGCTAAATCCCATAGAGGGAATTCATACTATTTATGGAATTTAAAAGGCTATTTTGTCGTTATTCCACCTATAGCACTTGTTGAATACAGGAAATTATATTGGGTAGAATTAGATGATTTCTATTGATTCTCCTCACTCAGTATTTACTGGTTTTGGATTAACATCCTAGATAACTTGGTATTAAGTCAATTAAATTTTTTATTTTTTTTGAATTAAGAAATCTTTTGTTAAGATTTAAATGAAATAATTTGGAAATATTTTTCTAAGTAAATAATAAAATGATTTAAAATTATTCCCAGAGTTGAAAAGGTTTAAAGTAATCAAAGGATTTGGTAAGAGAGGTTTTGTGATTTCGTATATACCGAAATGAAATGTTTTATAAAATATATATCCCTTGAAGATATTTTGATAAAGGATGTAATAAATCAAAAGAATAATTCCCAATTTACTTAACATTTCTTTTATCAATGATTGGTTCGAAGGAACAGGAGTCGGATTCAGGTGATTCCTATCCGAAGACCACTTCGAACTAATTTACGTATTCGAAGTGAAGATAAGGAAATGATTTGGAAGATGGAATGTAGGGCTACTTTTCATTGACCCTCGAGGGAATTTCCAATATCATATTATGTGGCAATATTCTTCATTTGAGATCTTCAATGCAAGGATTTCTCGCTACTAATCCTAGGGGTAATTCCCAATAGGATGTGGTAAGAGTGTGCCTTCGTTTTGTCCAGTTCCTAGACAATTTGTATGGAGGAATGTCTGACGTTACAAATCTAATTAATTTAATTAATGTCTATGAACGCATCATCTGTTTGGTGGTGGAGAAGGCAACTTCTCCACCCTTAATATCCTTTCCTGAGACGTATGAGGTCAGGAGTTATACGTTTGTAGAAATAAGTTGTGTGATCATGGAATGGAGATATGGAATTCAAAGTGAAATATGCTATGTGAAAGGTAATCATTACCTCGGGCCTCATCATCCGATAATGGCTTTACCAGGGTACGATGTAAGGCTATATGGTTTGCAACCGTTAGGGTATGGTTATCACCTTTCTAGATTACTCTCTATATGTCGAGTATGTGGTGTATGCTATGGGATCCCGGATAGGTCGGTTACGACCGGAGTGATGTCATATTTGGTTTCTATCCAGGCCATGTATGAGTGTCAAATAGGAACATATCGGTCTTGCCAGATGTAGAGGATTATTTGAGTATCCTCGGTATATTCCTCTAGATATGTACTATTTGGAAGGTAGTCTCTTACTTGCCACTGTATGGAAATTCATTCTCCAATAAGTACCTACGAACTTGATTGTAAACCTATTATGTCATCAAATTTGACCAATGTAGCAATTTCGGTAAAGATTCATATGTTTATTTGAAAAGTATTTAAAAAAAAGAATGTCATTAAAAATAATGTCAAATTATTTTTGCATAGAAAATGTTTTGGTTATCATAAGCTAAAAAGCCGTTTCGTGTTTATGTGCAGCGTGGTCTTATGAGATACCTTTGTTTTTAAATATCGGTATTTTGAGTTTCTCACGGCAGTCGCATGACTGGCCTGGAGTTTATTTTTCTTTTCCCTTAAACTCTGGGTACCGTATTTTTTCGGGCAGCCAAATAGTTAGCGGATTTGGAGCATTTTGGAGGATGGAGCATTTTGGATATTTTTGTTGTTACCATCACTTTCCACTGTGTTTGTATTATATATATGTATCTACCGGCACTTATAAGGATAGGATATTATAACTATCCTTGCTAGGTTAGTACTTACCGTCACTTTGATATCTCATTTTGAGAGTGATTGTATGTACTATCTATATGATTACAAACTGTTAAATTCAATGTGAGATTCTATTATTGTTTTATCTTCTATCTTTGTTATCTTTTACCCCATGATAATTTGCCTCTCTAGTACTTGGATTTGCGGCACGTGAATGCGGATGATGTGTTAGCGTCCATTTCTGAGGATCGAAGAAGTAGGTCGTCTTATTTGGTATCAGAGCTTGTAGTCAAGTGAATACCTAAGGCTTGATGGGACCCTTTCCACACTAAAAAATCAACATAAATATGCTCATCGTATAACATGCTGATTGATCAAGTACCAAAAAGATAGATTATTGAAGGAAATGAAAATAGGTAGAAGAAGAAGAAACTAAACAAAAATAGAATCTCGCAGCAAACTGAATAATATATATTATCAATAGCTCTTTACACAAACCAAAACTGTACTATACATATCTCACATTAGAGTACACAAATCAATAATTATCAGCCTAGGCAGTTATAACAACCCGCCCTCACAATTGCTGGTAATTTCAACAAAACAATGCAGTAGAATAAAACAAGTATGAAAATACGTCTTGGTCTCCAGTTCGTCTCCTGAGCTCCATAGCATCCTAACCTAAACCTGAAATATTCGATCTAACCCAAGCATTATAATGGAATAAAACCCAAGTCAGTCTGGAAAACCAACGTGAGAAAACATATTCAATTTAAATAATTAAAGTTTTTAAAAACCTTTGAAAATAAAAGGTATGTCGTAAGACCACGCCACAAATAAACACGACAGGTTTTTACCTTACGATAACCAAAACATTTCATATCAAAATCCTTTGATATTATAATAGTGTCTAAGTACAAATACTTATTCAAATAATTGAAATTGTTGAATTAAATTCCAGCATACTAGCCTCTACAATCAAAACCGTAAATGCACGTATTGAAGAATGGATTCCATACGAATGACTAGGCACTGGGGTACCAGCTGTAACGGTACACGTCTAGGACAACGTACCGAGGACCATGCCAAGATCCCCTACAACATAAGACCATTCTACCCCTAATCTGGGTAGACCGAATTTGCTACCACCCCGGGTGTCCCCACCCTCTCTCGAGCTCCATCCATTCATCGTAGTAATAATATCCGTGGGTATCTAGAGAGGTGATAGATATACCCTACTTCGATGCGACCCACTTAGCCTTGTTGCATCCTTCCTGATTTTCAATCGTTTCTGATTAGTGAGGCTAGAGGCTACGATTACCTTTTAAAGGATTTTCGCTTAGAATGCTCATTGTCCTCCAATGATATGTACCGATAGCATTCGTCCATACAAGTATGTTCCTCGTCCGAACGAAACCAAAGGCACTACTCCTATTACATGTAGTTTGGAATCACCCTCAGGATTAGTAGTGATTAGCCCATGCATTTCATTGCTCCATCTTCGACTCCATGCTCTATCTTCATTTTGAAAACGTACTCGTTGGATCGAAGTGGTTTTCGAATAACAAATCTGATCCTGATCTCTTCGAAACACAGTTCAAAATTTTTTGGTAAACTCAATCCCGGTCTCTAGGAAATAAAAGACGAAAATAAGATCGGAGATCACGTCCTAACCCTTAGCGGATGGATTTCCTTATAAACGTCCTAGAAGAACGAAACGAGTTTATATGTACAGTATAGCACCTCGAACGGTAACTGTACCATATAATCCTCGTACTTCTTCAAGATATTCCCATGGTTATATATAGGTCCAAATTTGATAGACGGTTATTTAACTATCAAATAAACAATCAATTCAACCAAATATTCCATTGTCCATTAGAAAACACCAAGCCTTATTTAAATTAAATTTTAAATAAATTAAATCTTTTTACCAAAGGTCACGTACTTATCTTATCAAATTCGTTAAAATTTACAACTATCTTTTCAAAAATATTTGAAACCCTTTTTGAAATAATATGGAAAGTACCACTACGGTATCAAACCATGGATCATAGATCAATGATTACTTCTCTATCCTAGAGAAATCCAAAACTTAACTGCAGGCACTCACTGCCTCCGATTTATGCCATGCGGGTATACCATTACTTCTCGAAAACTTCATTAAATATTTTACTCAAAATAATGCTTATAAATTCAAAAATAGTATTTCAAGTTAAATCTAGGCAAAAAAACTTAAATAAAAGTTATTATACAAACAACATTAACATATTTAATAATTTGTCTTTTAAAAATAAAAATGTTGACTAGTTCTTAAATAAATAAAAAAATTATAATCATTATAAAGTAACTAATTAATAATTTAAATATGCTTTAAACAGTTTAAGATAATTAAATAACTATTTCCAGAATATTTTTAACACCTTCAAAGTTACCAAATTAATAATCAAAATTTCTCTTTTTAAAACAAGCCAATTCCTCGACTTTAATTTCAATCCATAAATTTAGAAGTCTCAATTGAACTCTAATTTAACCGATTTCACTCGTATTTCCCAAATTCACTTCTATCTCAAAATATTTAAAATCTTGATTTTACAACCTTTATATTTTAAACAAGTACCATTTACAGATTTATTATTTAATAATCCTTTATTGTATACTTTTATCCCAAAATCCTCTTCACTATATCCCGATTTTGTTAAGTACAAAATTTCATCCCATCTATTTTATCGAATTGATTTACCTAAATTTCTTTTTAAACATTTCGCTCAAAATCCTTTAAATTTTCTTTTCCAATTTAAAACATATATTACTGGTATTTAAAATACCAAAATCTAGGTCAAAAACCTGCCATAGCATCCAATCAATTCAAATCACACAACAATCTATCATAGATTATCAAAACATATCATATACAAATAAATAGGGAATTTAAATCAACATTTTTGAGGAATACAGTTGGATCCCTCCAACCTGTTTCCTTACATCAACAGATGTTAGCACAACAGAAAAATACCAATTTCTCACTTCGAGATGGATATCACGGTATATAGGGTCATCCGCTATTATGCGGGGCGCATAGAATCTCATCCATTATATATATGCTGGAATATCAATCACTCTAGTATATATATATACACACTACTATATATAATATCACATCCAATAAATAAAATGCACCATTTTAACCAATCAATCATTTATTAAATTTAACTATTTAAAATTAATCACTAGCAGTCCAAAATTGAGTGAGATTAACTCACCTTGAGTTTTAATTTGCCAAACTCTCCAATTTTGAATTAAATTGAATGGCGTTTGATTTAACCTAGAATTTTTCCTATCACCAATCGACTCCAGATCTGCAACATAGCATAGTGCTTGTCGCTGCGATTCCGGCACCGCTTGTTTCGTCCGATTCCGACCTCGTATGAATGAGATATTCGATTTTAAAGATTGAGTATAAATTCCTATAAATAAATTTCAGTTTCATTTTATTTATTTATTATTATACCAAAACAAAGATCTGGTAGTACAAATCTTGAACAACAAATCATGGCCGCCGATTAGTTCTTCTCCAATGCGTTCGTTCACAGGCTCAAACGAACCCATGCTTCCCACTCGAATTCAAACGCTGCTCCACCCTATAATGATCAAGATGATGATCAACTTCCTCCACTTGGTGCGCGCGCGGGGGCTCCACACACGCCTGTCCAAGCTTGGCTGCCATATTGCTTCCCAAAACCCATTCGAACATGCGACACTTGAAACCAAATTGTCACCCCGTCGATCCACTTCACTCAATCACGACCGTTGGATGGATAGAGCTTGGAGTGCTCTACAATATTGCTTTAGGAAGATTTTGATGAAATTTGATGGATTTGGTGGAATTCGAGGAGGAAAATCGTACGTTTTCAGCCATTGCTTCAGTTCGTGGCAGCTACGTGAATAAGAGTAAGGGTTTTATTGTGGCGCGTGTATATATACGCGTAAAAACATATTAATTTAATATTATTTCCAAAATTAACATGATTTTTCAAAAGAACTTCAAATGAGACGTGCCACGTGGCATTTATAATGTTTTACGCCTATTCCGAACCTAATAGAACGTGTTTCATAGCCTAATTCGACCGTATGTGGAAGATAGCATTTTGAATCGAATTTAAATATTAAATTTTCGATTTTTATTTCAACGCGTTTCTATCCCATACGACCAAACGGTAACTCCAAACGATACGAAATTTGAAACCCGATAATAATAAAATATTATAGATGTAATGGAACCGGTTTAATTGAATTTCGAGAATGTGCTCCAAAAGACTATTTTAACGCGTCGACTAAATCGAGCGATTGTCAAAATCGTCGAAATCGTTTAAAATTTCCATTTTTAAAACTTACTAACTCCATCATAATTCAAATAGAATTTATATTCATATTTGAAATCACTTCGATTTATTTTTAAACAAGGTTCAATTATTTGCACTATTATTATATATTAATTTCACTATTAAATTAATATATAAATTTCAAACTTTAAATTTATCGACTTTTACTTCCATTGAAAAGTCCAATATTATACACCAAATAGAACTTAAATAAATTTTAGAAATCATTTTCCATCCACAATCACACCAGATTCACCAATTTTCCCTATTTTCGATATTAAATTCATATTTACCCAAATCCAATTAATAGCTATATTCGAAATGTTACTAATTCTTTCTAAATCTCCATATTCAAAATCAATTAATAAATCAAATTCAACATTTAAAATAAATTAAATATAAAAAACTAAACAAACAAAATCCCAAGTCGTTACATTCCTTCCCCCTTATAAAAATTTCATCCTCGAAATTTGCTAAGGTAGGAAAAATGCTCCTAAACCTATTTACCTATCCAAAACCTACCGAGTTAAAATCGTACATTCACTCTCTGAGCCCTTTTAGTTTTATCCAAAACAACTAGCTTTCACTTCTAACCCAAAACCTTTATATTTCAACTTCAATTCAAAAATCACCTTTTCTACTTAACAAATTTTTTTCAGAAATATCAAAAAATTTCTAACACTCTAAATTTCCAAAAAAAAAATTAACAGCGTGTCCTTTGTACTGGGAGCCTTTTACAATATCACAAGAGAGATAAATATATATACATCGACCAACACGGTCGGGAAATAAAATATATATCAATATATAATCATTTCTAAATTTTATTACGTAGGCGTACCTCAAATTAGCGTTTTTAAGTGAGCGGCTTATTATATATGCAATTGCGCAACCCAAAATCTGCCCAAACAGCTCCATGTACTTGTACTTACTCAAACAAGCACATAAGTTTCATAAACATTAAATTTGATAACATTTCATTTATTTAACTGGCCCAACACATCAACTTCATAACTTGAACATGCCAATCATATATTACAAGCAATTTAAGGTTCCAACACTAATTTAATCTCTTTCATGGATCCATATGTCATTTGATTCAATTCGAAATGATTTACAACCAAATTTATTGTATTCAATTTATATTTATAACAAATAAAGCCATATTTATTCCAAATTGATTTATATGTGCCTTACTGGTATAAATATACCTTTATTCGATTTCAAATTAATTTACAATCAATTTATTTTCGTTCCATTTATTATTGACTTCATTATATGCAAATCCATTTTATTAAGCTTCTATTTACTTCTTTTTAAATTGACTCTAATTCAATTTTCCTATTTTCCCATCTGATTCCCATTTATGTTATTCACCAAACCTTGTTTACTTTATTTTACATTAACACGTTCCAATCAATGTTAATTTTATCTATGAATCCATTCCAGAAATAATCTTTCAAGTTAACTTTTCCCATTGCAACCCAGTTCTAATTCATTTTAAATTGAATCTCATTCAGTTTATTTAATTCAATTATTAAGTATATCCAATTTATACTATCACTTGGGAATCATTTCACGCTAGTCAATTCTCGAACAATTTGTTATATAATAACATGGTTCAACGATGATAATTCATTTTGAATAGTAATAATGTGATAATAAATCATTTATAATAGTTTTATAAAGAGATATATTTGATTTGAAGAAAAAATCGATATCGCTTTATCGGTGTAATAACAATTATCGTAAATAAATTTTATTATTAATTTATATGGTCTTATAAATGAAATATGACCATTTTAATTTATTAATAATGATTAGAAAATACATACATATATACTTGTACACTCAAAAATACATACATAACCTAAAATATATAAGATATTTTAAGCAAGCTTCCTCCTTAAGCTTTTATAAGTCAACCTATGCACACATGAGAAGATGGAAGTGATGTGCACACGGGGAGGGGGGCTCTAGCCGTGCTTTGGAGGAAGGGAGGTGTGTAGGAGAAGCCTTGAAATGGTGATGCAAAAGATGATGTGTAGAGTTGTTTGTAATTTGTTTAGAGTTCGAATGCTAACATATGTATGTATAAATATTTTTATTTTCTTTATCACTAAAATTACTCCATGGATTCTTTAAGGAAGAAGCCATTAAAATGGAGAGGAGGAGCTTAGGAGAAATGAAGAAGAAGGTGAATGAAAATGAAGAAAAGAGAGTAGGGTATTTATAGGAAAAAGAAGAGTATAAAGGAAGCAACTTACGCCATCACCAACTCCTCCTTTGGCTAATCACATCAACCTCCAAGAAGCAAGGACGATCCCATTAAGGAGAAAAGAAGGAGTTTGGAAAGCTCCGAAGCAAGGAAAAGAGGAGGAAGTGCTGCCGAAGTGCTGCCATAATCGATTTAGGAAGCTACGAAAAAGATTGGTGGAATGGAGCCATAAGTGAGTGCTCATTGTTTATTAAATGATAAATAACATCTGTAACTATTTTTAAGTATGATAATATAACCATTTAATTTATTAATGATTTGTGTGAATGATTGATAACTTGAAAGATTATATGGTAGATAACTTGCTTGTGATAAACTATGAGAAATCATAAAAAATGGTTAATTAATAGAAATGAATGCATATAATATGTGTATGGAGTTTATTTAGCCTCTTAATGGTTTTGAAAATATAAAAATATTGAAAGTGAATATTATAATAATATAATATTATGAAATGATTTAAAAGTGAAAAAGAGATTTAAAATATTGGTTTAAATATTTGAAAATGATTTATAAATGTTTTATAAACATATGAAAGTGTTTTTATGAAGTTTGGAAGAGAAATGAAAATTTAGTCAAAAATATACGAGTCGTATAACGATAGTTCGTGATTTCGTGTCATAAAAGTCAAACAATTGTAAAAGTTGGAATATAGTTTGGAATTCCTTCCAAACTATTATATCCATATTTTTCAAACGAAGAAAGAGAATCGAGATTTCGATAAGTAGATTTTGAAAAATGAGTAAAACAAGTTTTGGAAAATCGCGGTTTTGCGGTTCGGAATCCAAAACGGAATTTCTTTAAAAATGATATTTAAAAATATGGAATAAATCGTATAAATGTTCAAATTTTTTTAAAAGTGATTTGAGTCATAAAAATGGATTTTCAATAATAAAAGGTCTTTTTGCTCAATATAGCTTAAAAAGGCACTTTCCGCAGCACTTTTTCGTAATACTTTTCTATAACTTTTGAAATATAGTTTTAAACTTAACGATTCTTTTCGAATCTTCTATAAATGCTTTTAAATGATTAATAAAGTATTTTAAAGGTAATTTGAAGGATTTATGAAATGATTAAAGGTTTAATGATTTAGAGGCGATCAAATAACTTGACATCCGTATGGGTGTCAAAGAGATAGTATCTAGGCTTGAGTTTGGAAAACTAGTTTCCTGCTCTCTCTGACTATCCGGACTGGCCCGACGGATGGGATAGTAAATTTGGTTTACCCGGATCAAAATTTCCCAGAGTATAAATATATAATTTACCAAATTTAAATAACTTATTTTGCATAGAAATGATTTGGAAATGTTTTCCTAAATAAAAGGTGAAACGATTTGGAATTATTCCAAGATTTAAAAGGTTTTAAAATTAAACAAATAATTTGATAAATAAGGCTTAATGATTTCGTACACTATGAAAAAGATAAAGAAATGACTCAATGATTGTATCTCTAAGAGATATCTATGAATGAATAAAAAGATGAATTGAATTGATTGATGATTGATGATCATATACGAACTTAACATTTTTTTTATTGTTGATTGGTTCAAAGAAACCGAGATCGGATCTGATCTCGCACTTAACCCCCATGGTTGGGAATGCTCCATCAGTTGGAGTGTGCAACATGATAGGGGGTTCTCATTTTCAGTTTGATCGCGAGCAAGAGACTCTTACTCCTACATGTTCCTAGATGGAAAAGGGTTAGTTGTTTGTCACGAGGCTGGCTATAAAATCAGATTTTAGGTACCAGTGTGTAGCCAAGGTAGTGCTGGGATGGTTGATTAGTCCACCGGTTGTTGCTATCGATGGTTGAAAAGCCTAGACACTTACATTTGGTATCAAAGCTGAAGGTTAGGAGAGAGAAAAATAAAAATATTTATATGTATGTTAGCATTCGACCTCTAAACCAAGTGCAAACACCTCCCTATCTCCTCTACAACTCACACCACCACCTATTCCTCCTTTGGCAAAGCACATCAACCTCCAAGAAGCAAGGCTGAACCCATCAAGGAGAAAAGAAGGTGTAACGACCTGTAAATTTTGACGGTTTTTATAATGTAATTAACCGAAATTTTGGTTGAAATTAAATAATTGAATTTGGAAGTAAAATTTGATATTTGAAATACATCTATTTTAACATAGCAACTGGAAAAAATTTATTGGAAAATATAAAACTAAATTCTATTGTGTAATTTTCAATTTAAATTCAATTAATTTGATGAAAATAAAATATTATTGAAACCTAAATATTTTTATGTAATAAAATTATAAGTCATTTTCTAAGTGAGACGCCATGTTTCGTTTCGCCAAAATTGGACTTCTCTTGCCTCTTTTTTCTTACTTTCGACGAATTTGCAGAAGTTTAGCAACGAAATATCAACTTTGGATATGATGATCGTATCGCTGATATCTGTGTACCATTCTATTCCTCTCATCATGCTGATCTCCGTAGTATATTCATTTGTGCATTTCAGTGTTCAAAACACGACGGAATATCTAAACCGATCAGTCATATCGGTACCCGTTTTTGAGCCTTTTGGTTTTCTTTGTCTATTCATTTTCCACCGGATAAATTAAATAGCCATTAACTATAGAAATTTCTAGAAATTTATGTCCAACTTTTTCTATGCCTACCGGTTCATTTTATTTCATCCATTCGTTTATATTTCCTTTCCACTTCTGTTATTTTAGCCCGTTCATTTGCTTTTGAAATATATATAGATATTAATAACTTCATATATTTGTTGTTGGATTTCCCACCTTCTCCTTCTTTTTGTTCATATTTATAATTGCTCGGCCTTCTTCAAACCCATTCGCCAACACCCGAAAACTGACCACCGTGCTTCCTCCTCCTCTTGCCAACCAAATACCCTCTTGCTTTCTATTCCCTCCAGCCTGACATCACAAGCAACATAGCCTATGCCTCTCGCAGCACGTCCCGCCACTTGCCACCCCTGTCAACAATCGCCAACGCCCATCCACAAACCCCCAACATGCAACTTTTCCCGACCACCTCCCACCTTATTCGCATCCTCCCATCCATGTCGATCTCACCTTACCATACCATGCTTGACAGCCATCAACTAACCCTTCGGCAATCCTCCCTCCGATTATGCACCTCCCTGACCCTCTATCCTCTGCCTTATCACCTTAATGCAAGCTCCAGTCCGCCATCAGCCAAGTCCTCCACTCTCCCCCTTTAGCTCGCCACCTTAGCCTGCATCTTCCCTTTGCTCCGACCTGATAACCACCGATCCAACTCACCCTCCCACTCTCTTTCCCAGCACGCGCAGCCTCAGGCACAGACAAGCTTCACCCACTGTCTTTTGCCTTGTCTTTGATCAGCGAGCAATCTATATATACAGTGTATACATCGGTTTACAGGTATATATACTTAATTTCTACATCTCGTATACATTGCCTATATATTATAACTTACACATGGCATTATAAATATGATTTATATTATATATATAACTTATACATAAAGTTGTTTGGGACGTATAAATTATATATAGCATAATAGTTTATATATGTAAGTGTATGTAAGTATATATGCATACACATTTCTTGACTTTAGTATTGATTTATATATATGTAGGCATACTGATGTATATATAGGTTTTGATAAATGTGTATATTCCATAATTTATAAAAAAATATAATGTGATAGTACTTTATGCTTATATTGAGGTTCTAAAATAAAAATATATATGCAATATGCTTAAACTTTATTTATTTATTTTAATGTGTATATATAATTATATATAGTTGATTACAAGGTATATTATATTATAAAAAGAAAATGTATTACGCATGTATATTATAGAGTTTGTTCTATTATTCTATACACACACAGATATACATATACATATACATATACATATATATATATATATATATATATATATATATATATATATATTGTTGCATCAACTCTTGTTTTGTCTCAAGCTGATTTGAAATTATACTTTTATGTTATCCCTTGACGACATAATTTTACTCTATATGTTAATACTTTGGAATAGCTTTAAAACACACACACACACATAGTTAAAAGTATATGTGTACAAATTATTTAAAGTATTCACTTGAATTGTGTAATATATTTAAATTAAAATTGGGTGATAGCTTTAAATATACATTTATTATGTTTAAATGAATATGTTGTGAATTTTTAAAATATGAGTTTTAATAAAATATTGATCTTTAAAACATAATATGAAGCTTTATTTTAATATGGGTTTAAATCGAATATTGACTTTCAAGAAGAAAATATGTATATTCTGTTCCATCAATCTCTAACTACTGATTTGTTTTCATGATTCCTGATTATCAGCTTTGTTCATCGTATCCGTATTCACCAAGCTTTTCTTTGAGATTTGTCGTTCGGACTGATCGATTTTTGAGTTCGTGATTCAATTTGTAGCTTGTCGTGTTGTCTAATTTTCTCCAGCCTCGAAAGGTGAGCAGTCACTCACAATTAACACTCTTATATTTAGTAAATTTGATTTCGCTTGAAACGACAATTGAGATATGCTATTAAACTTGAATTGCTAGTTATCTAACTGTTAAATATGATATGTCATTATCTGAAATTGTTCACCTATGAATATAACACCATATCCTATTATATATATTTTATTTAATTTGTTACTGACGATATGTCTATTGTTGATATGTTATATTACTATCATAATTGTTCTCACTCTTCAAGTTCCATATTAGTTTAGAATTCCCTATGGATTGAAATCATACATACCCGAACAGTATTCTAGAATAATGGAAAATCGTTATGGGTTGAAATGATAAATCTAAGCGATTTTCATTGATTTTTAATTTTGGTATTGCGGGTTAAAATGATATATACCCATAAATATTTAAATTGCGGATTGAAATGACAAATATCCATATCACTTAACCATAGGATAGAAAATTATATATGGACACCATTGGTCTATTTTGAAAAATGATGTCAAGAGTTTGAAAGAGAATATATGGATTTTATTAAATATTGATTTTTAAATTTATTTGAAAATATGTGTAAGATTTAGATTTTTAAAATTTTATGTTTCGAAAATTTTAATTTTGTAAGTTAGTTTTGAAAATATAATTCTTAAGATTTTTCTTACAAGTTTATTATTTTAAATATATATAAAATAAGATTTAATATAAAATATTTTGTAATAAGATTTAATTTAATAAAATTTAATTTAATTGGTTTATAATATGTTTAAGTGTTTACTTAAACTTATATTAATATTTTAAAAATAGATTTTCAATAACTTTAATAATTGAGGTTGGAAAGATAAATTAATGTTAACTTGGAATTTACATTGGTTAATAATTGAATTTAAATACGAATTGATATAACTTACTAATCTTGAGGTTTTGTAAGATATGATTTATAACTTGATTGGAAAAAATCGATTAAATGAATATTCTCAACTTTAAATAAAATTTAAACTGAATATTTAATATTGATTTAAATCTGTAAAATGAGATTTTAAATAATTGTTATAGAAATGATTAAGTAAATACTTTCCAATCAGAATAAAATTAACGTTAAACGTTGAAATATAAATGAAATTGATATTGTAAATGTTGAACATTTAAACCTAAATCTTATTGGAATTAAAGTTATAGCTCAAAATCTGGATTTGAAATCAAAAAAAAATGAATTAGTTTATTTAGAATTTGAATTGAGTCTTTAACCTTTGAATTGATATGGTTAAACTGGAATTGGTTTAAATTGAATTTTGGAATTTAATATGATTTGAATTGACTTACGAAATTGGAGGAAACAAATTTTATTATATAAGTTATTTTAATATATAAACTATTTTAATTTATAGCTATTTTAATATATATATATATATATATATATTATTTCAATATTTAAACTGTTTAAGTTGAAAGTGTTATGATCACAAAAGTGTTATGATTTCAAAAAGTGTTATGGTTTCGAAAGTGTTATAAGTTTAAAAAGTGTTACGATTCTGGAAATGAATATTATTTAAAATGAATAATGATATCAATTTGATACGGTTCTGAAATGATTTTGATATGAAGTATGAACAGTTTGAAATGAAATGACCACGGTGTGAAATAAGCGTTTGGTTGTTAAGGAAACCAGGATCGGATATTGTCATACTCTCTGCCAATAGCGAAAACCACTTTAACAACTGTGTACATGGCGGAGGTTCCAAAACAAAGTAGGATGGTTTGTGATGGTTCTATATGGTATTTACGTAGCCCTGACTCCCGTGAGTCAGCTGGATGTGGCTAAAATAGGAGCTATACCGGGCCAAGTGGGGTCATTCCCCCAATCGAGCACATTTCTTCGATACCATTCTATTGCTTTTGTGATTTGATTGGATGCACCCTTTGATTTAAAGTTGTGTCACGAGGTGGGCGGTAGTAGCTACTATGCCTTACCACCAGTCCGAGAGTGCAAATGGTATATCTACCCTGGCATTGCCTCGAGTGCCTTGTCGCATGCCTTATCGCGCCTTCGACGAGTTCATTTTGTAACGTATCTATGTGGTGTCCTTTGGGTAAACCTCCAGTTTACAGAGGAGCGTACGTCATTGTATAGACTACGGGAATATATTAAATGTGTTAAGGGAAATATGGGTAACGCCTTAACGCTATTTTAATAGTTTACTTGACTGATGGACATGTTATAATAGCGTATATTACTACATAGTAGATAGTTCCATGGATCCTTAGAGGATGGAAATCCCAAACATCCTTTAAGTTACTTGTATTTCAGTTGACATTTCACTTGAGTTGAATTTATTGATATAAGAATGTTAATCCTGATTCGAGTGTTTTTCTTTATGCTCGACTCAGACTGAGTGTTACAGCATTTGAGACATACCTTTGGAGATTGGAGCTTTGTTTGAAGATCTATCGTATATCTAGTCAGCTTTCAGTTGTTTCTAGTTAATTCTATTCAGTCTTGTAGTTACTTTTGTATTTGAGACTACTCTGTATTTAAGATTTCTATTGTATTTTGTTTTTGACTCTGGTGTTTTATAGTACCCTCATGAACTACTATTTATCTATTCCGCTGCTTATTGTTGTAATACTCTGTGTTGTGATTCCGAGATTGATTTATTTACTGTATATGTTGTGTTTTGCCAAATATAAATTAACAATCTGATATTTTGAGCAATTCAATTCCAATATGTGTGGATGCGAACGGTTCGAAATACCAGGTCGTTACAGAAGGAGTTTGGAAAGCTCTGAAGCAAGGAAATAAGAAGGAAGTGCTGCCGAAGTGCTGGTGGAATCGATTCAGGAAGCTACGAAAAAGATTGATGGAGTGGAGCCATAATTGAGTACTCACTATTTATTAAATAATAAATTATATCTATAACTATTTTTAAGTATGATAATATGAACATTTAATCTCTTAATGATTTTTGTGAATGATTGATAACTTGAATGATTATATGGTTAATTATATGGATGCTGATATGGTTGATAACTTGGTTGTGATAAAGTATGATAAATCATAATAAAATGGATAATTAATAGAAATGAATGCATACAATATGTGTATGGATTTTATTTAGCCTCTCAATGGTTTTGAAAATATATATTTATTAAAGAAGAATATTATAATAATATAATATTATAAAATGATTTAAAAGTAAAAATGAGATTTAATATGGAAAAAATTTGGTTTAAATGTTGGGAAATGATTTATAAATGTTTTATAAACATATGAAAATGTTTGGATAAGTTTAAAAGAGAAATGAAAATTTAATCGAAAATAGACCCGTCGCGTAACGGTAGTTCGCGATTTCGTGCCATAAAAGTCAAAAGAGTGTAAAAGTTGGAATATAGCTCGGAATTCTTCGAGAAAAGAATTTTTCGAACTATTATATCCATAGTTTTCCAACAAAGAAAGAGAATCGAGATTCCGATAAGTAGATTTTTAAAAATGAGAAAAACAAAATTTTTGAAAGAATCGCGGTTTTGCAATTCGGAATCAAAAACTGGATTTCTTTGAAAATGATGTTTTAAAAATGTTTTAAAATGTGGAATAAATCTTACAAATATTTTAAAAGTATTTGAGTAATAAAAATGAATTTTCAAATAATAAAAAGTCGTTTTGCTCAATATAGCTTAAAAATGCACTTTCCCTAGACTTTTCCGCAACATTTTTTTATAACTTTTGAAATATAATTTTAAACTTAACTATTCTTTTTAAAATCATTTATATATGTTTTTAAATGATTAATAAAGTATTTTTAAAGTCATTTGAATACTTTATGAACTGAATAAAGGTTTAATGATTTACAATCAATCAAATAACTTGACCGCCGTATGTGTGTCAAAGAGATAGTGTCTAGGCTTGAGTTTGGAAAACCAGTTTTCTGCTCTCCCT
This sequence comes from Allium cepa, assembly GCA_030765085.1. Taxonomy (NCBI): domain Eukaryota; kingdom Viridiplantae; phylum Streptophyta; class Magnoliopsida; order Asparagales; family Amaryllidaceae; genus Allium; species Allium cepa. The sequence continues at coordinate 237,539,399 of CM060932.1, read as the reverse complement.
GACAACCTGACAGATGGGATAGTAAATTTGGTTTACTTGGATCTAAATTTCCCAAAGTATAAAGATAAAATTTACCAAATATAAATAACTTGGTTTGCATAGAAATGATTTGGATATGTTTTCCTAAATAAAAGGTATAACGATTTGGAATTATTCCAAGATTTTAAAAGGTTTTAAAATTAACCAAATGATTTGATAAATGAGGCATAATGATTCCATATACTGTGAAAAATATAAAGAGATGATTCAATGATTATATCTCTAATAGATATCTATGAATGCATAAAAAGGTGAACTGAATTGGTTGATGATTGATAATCATATAAGAACTTAACATATTTTTTATCGTTCATTGGTTCGAAGGAACCGAGGTCGGATTTAGGTAACTCCTATCCGAAAATCACATCGAACTAATGTATATGTTCGAAAGTGAAGATATGTTGAAGATGATGATTATTGAAGTCTAAGGATCTTTAGAATATAGAAATTGCTGTCACGAGTCCCAAGGGTTTACCCCATATTATATTTATGTGGCAGTGGTGACTGCATGTTGAAAATCTCCATTGTATTGAAGACCGAAGATATTCATATGGGAAGTAATGCTTGTTGACATTCTCTGGGTAGCTCATAATAGAGACAGTTATTATAGTAGTGGTCATATCATGTTTTGAAATCTTCGGATTGCAAGGACTACTCGCTGCTAATGGTTGTAGGAGAGTGCCTTCGGTTTCATTTAGTCCCAGAACGAACTTGTATGGAAGAATGTCTGACAGTGCATTTTTGATCATATTAATTGATCTCTATCAATGTGTTAGCTATTTGGTGATGGAGAAAGCAACTTCTCTTAGCTTAACACTCTTTCTTGAGACGTATGAGCTCAGGAGTTCTACGTTGGTAGAAATTAGTTGTGTGATTAAGGGATGGCAATGTGGCATTCTAAGTGGAGTGTGCTTTATGGAAGAACAAAGCGTGGCTTTCTGAAAAGCAAAGCGTCGCTTTGTTAATGTTAAGCATAGCCTTACGAGCCTCACGTCATAGGAATGATTCGGGATACTATGTGGTTTTTATGTATGCTCATGAATTTTAATTAATATTATTTTGGATATTTAATTGGATAAATTAAATAGAATAATGTGAATAATTAGGGAGATGGGATTAATAAATCCAATGGCCGTGTCTTAATGAATGAACTAAAATAAGACTTTACCAAATTAAGAAGTAGGAATTTTTTAAGGGATAAACTTGGAAATTGGGTTACATTTCTTAGTATAAATTCTTCCTCCACTTTAATAAATTTTCACTCTCTCATTCATAACTCCTCACCAAATTTTGGCCGGCCACTAAAAGCCCTAGGAGGAGCAATAAATTGAAAAAAAAGCAAAGGAATTAAAGCTAAGAAATTATCACATTCTCCAATTAACTAATCAAGGTGAATAATTATGTTTATCATCTCATTTTTTGTGTTTGGATCGGTTATGGGTTAGACCTGATTCATGTTTGTGATTTTGGTTGGGATATAACCATTTAAACCTTTGTTTGGATTAGACTTAGGTGTTTTAAAATGTTAATGGGCTAATTAACACGTTTCGTTCGGTTTTGGTTAAATTCTGAGTTGTTTTGATCTTTATATGCTTTGAAATTTTAATATGTTATAGTATATGATTTATAAGATTTTTAGTGATTTTTTAAGGGATTTTCCTTAGTGTTTAACTAAGGTAATTAAAATAATTAAGCTTAAGGGCTAAACTGCAATATTGCTTCCGCCTTGCAAAGCTGGAGGGAAATTGCTTTCTAAAATTATTTTAGGGACTTTGATATACTTTTTACTATTCGGAAGCATAAATGGAAGCCCCTTGACCAATCGCAATTAGACAAGCAAGATAAAACATCACTTCAATAGTCCTAGATGTTCCCTTTGACTCCAAAAGCCGCTTTTATCCCTTCGTCTAAGTCGAAGGGTAGGTATGGTGACGAAGGGAAGACGGGTAAAGGGTCAGGGAGTTGCTTCATTTGCTTTCAAATGGAAATAAAACTTGCTTTCAACTGAGACGAAGGGGGATCCTTCGATTCTATAAATTTTTATAAAAAGACTAAGTTTTATATACTCAAGGAGGGGTTACAAGGGAATCTTCAAAAGGCAAAACCTTTAAGAGTTAATGTTTTAAATGCTTTCCATAAAGATTTTTACACCCTTCAACAAAGTTGAAGGGAAAGGGTAAACCTTCCGACAAGGTCGGAGTATACCTTCGAAGGGTTGGTCCAACACCAACACTTCATTACTTTTGAATGGTTTCAAAAGATTTTGAAGGGGTTACCATCAATGATTATAAAAGGTTTTGAGTTTCATTGCTTTCGAAAGGTTTATAAATGGTTTTATAAGGGGGGATGCCCCAGACGTTCGACAAGGCCGAAAGGTAGAACCTTTTGATTGTTGGAAATGCGGATTACGGATCTTAAGGTGGATTAACACTAGAGGGGGATGAATAGTCTTTAATCGGTTTTATAGAATATTTAAATCTTTTCAAATTAAAAAAAAGATGCAATTCATAAACACAGAGACTATCACAGAACCAGACACAGATGCAAATAGTAAATAAAAAGCAGGAAAGGAAAGAACACACAGGGATTTTATACTGGTTCGAAGTTACCTATATATCCAGTCCCACTCAATTTCTACGCATATTTCATTCCAAATATAATATCGACATTACAACCTCGATTTCAAGGCCAAGAGATACACCCTCTAGTCTCCGAGTCCATGGCAAACTCTCTTGATTTAACCAGGCTACAAGAACACCTAATTGATCTACGGGCTATAATCACACCCAATTGATTTATAGGCTACAGCCACCATTTACAATCACACTTTGATAGAGAGACTCGATACACTTCGATCTTTCGATCTTTGATTACAAATGATTCTTCAACTCTGAATAGCATCGAGATCTTTGAGAGAAAGTGGCAAAGAATCAAGCTAGAGACAATCGAGTTTGATTCACTTAGAATTTCAGAAGAGTTTGTTAAAATATAAGAGTATTTGAGCGGAGAAGAAGGAGTGAAGAAAAGCAGAAAACTAACTTAAAATTTGTTGAAAACAATTTATAGGAGAACAACAACCATGTCCATTCGTGAAAGGTTATGACAAATAGATTTTAATTTTAAATGCTACAACTACCATGTCGACATGGGGGGATGAGGGATGTCGACATGCTTATGTTAATTTTGAAAATAGATTTTGCTTTAAAATGATTTTTATTCTAAAACTTGTCCAAACAATTTCTAAACTTTGTAAACCATTTGAATATAGTTTAAAATTATAAGAGTTTTAAAAAGTAATCTAAAAATATATAGTCTATAATATATAAGTAATATTAAAAACTAAATATCGATTTTTTTAGAATATATTAAAGCTAAAATATTAAAATCAAGAGATAATTTAAAAAACAAGAGATGATTTTGAAATAATATGATTAAAAATAATTTTTGTATTAAGGCTAAAATATTTAAATTGGGAGAAAGATGTCTTTTTAAAAAGATAGTTTTGAAAAAAAATCTAAAAAAAAAAAATCATTTTGAAAATTTTGTGGGTTTCATTCCATTAGAGAAGGTTGTGGGTTCCATCCCACTATTAAAGCGAGAAGATGGATTCCATTCCACAATTAGAATCGGAATAAAGATTTTAGTGCTATTATGAAGTTTTAGCATAAATCTAGACTCGATTACTTATCTTGATATCTTGAACTCTTGATATTCATGCGTGTTCATTCTTGATTTCTTCAGTCTTGAATTTGTCGGTCTTGAATCTTTATACACAGTCTTGAATATTTATACTATAAGTCTTCATTCTCAGTATCTGCATATATGTCATGCATATACATGCATATCTAGACAAGAATATTAGTATTTATATTTTATAACAAGTCCAAGGGTTATTGTCATCAAAACCATCATCTCAGGAACTAACGTCGACTAGGTCGAAAAGAAACCTTCCGACAATGTCGAAAGGTATGATTTTGTGATGCTTTCAAAAGAATGGTTTCCGAAGGGGATAACTTTGGATGTTTATTTGCTTTCGAATGGCTTCGTTTGAAGGGTTAAAGGGCTATTTTTAGCCATTTTTCTTAAGTAAAACTTTGCTAAGTCGAAGGGGTTACTTCAAAGGGTTATAGCATAAAATACTTATTTTTGTTTGAATATGTAAGGGGGATCCTTATATAAAATGAATGTTAATGAACCTTGAGGACACCGGGTTAGGTTAAATATTTTCGATACATAGTTTGGGGTTACAAACGGAAATATGCTTTCAAAAATATACATTGGGGACATCAGTGTGTTTTTATTTAATGTAACCTAACTGGTGCTACCAATGGGAATAGGTTAAACAGGTGGTATACCTAGGAAAAAATAAGTAATCACGGGGACCATGAATTTTTATAAATAACCATGAGGATCATGATGTTTTTATTGGCCAAGTGATGGGTTCTTGGTTAACTTAGGAAAACCATGGAATGTGCAGTGGATAGCCCACATTACATTTCTAAAGTAAAGAATGCTTTGCTAGAGGTGGTTAGACTCGGGATTTGGCACCCAAGGATTCATAGTCATCCTAGGAAAATAATGGTGTGTGTGGTGGATAGCCCACACCATCTTTTATAAAACAATGTACGATGGATAATATGCATTTATTTTAAAGAGGCTTAGGACAGACAGTCCTATTAAATTAGGACGGATAGTCATTTTAAAGATTTTAGAGGAGAACTCTAATAAGTTGATTTTAGATGGGAAATCTAATAAATTTCTTTACGATGGGATATCTAATAAGTGGGTGGAATGGATATCCAATACATATGATTTATGGCTTTATTTCATATTATGTTAAGACTAATCATTTTGGGTGAAGGAGCATAGTAAATGATTTGCATGTTTTATTTTAGATACTAGTGAGCAGAAAACCCGTTCCGCTAAGCGGCGTGGTATCTCTAGATATCTATTTATGATAAGAGATGATAAGGGATTATTTATACCAGACTTATTGTTTGACCCGAAGTTTGTATTTCTCCACAAACTCTTGCGTACTCAAAATTAATGTGAGTAGTCTGAGAGTATGAGACTTTCAGGTTTTTGGACGAATAAGCTTCTGAAGATGTGCAGGAGGTAGTACTAGCTATATAGGAGCTATTTTTTGTATTCTGTTGTGATGTACTAAGAAATGTAAAGTTCATATTATTGGTTCTTTGATCATCATAAGGGGACATCTTCATATGTTGCTCTTATTGTATTTTGTACATGTATATGTGATCTGAACATGGTTAACGACTGGTATTATGTAATTAAATCTGAAAATTACTCATAAGAAATGAGAAATTTTATTTTGTTGAAGTTAAAATTTTCATATTCTTGTGTTTCTGTGTATAAATATTAACTATGCTACATTCGGTCGTCAAGAAATAACAACTACGGATGACTATAGCATCAGTAGTAGTTAGTTTTGGGCCCCAAAAGTTGGGATGTTACAAGTTGGTATTAGAGAATAGTTTATGTACTTAAAGGAATTTAAACCTTAAAAGATTTTTAAAGCATAATACCTAAATATGTATTCCCCTCTATCTTAGACCATTCTTCTGTATCTTACCAAGATTGGATTTCAGGTAGTAGGAAAGTAAGATATGGAGGCAGAAAACAAAAGAGTGAATCAGGGTGGGAGACGCATCGCAACACATGGAAATGTTCGACCCAATACTAGGAACAAGCAGGGTGGACAGGCAAATGCAAACCCATATGAAAATGCTAATGTTGGTGCTGAGATCCCGCCAGCTGATATGGGAATAATGTATCAGTTCTTTGTGAATATGATACAAGTTGGAGCAGTTGCGGGAGTGGCTATAGGGAATGTTAGAGGAGCTAATTCAATGGCCCTAGTTGGCGATAATTATGCCAAGCTGAATAGGATTACGCTAGTCTTGGAAAAAAGCCTTTTCCAAGAACCGAGGATGTAGTAGGATTGGAGAACTGGCTATAGAATTGTGAAAGGATATTTGCAGATCATGGCTTGATGGATATGCAGAAAAGGAGACTTGCTTCCAGGCAATTTCAGGAAGCAACAATGTTTTAGTGGAATGGAGCTACCATAGGAGAGCCAGAGGAAGACTTGATTTGGGCAGAATTTCGAAGGTGGTTCGAAGAAATGTTTCTATCAGAGATTGCCAAGTCAAGTCAGCATTTCTTAGGAATTTTTCAGATTTAGTCCAGAGGGATAGATCAGTGATTGAGTATGCCGTAGAGTTTGATGAGTTGTCCCGTTACGGATATGCTACTGTAGATGTAACATTCCTGGATTTTAGCAAAAAATAATTTGATAATTGATTTAATATTTGGGATTAAATTTTGAAAAAATTGGTAATCAAATTTAATTTTGGATTTTGTAACGATCCTGAATTTTGAACAATTTAAAAATGAAGATATTTAATTAATTTTAAATATTTGAGATAATTTTAAATTGAATTCCAATAAAACTATGAAGTTGACGATTAAATTTTTGAATTTAATCTATTTAAAGTTGAATAGAAATTTGAATTTAACTTTGAAGTTTGAAATTGAATATTGAAGTTGTATCTAAAATTCAAACTAATGACTTAGAAGAAAATTAATAAATTTGTAGTTAGTTTCAATAACATTTTTCATTTATTTAAATAAAATAGAATAAGATTTTAAATCAATATAAAATCAATAAATAAATATACATAGTAAAAATTTTAAACAAAAAAATTGGATTTAAAATAAGAAAGAAAAGATATAAAAAAAATAATGATAAATAAAAATAAATAAAAATAAAATAAGAGGTATACATTACCTTACCTATCAGCTAAATCCAAGCCGCTTTACACGCCTTCAACCACGTAAACACACGTTCTCTTCTCCTTAAAAACACGACACCCTTTCCCCCAATTCATTCGAACCCTAAACAATTTCAAACCGAAGAAATAAAAATGGCGTCTTCGTTCTTCTTTGCAAAAAGCTAGGGCTTCGCGAATTAATGGCGGCTTCAATTTCGACTTCGACAATTTCGTTCGAGTTCGGTTCTTCTACTTTGATTCGTCCTCCTGTTCGATTGCTTTGCTTCTGCGATTCAAATTTAGGGCTTTCGTCTCAAATTCTTCTTCGTTTGCGTTGCTCCATTTCAATTCGAGTAAAGGTGAGTTTCTCCTCACGATTAATCTTCATGCAAGTTTTTAGATTTGTTTTGAAGTGAATGCTTGGTTGCATGCTAGGAATTGTGGGTTATGCATTATCAGTTGCCCGGATAAATTAATCTAAACTGTTGAACCAATAAGTACTTGATTGCATGCTTTGTTTTGGTGGTTTGTGGTTTTCAGTTGCTCGGTTAAAATTGAATTCTAGACTAATAAGAACAGATGACTCACTGCATGTTGGTTGTTGGTTGTTCTTTTGCTATGAATTGCTCTGTTAATTTGTTATTTAAACTGATGAGGACAAATACTATTGAATTTAATTTTTTTCAAACTGATAAGAACAGATGTACCAAATTTTTTTTTGTTTTAAATTGATAAGGATAGGTGTTTTTAAATTGATAAAAAAAAACAGATGCTATAAATTGTTTTAAACTGTAAGAAAAGATTATACCCGGTTTTTAATTTTAAACTAATAAGAACAAATGTTATGTGAAATTTGTTTGTAAAAAAAATTGATAAGAACAGATGCTATATTTATTTTGTTATTAAATTGATAAGTACAGATGCTACTAAATATCTTGCTTGGAAACTGTTTGCAAACAATTGCATTATGAACTTAAACTTGCATGTTTGTCCCATGCCTGGTAACCATTAGACCATTTATTATTTTGCACTTGAGTTAATAATTAGTTTAGAAAAGTGAAAATTAATGAATAATAATAGTTCCTGGGCAAGCTTAAATTGTTCTCTGTCTCTGTTCCTACAATGTGAGTAAACTACAACTTAAAAAGTTTAAGTGATAATTAATCTGTTGCTTGATAAACTTCTGAAATAATTAATGCTTGCATGTTGGTGATTTATCTTTGTATATGAATGTGTTGAACATGCATGTTAGTTAAACTGTTTCTCTCTGATATTTTTATGTACAGAGATTTTAAATGAACCAAGTCCAAAACTCCTTATCAAATCACTTAGAAATTTTGATTCTAAACAAGTTAATTAAGCTTAAACATCATCTATGTTTAAATGACAAGTTCAAGTATTTTTATTTTTATTTTTAGTTTGGAAATTTACTGGAACATAGATAATGCAGTAAATCTAAGATATTTGATAAAATCCAATGTTAACTTGTATTGATTGGAATATACAACTTGAATCGTCTTCGGAAGTCATGATTTTTTTTAAATCAAAATAACAATTTTTAGTAAAGTCTTGAATGTGAATTTGGGGGTTCTCTGTAAATTGAATTTCTGGCCATTTCTGTTGATTTGTGTAACTGGGTTGCTTACTGATGCATTTGTGTACTGTTTCATTAGTTCATATTGAACTGTTTCCTGTCATGTTCACTTGCATACTCGAGTTTGTAATCTGGTCTGGTCTGCACTTGAATTTTTAGTCTACCTTGATCATCTTGTAACCTGGTGCATCCTGTTGTTGTTGAGTTGATATGGTTTGGATTGGTTGCATTTCATGATTCACCTTGTATTGCATTTACTAGTGGTCTTATCTAGTCTGGTCTGGTCTGTGGTTGCTTTGGAATTTCAGACCTGTAGCCTTTGTGCATTTGCCCACTTTCATTGTTGAGTTGCATCTGCTTGTAATTACTTTGTTGTAGCATGCTGTGTACATGCAGTTTTGTAGGCTTGGAGTCTTTGTTCATTGATGATTTTGTTGGCTAAAAATTTGTTACATGGTCACTCAACCCTTAACTGGTCTGAATTGCATTTAGCTCGACATATGTAGTTTGTATTGAGTCTGTTGCATTTGGTATACATTTTGACCATGCACCTTGTTGCATGCTTGCTGTAGCCTTTCAGTTCCTATGCCTTGTTGTATGCTTGGTGTATCACTGTCCACATTTGTATCTTGGGTTGGTCACTGACCTTCTTGTATTCATGTGCCACTGAGTTTGAGCATTTGTACATATGTGCTCACTGTTGTATTTACTTGCATTGTACTTGGGGATTGCATGTTGCTGCTGCATGTTTGTTTGCTACTGTGTCGTCTCTGATGTTGTTTCATTTGTGCACTAATTCAATGCTTAGTGCATTGTGCATCTGTTTTGGACTTGCAGTTTGAATTGCATTGAGTTGAGTCGAGTTTGCAGTGATTTGTCTGAATTGCGCTTGCACACGTGTTGGCGAGGCAGTGCACATGTGTGCAAAGTATACGTGTGTACTGCAGCCACACGGGATTGACAGATTTTAAAAAAAAAAAATTATTTAAGTTGTTAATAATGAAAATCCATAATAGATTTAAATTGATTCATTTGTTTCGTCATCTCTGTCACCATTTTATTCAGTTCATTGCAAATTTAATTACTTGAATTAAGATTAATCCTGACTCGAGTGTTTTGTGTTTTGCAATTAACGCTCGGGTCAGACCGAGTATTTTTACAGCTTGAAGATTTTCAGGCCGCGAAGTTAGAGAGAGGGGATTTCGGCATTCACTAAAGTTTTAAAGAGATTTTTCTTGTATTTAATAAAAGATATATTCCGCTGTATAAAAATTTAATGCATTGTACAAACTCTGTATATAAAAGAAAAATTCATTTATGAATAATATTATGATTATTCTGTGATTCTGTGGCTGATTCTGTTTAAACTCTATAAACTGACTAACAATCCGTCATTTTGAACGTTCTAGTTGGTTTAATTACCGACTAGAGGCGGTCAGAGCGGCGGGTCGTTACAAAAGTGGTATCAGAGCTTTGGTTTACTCAAAGCTCAGTTTATGATGTTTAATATGAATAGTTACTAGAACCACTATAAAGAAAGTGCTTTTCAAATTTAAAGAAGTTAAAAATTGTTTTCTTTAAAATAAAAGGTATTTTGAAAATTAGAATTATTTTGAAGTTTCCCCTCTCTAAATGTGAGTGTGCGATAGTTTATATTCGGTGAGGTCTTCTTAGATTTGAGTTTCGATCGTTCGGAAACTCATTATCGAATTATTGAGGTTTATGAAAAATGAAATATAAGTTAAGTGAACTAATGAATTGGTTTAAATTGGTTTAAATCAAATATTTTGAATATTTCGAGTAATAATTGTGAAATAAAATGATACGTTAATTTGGTTATAATCAAACGGATTATTGAACTATAACTTGAGAATTTGACTCTGAATTCTTTTGAAATTGATTTCAAACGTTGTGAAGAACAAGTTAGTAAATAAATGAATTATAAGTATTTAACTTATAATATGAACTTTTGGTATATAACTGAGTTATATAAATTGAATTGAATTAACAAAGAAGATTTATAAATCAAAGTTTTATAAATAGAAATGGAATTTGTGAAGATTGTTTATAAATTCGAAACCAATTGAATTTGATAAATGAAAAACAGAAGTTATTAAAGAAGATATATTCGTGATTTTGGACAGCGAATTATCCTTTAAGTTAAATATTGTTATAGTAAATGTTGGTTGGGAATTTTATCCACGATTTTGGACAGTGGATAATCCTTTAAATAAAAAGTGTAGAAACACTGAATTGAATAGATAAGTATATTCACGATTTTGGACAGTGAATATATTATTGAATAAAACAGATATGTTTTAGGTAAAATGATTGAATAATCCAACCCCTGCTAATAAGGATTGCGAATATTGATAGGAAACTTCAAAAACACCTTGTTAATTATAATGGCGAAAACCGAAGCACAAAAAGCAGCACGCCGTGAACGAAGAGAAATTGCTCGTAGAGAAGCAGGAGCGAGACGTGCGGAAATTGAAAGGAGATTCACTGAAAGGCAAGCACCTGGTCCATATGATGAGGTTATTTGCTATCGATGTCATAAAAAGGGACATTATGCCCTTAAGTGCCGAGAGAGGAGAAAGAAAAGGAATGTGGATGACCGATTCGCTCGTCCGGAGATTGTGTGTTTTAAATGTCAGGAGAGAGGGCATTTTCTTAGCCATTGCCCTAAAGTGAAAAGGAAAAAGTGCGTACTCAATTTACCCGTCGATAGATTGACAATCTGCTACCATTGTCGTCAGACTGGACATATAGCCAGAAACTGCACCGAAAGACAACAGGGAGAGCAAGCTATAGCCCGACCAGCTAGAGCGAAAAGTGCTAAGGTGATAGATAAGGATGGAAACATCTCATATTATTGCAATAACTGTAAGGAATGGGGACATGTGGATTTTGAATGTGTTAATTTTCCTTTAACACAACATGAAATAGTGTCATCCGAAGATGAAAGTTTGGCAAAGATGCATACTATCGGACAAGAAGTCGTTAGTCCTTAATTATTCTGAATCGTAAACCAATCGATATATTTTGTAATACTATCCTTTGTAATCCACAATCTTTTGTGTACGTCTTTTAAAAGTATTAAGCTATGTAAAATTTTGTACGGAAGAAATATTTTAATGAAATAGCATTTTGGGAAGTGATATTATGGAAGGAAGTTTAATTATTGATTTAACTGTATGAATCAAACTAAGTTTGATGTAAAGTTTATATTTCAAGTTTAGACTAATGTCTAAAATAGTTAATGTGGAAATATGAATTTAATGGAACTAAATTGATTAATAATTTACTAAAGAATTAGTTGACTATTTTTGAAATAGAAAGTAAATGCAAAGTTCAAATAGAATTTAAATTTCAAATTTGAAGTTGTCAGCACGATAATCTATAATAGGTTTAAATAGATTCAGTGATGAATTTGAATTTAAACGTGCGGAAAATTAAATTAAGTGGAAAACTTAATATTGAAATATTGAAATCGGTTTAAAACTGATATTGTGAAAGGTATGAGGAATTCAAACTTTAAATTAAGTTGAAATTGAAAAGTTAATAGTTTTAAAGATGTTTAAAATGCATTAACTATCGAATACATGGATTTCGACATTCAATTGTTGAAATAGACGTTTTCGAGAAAATTAAGGAAATGGTGGACTATAACACTTTGTTATAGTAAATGGTTTCCGGAAGGAAATGTTGTTTATAGTATTGGGATTTATATATCTATCTTAAATCTGAATCCCTATACTAGTGATTTTGAGTTGTCGTAACGATGTTTTACGCAACATTCGTTTTAACTCAAATAAATGTGTTTAAAAGAATGATTTCCTTAAAGAATGGAATATATACTTAATTTTGATTCAAGTATATTGAATATTTTCAAAGTGTTGAAAATAAAAGAATTTGTGAATTACTTATTATTGAATAAGTATGGAAATGTTTTCCAATATGAAATGAAAGGTTTGAAACTTTATCTTTTAAAGATAAATTGAGAAATGAATATTTGAAATTAGTTTCAAATGGCTAAGTGTGAAAATTATATATCTTGTAAAGATATTATTTTGAGAAATGTGAACAATTAGTTCAACTTGGAAATTTTTCAAAGGATTGAATCTTGAGTTAAAATTGAGTTTAACTTTGACACCAAAAATAATATAAGTTCAGCTTTGAATTTTGGATAGTCGATTGGGATTGTATGTCTAACATTGTGAATTGATGACATAGCATTTGATCTCTATTAAATATATATCTGTGGTGGCGGAGAATTTATTCTTTTAGCTTAACACCCTTCTCTGAGACATACGAGCTTAGAGGTTATATATCGATAGACATCAATTATGTGTTGAGAATTGACGATGTAACGTGAAATCCAAATCGAATGTGAAGTCGATAATGAATTGGATTGTGAATGTGAATTAGGTTTGAGATAACCTTAAATTTTCAAATCGATTTAGAGGAAAATTTTAAACGTGATGGAAAATTTGGAATCCTCTATTTGTTGTGAATGTGAATTGAGTTTTCGTAACTTATATATGTGAATATAATCGAAAACCATCAGTTTAGAAAGTCATTATTATGAAAATCCTGTGTAGGGTTACATAGATATGATAAGTACGAAATGTGAAATGAAGTACTATATGTATATGACATATGTTTTCTAAAAACTGAGGATATGGAAATGTACCTTCCATTTATTATGTGTGAAAGTGATTGGAACTCGGTGGAGTGTCCATTGTAAATCGTAGCTACGTAGAATTCCATTAGTGGAATGTCCAATGGGACTGATTTGATATCCCCCACGATGGATCATCGTGTTTGAGATTATGTGATTGATGCTGGCGTAATTCGTGGGGCGTGATGCCTACAGTTACAAGCGATTCCACTGAGATAGTGGCGCAACCGCCGAGTAAACTGCGATCTGGAAACCGAAGCGAAATTCGAGGGGCGTGATGCCTAAGGCTACGAGCGATTCTACTGAGATAGTAGCGTAACCGCCGTGTGGACCGCGATCTAAGGCGATAACCATGGCGAAATTCGAGAGTGATGAGAAATCTAAGATTACAAGTGATTCTACTGAGATAGTAGCGAAACCGCCAGGTAAACTGTGATCCATGGGGGAACGGACTTTCCATATCCATTTTTAAAAAGATTTTTTTAAAAAAAGGTATTTTCACTGGGAGTTGAAGCAAGTATGTTTAGTACTTGGAGATTTTTAGTCTTGCGCCTGGCCAGCGTATGCCTAAAGTCTGTGAGAACGACGATGAACTTGTTAAACTTTGAGTTATCAAGTATTTTCAAAAACTTTGGATAGAAAATCAATAATCTGAAATTAGAATTACATAATTCTAACTTAATGAACTAAGGAAGAAGATCTTTTTGAATATTTTGAAAGCACACAGCTTTGGATAAGATATATTATGCAAATATTTAACATGAAAGATTTAAAGTTTAAAAAAAATCTGAGTTTTGTAAGTCAAAAATTTGATAAAAGACTTTTGTGTCTTGATTATTGAAATTGATGAACAAAACTAGTGAAATGAAATAAGTGGAATGAATCCTATATTTATTTATGAGTTTGAAACTTGGTAAAATTGTGTAGGATATAAATATCGGTGAGATTTTAGCAATCGTTTTTCCTAACTTATAATTTCGGGACGAAATTCTTTTAAGTAGGGGAGATTGTAACGATCCTGAATTTTGAACAATTTAAAAATGAAGATATTTAATTAATTTTAAATATTTGAGATAATTTTAAATTGAATTCCAATAAAACTATGAAGTTGACGATTAAATTTTTGAATTTAATCTATTTAAAGTTGAATAGAAATTTGAATTTAACTTTGAAGTTTGAAATTGAATATTGAAGTTGTATCTAAAATTCAAACTAATGACTTAGAAGAAAATTAATAAATTTGTAGTTAGTTTCAATAACATTTTTCATTTATTTAAATAAAATAGAATAAGATTTTAAATCAATATAAAATCAATAAATAAATATACATAGTAAAAATTTTAAACAAAAAAATTGGATTTAAAATAAGAAAGAAAAGATATAAAAAAATAATAATGATAAATAAAAATAAATAAAAATAAAATAAGAGGTATACATTACCTTACCTATCAGCTAAATCCAAGCCGCTTTACACGCCTTCAACCACGTAAACACACGTTCTCTTCTCCTTAAAAACACGACACCCTTTCCCCCAATTCATTCGAACCCTAAACAATTTCAAACCGAAGAAATAAAAATGGCGTCTTCGTTCTTCTTTGCAAAAAGCTAGGGCTTCGCGAATTAATGGCGGCTTCAATTTCGACTTCGACAATTTCGTTCGAGTTCGATTCTTCTGCTTTGATTCGTCCTCCTGTTCGATTGCTTTGCTTCTGCGATTCAAATTTAGGGCTTTCGTCTCAAATTCTTCTTCGTTTGCGTTGCTCCATTTCAATTCGAGTAAAGGTGAGTTTCTCCTCACGATTAATCTTCATGCAAGTTTTTAGATTTGTTTTGAAGTGAATGCTTGGTTGCATGCTAGGAATTGTGGGTTATGCATTATCAGTTGCCCGGATAAATTAACCTAAACTGTTGAACCAATAAGTACTTGATTGCATGCTTTGTTTTGGTGGTTTGTGGTTTTCAGTTGCTCGGTTAAAATTGAATTCTATACTAATAAGAACAGATGACTCACTGCATGTTGGTTGTTGGTTGTTCTTTTGCTATGAATTGCTCTGTTAATTTGTTATTTAAACTGATGAGGACAAATACTATTGAATTTAATTTTTTTCAAACTGATAAGAACAGATGTACCAAAATTTTTTTTTGTTTTAAATTGATAAGGATAGGTGTTTTTAAATTGATAAAAAAAAACAGATGCTATAAATTGTTTTAAACTGTAAGAAAAGATTATACCCAGTTTTTAATTTTAAACTAATAAGAACAAATGTTATGTGAAATTTGTTTGTAAAAAAAATTGATAAGAACAGATGCTATATTTATTTTGTTATTAAATTGATAAGTACAGATGCTACTAAATATCTTGCTTGGAAACTGTTTGCAAACAATTGCATTATGAACTTAAACTTGCATGTTTGTCCCATGCCTGGTAACCATTAGACCATTTATTATTTTGCACTTGAGTTAATAATTAGTTTAGAAAAGTGAAAATTAATGAATAATAATAGTTCCTGGGCAAGCTTAAATTGTTCTCTGTCTCTGTTCCTACAATGTGAGTAAACTACAACTTAAAAGGTTTAAGTGATAATTAATCTGTTGCTCGATAAACTTCTGAAATAATTAATGCTTGCATGTTGGTGATTTATCTTTGTATATGAATGTGTTGAACATGCATGTTAGTTAAACTGTTTCTCTCTGATATTTTTATGTACAGAGATTTTAAATGAACCAAGTCCAAAACTCCTTATCAAATCACTTAGAAATTTTGATTCTAAACAAGTTAATTAAGCTTAAACATCATCTATGTTTAAATGACAAGTTCAAGTATTTTTATTTTTATTTTTAGTTTGGAAATTTACTGGAACATAGATAATGCAGTAAATATAAGATATTTGATAAAATCCAATGTTAACTTGTATTGATTGGAATATACAACTTGAATCATCTTCGGAAGTCATGATTTTTTTTAAATCAAAATAACAATTTTTAGTAAAGTCTTGAATGTGAATTTGGGGGTTCTCTGTAAATTGAATTTCTGGCCATTTCTGTTTATTTGTGTAACTGGGTTGCTTACTGATGCATTTGTGTACTGTTTCATTAGTTCATATTGAACTGTTTCCTGTCATGTTCACTTGCATACTCGAGTTTGTAATCTGGTCTGGTCTGCACTTGAATTTTTAGTCTGCCTTGATCATCTTGTAACCTGGTGCATCCTGTTGTTGTTGAGTTGATATGGTTTGGATTGGTTGCATTTCATGATTCACCTTGTATTGCATTTACTAGTGGTCTTATCTAGTCTGGTCTGGTCTGTGGTTGCTTTGGAATTTCAGACCTGTAGCCTTTGTGCATTTGCCCACTTTCATTGTTGAGTTGCATCTGCTTGTAATTACTTTGTTGTAGCATGCTGTGTACATGCAGTTTTGTAGGCTTGGAGTCTTTGTTCATTGATGATTTTGTTGGCTAAAAATTTGTTACATGGTCACTCAACCCTTAACTGGTCTGAATTGCATTTAGCTCGACATATGTAGTTTGTATTGAGTCTGTTGCATTTGGTATACATTTTGACCATGCACCTTGTTGCATGCTTGCTGTAGCCTTTCAGTTCCTATGCCTTGTTGTATGCTTGGTGTATCACTGTCCACATTTGTATCTTGGGTTGGTCACTGACCTTCTTGTATTCATGTGCCACTGAGTTTGAGCATTTGTACATATGTGCTCACTGTTGTATTTACTTGCATTGTACTTGGGGATTGCATGTTGCTGCTGCATGTTTGTTTGCTACTGTGTCGTCTCTGATGTTGTTTCATTTGTGCACTAATTCAATGCTTAGTGCATTGTGCATCTGTTTTGGACTTGCAGTTTGAATTGCATTGAGTTGAGTCGAGTTTGCAGTGATTTGTCTGAATTGCGCTTGCACACGTGTTGGCGAGGCAGTGCACATGTGTGCAAAGTATACGTGTGTACTGCAGCCACACAGGATTGACAGATTTTTAAAAAAAAAAATTTATTTAAGTTGTTAATAATGAAAATCCATAATAGATTTAAATTGATTCATTTGTTTCGTCATCTCTGTCACCATTTTATTCAGTTCATTGCAAATTTAATTACTTGAATTAAGATTAATCCTGACTCGAGTGTTTTGTGTTTTGCAATTAACGCTCGGGTCAGACCGAGTATTTTTACAGCTTGAAGATTTTCAGGCCGCGAAGTTAGAGAGAGGGGATTTCGGCATTCACTAAAGTTTTAAAGAAATTTTTCTTGTATTTAATAAAAGATATATTCCGCTGTATAAAAATTTAATGCATTGTACAAACTCTGTATATAAAAGAAAAATTCATTTATGAATAATATTATGATTATTCTGTGATTCTGTGGCTGATTCTGTATAAACTCTATAAACTGACTAACAATCCGTCATTTTGAACGTTCTAGTTGGTTTAATTACTGACTAGAGGCGGTCAGAGCGGCGGGTCGTTACAGATTTAATTGTGAATTTATTTAGAATTTATTTGCATTTGAAATATAAAAATAAAATTGAATTCTTCAAATTTAATAAGATATAGTTCATTTAGTTATACAAATGAATTATAATTGGGAAATTAGATTTTGAAATTTAATAAATATATTTACAATGAACATTGTTGATTTGAAAATACTAAAATGAATATCTTGAAAACAAATTGGATTTATTTTGGAATAAATATGAAGATTCCAGAATAAATTAAAGTTTGTGTTTATAAAATAGTATTTTGGATTTGAATTCAATAATAGACATTCTGAAATAAAAATTGAATTTGGGAATTCCACACTTTAAAAGTAATGAACATTATTTTTCTAATTTTAGTATATACATATATATGTATATACATATATTAAACTAAAGTAAGATTGTAATGTATAAAAATATGTAAAAAGATATAATAATAAAAGGTAAAATGAAAATTTTAAATTAAGTTAAGTTGAGGGTTTAAAATAAATATATAAACTAATTTAAACTAAGGGGTTTCAACATAAAATTTCTTATTTTAACAAGTGTAAACAAATCATACATGAAAGTAACAAGTGTAGGTGTTTAAAAATATATTGAAACATTTGTAAGCTTCTTATGGAATGAAGAAACAAGTGGCAATATTATCTTTTCTTTTAAAATTCAATCATACAAAAAAATGAATTCAAGAAAGAAAACAATAAAACAAAAATCTTCTCAAAACCGAAATCTTCAAAACCATCAAATAACTCTTTCAATAACCTGAATCGAGCAAAACAAAATCCAAAGCAAGATCAAAGTTCAGATCATAAACATACAGCAGTTTCAAGCTGGAAATTTAGTTCTAGAATTTAGTTTGAAATTCAAAAATCTATTTTTCAAGTGTAATATGGAAGCTATCAAACCTGAAGTTAGAAAATAAAAATCAGGCATTAGGTCAGAGCAAATCAGATTCAATCAAGATGTTTTCAAATTTTTCAAACTCTCGAAACCAGAAACCACAGCCTGGAAATTTAAAAGCAAGCACAGAATCAAACTTGAAAAACAAATGGACATCAGATAAGAAAGCATTCAATGGATCAACATCAAAATTCAGGAAACAAAAAGACCAAGAATTTTCAGAAGTAAAATGAAGGTTTAGATTAATTCCAGAATTTCAAAATACAGGCTATCTTCTCTGCTTCCATTTCTCAGGTGAGCAAACCTCCTTGATCTTGTTATACTTGTTGGTGTTTGAATTTGTAGTATGGTACGAATGAGTGATGCTTGAATGATGCGTGCATGTCTATATAAAATCATAATTATCTATGTGCATGCCTATATATGAATGAAGCACAACTCTGTTTTGTTTTCCAGGCTAAATCCACAATCATAAATCTCAAAATTCTCTTCACACATTAAATTGTAGGCTAAGATATTTGAATAAAAATGTGTGTATGAAGAAAACATTAATTTTAGGAATAATTTCAAATAAGAATAATTAGTAAATATTCAGAGAATAAGAAAATACAGAAAACATTCTTTTTCAATCTGGAAATTAAATATTTATGTTTTCAAGATTTGTTTATGATGCAGCTTATAAGTAGGCTCGAACAGTTTAGATTCAAACTTTCGCAACCTATCCAGGATCTTTCCACGAAATGATGATTTCGTGTCAAATAAACCGATAAAACGATAAATGCCCAATTCCGTTGATCGTGATGATGTCGGAATCTAGCTATCTCCAACCTATTGATCTCGCAAGATATCGTGTTGAAAGATCTACAATTCGAACGTTGATCAGTCACAAGTGATACCGAGAATTGGCTTCTACTTCGTTGATTCGCGCACGAATAATCCGAAGAAGGAAAGAAGAAGGAGATCACACTCAACTTCAAAAAGCTCACACACAAATTTTATTCAAAATCAACTCTCCTTTTACAATGACATCACGTCCCTATTTATAAGAATTTTACAACACATATGCGACTCAACCAGTGACTTTGCAACCTAACATCACGCGACCCACCATCACACGACCTAACATCCCACGAGTTACAACACACACGACTTAACTCATTCATTCAATTACAACATACGACTCACGACATACGGCTTAACAAAAATTACAATGCATGCGATTTAACAATATAACATACATGACATAACAACATACAACCTACGACTTAAGAAATCAGCGACATAAGATTGTGCACGGCTTCAGGAGCGACTTAGCGACGTATGGAATCAGCGACTTAAGAAGAATGCGACTTAAGAAATGCGACTTCAGGGAACGGCTTAAGAAGATAAATAGCTTCATGCGACATAAGATACCATGCGACCGAGCGACATAGCGACATAAGAGAAAGCACGGCTTCAGGGAACGACTTAAGAGATGCGGGCTTGTTATATTGAGTTGCTTATCATGGAAGACGACTTACGACTTAAGGTAGGAGGCGACTTAAAGGTCAGCGACTTAAGAAATACAGCCTTGTTTCCTTGAGCCGTTCTATTTAAGGCATGCGACTGATGGTTGAGCGACTTAAGGCCGAGTGACCTATGTTGGTTGAGCGAATTAAGGCCGGCGAGCAACATAAGATGGTTGAGCGAATTATCATGGTGCGTTGCATCATCCTCCCTTGGTTGAAAAGAATTCGACCCCGAATTTACGCTTTCCTCTTCTTTGACATACATATTCTAATGTTTTGGAATCAAGTGTTTGACGTTGAAAACGTCGACAGTATGGATATGATCCGGCAATCTTAATTGATAAGCATTCTCATTGATCTTCTTTACGATTTCCAAAGGACCAATCTTTCTAGTAGCTAGCTTGTTGTAAGCACCAATAGAAAATCGATCCTTAGTCAATACTGCATATACAAAATCTCCTTCTTTGAATTCAACATTTCGTCGTTTAATATCTGCGGATTGCTTATATTTCTTATTCGCCTTAAGCAATCGTTCCTCCACAACCTTGTGACACTCTTGTAATTCATTCACAAAATCACTAGCTCGTTTGATCACTCCTTTCTGCTGTGGTACGATAGATAAATCCAATGGTCCTTTAGGAATTGTTGAGTAAACGATCTGGAATGGACTGAACCCAGTGCTACGGTTAACTGCATGGTTGTGTGCAAACTCAGCTTGACATAGTTTGGAATCCCAACTCTTTAAATTGTAATTCACGAGGCATATCAATAGATTACCTAGGGATCTATTCACAACTTCTGTCTTTCCGTCCTTCTATGGATGATAAGCACTACTAAATTTCAGTTTTGTCCGGACCATTCTCCATAGACTCATCCAAAAATGATTCGGAAAACGAGTGTCTCTATCCGATACAATAGATTCAGGCAACCCGTGAAGTCGATAGATCTCTCTGAAGTATAACTGTGCGACATTAACCGCATCTGCCGTCTTCTTGCTTGCGATAAAATGTACCATTTTTGAAAACCAATCAACCACCACATAGATAGAATCACTTCCACGTTGCGTCCTCGGCAAACCCAATACGAAGTCCATACTAACAACCACCCATGGTTTAGTAGGTATAGGAAACGGCATATATAAACCTGCATTTGTTTCTCATCACCTGGTCTAATGCGAATCTGATGATAGCCACTCTTAAGATCGATCTTAGAAAAGATTACAGACCCACTAAGTTGATCCAATAGATCATCAAGCCTTGGCATAGGAAATCTGCATCTGACAGTTATTTTGTTGAGTGCCCTGCTATCTGTACACATTCTCCATGAACCATCTTTCTTCGGTACCAACAGAGCTGGTACAGCACAAGGATTGAGACTCTCTCGAACACGCCCTTGCTCAAGCAACTCCTCAACCTGTCTCCTCAACTCTTTATGCTCCTTTGGACTCATACGACAATGTGACCTATGCGGTAAAACAACACCTGGAACTAGATCAATTTGATGTTGTATATCTCTCAATGGCGCTAATTCCTTGGGTAATTCCGCAGGAAAGACATCCTTAAATTCATTCAACACCAGTCTAACCTCTGCAGGAATTTCAACATCTTCACTTGTCTCATACCCAATCAACATAAACAATTCAGCACTATCTTTCACTTCTTCAACAAATTCTCTCATAGATAATAGCCTAGTTGATTCCACCTTCTTCTCTGACTTGCTTTCACTTTGTTCACGCTTCTTAGGAACTAAGGTAATATGGGTTCCTTCGAACATGAAACTGTAGCTGTTGGTGCGACCATTATGTTTACAGCTCTATCATATTGCCACGGTCTTCCTAATAGTAGATGACACACATCCATATCGACAACATCACACCATATATCATCTTTGTACTTCTTTCCAATAGAAAATGTAACAAATGTTCGTCTTCCCACTGTCACTTCTCCACCTTTCTTTATCCATGCCAGTTTGTAAGGTCTAGTGTGTTTTTCAGTCTTCAACCCCAACTTCATGACGGCTTCTTCCGAAATAATGTTATCGCAGCTTCCCGCATCAATAACAAATCGACAAACCTTCTCCAAGATAGTACATGTAGACTAAAAGATATTCTTCTTAGCCAACTAGAATCATTCTCATGCTTTGGCACTAAACAAGACCTCCTTATCATCAAGTTACATCATTCATCTCCTGACACAACTTCTTCATCTTCATCAAACTTCAATGGTTAAGAACAATCAACTTCAGCTTCCACATCCTCATACTCACATTCCTCTGCAACTAATGCTCTCTTCTTTGGCTTTGTACATTCATTACTTTTATGGCCAAACTCCTGACAATTATAGCACTTGATACTATTATTGACCTTTGCTTTAGCGGCTTCATTGACAATTGGTTTATTGACTGCCTTGGAAACATTATCACTGCTACTAGCACCTTTAATCTAGTTGTTAGAACCCACAAATACACCACTTCATCGTCTCCCTTATTTCTCCCAAGCCAGAGCTTTCTGATGTGCTTCAGCAACAGACATTGGATTAAACATATTCATGATGTCTTGAATTTGCATTCGTAACCCTCCAATATATCTAGCCGTTAGCTATTCCTCGGTTTCCATAATATCATTCCTTGCAATCAATTGATAGAATTCATCTGCATAGTCATTCACTGTCTTCGTCCCTTGTCTCAAATTCTGCAAACGTTGATACATAAGAGATTGATAATTGTACCGCAAGAAAGATGCTTTCATCATCTTTCTCATCTTCTCCCAAGTGACAACTTTTGATTTTCCCATTCTCTCCCGAGTTAGTTTCGTTTGTTCCCACCAAGCCATAGCTCTTCCCCTCGGTCTTGTAGCAACTAATTGGACTCTATGATTCTCAGGCACATCCTTGAATTCCAAAATTTCTTCAACATTCGATAACCAATCAAGAAATTCTTCTGTTGCATACCACCTTTGAATTCTGGAATTTCCATCCTCATACCTGATTCCCATTTACGATTACTTTCTAAATCCAGATATTGATTTCGCAATTGGCCTCGATTTCGATAATGCATACTACCTCCATCACCATCCTCCTCAAAATTATATGTATTTCGATATCGATCCTGACCATCTACATCCCTTCGACTACGCATGTCCCTCCTACCCTGTCTTTCAGCATCACGATATGGTTCATTGTCAAACCCACGTTGAGTTCTTCCCTCTTCATGTCGATACCTATGGTAGTCTCGCATCATTGAAACTGATGATTCTCTCCTATATTGATAAGAATGGGGTGACATCCTCCTTTCTCCTGAAACCGATGGTGAAACCCTGTTTCCACTCTGGTTCGAAACTGGTGACGTTCTCCTTTGATTCCGATTCGTGTCGTTCATTAACTTCTCCAACTTTGCAATACCTTCATTGAGATTTTCATTGATACGCTACTCCATCTGCTCAGCTTCTTGTCTTCTATACAAATCTTCAACATTATGGAAGCGATTAGCACGTCTCGGAGGCATGATCATCAAACAATCTCGTTTCCGTCTCTGATCTAACTTTGATACAAATTGACGCTTCGGTCTCTACTTTAACTTTGATACAAATTGACGCGTTTCAATCTCTGATCTAGCTCTGTTACCAAAAATGATGCAGCTTATAAGTAGGCTCGAACAGTTTAGATTCAAACTTTCGCAACCTATCCAGGATCTTCCCACGAAATGATGATTTCGTGTCAAATAAACCGATAAAATGACAAATGCCCAATTCTGTTGATCGTGATGATGCTAGAATCTTGCTATCTCTAACCTGTTGATCTCGCAAGATACCGTGTTGAAAGATCTACAATTCGATCGTTGATCACTCGCAAGTGATACCGAGAATTGGCTTCTACTTCGTTGATTCGCGCACGAATAACCTGAAGAAGGAAAGAAGAAGGAGATCACACTCAACTTCAAAAATGGTGGCGAAAGCTCACACAAAATTTTTATTCAAAATCAACTCTCCTTTTACAATGACATCACGTCCCTATTTATAGGAATTTTACAACACATATGCGACTCAACCGGTGACTTTGCGACCTAATATCACACGACCCAACATCATACGACCTAACATCCCACGAATTACAACACACATGACTTAACTCAATCATTCAATTACAACATACGACTCACGACATACGGCTTAACAACAATTACAATGCATGCGATTTAACAATATAACATACATGACATAACAACAAACGACCTACGACTTATGAAATCAACAACAGAAGATTGTGCACGGCTTCAAGAGTGACTTAGCGACATAAGGAATCAGCGACTTAAGAAGAATGCGACTTAAGAAATGCGGCTTCAGGGAACGGCTTAAGAAGATAAATAGCTTCATGCGACATAAGATACCATGCGACCTAGCGACATAGCGACATAAGAGAAAGCACGACTTCAGGGAACGACTTAAGAGATGTGGGCTTGTTATATTGAGTCGCTTATCAAGGCAGACGACTTACGACTTAAGGTATGAGGCGACTTAAAGGTCAGCGACTTAAGAAATGCGGCCTTTTTTCCTTGAGCCGTTCTCTTTAAGGCATGCGACTGATGGTTGAGCGACTTAAGGCTGAGCGACCTATGTCGGTTGAACGACTTAAGGCCGGCGAGCGACATAAGATGGTTGAGCGAATTATCATGGTGCACTGCATCAGTTTATAGTGACAGATTCGTATCTAAAAATGAGGATTTTAGAAACTAATTTCATAATTTTAAAAGTATACATGTTGTAAATTTCTGAGTTGAACAGAAAATGAATTTTCATCAATTTCTGGTGATCCACCTCAATTCATGGATCAAGCTTGATGTTGAAGGTTGCTTGAGAATTTGTGATCATCAGAAAATTAGTGAGAAATTTTTTTAACCACTGGTGAAGATAGTCGAAGTTAGTTTAGGTTTTTAAAATGGGTTTTTGTCGAGCCTGATCGCGGAGGAACTGCGTCTAAGTGGCGACGATTCAAGTGACCGGACCCTAGGGAATTGTTTCGGCATGTTGTGACGAAGTTTTGGGTGGAGCGGTGTGATTTCTGGCGACTTAGTTCGTCGGCGGCAAGGAAAAATGCTGATGGTGTTGGGTTCCAGGTTGAGGAGGAAAGACTCGATTTTGTTTTCTTGATCGAATCGTTGATCTGGGTAGTTGAGTTCGTCGATGGGGTCGAGAGTGACTTAGAGGTGGTCGCGATGTTGGTCGGAGAACGTTCCGATGATCGTGCACGTGCACCCACGTATGCATGTATCAGCTATTGGCCGATGTTTTGGGGAAGAAAGATCGCTCTCGGGTCCAAACTCGAGAAAGATATGGGTTCGACTCGAAGAAAATGAAACACGAGTGGTTTGAAGTAAGGCTCGAGAAAAATCACAGGTTGCTTCGGGATGGACTTGGGCTAGCTCGAGTTGAGGCAGTAAAGGGATTAAAACAAATCAAGTTTTAAAGATTGAATTTTGTTAAATCGATTTTTCTACAATATTGAATGTTATTTAAGTTTTAAAATAAGATAAGAAGGGTTTTAAATAAATTGTTTTAATTAACCTAGTTTTAAATGGTTTAAAATAAATTTAATTTTAATTTAAGGAGTTATTTTCTTAATAATATTTAAAGGAGTTAATTAATATAAAGAATGTTTTAATTGTTAATTAACCTTTTTAAGTCAAAATTAATTTATTTGTTAAAGGGAATTGGTTACTTGAAGTTAATTACTTAATAGTAATTAAGATGAAATTAATTAATAATTTAAGTTTAATTAATCAAGTAATTAATGAATGATTAATTAAAAATAATTACTTAGTGAAAGTAATTAAGAATTGATAATTGAGATTAAAGATTGATTTAATCAAAGTGTTTAAAGGTTAATTAATTAATATAATTAAGGGTATTAATTTAAGGAGTAATTAATTAAAGGTTAGTTAATTAATAAAAGTAATTAATTAATGGTAAAAATTAATTAAGTAATTAAAGATAATTACTTATTTTAAATTAATTAGGATTAATTAATTAAATGATAAGTAATTGAGGGTTAATTAATTGATTAATTAATTAAGAATAATTAATTAAGGTTAATTAGTTAATTAAGATTGATTCTTAATAATTAAAGGTTAATTAATTTATTAATTACGGTTAATTAATAAGCAATTAAAGGATACTTAATTAACATAAACTGAAATTAATTAATGTTAATCAACCAGAATTTGTGATTAATCTGATTTCAATTAATCAGGTGATCAATTAACTTTATTTATGAATGATCGTATTCTACTGAATTTTGTGAATTATTCTATCATCTCTACTGTGTGATGCTTTGTGATTTGAATTGTTTACTTCAAGCTGTGATGTATGTCATTTATTTATCTATAATGCATTTATATTATCTTTCTGTGATTCTGTGTATATAGATAAGCGTTATAGGATTATACAGCTTATCGATATTGATGTAATTGTATCTATGATGATCGATGATGTTGCACTATTGGGTAAAACCCCTGGACTACACTATACACACACAAATAGGGATTGCACGTGGAAATTGGTTAAGTCACAGGTTTTTGAAATAGTTTTAAAGTCGAATTTTGAATTCAAATGATTTTTGGAAATGGAATTGAATTAATACGAAAAACTTTTGAAAAGAAGTTTTAAAGCTAAAAGTTATTTTGGATAACTTGATAAGTTTTGAAATTTAAATAATTTGATTTGAATTTGAATTTGAATTCAATATTTGAAATTGAATTCAATGATTTGGAAATTATGGTTTAAAAAGATTATACAAGTTATAAAGGTGTTTATATGGGTTTTTAACCATTTAAAAAGTATTGTTTTGGGAATTTAAATTTAAACCCAAGTTTTATACTTGAATAGCTTTAACTTATATAAATATAATTTGATAATTGATATAATATTTAGGATTAAATTTTGAAAAAATTGGTAATCAAAATTAATTTTGGATTTAATTGTGAATTTATTTAGAATTTATTTGCATTTGAAATATAAAAATAAAATAAAATTCTTCAAATTTAATAAGATAAATGTTCATTTAGTTATACAAATGAATTGTAATTAGGAAATTAGATTTTGAAATTTAATAAATACATTGACAATGAATATTGTTGATTTGAAAATACTAAAATGAATATCTTGAAAACAAATTGGATTTATTTTGAAATAAATATGAAGATTCCAAAATAAATTAAAGTATGTGTTTATAAAATAGTATTTTGGATTTGAATTCAACAATAGACATTTTGAAATATAAATTGATTTTGGGAATTCTACACTTTAAAAGTAATGAACATTTGTTTCCTAATTTTTGTATATACATATATATATATATATATATATATATATATATTAAACTAAAGTAAGATTGTAATGTATAAAAATATGTAAGAAAATATAATAACATAAGGTAAAATGAAAATTTGAAATTAAGTTAAGTTGAGGGTTTAAAATAAATGTATAAACTAATTTAAACTAAGGGGTTTCAACATAAAATTTCTTATTTTAACAAGTGTAAACAAATTATACATGAAAGTAACAAGCGTAAGTATTAAAAATATATTGAAACATTTGTAAGCTTTTTATGCAATGAAGAGAACAAGTGGCAATGTTATCTTTTCCTTTGAACTTTAATCATACAAAAAAATGAATTCAAGAAACAAAACAGTAAAACAAAAATCTTCTCAAAACCAAAAGCTTCAAAACCATCAAGAAAATCTTTCAATAACCTGAATCGAGCAAAATAAAATCCAAAGCAAGATCAAAGTTTAGATCATAAACATACAGCAGTTTCAAGCTGGAAATTTAGTTCTAGAATTTAGTTTGAAATTCAAAAGCAAAAATCTTTTTTTCAAGTGTAATTTGTAAGCTATCAAACCTGAAGTTAGCAAATAAAAATCAGGCATCAGGTCAGAGCAAATCAGATTCAATCAGGATGTTTTCAAATTTTTCAAACTCTCAAAACCAGAAACCACAGCCTGGAAATTTAAAAGCAAGCACAGAATCAAACTTGAAAAACAAATAGACATCAGATAAGCAAGCATTCAATGGATCAACATCAAAATTCAAGAAACAAAAAGACCAAGAATTTTCAGAAGTAAAATGCAGATTTGGATTAATTCCAGAATTTCAAAATACAGGCTATCTTCTCTGCTTCCATTTCTCAGGTGAGCATAACTCCTTGATCTTGTTATACTTGTTAGTGTTTGAATTTGTAGTATGGTACGAATGAGTGATGCTTGAATGATGCGTGCATGTCTATATAAAATCATAATTATCTGTGTGCATGCCTATATATGAATGAAGCACAACTCTGTTTTGTTTCCCAGGCTAAATCCACAATCATAAATCTCAAAATTCTCTTCACACATTAAATTGTAGGCTAAGATATCTGAAGAAAAATGTGTGTATGAAGAAAAAATTAATTTTAGGAATAATTTCTAATAAGAATAATTAGTAAATATTCAGAGAATAAGAAAATACAGAAAACATTCTTTTTCAATCTGGAATTTCAATATTTCTGTTTTCAAGATTTGTTTATAGTGACTGATTCGTATCTGAAAATGAGGATTTTAAAAACTAATTTCATAATTTTTAAAAGTATACATGTTGTAAATTTCTGAGTTGAACAGAAAATGAATTTTCATCAATTTCCGAGATCAAGCTTGATGTTGAAGGTTGCTTGAGAATTTGTGATCATCCGAAAATTAGTGAGAAATTTTTTTAACCACTGGTGAAGATAGTCGAAGTTAGTTTAGGGTTTTAAATTGGGTTTTTGTCGAGCTTGATCGCGGAGGAACTGCGTCTAGGTAGCGATGATTCAAGTGATCGAACCCAAGGGAATTGTTTCGGCATGTTGTGACGAAGTTTTGGGTGGAGCGGTGTGATTTCTGGCGACTTAGTTCATCGACGGCAAGGCAAAATGCTGATGGTGTTGTGTTCCAGGTTGAGGAGGAAAGACTTGATTTTGTTTACTTGATCGAATCGTTGATCTGGGCAGTTGAGTTCGTCGATGGGGTCGAGAGTGACTTGGGGATGGTCGCGATGTTGGTCAAAGAACATTCCGATGATCGTGCACGTGCACCCGCGTATGCATGCATCAGCTACTGTTCGAAATTTTGGGGAAGAAAGATTGCTCTTGGGTCCAAACTCGAGAAAGATATGGGTTCGACTCGAAGAAAATGGAACGCGAGTGATTTGAAGTAAGGCTCGAGAAAAATCATAGGTTGCTTCGGGATGGACTTGGGTTAGCTCGAGTTGAGGCAGTAAAAAGTTTAAAACAAATCAAGTTTTTAAAGATTGAATTTTGTTAAATCGACTTTTCTTCAATATTAAATGTTATTTAAGTTTTAAAATAAGACAAGAAGGGTTTTAAATAAATTGTTTTAATTAACCTTGTTTTTAATGGTTATTTAACTTTAATTTGAAGAGTTATTTTCTTAATAATATTTAAAGGAGTTAATTAATATAAAGAATGTTTTAATTGTTAATTAACATTTTTAAGTATAAATAATTTATTTGTTAAAGGGAATTAGTTACTTGAAGTTAATTACCTAATGGTAATTAAGATGAAATTAATTAATAATTCAAGTTTAATTAATCAAGTAATTAATGAATGATTAATTAAAAATAATTACTTAGTGAAAATAATTAAGAATTGATAATTGAGATTAAAGATTGGTTTAATCAAAGTGTTTAAAGGTTAATTAATTAAGGATAATTAATTAATATAATTAAGGGTATTAATTTAATGAGTAATTAATTAAAGGTTAGTTTATTAATAAAAGTAATTAATTAATGGTAAAAGTTAATTAACTAATTAAGGATAATTACTTATTTTAAATTAATTAGGATTAATTAATTAAATGATAATTAATTGAGGGTTAATTAATTGATTAATTAATTAAGAATAATTAATTAAGGTTAATTAGGTAATTAAGATTGATTCTTAATGATTAAAGGTTAATTAATTCATTAATTAAGATTAATTAATAAATAATTAAAGGATACTTAATTAACATAAACTGAAATTAAGTAATGTTAATCAACTAGAATTTGTGATTAATCCGATTTCAATTAATCAGGTGATCAATTAACCTTATTTATGGATGATCGTATTCTATTGAATGTTGTGAATTGTTATGTCATCTCTACTGTGTGATCTTTTGATTTGAATTGTTTAATTCAAGCTGTGATGTATGTAATTTATTTATCTATAATGCATTTATATTATCTTTCTATGATTTTGTGTATATATATAAGCAATGTAGGATTATACTGCTTATCGATATTGATGTAATTGTATCTGTGATGATAGATGATGTTGCACTAATTGGTAAAACCCCGGGACTAAATTATACACACACAAATATGGATTGCACATGGAAATTGGTTAAGTTATAGATTTTTGAAATAGTTTTAAAGTTGAATTTTGAATTCAAATGATTTCTGGAAATGGAATTGAATTAATATGAAAAACTTTTGAAAAGAAGTTTTAAAGATAAAAATTATTTTGGATAACTTGATAAGGTTTTGAAATTTAAATAATTTGATTTGAATTTGAATTCAATATTTGAAATTGATTCGATGATTTGGAAATTATGGTTTAAAAAGATTATACAAGTTATAAAGGTGTTTATATGGGTTTTTAATCATTTAAAAAGTATTGTTTGGGGAATTTAAATTTAAACCCAAGTTTTATACTTGAATAGCTTTAACTTATGTAAATGTAATCAGTTTTTCCCAAAACGAAAATTATTTGTTTTCAAATAATAAAAGCTTTCACATAAGGAAATAATTTCCGATGTGTATCCAAAGATTTCAAGTTTTAAATAAAAATGTGAATTGTTTTGAAAGCTACGAATTAATCTTTGTGAATGATAATTGAATCTTGTTTTGAAATTGAAGAAGATTTAAAAGGTGTATCTTTTGAATAAAAAATTTGAAATGAAAATTGTTTCTGAAAAGCTATGAATTTTTGGAAATGGTTTTGGGAATTATGAATTGAGACTTTTATTTAAATGAGTGGATGAGTTAATCCAATTTGAAATTGTTTTGAAAGCTATAATTGTATCTTTGTGAAAGGTGGGTGAACTTTGTGAAATGAATCTTTTTATTAAAAAAAGATTTAAAATGGTAATTTGTTTTAAACCATTTAAAGAAAGGTTTTGATAATAAGTTGTGACTTAACTGAAATCCTATATCCATATGTTTTTAAATATTGCGCTCATTATTCGGTTTAGCCGGGAGAGGACCTTGTGTCGTATAACCCATTCCGAATAATGATACCTCGTATATGGATAGCATTTGAAGACCGATGGTGAAGACCGAGTATTTTCGAGAACGAAAGGATAACCCGTCGATTGTCCCTGCACTGAGTCGCGCTAGTATAGAGATTCCCTAAGTGATGGGAAGTCCGATCGGGATTGTAAATACCCGAATTGCAAGGGCTTCTTCAGAAGTGCCTTCGGTTCTGTTCGAACCCGAAACAAACTTGTAGAGATTTGTGTCTGACATTACACTTTGAGATGTAAAACCGGCTTCTATCAAATACATTTCTGTTTGGTGGCGAAGATTTATTCTCTTAGCTTAACACCCTTCTCTAAGACGTACGAGCTCAGAGGTTATGTAGTTGATGGTTACTAGTGATACATTCCCAATTTGGTAATGTGGCATACGAAGTGTTGTTGATCATTTATTGATCAAAGCATAACTTTGTAAAAAAGTGTAGCTTTGTGGACGAGACCTCATCGAGCCTCACAACACGGTAGTGGTCGAAACAGGAAAGATGCGGCAAGGTTTCAGGAGTAGCGCCCCTAGGGTATGTCCATTCCTTCTGGAAAAGGATGGTATTATGGTATGGAGCCCAGATACTTACTCATGTCGACACTGTATATTTATTACTGTGTGATGTTGTTAGTGTAGAGGATCCTCAGATAAAGGTCGCAAACGACCGGGGGTGGCATATCTTAGGTTTTACTTCCCGGGAAGGGGGTAACCGGCCTTGTGTTGGCAGAGTGCCGGGTAGATCCTCGGGGAATCCCTCCAGAGGCGTACTTATGTGGCAATAGGAAGTTCCTTAGCCTGAGCATTTGTTGGAAATCCAATCATCCAATACAAGCCTTGTACGGTTTTAGTTGTAGAACCTGCCATTTAACATGGCAGCGTGGTAGGCATAGTATAATGGTACCTATGCTGGCTAAGATTAATATTATACTTTCGAAATGTTTTCCACTATGCATTAATAATAATATCAAAAAGGATTTTTGCGTAGTAAGCATGTTTGACTATCATAAGGAGAAATCTCCCCCAAGTGTGCAATTGCATGGTGTGTGTGACGGGAGGCCTTATGGTAGTTTCATTTTCCAAAAAGCATTGCAGATTTCAATTTAAATTCTTTTGTTTGTTTTTAAAGATAAAATGTTTTTGTTTGCTCATACCAGTCCCATGACTCTGGATGCCCACAATTTTCCACACTGGCAGTCTAGAGTTGGGTTTTTCAGATAGTCGAATAGTAGGAATTGATTCGATAGCCTTCAAAGTCCTTTGGATTTGTGGATCGCATTTGCTACACTTCAGCATTCACGGCTTACCTTGCTTAGCTTTGTGCAACTTGATGAGGGTTCGAGCTAGCTTTGGATTGAAGATGTAGTTTTTGGAGTTTGGCATTGAAGACATTGTCTTTCCGCTGCTGTTGTCTCTGTTATTGTCTTGTGTCTATCTTGGATATATTGATAGTCATTTGTATTTGATATTCAGTTGTATTAGATATTATATCAAATGTTGTATATCAAATGTATTATTCATTTTCTTTCGTTGTGTTGTTATACTTAATGTGTTATAAGCTCCGGCACGAGTCAAATTTCAACGGTTGAATCTACGGCATTCGACTACAAGTGAAGTACGGGTGTCGATTTTCGAATGTTGAAATTTGGAACGTGACAGTGGATACTGTCATTTGGAGGAATGATAAGTTTATCGAGGAGTTGAATCCTGAGATCGCCAGAGCAACCATGCCAAACCTTCGGCATCCATGTCATATTGTTGTTGAGATGGCTATTCGGAATGAAGAAATGATTTCTACTTTTGGAAAAGGGAAACCGGTTGAGGTTCACAATTTTCACGGTAAGAAGCGGAAGTTCTTCAAGAAGAAAGGTGCCGGGGGTAGCCGCTAAGAAGAGCAAGGATGATATTGTTTGTTACGAGTGTAACAGGAAAGGGCACTACGCTAATGAGTGTCGCTCGGGTGATGGAAGAGCAGCTGCAGTGAGGCCGAATGTGAAGTGCTACAACTGTGGCCGAATGGAGGCATTACAAGGACAAGTGTCCCAAGGCTGCTAAGGCTGGAAAGGGAAAAGTCTTTGCGTTGGAACCATCATCCTCTAGACCAACGACTACTGAGAAAGAAAAAGCCGTGATGGAAGGTATGCTTATGATTCGTAGTACTCCGGTTAGGATACTATTTGATACCAGTTCATCGCATTCATTATATCTATTATTGGTATACTTATGTCTGGAACCTTTATACCTTATTACTCCTTTAAGGATTGCGAATCCTATAGGAGGGTATGCAACTTTGGGAATGAGATATGACCTGTTAGAACTTGATTTGTTAAGTCATATGTTTGCATGCAGTTTGTTTTTGATTTCATGGATTTCAGGATCATATTGGGTATGGATTACTTAGATGGATATAATGCTAGGATATTTTGCTAGTAAGGGGAAATATCATTCAGACACCCTAATAGCCGTAATCGAGTCAATTACTCGGTAAGGAGTTCGAACGGAAATGCTTATGCGTTATTGGGTGCTATGGGAATGGAAGCAGAGTTGAAGCAGGTTTATATAGTAAGAGAGTTTGCGGATGTGTATGAACTAATTTCGGTCTTGCGACCAAACAGAGCTATCGAGTTTTGGATAGATCTCATACCGAGAGCTAAATCCATAAGTAAACCACCTAGGAGGATGTCACCAACCGAGATGAAGGAATTGAAGGTGTAGCTAGTGGAATTGGTACGAAAGAATTTCATCCGACCAAGCAGTAAGCCTTGTGAAACGGTCGCGGGATTTGTGAAGAAGCCAGATAGTTTGTTAAGGATGTGTATCGACTATCGTATGTTGAACAAGAACGATCAAGAATAGGTATCCTTTGCTGAGGATCAAAAACTTATTCGATCAGTTGAGTGGAGCGAGAGTGTTCTTATAGCTGGATTTAGCAATAGTTTCCATCAACTAAGAGTGGCAGAGGACCGTATTCTTTGACGGTATTTAGGACCAAATATAAGTCTTACGAGTGGTTGGTTACGCCATTCGGGCTTACTAATGCTCCAACTTTCTTCATGGATTTGATGAACCAGATTTTCTAAAAGCACTTGGATAGGTTCGTTTTGGTTTTTATTGATGACATTTTGGTATATTCTAAGAATGAGAAGGATCATGTAGGTCATCTTATAATAGTGTTGGGGATGCTAAGACAACATCAGCTAAAGGCCAAATTCTCCAAGTCTCATTTTTGGAAGAAGGAAGTGAAGTTACTTGGTCATGTAGTTTCCGAGGAAGGGTTAGTAGTTGATCCGAAAAAGATCATGGTTGTTAACAATTGGAAGAGACCGGACAGATAAGTGAAATTAGAAGTTTTCTTGGTCTTGTAGGTTACTACCGAAGGTTCATTAAGGATTTATTATGGATAGCGGCATCCTTGACTACTAACCAGGAAGGACGTGAAGTTTTTTTGGCCTGACGAATGTGAGGATGCATTCCTTAAGTTGAAACATGTATTAACTAATACACCTGTGTTAATAGTTCCAAATGGGAATCAGGGTTTGGTAGTTTACATCGATGCATGTGGTACTGGGTTGGGTGCTATGCTAATGCAAAATGGAAAGGTTACTGCCTATGCTTCTAGACAGCTTAGACTGCATGAAGTGAGATACCGTACTCATGATTTGGAGTTGGCAGCGGTGATCTTCGCATTGAAGGTGTGGAGACATTATATTTTGGGAGAAAGGTTTGAACTATTTACAGATCATAAGTCTCTATGATGTTTATTCTCCCAGAAGGAGCTAAACATGAGACAGCAGAGATGGCTGGAGTTTGTTGCATCTTATGATTTAAGCACCGAGTATACACTGGGAAAAGGAAATAGGGCGGTGGAAGAACTTAGTAGGAAACATTAGAATGTGGTGTTAGCTATGTTGGCAAAATGGAAAGATTTGTAAGCACTGGCTGCTAGAACTATGCAGTTGAGGTCAACTGAGCTGGATCTAGTCGGATTATCACCAGGACGTCTTGTTTGGAAGTTCGAACGGTGTTGATCGAACGAATTGCTTTTAGGTGGAAAGAGGATCCAGTGTTAGTCGTGAGGATTAGAATGTTAGAAACTGGAGTCGAGATTGATGACTTAAAGGATTTTATTCTTGACCACTGGGGTTGGTTGAGAAAGAAGGAACGATTGTGTGTTACGGATGTTGGATACCTTAGGAAGGAAGTTCTTAGGGAATGTCATCAATCAAAATTTACAATTCATCCTCAGGGAACCAAAATGTATCGGGATATGGAGAGAAGTTTCTTGTGGGAAGGAATGAAGAGGGATGTTGGCTTATGGGTTAAACGGTGTTTGAACTGTCAACATGTAAAAGCCAAACATCAGGAGCCAAGTGGCTTGCTTCAACCTTTGGATGTTCCAGTTTGGAAGTGGGACTCGATATCCGTGCATTTTATTGACGGATTGCCAAGGTTAAACCGGGGTAATGAAAGTATATGGGTCATAATGGACAAATTAACCAAAGATGCCCATTTCATTCCCGTATGGTCAACCAGGACGGTACCTGTTTTGGCTAAGTTGTTCATGAAGAACACCATTAGACTGCATGGAATTCCTAGTAGTATCGTCAGTGATAGAGGTGCTTTGTTTACTAGCGAGTTCTGGAAGAGCCTATAGAGTGTATTAGGTGCTAAGCTCAAGATGAGGACCGCATATCATCCTCAGACGGATGGGCAGACAGAGGGAGTCAACAAGGTACTGGAAGATCCATTGAGGGCTTGTATAGATTTTAGTGGTTCTTGGAAAGATCACTTGCACTTAGTGAATTTTTCCTATAATAATAGTTATCAAAATACTATAGGAATGACGCCTTTTGAAGCTTTGTATGGAAGGCCATGTAAATCATCAGCATGTTGGTTAGAGACTAGAGACAGATTGTCCCTTGGTCTAGATTTGGTGAGAGAGGCGATGGATAAGATCGAGTTGATACGGGAAAGAATGAAGGAAACTCAGTCTAGGCAGAAGAGTTACGCAGACAAAAGGCGTAAGGACGTAGAGTTCTCAGTTGGAGATAGAGTTTTCATCAAGGTATCGTCGATGAAAGGTGTGGTTCGGTTCGGGAAGACCGGGAAGCTAGCACCGAGATATGTTGGACCATTTCCTATATCGGGGATGATTGGAAGACTCGCATACCGAGTAGATTTGCCGAGCATTTTGGCCGGGGTCCACAATGTGTTCGATGTTTCTCATCTTAGGATGTATGTTCATGGTCCAGAAACTACTATCGCTACAACGGCACTGGAGGACTTAGTGGTAAAACCGGATATAACTTTTGTGAGACAAACAGTTCATGTTGTCGCAAATGATGAGAAGTGGTTAAGAAACAAGACAGTCATGTTGGTGAAAGTTCAGTGGAGCGACAATGTGAAGGACTGTACTTGGGAAACAGAAGACAGGATTAGGGCTACTTTTCCTAGGCTATTTTACATGGTATGTTCTATATAGGGTTTATATAGAATTTGGCTGGAATGTTATACAAGCTTTGCATGCATGGGCTATGTACTTGTTGTTTTGTCCATACTGAATTTCAGGGATGAAATTTTTTAAGGAGTGGAGTCTGTAATGCCCCTGAATTTTAATTAACATTATTTGGGATATTTAATTAGATAAATTAAATGCAGTAATATGAATAATTAGGGAGATGGATTAATAAATCCAATGGATGTGTCTTAATGAATGAACTAAAGTAAGACTTAACTAAATTAAGGAGGAATTTCCTAAGAAGTAATCTTGAAAATGGGGCTACATTTCTTAGTATAAATCTCTTCCTCCACTTTAATAAAATTTCATTTTATCATTCATAACTCCTCATCAACTTTCGTCCGGCCATTAAAAGCTCCAGGAAGAGCAATAAATTAAAGAAAAACTAAGTAATTAAAGTTAGGAAATTATCTCATTCTCTAATTAACTAATCAATGTGAATAATCATGTTTGTCATCTCATTTTTTGTGTTTGGATCGGTTATAGGTTATACCAGATTCATGTTTGTGATTTTGGTTAGGATATAACCATTTAAATCTTTGTTTGGATAAGACTTAGGTGTTTTAAAATGTCAATGGGCTAATTAGCACGTTTTATTCAGTTTTGGTTAAATTTCGATTTGTTTTGATCTTCGTATGCTTTGAAATTTTATTATGTCGAAGTATATGATTTATAAGATTTTTAGTGATTTTTTGAGGATTTTTCCTTAGTGGTTAGCTAAGGTAATTAAATTAATTAAGCATAAGGGCTAAACGGCAATATTGCTTCCACCTTGCAAAGCCGAAGGGAAATTGCTTTCAAAAATTGATTTAAGTAAGAAGTATAGTGTTTTAAGAAAAAGTTGACTTTGATATACTTTTTGTTGTTTGAAAGCACAAGTGGAACCCCTTGATCAATCATAATTAGACAAGCAAGATAAAACATCACTTCAGTAGGCCCAGATGTTCCCTCCGACTCCAAAAGCCGTTTTATCCCTTCGTCTGAGCTGAAGGGTAGGCACAGTGACGAAGGGAAGAGGGGCAAGGGTCGAGGAGCTTCTTTCTTTGCTTTCAAATGGAAATAAAACTTGCTTTCAACTAAGAGGAAGGGGGATCTTTCGATTCTATAAATTTTTATAAAAAGGCTAAATTTTACATACTCGAGGATGGCCATGAAGGGGATCTTTGAAAGCCAAAACCTTCAAGAGTTGATGTTTTAAATGCTTTCCAAAAAGATTTTTATACCCTTCAACAAAATCGAAGGGAAATGAGGAGGAAAATCCCAACCTTTCCATTATCTTTAAAGTAAAAATTTTAATACCTTTCGACAAAGTCGAAGGGCAAACCTTCTAACAAGGTCGGAAGTATACTTTCGAAGGGTTGGTTCCAACACCAACAATTCATAAGTAATCATGAGGATCATGATGATTTAATTGGCCAAGTGATGGGTTTTTTGTTAACCTAGAAAAACCATGGAATGTGCGGTGGATAACCCACATCAAATTTCTAAAGTAAAGAATGCTTTGCTAAAGTTGGTTTGCCTCAGGATTTGGCACCCAATGGTTCATAGTCATCCTAGGAAAAGTATGGAGTATGCGGTGGATAGCCCACACCATCTATTATAAAACAATATACGATGGATAATCTGCATTTATTTAAAGGAACGGATAGTCCTATTAAATTAGGATGGATGGTCATTTTAAAGATTTTATAGGGGAACTCTGGTAAATTGACTTTAGAGGGAAATCTAATAAATTTCTTTTAGATGGGATATCTAATAAATGGGTGATGGGATATCCAATACATATGATTTATGGCTTTATTTCATATTATGTTAAGACAAGTCATTAGGGGTGAAGGGGCATAGTAAATGATTTGCATGTTTTATTTTGGATATTAGTGAGGGGGAAACCCATTCTGCTAAAAAGCGTGGTCTCACTTGAAATCGATTTATGATAAGAGATGATGAGGGATTATTCATACCAGACTTATTGTCTGACTAAAGTTTGTGTTTCTCCACAAACTCTCGGGTACTTAAAATTAATTTGAGTAGTCTGAGAGTGGGAGACTTTCAGGTTTTTGGACGAATAAGTTTCCGGTGATGTGCATGATGCTGTATTAGCTATATATGAGCTATTTTGTGTATTCTTCTATGATGTGCTAAGAACTGTAAAGTTCATATTATTAGTTCTCTGATCATCATAAGAGGACATCTTCATATGTCGCTCTTATCATATTTTGTACAAGTATATGTGATCTAAACGTGGTTCACGTTTGTGATAATGTAATTATATCGGAATATTATTCATAAGTAATGAGAAATTTTTCATATTCTTATGTCCCTAGGTATCGATATTAACTATGCCGCATTCGATCGCCAAGAAATAACTACTACGGATGACTGCAGCATCAGTAGCGGTTAGTTTTGGGCGTTAGAAGGCGAGATGTTACACTTTGGGATGTATTTCAGGCTATCAAAGGCATAGGTTGCCTTAAGATGATGAAATGGACAAGTATTGGAGGCTGATGGAGATCATGTAAAGCCACCGACTAATACCCTGTACCATAATAGTGTAACAACGTAGTTCGGAGGATGACGGAGATCGTGTAACGCCATGCGGAAACTACGGATTATATGTGGATTGAAGGAATAGGCCACTAGTTCTCTATCATGTTGGAAATGTAATTCCAATACGAGCTTCATGGATTTTATTGTAGTCCCAAAATAGCTGTAATGTTTTGCAATCATTTCAGGTACCCCTTTAGGCATCATATATACCGTCCAGGTATATTCCGTTGACCTAGTCCGGATATGTTACCATAGACTTAGTCCATGTATTGATACTTTATTTTGATATGTTACTTAGAAATGTTTTCAAAAGAATGTCCTTAAAGATAATATCAAAGTGTTTTCGGTATAAAGTATTTTGGCTATCATAAGGTAAAAACTCGTCCGTATTTATGTGCGGGCATGGACTTATGAGATATCCTTCTTTTCCAAAAGTTTTCCACTGGCATCAATTTATAAATCGTATCTCACATGGTTTATCAAGCCTGATCCGGGTATTTTTTATAATTGGGTCAGATCTGAGTAGTTTCATCTTTAGTTGAAAACGCTTGGAGTTTCTAGAGGAGAGCTGGAGATCTTCATCTAGGTATGAATGTATTCTACTATAAGCTAAATATACTATATTTCTTTTGTTTTATTATCAACATTTGTAAGGATAGGGATTTAGAACTGTCCAGGCTAAATTCAGATTAGACTTTGACATTGTATTCAAAATTTTCCAGTGTAAAGATTTTATATTGAAATAATATATGTTATTCCATTAGTATGAGGTTTTGTTCTATCTTTATTTTCATTTTTCCCCAACAATCGGCTTTCCGACACTTGGATTTGCGACACGTAAATACCGAGAATGAATTAATGTCGATTTTCAAGGGTCAAAAATTCCAGTCGTTACAGTATAACTTCACAATACTAACTAACTTTTCCAATATTCAAGGTATAATTTTTATCGCCTACTCAAACTTCAACATAAGAAATCAACACCATATCAACATATATGCATGCGTACACAACATATAACATTACTACATACTTAAGCAATATTTAACTTATAAGTTTTACAACTTTAAAAAGTTAATAATTTTAGTTTTAAAAACACGAACTTTACTCACCAAACTTTCACTAAATCAAACTAAATTGCTCTCGACCTAGCTCACTTATTTCTAGCTCAATAAAGTGAAGACGTGGACCCTTGAAAGTCTAATTGGGCTCGGCCTAGTGAACAATAGGCATGGACATAGCTAGAACAAGGCTCGGCTTTGGTAGTTTTGAGGTGTAGGAGCTTATTTTGTGAAGAGAAGAGTTTTGGAATTGAAACGGAGTGATTTAAGATAGTTTTTAAAGTGTATGCACAAGTTTTTAACTGGAATTTTTGTTTGGAAGCCATGGAAATAAGAATATGCAAGAAGAGTGTTAGAAAAATGGAAATGAAGAAATGAGAGTGTAAAGTGAATGACATGAGAAGGTTAAGATATTTATAAGCATAGAAAACTTAAAATTACTAAAATATCCTTTGTATAGAATATTATATATACATGCCATGCACATGACAACCACCATACCTCCCTCCCATCACTTATACATGTTACCCCTTCCATGCCTTGAATCATGCTATAGCTTTCATTTGTATGTACTAAAGATATGGAGATGATTTTTGTGTGTGTGTGCGTATATGTATAGGTGTGTTTATATATATATATAATATATATATGCCTTTTATAACATAATTTGTCACATTCATGCTTAGGTATATATATTATATATATATAAGTTAATATACATAAGTATGTTTAATTAATTCTAATACTAACATATATAAATGTGTGCATGTTGCACCAAGTGTGTACAACGTTCCCGACGACTTTCGGGTGTCGAAAAGTCGAAATTTCGGAAAAAGTTCCTCGGTCACATTTTGTATTTTTCTTTAAACTATCTATACTGGTAAACAAATGTTGAAAACTATTTTATCATCATTATTAAATAATCAAAATAGGTTTATTTGCTAATGAGAATCCTTTTATTGATGATACAAAATATATTTGAATAGCCTATTTCAAAGTGGTAAAATCCTAGGTCGTTACAAATCTATTTTACCATCATTTATTATTATTTAAAAGAGTTCTATTTTAATTATAAAACCTAATATTTGAATATTGAGAATTTATTAAATATTTGCAAATAAAGCGGTAAAATTCCAGGTCGTTACATGAGTTCAAGCCCTCAAGCCATCAAAGTAAGTGATTTGCTTGGATAAAATCACTCTTATTCTCAAAATAAAGAAAAAATAAAGTTGGAAGAGAAAAATTATACCTAAAGTAAAGGAATACACAAAAATTAGTTTGTAATATAATAATGAAGAGAAAAAATATAGATGTACAAGAAATATTTTTGTTATATCTTCGATAGGCGGCTTTAAATATTATGGAAATTTAAGTTTAAATACGTATATTGCAAACTTAACTTTTTTTAAAATTCCTTTGGTTGCCTTAGCCACCTAAACTTGTATTTTATAAATTTGGATCTTATTTTTCTTAACCAATCTATAATTTATATATATTTCAATTGTGTTGTTTAATATACTATGAAATATTCATAAAAAACTCACGTTCATGGTTTTCAACAAATTCTTGGTGATACTATGAAACAATGAGATAATTATAAGTGAATTTGTATGAATTTTTTCTTATGTTACAACGTTCTGAATTTTACGCAAATGGAAATGTTCACTGACAACTATACATTGGAGATTTAATTATTTATAATGATTATAAGCGAACTATTTTTGAATAGGTAGGATAATATGGAATATTATTATCATGCAATTGTTAAAATGAATTAATTGCTTTTGATGTTGATCCATTTGAATTCAAAGTAACTAAAAAGTAATTTCAATTATTTCTATTTTAATTGTAATTCAATTAATTAGAAAATAATTACAAACTAGTTATCTTTAATGTTAATCAGTTATAAAATTGAACTTCAATTAGTTAATTCCTTCTAATTATTTCTATAAGTAATTCCTAAAAATTAACGTTCTTTATGTATATCCACAACTTATTTTAAAAAAAATTAAGTACTTGGGTGGTAGTAAATAGTTGTAATACAAGTCCCAAGTAATATATAAATACTACAGCTCAAAATATGTCCAATGGTTCGAATCATATACTATGCAAAATTTGAACATGTGACATCATAGGCTAAAAAGCTAGAGGGCCTAACCACTAGGACTGTAATGCTGAACATTTTATGATGATACATTATTTTTCTTTGAATTGTGTTAAATTTTGAACTATTTTTGCGCTTATATTTGTAGTACAGGCAAAGACTATTTGATTACTCCAAAAATTAGTCCTCACAAGGGTTACGTTCTACGTATATTACTCCTGTTATGTTATATGAGTCAAAAACATGATAATCTATGTTATGCTAATAGTTTTCTATAGACACCAAAAAAACCTTAAATTATTAACATATAAACACCAAAAAATTATTGTGTACATCAAGATATAGACACTGAAAAAACCTTAAGTTGTTACATATAATTAGATAGAGGTAAAGTTGGTCTTTTTTCCATTCTCACCCATAAATATATAAGAAAAATCAAGTTGGGAGAATAAAGTTATATCTAAAGCAAAAGTATATAAAAAATTAATTTTTAGTAAAATAGTCAAGGGAAAAAAATATAAATGCATAAAACACATTTTGGTTCTGTCTTTAATAGGCAACCTTAAAATGTAGTGAAATTTTGTTTTAAATACATATACTGCAAACTTGGTATTTTAAATTCATTTTATAAACTTAGTCAATTAAACTTATATTTTGTGAATTTGGGTCTATCTTTCCTAACCAATCTATACTTTACATATCTTTCTACTGTGTTGTTTATTATACTAAGAATCACTCATAAAGCATCACATTCATGGTTTCCACCGAATTCTTAGTGATATTACGAAACAATAAGGCAATTATCGGTGATTTTTTATGAAATTTTTTTATATTATAATAATTTCTATGTAGATAGATATGTTCATAGATAACTATAATTGAAGATATAGTTATTGATAGTAATAATAAGCGAATTATTTTTAAATAGGTCTGATAATATCAAATATTATTACCATGAAATTATTAAAACGAATTAGTTGCTTTTAATTTTTATCCGTTTGAATTCAAAGTAATCAAAGAATCAATTACATAAATTTTATTTTAATTGTAATTCAATTAATGAGAAAAATAATTACAAGCTCATTTCCTTTTAGCGCCAATAAACAGTAGAATCAAAATATAATCAATTAACTCCTTCTAATTATCTCCTCAAGTTATTCCTTAATATTAATATATTTTATGTGTATTTCGCACGGGTAATTTTTTTTTGAAATTGAGTACTTACGTGGTAGTAATTTCTATACATCGGAGATGAAGTTATTTACAATGAATATAAGCAAACTATTTTAATTGAGTAGGATAATACCAAATGTTACTACCATGCAACTTAAAAGTAATATATTTTATGTTCAGTGGTTCGAATCACGCATTACGTTGGATTTTAACATGTAGCCTTATGACCAAAGTTAGAGTGCCTAATCACTAGGACAGTGGGGCTTGACATATTATGGTGATATATTATTTCATTCTATGTATTGTTAATTTTTGTACCATTTCAATTATAATGTCCACACATATATTTGAAGTAATGGCAAAATTATTTAGTCGTCCAAGAAAAATTAGATTTCACAAATTTTATGTTCTACATATATTTTCCATGTTAAGTTATGCTTTATGTTTAAAAACATGACATTTTAAGCTACGGTAATATTTTTCTAAATCGATTAGTATTAAGTAATGTCAAAATTATGCTCAACTCTTTATTTTGCGTTCTCCTTGCAACATTATTATTCCCATCTACAACATTCTTACAGAATCATAATTTTATTACCATGTTAGCTTTTTAATTCTATTTGTTTCCACATTCTCTAAAATTGCCTTTATTAAATCATGTTGTGTTTGAAAGTGTGCTATGGATTGTGTAATATGGATATATGATAATACAGAGTATAGTGATGATAGCTATATAGTAAATAGTGCGGGATATAAAGGGAGTATAATAAAAATGACACCAGGAATTTTTATACTGGTTCGGAGCTCCGTCCTATATCCAGTCCTAGACTCCTTCTGGAATTTCACTAAAACAATGACCCTCACTTAACCCGGAGGAACAGATCAATACAACCCTTGAGCGGTCGAACAAGGACCTCAGCAGTGGACCAGGATTTCGCCTTAGTAGCCGAAGAGGACTTCAAATGCCTGAGCAGCAGAACAGGACTTCAACAAATACAAAATATTGTTTTGACTTCTTGTGTTCTGAATAATACGGATAAGTCTGTTTATACTACACCCTTCCTATGATCTTCTCATCGAGTATAAATATATATATTTGAAGTTTATGAAGAATAGAAAGGTATAATATTGCTTTAATGCAGAATATTTGAAAGTATAATTGCAAGTAGATTCTTGAGAGTTAGATAAGAAAGATAAGAAAATTCGGTTATTTGGAATCAAGTTAGAGTATGTATTTATAGATGTTAGAAAGCAACGAC
This sequence comes from Allium cepa, assembly GCA_030765085.1. Taxonomy (NCBI): domain Eukaryota; kingdom Viridiplantae; phylum Streptophyta; class Magnoliopsida; order Asparagales; family Amaryllidaceae; genus Allium; species Allium cepa. Next base: position 237,494,436 of record CM060932.1, on the reverse strand, counting down.
TATTGATGAAGAGTTTCGGTTGAAGTGCTCTGTCCAAATCTTTTCATAGAGGTTCGTAACTCTTCACAAATAGTCGTGTCTTTTCAAAAAGTAGCCACTGTAGAAATTCAATCAACTGAACCTCAGGGCCAGTCGACTGAATATTCAAACGTTTTATTTATTTATTTGTGCACTTATGCAAGTTGCACAGAAGTTTACAGGTCAGTCGATTGACCTGGTGATTTCTGTGCAATTTGCACAGTTTTCGCACATTTTATATATATATATATATATAATATGATTTTTTAAAGAAAAACTTTGAATGTGTATATATATATATATATATTTTCTATGCTTATATGTATAAATCATTAAGATTATATATAAGCTAATATATACGTTAAACGAGGAGAGATCTTAAAAAAAATTAATCTAAGACTCAAAAACAAGAATAATATAATTGATGCATCGATTTTGATGTCTTGTCTCCAGGTAGTATGTATTCTCCTTTTGTCATAGCAGTCGTCAAATATGTATGTCTTAGTGATAGCTTTGTATCATAAATCAAAACCAAGTCTCAACATTCTCCCCTTTTTGATTGATGACAACCTGTAAGTAGATGTAGGTTTTGACTGTATATATGTAATATAATTACTTAATCCCCCTGAATCTTTGACGATGTATATTGTGACGACTTGGATTTTCGCGTTCGAAAATTGGCATCCACACTTCACTCGTATCCGAATTTCACGGATTCAACCGTTAAAATCCGATTCGCCGGAGCTTATAACACATTAAGTACAACAACACATCGGAAGAAAAATGAATATATCATTGATATACAACAGATACAACATTTGGTACAAATGAATATCAACGCTATTAGAGACAATATGTACAGCGGAATAGATAACACCAACAACAAAGGCTTCAAAGAGATCCAACGCCCAAACTGCAACTCCATCACTAATGCTCCAAAACCAATTAGCTCATCCCAAAAGCTTCGAAGACTCCAAAATCCATATCGAAAAGCTCGAACCACCATTACATTATATTGGTCAGTCCAAGTGAACAAATGCTATCATCGAATCCAAAGGCTGGATGTTATCGAATCTACACCTACTATTTGATTATATGAAAAACCCAACTCTAGGCTGCCCGTGTGGAAAATTGTGGGCACACAAAGTTTAGGAAGGGAACAATAAACTCCGGATCAGTCATGGGACTGGTATGAGCAAACAAAAACAGTTTATCTTTAAAAAAGCAAAACAAAAGAATTTAAAAGAAATCCGCAAAGCATTTTGGAAAATGAAACTACCATAAGGCCTCCCAGCATACACACAATGCAATCGCACACTTGGGGGAGATTTCTCCTTATGATAGTCAAACATGCTTGATACGCAAAATCATTTTGATATTGTTATTAGTGCATAGTGCAGAAAACCTTTCGAAAGCATAATATTAATCTTAGCCAGCATAGGTACCATTATACTATGCCTATTATAGCTACCATTTAAGAATGACAGGTTCTACAACTACAGTCATAAAGGGCTCGTATTGAATGATTGGATTTCCAACAATGATCAGGCAAAGGAACTTCCTACCGAATGGAATGTCTCTGGAGGGACGCCCCCAAGAACCAAACCGGATCTCTGCCAACATAAGGCCGGGTTACCTCTGTAACTAGGTAACACCCATAAGTAAGCCATCCCCGGTCGTTACCGACCTTTATCCCAGGATTCACCAACAAATAGCAACAAACACACAGTTAAATATCCGTGCTCCGTATCATGATACCACCTTTTATCCAGAAGGAAATGGACATACTCTCAGGTGCGACCCCTAATAACCTTGCTGCAACATTCCTGTTTCGACCATTTTCGGGTTGTGAGGCTTGACAAAGTCTTGTCCACAAAGCTTCGCTTTTCACAAAAGCAATGCTTCAATCAACACATGATCAACAGCACTTCGTATGCCACATTACCAAATTGGGAATGTATCACTAGTAACCATCAACTACACAACCTCTGAGCTCGTATGTCTCAGAGAAGGGTGTTAAGCTAAGAGAATAAATTCTCCACCACCAAACAGAAATGTATTTGATAGAAACCAGCTTTACATCTCAAAGTGTAACGTCATACACACATCCAGACAAGTCTGTTCCGATTCCGAACAAAATCGAAGGCACTTCAAAGAAGCCATTCCAAATCCGAATATTCACTAATCACGTCCGGACTCCCCATCACAAAGGGTGATCAAATCTCTATACCGGGATCAGCCGGTGTAGAGACATTTGACAGGTAATCCTTTCATTTTCGAAAATACCCGGTCTTTACCACCGTCTTCAAAAGCAATCCATAACATCGTATCATTATACGGAATGGGTAATATAACACAAATCCTCTCTCGGATAAATCGAATAATGAGCTCAATATTTAAAAACATATGGATATTGGGATCTCAGTTAAGTCACAACTTAAAGCCCAAAACCTTTTTTCAAATGTTTTAAACAGATTACCATTTCAAATCTTTTTAAACAAAGATCCACTTCACAAAGTTCACCAATCTTTCATAAAGATTCATTCATAGCCTTTCAAAACAATTTCCCTTTCAAATTGGATTGAATCATTCAATCTTTAAATCAAAGACTCAATTCATAGCTTTCAAAACCATTTCCAAAGATTCATAGCTTTCGAAAACAATTCCTTTTCAAATCTTTTATACAAAAGATACACCTTTAAGATTCTCTTCAATTTCAAAACCAAGTTCAACAATCTTTCGCAAAGATTCATTCATAGCTTTCAAAACAATTCCATTTCAAATCTGAAATCCTTTCAACAAAAACTAGAAATCCTTTCTGTATTTGGAAGCCATTATCATTTGAAAACAAAGAGTTTCCTTTTTGGAAAAATCCGATCAAATATGCACAAGTTATATCCTTTAAAGTATAAACTTGGTTAAATATAAATTCCCAAAATAATGTTTTTAAACTACTTTAAAGATGGTTTTAAAATTCATATATTATATAACTTGTATAAACCTTTCAAACCAAATTTCCAAAAAAAATTGAAAACTTAAACAAGATATTGTATATTCAAACTAAATTTAAATTTCAAAGCTTCCTTTCAAAAGCTTTTCATATTCCACCCAATTCCATTTCCAAAACCATTTGGATTCAAAATTCATCTTTTAAACCCATTTCATTATTTGAATTAAATTCAAATACTGTGACTTCCAATTTCCTCGTGCAATCCATATTTGTGTGTGTATGGTGTAGTCCAAGGGTTTTACGCAATAGTGCAACATCATCAATCATCACAATCCAAACACAGCAATATCGATAAGCAGTATAATCCTATAACGCCTATTTTCATTTACAGATTCGCAGATAAATAATATAAATTTATCACAGAAAAGTAAATTACATTCATCATAGATAAATAAATTATATTCATCACAGCTCAAATCAAAACAGAGCATCACACATCAGGGATATCATACAATTCAATATCCAATAGAATCCAAACAATCATAAGTAAGATTAATTAATCATCTGATTAATTTAAACCAGATTTATTACTAATGAGTAAATCACTAATCCTGGTTAATTAACATTAATTAATCACAAATCATTTTGATTAATTATTCCTTAATCATTTATTAATTAACTATTAATAATAAATTAATTAACCTTTAATTATTAATTAATCAATCTTTAATCATTAAATGATTATCCTTTAATTAATTTATTATCCTTTAATTAATTATCTTTAATTAATTACATTAATTAATTATTCCTCAATTAATCATCATTCCTTAATCACCTTCATTAATTAATTAACCTTTAATTAATTAATTATCCTTAATTAATCACATTAATTAATAAATCATCCCTTACTCACTTTCATTAATTAATTAACTTTTGATTAATTAATTAATTATTCTCAAATTAATTACCTTAATTAATTAATCACATTAATTAATTATCCTTAATTAATTTCATTAAGTAATTATCTTTAAGTAATTAATTACCTCAGGTAATTAACTTTCATTAACAAAAAAATTAACTTAGATTTTAAAAGTTAATTAACAACTAAAACATCTTTTATTAATTAACTTCTTAATATTATTGAGTTTATTTAAAATAATCTTTTAGAAACAAAGGTTATGTATATATATAAAAAATTAAAAACACTTTTAAACTCAATAAATTTTAATATAATTTATATTTAAAACCTTTAATTAATACAAAAATAAACACATATTGTATAAAAGAATTAGTTTAACAAAATTTGTTAAAACTTGATTAACCTTTTTTTAAAATTTGTTTGATTTAAAACTTTAAAACTGTTATATCTCAAAACTGAAACCAACTCGAGTGAAACCCGGGCCATATTCTAAATTTCCCGAGCTTGTCTTCGAGTTCCCCTTTCTTTTCACTCTCCCTGAGTAAATTCACGAGTTTCTTCGAGAAAATCACGAGTTTCTTCGAGAAAATCACGCAACGATCTCGCGCTGCACCTGTGTAACCTTTCTTGCCCAAATCCTTAAACCCAAAATCATATACAATGGACATATCGTGCACGTCTACGCCCAAACCCTTCACCTTCGATCATCGTCGATTCCCTCAACAAACCGACGACGACTCCTATGAGCCTCCTGAGCACCCAGATCACACGATTTCATCGTCGATCAAAATCGAACGACTTTGACTCAAAAATGGAACAAAGCCGACTCCCCAAAACGCCTCTCTCCGATCATCTCCACCACCTGACGCCACGCGACCACGACCCAGGCTTCACCACACTACTATTCATCATTTTGCCCTAGTCCGGTCCACCGCAATCCACGATTGACCACAAAATCGATTCGAAAATAACGTCGATAAAACCATGCCCTTAAACCCTATTTCGTCGAACCCAAGTCTATTTAATCATCTGGAAAATTTTGTACCATTTTTCCATCAATCTACGTCACATCATCCTCCTCTGACATCAAGCCCGAGGTTCAATCGTTCATTGGTCATCGGGAATTTACATTTTTTCCAATTCCAACTCAACAATTCGCACGAATTAATAGACTAAAAATCTTGAAATTATTACCTAAATTCATCATTCCCACATGTGAATTCATTCGTATAACCAAAACTTGAAATTGAAACCTTTGATTTTTTTGATATTATATATACTTACTGTAATTTCCAAATTCCAAATGAATTACTTTATAATTCTACTTGTTTTTATTTTTATAATTTGTATCACATTGCTATGATAAATTTTCATTTAAAGATCAGTACCTAAATCTTTTTATAATTTGAGATATGATTTTTTTCTCTTGATCTTTGTCAACCTGTTACTAAAACAGAGACATGATTTTCCTTTTCATATACTGGCATGCTCAGATTTTCTATGTATATATATACATACAGCACACAAATCCATACATGCAAACCAGAATAATATATGGCTTTAAGGGTTTGCTCACATTATTATATTGAACAGAGAAGCTTTTAAATCTTGAAAACTGGAAGCTAATTGTTGCTCTAAGACAAATATTGATATGAGTATTTGATGTTGATCTTGAATAAGCTGAATTCCGCTTGAATATGATCTTCAAATGAATTTAGATATGAAGCCTAATGTTGAATTGCTTTTGAATTTTGGTTTCCAGGCTTGAAATTTATTTTGATTTCCTATTTCCAGGTTTTGATTTGTTTTCTATTTTTTTTCTTTTATTTTGTGGTTTTTTTTCCAGGCTGAAGATGTTTTGAAATGAATGAAGAAAAGAAAATGTAGCCTGATTATTTCTTCATTATACTTTTTTATAAAATTTTAATCCAATATGAGAAAGATTAATGCCACTTGTATTATTTGCTAACACTTGTAAAATGCATGTCTTAGTTTCCCTACAAATGTCATTTACTATAACTTTTATGTCTAAATCCCTTAGTTTAAATTATTTTAAAATTTAGTTTTGAACCCTTGTTTAAAATTTACTTACAAATTCATGTATATATTATAACTAACTACATTTATTTTCAAATATATAAAGGAAAAGTACTTTAAATCTTTAATTAAATCTCACTTTACATTTTTACAAACCAATTTTAGATATATATGTATTTCTTTATAAATTTCCAAAAGATATGTATATTTTTAAAACTTTTATTAAACCTTGTTTTAATATCATATTATATTTACAATTCTAATTATATACATGTATAATATTTTCCAAAATATAACTTTTAAATCTAATTAATTTTTTATAAAATACTTATTTTTGAATTTCAACTGAAAATTCTAATTATGATATATTTTATTTTTTATTCTTACATTTCCAATCCAAATTTACTTTCACAATCAACTTATATATATTTATTCCCAAATATTCAAATTAATTCACAATTTAACCCAAAATTTTATATCAATTACCTATTAATTCTTAATTTAATCCAAAAATCAAATTAATTACTAAATAAATTTTGTCCTAAAAACCAGGAATGTTACAGATTCCCCCCTTAAGAAAATTTCATCCTCCAAATTTACTAGACAGGGAAACAACAAAAGATGGATACACAAAAATAGAGAATCGACTCATCAGATCAAGCTGAAGTTTATTCTACATTTGGCTTGCCAAATCAGAATATCGTCAATAATTATGAGAATGAACTCATTCAATATCTCACGAAGTAGTCGAGTCATCCAGATCTACGAAATATGCAGGGGCATCGGTTAGTCCGAAGGGATAACTAACCGTATATCTGAACCCAAAATAACAGACAAGCGGATACAATCTTCCATTAGGTATGGAATCCAAACGCAGGTCGGAATACCCTAAATTATATACTAGCTTGTCCCTCTTCGGACTTGGATTCATAAAAGAAATTACAACAAAATTTTCAAATTTGGTTTTAATCGAAATTGTTTTATCAATACAAATCTTCATATTTTATTCATCTCTTTGTTTTAAATAGAATTTCAAATTCATTAAAGGTAAGAATGAAAAGAAAATAGATAGGAAATTGATGATGAGAATACGGACTAAGAATTTTCCTACAATGATTCGCAAGGCCACCACACCAAAGCTTCTTCTTGTAACTGCCACGAAACCATCAAAGAATTTGATATTGGATACGGATCAAAAGAGATAAAAGAGTTGTTTCCAACCATCGCTGTTGTTATAGGGCATCGACCATTTGTAGTGGTACTTTCCTATCCCCTACCTCGTCCTCTTCTTGCACTCATACTTGCTATCAGTGAATAGTAAGAGAATTTACTGAGGCATTCGAATAAGATATCTTAGGGAATATACTCATTCTAGGGTATACTTCACCCTATCTCCAATGAGTCACCTAATGTTTTATATTCCAAAAGCTAAAGTACAACCTTTAGCTCTGATACCAAATGTGACGACCTGGATTTTCGCGTTCGAAAATCGTCATCCATACTTCACTCGTATTCGAATGTCGCAGATTCAACCGTTAAAATCTGATTTGTCAGAGCTTATAACACATTAAGTACAACAACACAGTGGAAGAAAAATGAATATATCACTGATATACAACAGATACAACATTTGATACAAATGAATATCAACACTATCAGAGACAATATATACAGCGGAAAGATAACACTAACAACAAAGGCTTCAAAGAGATCCAATACCCAAACTGCAACTCCATCACTAATGCTCCAAAACCAAATAGCTCATCCCAAAAGCTTCGAAGACTCCAAACTCCATATCGAAAAGCTCGAACTACCATTACGTTGTATTAAGCTAGGCCATTCTAAGTGAACAAATGCTATCGCCGAATCCAAAGGCTGGATGCTATCGAATCTACACCTACTATTTGATAATCTAAAAAACCCAACTCCAGACTGCCCGTGTGGAAAATTGTGGGCACCCAGAGTTTGGGAAACGAACAATAAACTCTAGGTCAGTCATGGGACTGGTGTGAGCAAATAAAAACAGTTTATCTTTAAAAAAAGCAAAACAAAAGAATTTAAAAGAAATCCGCAATGCTTTTTGGAAAAATGAAACTACCATAAGGCCTCCCGGCACACACACAATGCAATCGCATATTTGTTGGAGATTTCTCCTTATGATAGTCAAACATGCTTGATACACAAAATCATTTTGATATTATTATTAGTGCATAGCGTAGAAAACTTTTCGAAAGTATAATATTAATCTTAGCCATCATGGGTACCATTATAGTATGCCTACTATAGCTACCATTTAAGAATGGTAGGTTCCACAACTGCATCCGTAAAGGGCTCGTATTGGATGATTGGATTTCCAACAATGGTCAGGTAAAGGAACTTCCTACCGAATGGAACGCCTCTGGAGGGACACCCCCAAGAACCAAACCGGATCTCTGCCAACACAAGGCCGGTTTACCTCTGTAACTAGGTAACACCTATAAGTAAGCCAGACCTTTATCTCGGGATTCACCAACAAATAGCAACAACCACACAGTTAAATATCTGAGCTCCATACCATGATACCATCTTTTATCTAGAAGGAAATGGACATACCTTAGGGGCGCGACCCCTAAAAACCTTGCCGAAACATTCCTGTTTCGACCATTTTTGGGTTGTGAGTCTTGACGAAGTCTCGTCCACAAAGCTACGCTTTTCACAAAAGCCATGCTTCAATTAACACATGATCAGCAGCACTTCATATGCCACATTACCAAATTGGGAATATGTCACTAGTAACCATCAACAACATAATCTTTGAGCTCGTACGTCTCAGAGAAGGGTGTTAAGCTAAGAGAATAAATTCTCCACCACCAAACAGAAATGTATTTGATAGAAACCAGCTTTACATCTCAAAGTGTAACGTCAGGCACACATCCATACAAGTCTGTTCCGGGTCCAAATAGAACCGAAGGAACTTCAAAGAAGCCCTTGCAAATTCGGATATTCACTAATCATGTCTGAACTCTCCATCACAAAGGAAGATCAAATCTCTGTACCGGGGATCAGCCACTGCAGAGACATTCGATGGGTAATCCTTTCATTTTTGAAAATATCCGGTCGCCACCACTGTCTTCAAATGAAATCCATAACGTCGTATCATTATTCGAAATGGGTTATATGACACAAAGTCCTCTCCCGGCTAAACCGAATAATGAGTGCAATATTTAAAAACATATGGATATTGGGATCTCGGTTAAGTCACAACTTAAAGCCCAAAACCTTTCTTTCAAATGGTTTAAACAAATTACCATTTCAAATCTTTTTAAACAATGATTTACTTCACAAAGATCACCAATCTTTCACAAATATTCATTCATAGCCTTTCAAAACAATTTCCCTTTCAAATTGGATTAACTCATTCAATCTTTAAATCAAAGACTCAATCCATAGCTTTATCAAAACCATTTCCAAAGATCATAGCTTTCAAAAACAATTCCATTTCAAATCTTTTATACAAAAGATACATCTTTAAGATTCTCTTCAATTCCTAAACCAAGTTCAACAATCTTTTACAAAGATTCATTCATATCTTTCAAAACAATTCCATTTCAAATCTAAAATCCTTTCAACAAAAACTGGAAATCCTTTCTTTAGTTGAAAGCCATTATCATTTGAAAACAAAGAGTTTCCGTTTCGAAAAAATCCGATCAAATATGCACAAGTTTTATCCTTTAAAGTATAAACTTGGGTTAAATATAAATTCCTAAAATAATATTTTTACTTTAAAGATGGTTTTAAAATTCATATATTATATAACTTGTATAAACCTTTCGAACCAAATTTCCAAAATAATTTCAAAACTTAAATAAGATATAGTATATTCAAACTAAATTTAAATTTCAAAGCTTCCTTTCAAAAGCTTTTCATATTCAACCCAATTTCATTTCCAAAACCGTTTGGATTCAAAATTCATCTTTTAAAACCATTTCATTATTTGAATTAAATTCAAATATCTGTGACTTAACCAATTTCCTCGTGCAATCCATATTTGTGTGTGTATGGTGTAGTACAGGGGTTTTACACAATAGTGTAACATCATCAATCATCACAATCCAAAAACAACAATATCGATAAGCCGTATAATCCTATAACGCTTATCTTCATTTACAGATTCACATATAAATAATATAAACTTATGACAGATAGATAAATTACATTCATCACAGATAAATAAGTTACATTCATCACAGCTCAAATCAAAACAGAGCATCACACATCAGGGATATCAAACAATTCAATATCCAATAAAATCCAAATATCCATAAGTAAGATTAATTAATCATCTGATTAATTTAAACCACATTTATTACTTATGAACAAATCACTAATCCTGGTTAATTAACATTAATTAATTACAAATCATTTTGATTAATTATTCCTTTATCATTTATTAATTAACTATTAATAATAAATTAATTAACCTTTAATTATTAATTAATCGACCTTTAATCATTAAATGATTATCCTTTAATTAATTTATTATCCTTTAATTAATTATCCTTTAATTAATTATCTTTAATTAATTACATTAATTCATTATTCCTCAATTAATCATCATTCCTTAATCACCTTCATTAATTACTTAACCTTTAATTAATTAATTAACCTTTAATTAATTATTTATCCTTAATTAATCACATTAATTAATTAACCCGTAATTAATAAATCATCCCTTAATCACTTTCATTAATTAATTAACTCTTACTTAATTAATTATCCTCAAATTAATTACCTTGATTAAGTAATCACATCAATTAATTATCCTTAATTAATTTCATTAAGTAATTAATTACCTAAAGTAATTAACTTTCATTAACAAAATAAAATTAACTTAGATTTTAAAAGTTAATTAACAACTAAAACATCTTTTATTAATTAACTTCTTAATATTATTGAGTTTATTTAAAATAAACTTTTAGAAACAAAGGTTATGTATATATACAATTAAAAACACTTTTAAACTTAATAAATTTTAAAATAATTTATATTTAAAACCTTTGAATAATATAAAAATAAACACATATTGTGTAAAAGAATTAATTTAACAAAATTTGTTAAAACTTGATTAACCTTTTTTTTTAAACATGTTTGATTTTAAAACTTTAAAACTGTTATATCCCGAAACCAAAACCAAAACCAACTCGAGTGAAACCCGAGCCATATTCTAAATTTCCCGAGCTTGTCTTCGAGTTCCCCTTTCTTTTCACTTTCCCTGAGTAAATTCATGAGGTTCTTCGAGAAATCACGCAATAATCTCGCGTTGCACCCGTGTAACCTTTCTTCCGCAAATCCTTAAACCCAAAATCAGATACAACGGACATACCGTGCATGTGTGCGCCCAATCCCATCACCTTCGATCATCGTCGATACCCTCAACAAACCGTCGAAGACACCGATGAGCCTCCTGAGCATCCAGATCACACGATTTCGTCGTCGATCAAAATCGAACGACTTCGACTCAAAACTGGAACAAAGCTGACCTCCCAAAACGCCTCTCTCCGATCATCTCGACCACCTAACGCCACACGACCATGACCCAAGCTTCACCATAGTACTATGCGTCCTTTCGCCTCAGTCAGTTCCACCGCGGTCCATGATTGACCACAAAATCGATTCAAGAATAACGTCAATAAAAGCTTGCCCTTAAACCCTATTTTGTCGAACCCAAGTCCATTTAATCATCTGGAAAATTTCGTATCGTTTTTCCGTCGATCTACATTACATCATCCTCCTCTGATATCAAGCCTGAGGTTCAATCGTTCGTTGGTCATCGGGAATTTACATTTTTTCCAATTCTGTTCAGCTCAACAATTCGCATGAATTAATAGACTAAAAATCTTACAATTATTACCTAAATTCATCATTTCCACATGCGAATTCATTCATATAACCAAAACTTGAAATTGAAACCTTTTATTTTTTGATATTATATATATTTACTGTAATTTCCAAATTCTAGATAAATTACTTTGTAATTCTACTTGTTTTTATTTTTAAATTTTTTATTACATTGCTATGTTAAATTTTCATTTAAAGACCAGTTCCTAAATTTTTTTATAATTTGAGATATGATTTTTTTTCTCTTGATCTTTGTCAACCTATTACTAAAACAGAAATATGCTTTTCCTTTTCATATACAGGCATGCTCATATTTTCTATGTATATATATGTACACATACAACACAAATTTATACATGCAAACCAGAATAATATATGGGTTTAAGGGTTGGCTCACCTTATTATATTGAACAGAGAAGCTTTTAAATCTTGAAAACTGGAAGCTGATTGTTGCTCTGAGACAAATATTGATATGAGTATTTGATGTTGATCTTGAATTAAGCTGAATTCCGCTTGAATCCGATCTTCAATTGAATTGAGATCTGAAGCTTAATGTTGAATCGCTCTTGAATTTTGGTTTCCAGGCTTGAAATTTATTTTAATTTCTTGTTTCCAAGTGTTGATTTGTTTTCTGTTTTCTTCTTCTTTTGTTTTGTGATTTTTTTCCAGGCTAAACATGTTTTGAAATGAATGAAAAAAAAGAGAATGTAGCCTAATTGTTTCTTTAATATATTTTTTTACAAAATTTTAATCCAATTCGAGAAAGATTAATGCCACTTGTATTATTTGCTAATACTTGTAAAATGCATGTCTTAATTTCCTTACGAATGTCATTTACCATAACTTTTATGTTTAAATTCCTTAGTTTAAATTAGTTTAAAATTTAGTTTTAAACCTTTATTTAAAATTTACTTACAGATTCATGTATATATTATTTACTAACTATATTTATTTTCAAATACATAAAAGAAAAATACTCTAAATCTTTAATTAAATCTCACTTTACATTTTTACAAACCAATTTTAGATATATATGTATGTCTTTATTAATTTCCAAAATATATGTATATTTTTAAAACTTTATTAAACCTTGTTTTAATATCATTTTATATTTGCAATTCTAATTATACACATATATAATATTTTCCAAAATATAACTCTTAAATCTAATTAATTTTTATGAAATACTTATTTTTGAATTTCAACTCAAAATTCTATATAAAATATATTTTGTTTTTTATTCTTACATTTCCTATCCAAATTTACTTTCACAATCAACTTATATATATTTATTCCCAAATATTCAAATTAATTCACTATTTAACCCAAAATTTTGTATAAATTACCAATTAATTCTTAATGTAATACAAAAGTCAAATTAATTACTAAAAATTTTGGCCTAAAAACCAGGAATGTTACATATATCCTGCATTCTAAATGTTAGTGACAATATTTCTCCCCCTTTGTCACCTACAAAAAGGAGTAAAGAATATAAAAGCATGAAGCATTGATAGATATGATACGAAGAAACCGAACATTCATACATTAAAAATATCACAAAGAAGAGTCTTGAAATAATACGAAAAGAGTGGCTATTTAATACAATCCATAATGTTGTGAAATAAAAACTAATGTTTTTATAATAAGAAAAGTAACACCTTACTCCATTATATTCTTACCCTATCGCCATGTGATCTTTGACCACCACTATCGCCTTCATTTCCACTGTTGTCATTACTACTTGCTTGATCATCGGTAGATGATGACCAAGTGAAAACGAGTTGCTTACCCGAATCACCTAGTGTAGCTGTTGAAGTTTCGGTCATCGGTGAGTCAGGTTCCGGAATCTCACATTCTTTTAGCAATTGCATAATATACTCACCATAGTAGATGACATTCATTCGATCATTGTTGAAGCTAAAAAATTCATCAAGAATTATCCGAAGCCGATTAACTTTGATATTGCCAAAAAAGGCGTATAAGGCTTTGAAGTTGTGTTCGTAAACAAGTTCATAACTTCTGGTTCGTGGAGTTACGGTTTTCATTAACGCACGATGTATAATTCTAGCTTTTGGTCTTAAGGTCATGGACTTGAGTTGGTGCATATCGTCTTCCAAAAATAAATGACTCATACGATCACGAACGACCATATCATAATCAACATTGCTCAATTCAACACCATCATTTTCAGATCTTAAAATGTGAGCCACTCGATCTAACAAGAAAAATACGGGTTTTCCACATACTAAACTCCATACACAGTCTTCTTGATTTTGAATTTGGTGACCTAAATTTAGATAAGCGTAGAAGAGCTTGACCATAATTTGGTAATTTATTCTTATTTTCGTCAATATTGAACAAAGACTCCAAATTGCTCCTACAAGCCAATTCTTGTATATGGTATGGAGAAAAATCGGAAAATTTTACAAACGAACCTTAAAAGATGCGAGAATCTTGCATTCTCCTCCATCTTCTAATTGCAGTATCATCATAGAGCAATTGTTGGATTTGCTCATTGGAAGGAGGTTGGGAGGATGAAGATGCTTGTCCTTTTCTCTTTGGAGCCATTTAATTTAATTGTTTGGAGGTAAAAATTGAGTTTTTGAAGATCTAGGGTTTTAGAAAAGTTGAAAAATTGAAATGAGAATGGTTAGCAAAGGGAAAATGAAGGTTAAAAGGTGAAAAGTGAGTAGGTAGGAGCAGTAATTTTGCTCAGATCCACGAATCAATCGACTGAATCAGTAGTTCAGTCAATTGAACCTGAAATTCAAAATTTTTGAACTTCTGGTTCAGTTAACTGAAGGCCTAATTCAGTTACTGGATCTGGGGTACGTATATTTTGTATTCTGGTTCAGTCGACTGGGCCACTATGGCAGTCGACTGATACTGGGTTTTTTTTAAATTACTTCAATGTTAGTCGACTGACCTGGGTAAATTTTCTCAATCAACTTTTTTTTGAGTAATATTTAATATATTTTAATGCTTATGAACCTCGTAAATTTATTTTTGAATATTAGAACAAGTATATGTGTTGATAATATAAAGAAGAAGATACGAATTATTCCATAAAAAAAGGGTACATACTTTAGTTAAATTATTGAAAAAAAATAACAAATAATAATAACTACTCTTATTTTAAAGGGCTAGAAGTTTTATAGCCCTATAGCTGTTTGCAACGAACATTTATTGCTTCATTTCGATCCCATGAATTTGGTGAGACCGATGGTGAGACGACCTGACTTTCTACTCCCAGAAAATCGCATCATCCTGAAGAAAGAAAGGGATAGAAGAAGAAAGGAAAGAGAAAGAAGAACACAAACAACATCAGAGAACTCACAGCGGAACGAATAAAATAAAATATATAACATAAAATATTACATAGTATCTCATTACATCAGAGTACACAACTTAAACAACTGATATTAGACAGTTATAAACTTCTGTCTAACTATACAACTCACGTATACAAGAAACAGATATAACAAAAACACGGAATCAATATATATAACTACACGTCAAAGCCTCCTGCTCCATATCTCCTCCAGAATTCGTCAAGCTAACCTGATCCACTTGACTACTCATACATAGTATGAGTACCCAAGAGTTTAATAAAACAGAAAATAAACACTCGGGTCAGACAGGGGTCTGGTGTGAGTAAACAGGTTAAAATTTGCTTAACTTTAGAAAACCTTTGAAAAGAAAAAGTATCACGTAAGACTTCCCACACATAAACATGGAAAAGTTTTTCCCTTACGCTAACCAAAACATTTGATAGGAAATCCAGTGATATTATAATAGTGTCTAGGGTTTTCAAAATAAAGTACAGAAATAGCTGGAATGCTTACATCTCACGTTCCAACATAGTTGGGCACAATCAAAACCGTACGGGCACTTATTGGATTTTGGATTCAATCAATGGCAGGGCTACTGGGGTACCGCCCGTCACAGTACGTGGCCTAGATCAACGTACCGAGGAGTACTCCCACTCCCCTGCAACACAAGGCCGGAACCATCCCTTACTGGACAGTCCCGAATAAGACAACCCCGCAGTTGGCCGCGACCCAACTGCCCACACAGCCGAATAAAAAGGGACTTCTAGACAGGGGAAAATCTTGCTCTCCAGTGGGAGCTACCCACGAAGCCTTGCTGCATCTCCTCTGTTTTAGCCATTCCCAGTTGATGAGGCTTGAGGTTACGATTACCTTTATAGAACACATTTATCTTAGAATGCTCATCGTCCACCTGACGATGTTCTGAAAGCATTCAATCCATACAAGTTCGTTCCGGGTTCGAACGAAACCGAAGGCACTATCTCGTTGCACTCCTTTTGGAATCACCCTCAGAGTCAACGACCATAGCCCTTGCTCTCTGATTCGCCATCTCAAATCTATAAGTACTATTCCGTCAACTCATTACGGAATCACCCATAGAGTTATACTGACGTATAGCCCTTACACCTTGAGTCTTCCTTGCTCCACTTGGATAAACGACCTAACGTTTAATTGGAATCGATGTGGTTTTTATATCCCAAATATGGAAATCCGATCCCGGTCTCACCGAAACCAAATGCCGTTTTAATGTCCAAGTTATACTTAATGGTTTTAAACAATTTAATCTCATATTTCAGGATGATATAAACAAATAGATGAATTATATTATCACACTAGATAATTCATAACAACATTCATCTTACACAGCAGCATCACATATCTCATAGATATCCAAATCATCCAGTATCAACCAAACACCCAATATCATTTAACATCCAATATCAACCAATCATCCAATATCAATCATTCATCCATAACAGAATTGATTAATTCTAATCAATTGGATTACTTAAATCCTTCTTCATTTATTTATTCCAAATAAATAAATTAATCATCTCTAATGATTTTCCTTAATTAATCTTCCTTGATTAATTATCTTTAGTTACATTCAAGTAATTATCCTATCCATATTCAGTAATTAAATCTTTAATTACTATCATTAATTACAATAATTGATGATCATTCATTAATTAATTAACTACAATTAATTACATTAATTCTTAGTTAGTTACAATTAATTAATCATACTTAAATTAATTACTTATATTAATCAACTTTGATTAATATCATTAATTATATTAATTAATGATCCTTATTAATTAATTACTTTAATTAATTAAATAATTAACTTATAATTAATCAACTCATTAATCATAATTAGTAATTCACAATTTGCAATTACTTATCTTAATTAATTAACTTCTTACTTAATTAATTTCTAATTTAATTATATTAATCCTTGATTAACTAATCCAATTAATTAATCCTTAATTACTTCATTAAGTAATTATTAAACAATTAAATTAATAAATAAATCCTTAATCAATTACTTTATTAATTAATTACACTTTAATTAATTACCCTTAGTGATTAATCTAAAATTAATCTCATTTATTAATTAATTAATCACATTAATTAATTAACTACAATAATTAAGTAATTAACTCTTAGTAATTAATTATCTCTAATTACTTTCATTAATAAATCTTAATTACTTTCTTAATTAATCACTCAACAAACAATTTAACTTCATCATTAAATAATTCTTAATTCTATAATTAATTAATCATTAAACAATTATATTAATCAATTCTTTAATTGATATCATTAAGTGATTTAATCAATAATTACTTCAACTAATTACTCCATGAGAAATTATCATTATTTACTTCCATAAGTAATTAACTTTCTTAATTACTCTCCATAAATTCATCATTGATTACTTCATTAAGTAATCACGCTTAATTAATCAATAATTAAGTGATTATTTAAAATTAAATAAACAATTAATTAATTATTTAAAATTAATTAAACAATTAATTAATTTATATCATATATTTCAAAATCCTTAATTAATTAAGGAAACATTAATCTTAATTAATAAATCATATTTATTAAGTATTCTCAAATTCATATCAAAATAATTTAACGTTATTTATCTTTATAAATAAGTCATTTGAAATTAATCAAATTTAACAACCTAATCAACTTATCCTATTTGTTTTTCAAATTTATAATAATAAACTTATTTGAAAACAAGGCATTTAGAATCCCAATTTAAAATTTAAAACAATTACATTATCTAATTTAAACTTTCAATTCAATATAATTTTGAAAACTTAGTTTAAGATATTACTAAAAACTTTTGATTTAATCAAAGCATTTTTTATATTAAAATTCAAACTTTAATTATGTTAAATTACTTCATAGAAATCATCTTAACTTTTAAATTTGGAAGTAAATTTCAATTTACATTTTAAAGCTTGATTAAAACAACAGGTTTTAACTTTATCCACTTGTTTCTTTTATCAGACTTGTTATAATATTTAGAGCTTACCTTCAATCATTCAAATTCAAGTTAAGTTTGCAACCTATATTTCCTTAACAGGGTTTAAAAACAACAACCTGCTATTCCAGAACAACCAGAAACTCACGAACCCAACAATACTCGAGTGGATCACCTACACAGCTCGATCCTACCCTGAAGCAAACGAGCCACCTCCCCTGCTTCGAGTCATACTCGAAGAAAACACGAGCGCCTCTCCGAGTTTTCCCCCTAATCTTCCAACCCAAAATGCTTCGAGACACACGCGAGCACAACCCGAGACTTCCTCCGAGTAAAACCTTCTTCCTCAACTCACTAACATACCAGCTGACACGATAACACGCGTGCATGTGTACTCTCATCGCCGGCCGCCGTTGATCATCGCGATCGACGTTGACGATCACGCTAACGCTTACGAGCCAAGAATCGAACCCAGAAACACTAAACAATACGCGAGTCGAAATTTCGACCGAGAGCTCAAAAATTTGCAGCACACCACCTTCATAAATCCTCCCACCACCAACCACCGCGACGACGTTAAACCTTGCCAACCCTCTCCATCGAAGCTCTACGTCCCTAACTACCTTCCCCTGAAAAGCGAACGCCTCCGGTCCCATCTTCATGTCGCAAAGATCACGACAACCAAGCACAACTGAAAACAGGTAAAAGCCCTACTTGACCAAAATTCAAACATCACAGCCATTATAAAAATTCTTTGGTATTTTTCCTAACATCTACATCCTACAAACCAGCTTCAATCCAAGTTTCACTTCAAATCAAAGTATGGATAATTGGCAATTCACTAAAACCCAATTTATGAATAAACCCCAAATTCTCCCTATTTACACAACTAGAAATCATGATACCAGTGTTAAAAATCATGATTCTCCATTGCTATTCCAAACATACAATCAAAATTAAAGATTAAGTTCATAAATTTTTAGCCCAAATTGATTTTTACTGTATTTGAAATTTCTGAACCATTATTTCATTTTAAAAATTTATAAACATTTTTAGATGAAAATTCATATGATTATAGACAACTTTTCTTCACATATCAAGATCTAATATTGTTTGGATTAAAAGATTTTGAATTTTTTTCTTTTAACAGATCATTTACAGAAAGCACATTTGCATGTATTCAAACAAACACTCATAACATATAGGTACTAATCCATATAAATTCAAGCTATAGGATTTTAATATAGGTAAATAACAACACATGCATGACATTAGAATAAGATTCAACTGTTTTTAAAAAAATATACTCACCTGATTTCAAAAATGCAGAGCAGGGAACAGGAGTTTTAATTCCAGGCTTGAATTCTTTAATTTTGAAAAATGCTTTTGCTTTTGATTTCTTGCTGTTACTGAAGAAAACTTTTGCATGCTTTCAATTTTGCTGTTGATTTCCCTTTGCATGTTGAAATTACAGATTGCAGGTTGAATTAAACTTGTCGAGTAAATCTTCATTTGAATTTTTAGGTTGAAGTAGATATTGCAGATTGGAATTACATATTGATTTGAATCTTTGCATTACAGGTTCAATTTTGCTTCAGATTTGATCTTCATTTCAAATTCGTTTTTGGGTTTAGTTTCAAGTTTAAAGAAATTTCTGTTTTGAGCTTAGAAGTGAAAATAAAGAGAAAAGTATTTGTGAAAGAAAACTAATTTCCTTCTTACAATATTTATTAAAATTAAAGAAAATGAAATTCAAAATAAAGACACTTGTCACTTTATTACTTAATTAACTTACATGTGTTTATTAAGGAAGTTAACATGTTTACACATGTTCTTGAATATTTTTAATTAAATTTTTCATTTAATTTAAATGTAATATAAACTTACATATATTTTACTTTATAAATAAATACAAGTTTAGCTTTAAAAGAAATATTCTAATATTAATAAAAATGCAAATAATTCTTATACATATATTTTAAAATCTAAAACATTTATAACCATTTTAAAATTTAAACATTTTGAAAGAGAACAAAATAAAAATTGTTTAAATCCTTTTTAAACTATCAATATTTTAAAAACAGACAATTATCTTATATTTTGAAAACAAATGAATTGATGTTTGAATTAACTTTTGAAAATATAATTTCTAAATAAAGCTTTAAGTTATAATCTCAAACATATTCAAATTATCAATAGTTTAAAATTAAATTTCAAAACAATATCAAGCTATAACATATACATACATATATGTTACAATTTGAAAATTAATCTTTAATTTAAACAGAAGATATCCTATTCACAATATATATATCAAATGTATATATTATAAACAGAATAAAATTTCATTAGCTTTGAAAAACAATTCCTATGAACATTTTAAATTGCTAAAAAGATATTAATTACAATTATCAGATTAAATATTTATTAACCATAAAAGAATAAATTTATCAGTTTTAAATTAAAATTATAAAGAAAATTATCAAACCAATTAAACTATTAATACAGATTATTAAATTTATATTGCCCAAAATCCCGGGTCGTTACAATCCTCCCCCCTTAAAAGAATTTCGTCCCCGAAATTTAAAAGCAAAGGTAATTTAATAACCCAGCAAAGATTTTAATTTCAACTAACAAAGCATACTTAACAACCAGTTACTAACATCCATAGCAATCAAATAAACAAACAAACTTGACTAATCATTCTGACACAAATCAGAATAAAACTCTAATACTATCTCGAGTTTCCCCAAGTATAAATCACCGGGAGACTCGCTCTACAAAAGACAACAAACCAACTACACAACCAAAATCCAGAACACCACTCATCTCTAGATCCTTCAAACTGAACAGAACATCAGATTACTCTTAAATCCAGCTCAACATCCAATTCCAACTGAACTACAGATTCAATATCTAATGATGAATCATACACGTATTCTCTCAGAGATACGTGATACACAATGAATTCCAGCTATCCAAACTGGCAATTCAATCTCATCCTATCAAAAACACACATAAGAAATCTCAAATGCCTCAACACTATCCAATATTATCCAATATCTGTTCTCTTAACCAGAGAATTCTAACAACACTGAAGTCTCCAACTTCAAATACCAAACTTCTTATCTCATATCTGTAACTCATCAGACAATCCTGAGCTGCCAACCTTTTTCCTAATCATCTCAATCTATGCTGATATTTCCAGAAACAACTAGACCAAAGCAAAGCAGTCTATGGATCCTATTCAACAGAAAAGTCTTCCAAAATCCGTCGAAATTCAGAATACAAGCTCTACTACTCAATCAATAGCAAACAGAACTAACTTCCTTCCTTGCACAGCAGCTATCTCACTTCCGCTGCACAACTCTGATTCTGAAATAGATGAGAGTATTGTTGATGAACACGAATACAAACTTATCCACTATATCCGGAAAAACTTTGTTCATCAAATCCATAAAAATCTGAGTGACTTATCTGACTCAGTCACACAACCTTATAACAGAATCCTATTCCAAAAGCTAGATCAGTCCAATTCTAATTCCAGAAATATCTGAGTTGCTATACCAACTCTCCTTTCTCCCAGAACCACCCAACTATCAGGCTAACTACCGAAATTGCTCCTGGAATTAAAACAATATGGAACTCAACTCCAGATGCAGACAAACTTCTGATTACCTCAGCAGCTCCTACTTCCACATGAGAATTCTCAGCCTCAACACAAATCACCCAAGATAAATTCCAAACTAATCGCAAGTCACTTTTGCGATCCTACCTAGTTCGGATTCCAAAGAAATTGTCCTCACTTTACCAATTAGAACAGCTTTAAACTTTTCCAAACAAAGTTAACCTTCAAGAAAACATTGACCGACTGCCCAGACGGCTGATAGAAGAACCACCAAGATTTCTGAACCACCAGAGAAACAACCAACATTGCTGCTTCTAAACTCTACCTTGATGATACTGCAAAGCTAAAAGATCTTCTCGTCAGCACATCGAACGCTTCGAGCTGAAACTGCTACCACAGCCAACCAAAGACTTCTAACTCCAAAGGCTTCTCCAAAACCAAAATCAACAGCAAACCATACAACTGACCTCCGAGATGGCAAACATCCCAAAAGAAACTCGGACTCCAAACCAAGTATCAACATTTCGCTTTCCTTAGGGAATAACAAATGAGACCATGCCAAAGCAAAACAACTCATAGACCTTAGTCTCATATTCCAAAACAGCCAAACTCCTTGCTAGAGATCCAAACAACTTATACACAGACGAGTCTTCTCTGTGGCAGGTAAAAACTGCTCCTCAACCACTTCTAAAACTGCTTCAAGAGAAAACACCTTCAAAAAAAATCCAAGGATACTGCATCTCATCACGCAGTTATCAGGATATCATTACTTACTCCTGCACTTCCAGCAAATCCAAACACTAGAAAAATTCACTCACCTGAGCGAAATCCAAACTTACACTTCAAAGACGAGCTCTGAATCTTTAAAAGTTTCCTTCGGATATCAGAGAAATCCTCACCTCAAACTACAAATCTTACTCAAGACGGTACTAGGTCTACAGTCTCAATAAATACACTTCCAACCTCAACATATGGACCTCTTCCATTAGTGGTAGTCGTGTTACACACACACCACTACTCCATCTACCTCTAAAATTCACGTTGGAAAATCCGAACAGATAACCCAACAGATTAGATAGATACAGATATATATAAAAATTACAAGTACGCTCTCTCAAGAAAGACACTATTACAGAGCCTAGGTATTCACTCAACCTAATGCTCCCTAAAGAAAGATACTCTTCATAGCCTAGGTATTCACTCACCCTGACGCTCTGATACCAAGTGAGACGACCCGACTTTCTACTCCCAGAAAATCGCATCATCTTGAAGAAAGAAAGGGATAGAAGAAGAAAGGAAAGAGAAAGAAGAACACAAACAACATCAGAGAACTCACAACGAAACGAATAAAATATAATATATAACATAAAATATTACATAGTATCTCATTACATCAGAGTACACAACTTAAACAACTGATATTAGACAGTTATAAACTTCTTTCTAACTATACAACTCACGTATACAAGAAACAGATATAACAAACACAGCGGAATCAATATATATAACTACATGTCGAAGCCTCCTGCTCCATATCTCCTCCAGAATTCGTCAAGCTAACCTGATCCACTTGACTACTCATACATAATATGAGTACCCAAGAGTTTAATAAAACAGAAAATAAACACTCGGGTCAGACAGGGGTCTGGTGTGAGTAAACAGATTAAAATTTGCTTAACTTTAGAAAACCTTTGAAAAGAAAAGGTATCACGTAAGACTTCCCACACATAAACATGGAAAAGTTTTTCCCTTACGCTAACCAAAACATTTGATAGGAAATCCAGTGATATTATAATAGTGTCTAGGGTTTTCAAAATAAAGTACAGAAATAGCTGGAATGCTTACATCTCACGTTCCAACATAGTTGGGCACAATCAAAACCATACGGGCACTTATTGGATTTGGATTCCATCAATGGCAGGGCTACTGGGGTACCGCCCGTCACAGTACGTGGCCTAGATCAACGTACCGAGGAGTACTCCCACTCCCCTGCAACACAAGGCCGGAACCATCCATTACTGGACAGTCCCGAACAAGACAACCCCGCAGTTGGCCGCGACCCAACTGCCCACACAGCCGAATAAAAAGGAACTTCTAGACAGGGGAAAATCTTGCTCTCCAGTGGGAGCTACCCATGAAGCCTTGCTGCATCTCCCCTGTTTTAGCCATTCCCGGTTGATGAGGATTGAGGTTACGATTACCTATATATAACACATTTATCTTAGAATGCTCATCGTCCACCTGACGATGTTCTGAAAGCATTCAATCCATACAAGTTCGTTCCGGGTTCGAATGAAACCGAAGGCACTATCTCGTTGCACTCGTTTTGGAATCACCCTTAGAGTTAACGACCATAGCCCTTGCTCTCTGATTCGCCATCTCGGATCTATAAGTACTATTCCGTCAACTCATTACGGAATCACCCACAGAGTTATACTGACATATAGCCCTTAGACCTCGAGTCTTCACTTGCTCCACTTGGATACGCGACCTAACGTTTAATTGGAATCGATGTGGTTTTCGGATCCCAAATATGGAAATCCGATCCCGGTCTCACCGAAACCAAACGCCATTTTAATGTCCAAGTTATACTTAAGGGTTTTAAACAATTTAATCTCATATTTCAGGATGATATAAACAAATAGATGAATTATATTATCACACTAGATAATTCATAACAACATTCATCTTACACAGCAGCATCACATATCTCATAGATATCCAAATCATCCAGTATCAACCAAACACCCAATATCATTCAACATCCAATATCAACCAATCATCCAATATCAATCATTCATCCATAACAGAATTGATTAATTCTAATCAATTGGATTACTTAAATCCTTCTTCATTTATTTATTCCAAATAAATAAATTAATCATCTCTAATGATTTTCCTTAATTAATCTTCCTTGATTAATTATCTTTAATTACATTCAAGTAATTATCCTATCCATATTCAGTAATTAAATCTTTAATTACTATCATTAATTACAATAATTAATGATCATTCATTAATTAATTAACTATAATTAATTACATTAATTCTTAATTAGTTACAATTAATTAATCATACTTAAATTAATTACTTATATTAATCAACTTTGATTAATATCATTAATTATATTAATTAATGATCCTTATTAATTAATTACTTTAATTAATTAAATAATTAACTTATAATTAATCAACTCATTAATCATAATTAGTAATTAAAAATTTGTAACTACTTATCTTAATTAATTAACTTCTTACTTAATTAATTTCTAGTTTAATTATATTAATCCTTGATTAATTAATCCAATTAATTAATCTTTAATTACTTCATTAAGTAATTATTAAACAATTAAATTAATAAATAAATCCTTAATCAATTACTTTATTAATTAATTACACTTTAATTAATTACCCTTAGTGATTAATCTTAAATTAATCTCATTTATTAATTAATTAATCATATTAATTAATTAACTACAATAATTAAGTAATTAACTCTTAATAAGTAATTATCTCTAATTACTTTCATTAATAAATCTTAATTACTTTCTTAATTAATCACTCAACAAACAATTTAACTTCATCATTGAATAATTCTTAATTCTTTAATTAATTAATCATTAAATAATTATATTAATCAATTCTTTAATTGATATCATTAAGTGATTTAATCAATAATTACTTCAACTAATTACTCCATGAGAAATTATCATTATTTACTTCCATAAGTAATTAACTTTCTTAACTACTCTCCATAAATTCATCATTGATTACTTCATTAAGTAATCACACTTAATTAATCGATAATTAAGTGATTATTTAAAATTAAATAAACAATTAATTAATTATTTAAAATCAATTGAACAATTAATTAATTTATATCTTATATTTCAAAATCCTTAATTAATTAAGGAAACATTAATCTTAATTAACAAATCATATTTATTAAGTATTCTCAAATTCATATCAAAATAATTTAACGTTATTTATCTTTATAAATAAGTCATTTGAAATTAATCAAATTTAACGACCTAATCAACTTATCCTATTTGATTTTCAAATTTGTAATAATAAACTTATTTGAAAATAAGGCATTTAGAATCCCAATTTAAAATTTAAAACAATTACATTATCTAATTTAAACTTTCAATTCAATATAATTTTGAAAACTTAGTTTAAGATATTACTAAACACTTTTGATTTAATCAAAGCATTTTTTTATATTAAATTCAAACTTTAAATATGTTAAATTACTTCATAGAAATCATCTTAACTTTTAAATTTGGAAGTAAATTTCAATTTACATTTTAAAGCTTGATTAAAACAACAGGTTTTAACTTTATCCACTTGTTTCTTTTATCAGACTTGTTATAATATTTAGAGCTTACCTTCAATCTTTCAAATTCAAGTTAAGTTTGCAACCTATATTTCCTTAACAGGGTTTAAAAACAGCAACCTGCTATTCCAGAACAACCAGAAACTCACGAACCCAACAATACTCGAGTGGATCACCTACACAGCTCGATCCTACCCTGAAGCAAACGAGCCACCTCCCCTGCTTCGAGTCATACTCGAAGAAAACACGAGAGCCTCTCCGAGTTTTCCCCCTAATCTATCAACCCAAACTGCTTCGAGACACACGCGAGCACAACCCGAGACTTCCCCCGAGTAAAACCTTCTTCCTCAACTCACTAACATACCAGCTGACACGATAACACGCGTGCACGTGTACTCTAGTCGCCGGCCCCCGTTGATCATCGCGATCGACGTTGACGATCACGCTAACGCTCACGAGCCAAGAATCGAACCCAGAAACACTAAACAATACCCGAGTCGAAATTTCGACCGATAGCTCGAAAATTTGTAGCAGACCACCTTCATAAATCCTCCCACCACCAACCACCGTGACGACGTTAAACCTTGTCGACCCTCTCCATCGAAGCTCTACGTCCCTAACTACCTTCCCCTGAAAAGCGAACGCCTCCGGTCCCATCTTCATGTCGCAAAGATCACGACAACCAAGCACAGCCGAAAACAGGTAAAAACCCTACTTGACCCAAATTCAAACATCACAGCCATTATAAAAATTCTTTAGTATTTCTCCTAACGTCTACATCCTACAAACCAGCTTCAATCCAAGTTTCACACCAAATCAAAGTATGGATAATCGGCAATTCACTAAAACCCAATTTACGAATAAACCCCAAATTCTCCCTATTTACACAACTAAAAATCATGATACCAGTGTTAAAAATCATGATTCTCCATTGCTATTCCAAACATACAATCAAAATTAAAGATTAAGTTCATAAATTTTTAGCCCAAATTGATTTTTACTGTAATTTTGAAATTTCCGAACCATTATTTCATTTTAAAAATTTATAAACATTTTTAGATGAAAATTCATATGATTATAGACAACTTTTCTTCACATATCAAGATCTAATATTGTTTGGATTAAAAGATTTGGAACTTTTTTTCTTTTAACAGATCATTTACAGAAAGCACATTTGCATGTATTCAAACAAACACTCATAACATATAGGTACTAATCCATATAAATTCAAGCTATAGGATTTTAATACAGGTAAATAACAACACATGCATGACATTAGAATAAGATTCAACTGTTTTTAAAAACATTTACTCACCTGATTTCAAAAATGCAGAGCAGGGAACAGGAGTTTTAATTCCAGGCTTGAATTCTTTAATTTTGAAAAATGCTTTTGCTTTTGATTTCTTGCTGTTACTGAAGAAAACTTTTGCATGCTTTCAATTTTGCTGTTGATTTCCCTTTGCATGTTGAAATTACAAATTGCAGGTTGAATTAAACTTGCTAGGTAAATCTTCATTTGAATTTTCAGGTTGAAGTAGATATTGCAGATTAGAATTACATATTGATTTGAATCTTTGCATTACAGGTTCAATTTTGCTTCAGATTTGATCTTCATTTCAAATTCATTTTTGGGTTTAGTTTCAAGTTTAAAGAACTTTCTGTTTTGAGCTTAGAAGTGAAAATAAAGAGAAAAGTATTTGTGAAAGAAAACTAATTTCCTTCTTACAATATTTATTAAAATTAAAGAAAATGAAATTCAAAATAAAGACACTTGTCACTTTATTACTTAATTAACTTACATGTGTTTATTAAGGAAGTTAACATGTTTACACATGTTCTTGAATATTTTTAATTAAAATTTTCATTTAATTTAAATGTAATATAAACTTACATATAATTTACTTTATAAATAAATACAAGTTTAGCTTTAAAAGAAATATTCTAATATTAATAAAAATGCAAATAATTCTTATACATATATTTTAAAATCTAAAACATTTATAACCATTTTAAAATTTAAACATTTTAAAAGAGAACAAAATAAAACTTGTTTAAATCCTTTTTAAACTATCAATATTTTAAAAACAAACAATTATCTTATATTTTGAAAACAAATGAATTGATGTT
Organism: Allium cepa; assembly: GCA_030765085.1. Lineage (NCBI taxonomy): Eukaryota > Viridiplantae > Streptophyta > Magnoliopsida > Asparagales > Amaryllidaceae > Allium > Allium cepa. The sequence continues at coordinate 237,466,209 of CM060932.1, read as the reverse complement.
TGAATTAACTTTTGAAAATATAATTTCTAAACAAAGCTTTAAGTTATAATCTCAAACATATTCAAATTATCAATAGTTTAAAATTAAATTTCGAAACAATATCAAGCTATAACATATACATACATATATGTTACAATTTGAAAATTAATCTTTAATTTAAATAGAAGATATCCTATTCACAATATATATATCAAATGTATATATTATAAACAGAATAAAATTTCATTAGCTTTGAAAAACAATTCCTATCGACATTTTAAATTGCTAAAAAGATATTAATTACAATTATCAGATTAAATATTTATTAACCATAAAAGAATAAATTTATCAGTTTTAAATTAAAATTATAAAGAAAATTATCAAACCAATTAAATTATTAATACAGATTATTAAATTTATATTGCCCAAAATCCCGGGTCGTTACAGGTGGTCATGGCAGAGATGAAGTAGAAGGTCGTCGAATAGGAAAAACGCCGTGTTCATCTATTGGATGGGAAGAAGTACCGCAAAATTTCATAGCAATGTGTTCTATAATTCCTAGACGTCTCGAGTTGATCTTTTGCTCGTAATATATTTCATGCTAAAGCATTAGCCACTGTTGTTGATAGTGATGCAAATCACTTATTTTTTGTTTAGCGTTTGGAGAGACGACATCAACTATCATCTTCTTTCCTTTCTTTTTCCCTGGAGTATATCCGGTACGATCATGATAGGTAAAAGGTGGTGTGGTATGATGAACGGGAGTTTTTGGTGATTTCGTAGAGGCTAGAATTTAAATCGAGTCAGTTGATGAAGAAGTTGACATTTTGATAGTTAGTTTATATTTCTGTTTGTTTGTTGAATAACGTAGAATAAATATACCTATTTATAGACTAATGTTGAGAATAAGAAGGATGAAGTGAATGGTTTGTCTTGAATTTAGCTATAAAAAGGTTGTTAGTTAGGAATGTTAGTTGTTATTTCGTTGGTTTTCTGTTATTGTGATTTATCTATATAAATGTAATAGGTAGAAAATATATTTGTAAAGGTAAATGTTATACATAATTTAGTGTATAGTTGTCTCCATATAATAGAGTCCTCGACATGGCTATAATAAAAATAATCAATAGCTCAGGTGGTTAAGACATCTGGGCTATTCACAATAGTCATAGGTTCGAGTCTCAGCATGGTCAGAAAAATGAATTTTTGTCAAAATTTTTATTTATGAGTTTTTAGTCAAGATTTCGTATTTGAACATTTATATATCTTTAATTGACATTATACCGAGTTCTCGACGTAGTTTTATAAAAGTGTTTTCAAATAATGGTTTAGTAAAAATATCGGCTAATTGATTTTCAGATGGAACGTAGTCTAAATTTATCACAACTTTTTCTATATTCTCGCGAAGAAAGCGATGTCTAATATCTATATGTTTAGTTCTAGAGTGATTTACTGGATTTTTGGATAGATTTATCGCACTGGAATTGTCACAGTAAATTGTTGATTTTGATAAATTCACTCTGAAATCTTTAAGTGTCTGTTGCATATAGATTACTTGTGCGCAAGCTAGTGCCGCAGAAATATATTCTGCTTCATAAGTTAATAGTGAGACACAATTTTTTTTCTTTGTAAACCATGATATTAATGATTTACCAATGAAGTGACATGCACCGCTTTTACTTTTTTTATCCATTCGTGATCCTCCGAAATCAGCATCGCTATATTACACTAATTCGAACGAGAATTCCTTTGGAAAGAAAAGTCCCAAATCTGTAGCATTACTAAGATAATGTAATATTCGTTTTACGGCTTGTAAGTACGATTCTTTTGGGTCAGCTTGAAATCATGCACATAGACATACACTCATCATTATATCTGGTCGACTCGCTGTTAGGTATAGTAATGATCCTATCATACTACGATATAGTTTTTGGTCTACACTTTTGCCATTTTCATCTTTATCAAGATGTGTTGTTGCGCTCATAGGTGTTGGTTTGGCAGAAGTGTTTTCCATACCGAAACGCTTGATAAGATTATTACAGTATTTTTCTTGATTTGTAAATATTCCATTTGAAACTTGTTTTATTTGATGACCTATAAAATACGATAATTCTCCTATATGGGACATTTCAAATTCTCCCATATGGATCGTGTAATATGGATATATGATAATACAGAGTATAGTGGTGATAGCTATATAGTAAATAGTGCGGAATATAAAGGCAGTATAATAAAATGATACCAGGAATTTTTATACTGGTTCGGAGATCCGTCCTACGTCCAGTCCAAGACTCCTTCTGGAATTTCACTAAAACAATAACTCTCACTTAACCCAGAGGAACAGGTCTACACAACCCTTGAGCAGCCGAACAAGGACCTGAGCAGACAGGGATTTTTCTTGTTGTATTTCGACTGGATCATTTTCTAGCCATTATTCTACGATGTTGTGACGATCAATAGAATTTCAGGCTCTGATACCAAATGAAAGTGTGCTATGGATCGTGTAATATGGATATATGATAATACAGATTATAGTGATGATAGCTATATAGTACATAGTACGGAATATAAAGGCAGTATAATAAAATGACACTAGGATTTTTTATACTGGTTCAGAGCTCCGTCCTACATCCAGTCCCAGAATCCTTTTGGAATTTCACTAAAACAATAACTCTCACTTAACCTGGAGGAATAGGTCTATACAACCCTTGAGCAGCCGAACAAGGACCTGAGCAGTGGAACATGATTTCGTCTCAGTAGCAGCCGAAGAAGACTTCACACGCCTGAGCAGCAGAACAGGACTTCAACAAATACAAAATATTATTTTGACTTCTTGTGTTCTGAATAACACGGATAAGTCTGTTTATAGTACACCTTTCCTATGATCTTCTCCTCGAGTATATATATATATATATATATATACACACTATAATATTATTATTGAGTTAGATTTCAAGAGCACACAGGCTTCCTTCATATTTTGAAAAACGAACAGTCATGTTTTTAATTTCTTTATATTCTAAACTTTGAAATGTGATAACTTTTTCTATATTAATTGTATTTAAGAATCGATTACACTATTAAATCTCAAATTTAATATGTTTTCCAATGATATCCATTGTTGATAGCAAAAAATAATTTTTTTAAATCATAGTTTTTCGGATTATTCATATTATTAAAGGTATTAAATCTGTTTGACTTTATTTCTTTTAACTAATCTATGTCCTTGATTGTTTTAAAAATTTCTAGCCACTGATTCTACTTTCACAAATTGCAGTTGAGTCTGGTGAAATCCAACATTACCAAAATACAGCAACATTGTTAGATGGAATTAGAAACGAAACCAGAAAAATCAAAAGCATTAAATAAAATTACATGCTTATTATATTGAATTTTCTTTGACTGTAAAAGAAAAACAATGATATTCTTCATATTAAAATAAATATTGTTGAGTAATGGTTGTTAGTTCCAACACTTCAGACATAACATATGTATGCTTTAGATTTAGCATATTTTTCACAAGAATCGTTCAAACAGAAATAAATTTCTTTATCCACTAATCTTATCATTCTACAATAATATGATGCTTCATAATGTGTTCCTAGACATAGTAAGTTATGGGATCATCGTTAACACTTGCGTTCTCATGAATCATGTCAACGTTGCTTTTGGCATTTTTTGATCAATGGTCAAGTGTATACCAAATGTTGTCACCTGCACTGCTCTTATAGATAGTTATTACCGAAGCAGCAAAGGGAATCAACGACATCAAGTACTAAAGGAAATGATTGATTAAGGTATCTCACCAAATGAAGTTACATATAATACAGCTGATGCATGAAGCAATAGCTGATGCACACAATAAATTTATATGTGTATTGTGTGGAAATTTTATCTTTGAAATCATTTTTGCTCAATATTTTACAATTGTTTATCAAGCACCAGTACTATCTGCATTATTGTTTTCAAAGATTTATATACAAGTTTTAGACAAAATGCAAACTTATTTGAAAATTGATAAAAAAGATCACTATTTCTTAATCAATGAACCATATAAATCATTTAAACATGTTATGATGATAAGAGGTTGAGTGCGGTCCATATGCGAAGCACGGGTTCGCACTAGTGTGTGTGTATATATATATATATATGAAGTTTATGAAGAATAGAAAGGTATAATATTGCTTTAATGCAGAATATTTGAAAGTATAGTTGCAAGATTCCAGAGAGTTAGATAAGAAAGATAAGAAAATTCAGTTATTTGGAATCAAGTTAGAGTATATATTTATAGATGTTAGAAAGCAACGACTGTTGATTAAGAGTTCCGGTTGAAGTGTTTCGTCCAAATCATTTCGTAGAGGTTCGTAACTCTTCACAAATAGTCATGTCTTTTTAAAAAGTAGCCGTCGTAAAATTCAGTCAACTGAACCTCTTGGTCAGTCGAATGAATATTCAAACGTTTATTTGTTTATTTGTGCACTTGTGCATGTTGCACAGAAATTTACAGGCCAGTCGACTGACCTGGTGATTTCTGAGCAATTTGCACAACTTTCACACGTTTTAAATATATATGTATACATTATATATGATTTTTTAAAGAAAAACTTTGAATGTACATATATATTTTTTCTATGCTTATATGTATAAATCATTAAGATTATATATAAGCTAATATATACATTAAACGAGGAGAGATCTTAACAAAATTGATCTAAGACTCAAAAACAAGAAAAATATAATTGATGGACCGATTTTGATGTCTTGTCTCCATGTAGTATATATTCTCATTTTGTCATAGCAGTCGTCAAAAATGTCTTAGTGATAGCTTTGTGTCATGAATCAAAACCAAGTCTCAACAGTGTTGTTCATATGCATACTATTTGCATATTTTCTAACAAACTAGGATTGTGTTGAGCCAGTTAGAATCACCATAGGTTTATGATACAAAGTTCATAAGTCAATTTTCTTCCGGAAGCCAACATTCTGAAAAATTATTTATTAACTTTTACCGATACAGTAGATGTAAAATTTAGCAGGTCAAGTGATGAAACCCATAATTTTCATTTATGCTTTCAATTTCAAAAAATGATGTTAGGTTTAGTTTTTTTTATGCTTTTAGTTTTAAACTAAGGGTTTTGTTAATGTGTGCCTTAAGGTTACATGTTAATGATGGTATGTGCTAAAAGACAAAAATATTAATTTCAAATACCTATTTTATCCTCGTATGGTAAAAATGGGAGGAATTCAGGAAGGTTTATTTAGGTAATTTAACCAATATTATCGTGTACCCTTAGGGCACATGATAACATTTTCCTTAAACTAAAGCAAAGCTTTACAAAATAGATTATTTTTTATAAATTCACTAAAGTATATGTGTTATATTGGTTAATTTTAAATTTTAATAACATGTTTCTTATTTAGTTTAGTTGTTAATATTTTAAATGAGTATGTTTATATTTATGATCTTTACCATTCAGATATTTAATTATAATTGAATGAATACGCCCATCAGTGATAATGAATTCATTCATTTAGCATCGGAAAGAATTGATTAAATATTTATATGTATTTAGTTCTCAAATTAATAATTTAAATCAGCATAAACAGAAGTACGTTAGAATAAAAAATATTAATTCTCTATTTAGTTTAAATTTGAATATATAAAGTAGTAAATGTATTTATCATAGGCACCTCAACTTTTTGTTGCATGTATCAATAAATATATATCCATTTATTTATATATACAATTTTATATTTATTTGTAAAAATAAATATATCCATTTTTATACTTATTTTTATGTGAAATTTTTCCATACGATCTAATCCTATATAAATTGAAAGGAGTTTTATATAATTTATTTCTTTATTTTTATTATGTTGGTGCATATTGAGCTTATTAAAACATCTATAAACTTAAATTGTATACTTGCTTCAAAAGTGAAAACACCAACTGGTGAAAGCAGAAATTATCTATGCTTTCAGTTTTAAGTATAATGCTAATTTTGGTTTTCTCGATGTTCCAATTTTCTAAAACTCTAACTTTCACCTCCAGTCAATTCTTAAAGCTTAGTAAAGTACACTTATGTTTTTGTAATATATATATATATATATATATATATATATATATATAATTATTATAGAATCCATATAATTTGGTTAATTTAAAACTTTACATTTTTTGGATTTAACTGATTATTAATATTATTAATGATTTTATTCTATGTTTTAATTATGATGTATATGTCACATTGTTTCATCTTTAATTCTCAATTAATCAAATGTATTTGAATTCCCAAACTAATGAAAATTAATTCATTTTACAAACTTTAAGAATGGTTGACTCGAAAATTAAGGTATAATTTATTCTCTAACTTAATTTGGAATCAAAATGTATCATAAATTTGTGTTGTAAATTATTCTAAATTAGTCTGAATTAGCAAATATCTTTATCATAATTTACATCTACTCACTTCGTATGGAATTATATATAAACTTAATCTCATATTGTATTATTCACATATCTATACATTAGAATAATGTAGAGGTGTGATATTTTTTAACACTTTAATGATCAACATTTTTATTAATTGTTTGCAAACGAAAACGTTTTCGTGCCTAGATGTTTCCTTCTCAAAATGCACGAATGTCAAAATGATGATGTTTCGTATTTTTAAACCAATTTAAACCCATCACGGACATGCTTAGTTTAAATTTTTAATTTTCATAAATTTATCAGATAATATGCTTAATTTATCTAACATGTTTATTTTTTAAGTTTAGTTGATAGTTGACATTACAACAGGCTAACATATTTTATTGTTTTAAAGCAACATTAAATATATATTTTTCCCTATGTTTGAAGGACAACATAAATTCATGTAAATTAGGTCGCTATTTTGTTAATTTTTACCAAACTGTCTCTTTCCAGAAAATCGTTCCAGCATGAAAATCAGTACAAAAGTGACATAAATGAGCAAAAAACTAAAAACAGTGATTTAATTTTCATAACTTTTTTCAAAAGGGATTATTCTTCCATGTCTTTTAATTCTAGAGAGTTGAGAGTCATTCCTTGTTTATTTTAGTTAAATCCTCCTTTGTGTGATTCAGTTGGCCGTATTGTTTTGAGGCGCTGTGTGTTTCAAGTTCCAACGCACGTCCATCCGTTTATTATGTATTTTTATCCCGTTGCGCATATATTATATATATTGTAAAATTGAATCGCAGTTAAGTCCGAATCACCATCTCGTTGTGTTCCTTTCCCAAACCTACAAAACCAACAAAAATAACCAAAGCCCCCCAAAAAAGGCAAAACCACAAATAACGCCATCTCTTCATTTCTTAAAAATCAGCAACATTCCATCATTCTCCTCTCACCTCTCTCTCCTCCAATTAAAAAATAATCAATCTGAAGCCATGCGGACCGAGTTCGATCGGAGCTATCGCTCCGAAATCAGGCACTCTTCATCTGGGGGCAGCGATCTACAGATTGTCAGCGCCAAGATCGACAATCTCAACCGCCCGTACACCGTCAGATCTCTTCCGCCACCGCCAGATCATTATCAATACTACCAGAAATACGAGTTGGAAGAGATGAAGAAGAAGAAGAAGAGCGGGAAAAGTGGAGGTTGCTTCAGCGATCCAGAAATGAAAAGGAAGAAAAGAGTAGCGGCCTACAAAGCGTATTCGGTTGAGGGAAAGATTAAAGGTAAGATTAGGAAAGGATGGAAGTGGATTAGAGAAAAATGTCATGAGATTGTGCATGGTTATTGATTCAGATTAATTCGATTGATTAATATTTGATTTGATTGTTGTTAATTAATTATTGAATTTAATTGGTTAATGGAGAGAGAGGAGGAGTATTTTGTAATTTTTTGTTGTTTTTCTGTTAATTAATTTGTTAATCGAACAATGGTTCGTTTGATGATTGAATTTGAATCGATCTTTTGCAGTGTGTTCATTTTTATATGCAACTATGACCCCAGGGTTGAAGCTGCTGCGTAATTAACTAGTGGTGCAAGTCTCTATCCATAATTCTTTTAAAATTAAAAATAATGGAAAAAAGAAGGAATGGAAATTAGCTACAGATTTGTTTGATGGTGAAGAGAAACAAGGGTACAGAAACAGAAGGGCGAAACATGAGCATATTTTAAACAGCGTAGGTTGGGTTGATTCGATGATACTTTGATGGAGTTTGATCTTATAAGAATTTTGATTCCCTTAAATTTGATTGTGCCCAAAATTTATATCAATGGCGACAGGCGTGATTTGGTGATAGCTTGGTGTGCCTGCAAATTTGCAGGAGCTGAACTTGTATCGTTTTACGTAGCAGGAACGACATTTTTGAATGAACGCACCAATGTTTGAAGTTAGCGGTAATGTTATGTTCGGTTACAGAATATTTCTGTTCTTACACTCATTTAAGCAATTTTAAGAGATCTTGTACGTTCATTATGCTGTATCAAAGTTGCAAAAGTACTGAATGATTCTTAGAAATGATCCTTCTCCTTGCAATGAATAAGCGAAGACGAGTACCAAAAGTTGTTTTGTTAACCTAACCATTTTCATACCCTAAACTGAATAAAACGACCCATACATCCAAAAGCACATGAATCACCTACAGAGAGTAAATAAAACGGCAATTGGATTATCATTTTATTTTATTTTAAATATAATAAGAGAATATGATTGTCGATTAAACTACAACTGACAATTTGATCACAATTTTAATGCCCTTCTCCCTTCTTTTGGCCAAAATGGCGATCAGCATTTATTCAGTCGATGAGAACAAAACTATTCCATTTCCTCACTTCAATTTTTTATTTTTCGCACGATTCTTTCAGGTAAAAGATTCCATGAAAAATGTATTTGAATTCTACACGATTTAAAATGGATAGTAGATTTACAAAATTTGTAAGAAGGTTTTCCAAGGAGAAGGAAGTGGTAGTGATGGTTCAAGTAGAAGTGGAGGTGGAGGCCAAGGAGGCGGAAATGTTGAGACCGCCATTACAGGTACGAAGAAAAAGTCATGGTTGAAGATATTTTAGGCTATTTGGACTATGCAGGGAGGGAGAAGAGAACGTTGGTGGTCGTAGAGGGCGCGGTAGTCATAGAGGTGGTCAGGAAGGTAGAGTCACACGTATTCAGCAATGTGCGCTTGTTCAGAGGGTAGAATTGTGGATTTGAATGAATGCATGGATATTGGCTTGAAAACAAAGAAGTAGCTTTCTAACATTCGTCTTGTTCCAAATGAAATGCATGTTAGCACACAACCAAGCAATCCTCTAAGTACATAAATTTTTTTTTCGTACTTATATTATATCTCTATTATTAATAATAAAACTTCATTGAATACGTTTCAACCGTGTCTTTTCAAGCTACCGAAAATGCTATTTCGTTATGTTCGCCTCTTTATCCTAATTTCATATATAAAATTATAGTTTGCAACGACTGTAATATATTTGTACGCGATGATTGTACGCGATGACTAAACCTAGGACGACATATTGTAGCTCGCAATGACCAAGCATACTCAAGGCGACAGCATGCAACATGCGAATAATAAATAAATGTTAATTTAAAGTACACGATATATATATATATATATATATATATATATATATATATATATATATATATATATATATATATATATATCGTGTACTTTAAATTAACATTTATTTATTATTCGCATTATATATGCATATATATATCGTGTACTTTAAATTAACATTTATTTATTATTCGCATTATATATGCACGCACGTGTTCATATATATATATATATATATATATATATATATATATATATATATATATGAACACGTGCGTGCATATATAATGGAAACTGCAGGATACATGAAAGTTAAGAACGATATACGAAAAGAAGGCTTCAGTAAAATTATAGTAGTACATGAAATATAAATATAGCGTTAAATACACATACACATATCGTGATGGCTATACAACTAAACAAGAGTTGATCATGAAGCACCAGAGCTCCATTATAGAGGCACGCGAATAAACTTAGATGCGAATCAGAAAAAAACGAAAGAAAAAATGAAAAAAAGCAAAAAGAAGAAGAAAAGCTCACGTTGTATGTTTAGCTGCAAATGTATACATGAAGCACTCGGAATATAAAGGATAAATGAGACACGGAAGTTATCCAAACATATATGACTCATGAAGCATGCGTACATGAATAAATACTGAACACAAATATACATGCCAGCTCACATGCATGATTCATAAACAAAGTACATATACTTGGCCTTAAATAATTCAAGGCATGTGGTAAAATCAACGTTTTAAAGAACTAACCAAACCTGGGTTCGACCACGGTTAGCTTTCGACCTTAAAGCGTTACGACCTTTAAAATGAATAACCTTATGTGTACACGTATCTGCAGTTTAACCTCAAAACCTCTAAAAAAAAACCTCTAGACCGACCTCTTTTAACTTTACAACTCTTCAAATTTGAGAAAAAATTATCGCTTCATTCGTCATTTTTTCAGATAATTAATTTAACAAATAATTTCATAAGCTTAGCTATTAAATTATTGGACCATCGTGTTAATTTTGGACAACATAACACATTATTAGTATACATTTTATGAACTATTGTTGAATTGAACCTTTTTCATCTCGAAAAATAAGAAAATTACAATTTTACGCTAAAAAGGTGTTATAGAAATATTCCAATTAATATTTGTTATGAAATATTTAAAAATAATTGTTTTATATTTTAATATACTGATTATAATTGGATAAATTTTAACATTAATTGAAATAATTTACATTTAAATCTATAAAATCAAACGATCCATGCGATTCTCATGGTTTGACCGGTTGAACTGCTAAAGCCTTTGACCTTACACCAACACAGTTTGATTTAAGGTTCGGTCTTCGAAACTATGGTTAAAATAATACACGATGAGGTAGGGACATGTCTAAGCATGACATAGGCATAAACATATAACACGAGGGCATGTATATTATTAAACGCAAAGGCATGCTACAGTATGTGTATTAATCATAGAGGCATTAATTTCTGCAATGCTAAGGTAATCTTTTTTTGTATTTGTATCCTTTATTTAAGTCAGTATTTCAGAGCATTCGCTTAAGTCTAGAATCCTAAGCGCCAAGGAAAAACCAGGAATTAAGAATAAACAATATGTGATAAGCTGTGAGCCTATAGCCAACAATATTGTTATCTTACATAGATAGAATCATGTAGCAGCAGAAAAGATATCTTGGTTAATTTTAGAAGCCAGGTAAGAGCTGCACTACTAAATATTATAAAATAAGCACATTTTTATGTTTCTTTAATTCAATATAAAGAGGTTGTACTTTACATGAAAAAATGTTGGCAACTGCAAATTTTATGTGAATCAAATAATGTATATCAAGTTTTTGAATTTTGAGGTGCTTAACCGTAAAATAGTCGAGGAATTGAAGAGTAATGAAAATGCAAATGCAAATATTTATATATTATTCAGTAAATTCATGGATCTAATCAATATGGCGATATATTCATTGACGATAAATGAATACCAGCTTTCGAAATGAAAAAAAATTATATGAGCTTGATGCAAATAGTAAAAAAGAAAGAGAGAAGCTTGATATTATTCATTATATGTATTTGAATGTTAAACCATGAGCGTGAATTAAGGAGAAACCAGAGAAAACTTAGAATTAATGAGAGGATAATGATTTTTTTTTTAAAATGGTACTTTATATACAACAAATCATCGGGACAACATATCACATGTCAATAAACGTTCGAAAGCAAGTTTCGAACTTGTGACCTCTTGCACCAAAGACGAATCAATTAACCACTTGGACAATGAATTTTATGTAAAAGGTAGCTATACTTGGCATAGATGGCTTTTATTTAGTAAAGGAAAACCTTAAAATGTAATTTAATTGAGATGAATGTTTTGTGGAGAATAAATGGGAAAGATATATAAGTATAGTTGAGAATATATGATAAATGAGAATTCCTGAGAAGGAAAGAGGAGTTGACACTTTACATCACAAGTTTATGAGAGAAAAGCGACTGAATTTTAGAAAATGTATGAATGCTCTACCAAAAATTTTCATTGCTATAACTGAAATAAATACGCATCTAAGTAACTTTCCTTATAGCAGGTCTAATTTTATAAAATTATCCATGTTGGCTCTAAAAATTAAAAGCTACAGCAGGTCTTACTGACTTAGAAAACTCCATATATATACACATAGTAGAAACTTCTCTTCAATTCACTCAAGTCAAAATTCAAGGGTACCATTTGTCTTTCTTTCTGTTTTCATACAAATTTTCTATTATCTGTCTTTAATATCATTTTTTTTCATTTTAGGACAAATTTTGTTATTTCTTTACTCCTGAATATTTATTTGTTTCAGCAGTATAAAATTATTAATATTCTGTTAATATTTATTTGTTCCAGCCATACAAAATTAATTGATATTTTCTCCTCCTGCATTGACCCTTAAACTACTTAATATTATAGCATTGGTGTACAGTAACAATTCAATATATATATATAAACTGGTATTATATTAAAGTTCAACCTCAAAGGAAAAGTTAAAAATATATTCACTTGTAAACACATAGAATTTAATTTTTAAATTTTGGTTTTTTATTTCTTAAATTTGAAAAGTTATGTTCTTATTATGTGCAGAATTTAATTCTCATATACAGCTACTATGTTAACATTATTTGTGCTTGCATAAATATTTCTGTTACTGGAAAAGGCACATTTATGAAAATAGGTTACACTTTTTAGCTTCAGCTGTTACATGAATCCATTATTCAACTATGGCAGAGTAATTTTATTAGATTCATAATTAACTAACTACAGCCGAACTCGATATCGTCTGTTTTGATGAGAAGTATATCATGTTTAAATGCATAAGTTTATATTCATGGTTTACTATGTATGAAATTTTATGTCATGTATAGTGAAATCTGCTTGATGTACTTCTTTGTCAGATAGTTGATGGTTTTTGGATTACTTTCAAACTTACTGCTTTCTCTTAATGCTTTCTTCTATATCTATTATCTATATTATTGCTCTGTGAGAACAAGGCTGGTGCTTTCATACTCAAACCAGGGTATTGATACATTTTAGGGTTAACATTTTGGTGCTTTCACTGAGAATCCAACTTAGGGTTCAGATCTAGCTATCTACTTTGGATCGCATAGGTCCAAAAGTTATATCCTCAAAATTTTCCTTAAAGATCTACCTCTTGGAATCAATGGCTCTTGAAAGAAGTAGAACTGCCTTTGGAAGTTCCATAGAGGCAATGATAGCTAGAGAAGATGTTAATCCTCAATGGTGCTAACTTAGGAAATCAGGCGCCAACATCCTCCAGTTAGCGTGATGTCGTTACTAGGGATGAGTTGAATAAGATGGTTGACGAGATCAACCAAAGAGTGGAAAGTTGCCAAAAGGCTTGGATGGAGAAGCTTAACACCCATTTAACTTTACTATTAATTCGACTCCAAGAACTATGCCTGAAGACGCGGCTACTATAGAACAAGAAAATTCTTCCATTTCTGGTCTAAATAGAAGAAACGGAAAATAGCCAAAAAAGGGTGATAACAAGAACTATGAGACGCAACATGGAAGGAAACACGAGTACCCCGCTCGCTGCATGGCAACCAATGCTGCACTTGAATCAATGGGGAAATATCCCGCAAGATGATATAGGTATGGATCTCTCCGACTCAAAAGATGGAGAACAAGACAACCAGTTGGAAGAGAATGTCAACGCATTCGACGATGCTAGAAACATCCAAACTGTCCTAATCAGGCCAACTGCAATCCCACGGGATCCCACATGAGTAGCTCTCCCAAAGACAGGAGAGCCTAGGCTTCAACCCCCTCGCTAAGACCGTTTGCAAAGCCAAACACTTGGTGTAGTGACTGATTATCGCTCTTAAGATTACCGGACATCAGAGGCATACATAGTAGACATGGTCAAACGATTAATAAGCAAGAGTAAAAAAAAAAGGAGATGATGAATGGGGATATGCACCAAGTCGAACTCCCATTACCGATGAAATCTCAAATGAGAAGTATCTGGAAAAATTCACAATGCCAATCATTCCATCCTACGATGGGACAAAGGACCCAAAACCCCATTTATACAAGTACAGTTGGTACATGGTTGGAGCTAATGCCCCTATAGTTGTTCAGTGCAGGTGTTTTTCTATCTTTTTGGAAGTAATTGCGTCTATGTGGTTCTACGAGCTTCCACCAAGATCTACCTCTACTTTTGACCAATTAGCAACAAGATTCCTCAATCAGTTCAGGCTCCATACTACATAACCGAAAGATGTCATGTCCCTATCCGGACTGTTTCAGGGACGCAAAAGAATCACTGAAATCTTTCATGAACCGGCTCAATATCGTAGCGATGGAAGTAAGCAACCCCAACGAGGACATGGTTTTTATAGCATTAGTCCGTGCCATTAACTCATTCAGAAAGTGGATTTAGATGAAGCAACCTACCATAAGGAAGGACTTCAATTGTAAAGCAAGTCAATACTCAAGATTGGAGGAAGCGTAAAAGCTAAAAAGAAAGTCTACTAGTGTGCAACCGATTAACATCGAAAAGAGCAATGTAGCAACGAACCAAAACGCGCACGCTTCTGGAGCTGCTGAAGGAATCACAGTGAAAGATGGAAATCAAAAGAGAGGAAAAAAAAAATCAAAACTCCAATAAAAGAAATGGTAACGGCAACAATAAAAGGATTAATGGGTTCAGGCCCGAAGACTATAACCCTCTCAATGACACTCCAGAAAATATTTACCTCATAACACAGGGGACCGAGGAATACAAAAAACCCCTAGGAAGGAAGCAAATGAGCAGCAAATATGCTTAGGAAAGTTCTACCACTTCCACGTGATTCATGGTCATAACACAAATGAATGCCGTCATTTGAAGAATCTCATTGAAGAATTGATTCGAGAAAAACAAACTCTAGCAATACGTGAGAAAATCACAGAACCGTAATCAACATGCGGCTCCTCAGCCTCCTAGAGAACGAATGAATCAAGCCGGAACTAGTGAAGGGTCCAAATGAGCTAACCAAAGACTTATTATTGAAATAATATCTGGAGGATCATACCCCACAGAAAGAAGTTGGGAGAGATGGAGCGGTATGTAAGATCATTGAAGCATGCTCCAAAGGAATCATGTCTCACAATATAAGATGAAACTCTAGCGAAGCTGCATAAATCTTGAGCGAGGACATAGTGTTTCAAAATCGAGACACCAAAGGGATCAAAGCCTCGACTCTCGATCCAATGGTGGTAATAGCGGGAATCAGTCTCACTGTTGTTCGACGAGTGTTGGTCGATAGTGGAAGCTATGTTAATATACTTTTCAAACGTAATTTTGATCAAAAGAAGATTGGCATGAAAAACGTGTCCTCATCCCAAACGAAGATCCAAGGGTTTACTAGCAAAACCCAAGCAACTTGTGGCTAACTAAATTCTATATTAATTGAAACTGAATGTAGATTTAATGTAATAACGTTAAGGCTAACTAAATTAGCGAATTTCAAATTATGAAAACCAATTACAATAAATGTTAGAAAAGTAATTTTAAATGGTCATTGTTGAAATTATACGTTACCTCAATGATTATTAAAAGGGTAACGGAGATGAATGAAAATTTAATAGAAACAATGCAAATTTAAGGTTAATGATTGATGAACTTGCATAAAATTCCAATTATAGAAAATAATCTAAATGTATGTTTGGCTATAAATTGTACACAAGAAAATAAATGGATTAAGAATATAAATAGTAAATAGTGTACATACTTGGCAAATATAACTAAATAGTATGGAATGAAGCATGCATTAATGAAATAACTACGAACCAATGAATGTATTTAAGTTGTAAAAGTCATAATTGATTGTATTAAATAAACTGGGAATTAAATTCAAATGTTATGTTAATTGAGAAATAGTATGTAATAAATTGCAATGTGATTGAATCAAGGCTAGGTAAGTAATTTTAATAAATTGTAGTTGATATTTAAGTATGAATGTGAGAAAATTTGACATTTAGTGATAATTGTTAAAATTTACCCATTCATCTAATTTGCTTAATTAGAGCTAAGTTAATGACAACATTTGTGTTAATAATAGCTTGTAAGTGGAAGTAAATGTTAAATGGTAACAATTATTTTGGTTAACCATTTATTTAGTGTATTAAAGTATAACTGGTAACCGATTGCAATAAATATAAATAAATTATGACGTTAATGTTAATATAAAGTAATATTTGAAAATAATGTCAATTTCATTTATAATATGACAATTGGCTAATTTAAAGAATTGAAAGCTAGATTTATTTATTTAATTGAAAAGAAAAACTTTCAATAATTGAATTTATTGTGAATAAATGAAATATAACAGTTAAATTTTACGTTAAAGGAAATGTAGAGGAAATCTAAGAAAAAATAGGGATATTAATGCAATATGATATAGACCATGATAATTGTACCGTAAATTGAAATTTGATTGAATAGCTAAATTTATGCATACCCAATTTATTGAAACAGATGGTAAAGTTTAATTGATTGAAATCAGCAAATTGGAAAATAAATTCAATTGATGAAATAATACGTAGTAAAATGTAATTTGACATAATCAATGTTAGGTAAAAAATTTATTTTTGTCAATTGATAATAGGGTATGAATGGGAGTAGATTTGGCTTATTGTGATGACTGTTAATTGTTTACCTATGTATATAATTTAGTGAATTAGATCTAAATCCATTGAAATAAACGTAATTAATCACTACGTTGATATAAAATTTAGTTGATTACTGGAAAATATTAGGGAATTGGATTTACAGTAATGTAAAATGTACCCATAAGATAATGATTGACTGAATTTAAAAGAATGGAAAGTAAGATTTTTAATTTAATTGAAGTGTAGAAAAATTCAATAATTGGATTTATGGCAAATAAATGAAATTTAACACTTAATTATTACGTTAATAGAAAGTTAGATGGAATGTAAGAATATTATGATAGTTTGCAAATTCAATGAAAATTTTTGTCCGTTAGAGAATAGTGAATTGAATAATAGATATGAAACGAAATAATTATACCATAAGAAGAATGTATTGAAAATAAATGGAAAGCTAATTTCATTGAAAATTTTGGAAGATTTAATGTATAATCTATAAACAATTGAAATAGAAGTTAAAGCTTTGAAAGTGTGGAATTTGCAACATCTAATCCATATGAGGAATCTTTAACTTAAAAGGAAAGAGAAGTTATTTGAAATTTATGACATTTAATATAAGAAACGTACATTTTTGGATTAAATAGAAAGAGCATTTTTAATGAAAATAAAAGAACAGTTTGAGAAAAATAAAATGAACGTTTCATTTTAAAGATAAGTAAAAAAAATTTAAAAAAAGGAAAAATTTGAATTTTGAAACAACATTTGACATTCATTTTATAACAATCAGAGACAGTATAGAAGTGATTATAATGCTAACCTTATATTTTAAAGTAAATTAAATATTTTGAATCGTGATTGTGCGCTGAGAAAAACGCCGTTTTCAAAATTTGAATTTCCAGTCTTATCTTTTATTGTGTGCAGCGGTGGTCCCCAGTGGAATTAATTGGAGTGTTACATTTTATTTAATGTGTGTTAATAAAATTAGATTGGGTATTAATAAGGTGTATATTTAGGGTTAATAAAATATGTTAAAATGAATTTTTTTAGTATATTTGATTTGTGATTTCTATGTACATACTACATTCTCAAATTTAAATCTGTCGCTTTCATTTATTTTATTTTATTACCACTTTCTTTCATTAAATATATTCCTCTTTTGGTCTTCCAGTAAGTTTTATTTATTTACACGCGAGCCTTGCCTTGAAATATTTCATTTGTGAATGTAGATTTAATTTCATTAGAGTAAAGAATAGAATAATTTGTTAAAAAAAGGAAATATACATTTATTTGAACGCTGTTTTAGCATACATATTGATTTCAAGAATAGGAATATATTTTAAGTAAGTTATTTATTACGGTGGTGTAAAACAACAAATTTATAAACATGTTTAAATGACTTAAGGAAACAATTATCCTATTTCTCGTCCATTTTGGTTTATCTATTTTGAAATTTAACTTTGTTATTAATTGCAATTAATGTAATGGAAAGATTTCGATTAAAAGGAAAGAAAACTTTGATTGCAATTAATAGATTTAATAAAAGAAACGTATGTTTTGTGTTAAACAGAAATGGTGCTTTAATGGAAATAAAAGAATTGAACGTTCTCATTTTTAAGGTAGGTATAATTTTATTAACCGTGCGTTGATAAAAATTTGTATGTGTACAAATTGAGTATTATTTGAGTGAATGAAATTAATTTGGTTACGTTTCGAAAGAAATTGAATTTCAAAATGTGTATGTGGTCCCTTCATTTATTTATTTATGTATTGCATGTACGTTTTAAAATAGTTACCTCATTATTACAACTTGGTCCGTTCATTTCTCCTTCGGTTTAATACCTAGGCCTAAGCTTTTAGGCTATATTTGATTCTTTCCATCTCATTTTTTGTTATAAATTTTTTTATTTTCCTTTGGTTTGCAAATTTTCTCATTCCTACATACATTTCCTTATGCATTATCAATGCCTAAAGCATTTAAAACTAAACGTGCATTTTGTCCCTCCACCTTTATTTCCTTATTATTAAATAATCTATAATTTTATTTCTTCATTTGCATTTTATTTCTTCTATCACCTCATATTCATTTAGTTCACATCTTTCAATACTACGTTTTAGGGCTGTTCATATTTTACTTTATTTCAATTCCTAGTTTGTTTGTTTATACCTTATTAGCTTTTCATTTGTTTCCATCTTCATTCCTTTAGTCATATTTCATTTTCTAATCTCATCTTCTATAGCTTCATTTTCCAAATAAAACTTCCATCTCATTTTTTCTCTCTTCGCCTTCATCCTTCCGTTTTCATTTTTTCTTCTTTAAATCTTCTTCTCTTTTTTTACTTCATTCTTTGTCCTTTTGTTTCTTCTTCTTCAAATCTTCTTCTTTTTGAAAGCTTCCTTTTCTTTTTCAATTCTTCATCTTCTTTAAATTTTCTTCTTCTTTTACAAACATTCTTCTTTTTTTCAAATCTTTTTCTTTAAATCCAGATCTATAACAACTTCTCTATCTCTTCCAAAACATTCTAAAAAAAAAAATAAGATAGAAGGAAACAACTCAAAAGGAGGAAGTAGTAGCGGATCCAAATCCGACTAGAAAAGGGAAATCCAGAAGGTGAGTGTTTAAACTCACTCACGAAATACTAAAATTTTATTGCAAGTTAAACTAGGTCATACAGTGATAAATTTTTTATTGTTGGTTTGGAATATTTATTAATATTTAATTTGAATAGCTAAATTCCAATATGTGATGACTAATAATTACTGTGACATATTATTGAATTGGTTGATTTGTTGAATTGATTGATTTGAATGTTGATTGTATGTCGTGATGGATGCTATTGTGATTGAATGATATTTGTTCATTTATTTGATATACCTTTTTTATCACCTTATAGTTTATTGTAATTATTTAAATTTCATATTGATTATTTGCACACCGAATAAGGATACAAACCCATGAATTTCAAGTATTTACATCAGAGAAAAAATAGTATGTTTAGATTTACTATTTGAACCATAAAAATGATTTTGGGAAGTAAACCGTCGTTACCTTACTTGAAAGTTTTCAAAATTAAATTTTGAAACATTGGGAAGTTTCCAAAAAAAAGTGAATATTGAAGCTTTGGAACATTTTTATAAATCAAATCTCTAAAACTATGAAATTTAACTGGGAATTATTCTATAAATTTGTAATTTACTAGAATGGATCTATTGTGAAATCCATTTTATTTTGAATGTGGAAGCAATAACATTTCCAGAAATTTGAACCTTCAAAAATGTAGTTATCTACATTCCTTATTTCATATACTTTTGATTTAATTTGCATAAGAATTTTAGTTCTGACTCGAGTGTATTATTTTCCTTTATGCTCGGGTCAGCCTGAGTTTTTTAGCATTGAAGACTATTTTTGGTGGATGAAGACGAAGATTCAGTATATTATTGCTATTTATTATTCCACTACATTCTGTGTTCCGCTACATTATTTGGTTATTTATGATATATGTATAACTCTGATTTGAATTTGTAAAAGTGTAATGACATGTTATTTGTAAAACAGCTTCATGGACTGTTTATTTGATTATTATATTTTGTCGTTACGCTGCGAGATTCTGTATTTTTTTTCTCTTTCCTTTTTCTTTTTTTCCTTAGTTACCCCATTAACAATCCTCCCTTTTGAATGGTTTGATTCTGACATGTGTGTTTATTGTCGATTTGAACTATCCAAAAAGGTGGGACGTTACAGTATGATGTACTTCTTTGTCAGATAGTTGATGGTTTTTGGATTACTTTCAAACTTACTGCTATCTCTTAATGCTTTCTTCTATATCTATTATCTATATTATTGCTCTGTGAGAGCAAGGCTAGTGCTTTCGTACTCAAACCAGGGTGTTGATACATTTTAGGGTTAACATTTTGGTGCTTTCACTGAGAATCCAACTTAGGGTTCAGATCTAGCTATCTACTTTGGATCGCATAGGTCCAAAAGTTAGATCCTTAATCTTTGCCTTAAAGATCTACCTCTTGGAATCAATGGCTCTTGAAAGAAGTAGAACTGCCATTGGAAGTTCCATAGAGGCAATGATAGCTGGAGAAGATGTTAATCCTCAATGGTGCTAACTTAGGAAATCAGGCGCCAGCATCCTCTAGTTAGCGTGATGTCGTTACTAGGGATGAGTTGAATAAGATGGTTGACGAGATCAACCAAAGAGTGGAAAGTTGCCAAAAGGTTCGGATGGAGAAGCTTAACACCCATTTAACTTTACTATCAATTCGACTCCAAGAACTATGCCTGAAGACGCGGCTACTATAGAACAAAAAAATTCTTCTATTTCTGGTCTAAACAGAAGAAACGGAAAATAGCCAAAAAAGGGTGATAACAAGAACTATGAGACACAACATGGAAAGAAACACGAGTACCCCGCTCGCTGCATGGCAACCAATTCTGAACTTGAATCAAGGGGGAAATACCCCGCAAGAAGATATAGCTATGGATCTCTCCGACTCAAAAGATGGAGAACGAGACAACCAGTTGGAAGAGAATGTCAACGCATTCGACGATGCTAGAAACATCCAAACTATCCTAATCAGACCAACTGCAATCTCACGGGATCCCACATGAGTAGCTCTCCTAAAGACAGGAGAGCCTAGGCTTCAACCCACTCGCCAAGACCGTTTGCAAAGCCAAACACTTGGTGTAGTGACTGATTATCGCTCTTAAGATTACCAGACATCAGAGGCATACATAGTAGACATGGTCAAACGATTAATGGACAAGAGTAAAAAAAAGGAGATGATGAATGAGGATCTCCACCAAGTCGAACTCCCATTACCGATTGAAATCCCAAATGAGAAGTACCTGGAAAAATTCACAATGCCAATCATTCCATCCTACGATGGGATAAAGGACCCAAAACCCCATTTATACAAGTACAGTTGGTACATGGTTGGAGCTAATGCCCCTAAAGTTGTTCAGTGCAGGTGTTTTTCTATCTTTTCGGAAGTAATTGCGTCTATGTGGTTCTACGAGCTTCCACCGAGATCTACCTCTACTTTTGACCAATTAGCAACAAGATTCCTCAATCAGTTCAGGCTCCATACTACATAACCGAAAGATGTCATGTCCCTATCCGGACCGTTTCAGGGACACAAAAGAATTACCGAAATCTTTCATGAACCGGCTCAATATCGTAGCGATGGAAGTAAGCAACCCCAATGTGGACATGGTTTTTATAGCATTAGTCCGTGCCATTAACTCATTCAGAAAGTGGATTTAGATGAAGCAACCTACCACAAGGAGGGACTTCAATTGTAAAGCAACTCAATACTCAAGATTGGAGGAAGCGCAAAAGCTAAAAAGGAAGTCTACTAGTGTGCAACCGATTAACATCGAAAAGAGCAATGTAGCAATGAACCAAAACGCACACGCTTCTGGAGCTGCTGAAGGAATCACAGTGAAAGATGGAAATCAAAAGAGAGAAAAAAAAATCAAAACTCCAATAAAAGAAATGGTAACGACAACAATAGAAGGATTAATGGGTTCAGGCCCAAAGACTATAACCCTCTCAATGACACTCCAGAAAATATTTACCTCATAACACAGGGGACCGAGGAATACAAAAACCCCTTAGGAAGGAAGCAAATGAGCAGCAAATATGCTTAGGAAAGTTCTACCACTTCCACGAGATTCATGGTCATAACACAAATGAATGCCGCCATTTGAAGAATCTCATTGAAGAATTGATCCGAGAAAAACAAACTCCAGCAGTACGTGAGAAAATCACAGAACCCTAATCAACATGCGGCTCCTCCGCCTCCTAGAGAACGAATGAATCAAGCCGGAACTAGTGATGAAGGGTCCAAACGAGCTAACCAAAGACTTATTATTGAAATAATATCTGGCGGACCATACCCCACAGAAAGAAGTTGGGAGAGATGGAGCGGTATGTAAGATCATTGAAGCATACTCCGAAGGAATCATGTCTCACAATATAAGATGGAACTCTAGCGAAGCTGCATAAATATTGAGCGAGGACATAGTGTTTCAAAATCGAGACACCAAAGGGATCGAACCCTCGACTCTCGATCCAATGGTGGTAACAGCGGGAATCAGTTTCACTGTTGATCGACGAGTGTTGGTCGATAGTGGAAGCTCTGTTAATATACTTTTATAACATACTTTTGATCAAAAGAAGATCGGCATGAAAAACGTGTCCTCATCCCAAACGAAGATCCAAGGGTTTACTAGCAAACCCAAGGAACTTGTGGGAACAATCGACCTGCCAATGGGACTTGGAAAGGGTGATCGAAGAGACCCTCAATCATACTTTCGTAATCAAGAACGAAATGTCTGCATAGAATGCCTTCTTGGGACGACCCGCTCTAGCAGATTTCAGAATAGCTCTGGCCCAATGGTTTCAATCATGAAGTTCCCTACTGCAAATGGAATCGGAGTGGTGAAAGGAGGCAGTGCGTCACCAGAGAATGTTACATTGCAGAGTTATGTAAATTCAGAAGAAGGGAAAAAGGATAGGATGTGGGGAGAACTCTCCACATCTATGAACCTTCTGAATAGCAACCACAGAGCCACCCCTAGCTTGGGGACCATAGCCGATTCGACAAGGCTTTGGATCCTAGAAAGAAGATCCAAGGGATGAATGGGAAGCATCGGCAGAATTGACGGTGTCTGTCCTAGTCGATATGGACGATCCAACTAAAATCTTGAAAATTGGATCACACTTAGGAAACAAGATGTGGTTGGAACTTACTAAATTTATTCATGCTAACTTGGATGTGTTCACATGGACGCACTACGATATGTGTGGGGTTTCACTAGAAATTGCATGTCACACACTTAACATTGACCCCAAGTTCACACCAGTAAAGCAAAGGAGGCGCAACTGGATCCTGAATAGTCCAAGGCGTTGAGGGAACAGGTGGACAAGTTAATGGCCAATGGTTTTATCCATAATGCAACCTATCTTGAGCAGGTACCTTACCCGGTCTTAGTCGAAAAGTCCAACGGGAAGTGGCGAACCTATATCAATTACTCGGACTTAAACAAAACTTACCTAAAAGACAGCTTCCTTCTCCCTAGTATAGATTAGCTTATGGATGAAATGGCAGGATACGAGCTACTACCATTCACGGATGCGTACTCCTAGTACAACCAAATCCTGGTGAATGAACCTGATCGAAAAAACACCAGCTTCATCATCGACCTAGGCCTATACTGCTAAAAGGTAATGCCATTCGGTTTGAAGAATGCCAGGGCAACTTATCAAAGGTTGGTAAATACCATGTTTAAGCGTCAAATCATAAAAACTATGGAGGTTTACATGGACGACATGTTGGTTAAATCATGAGAAGCTACCAACCACATGGATAATCTCGCTGAAATGTTCGAAATACTTCGAAAGTATGAAATGAAACTCAATCCACTCAAATGTTACTTCGGAGTAGCCTTCGGGATATTCTTAAGATTCATCGTAAATTCCATGGGCATTAAAGCAAATCCATAACAAATAACGGCACTACGAGAAGTCCAAACTCTAAAAAATAAGAAGGAACTGCAAAGCCTAAATGGAAAGGCCACATCACTAAGTCGATTTATCTCGAAGCTACCAACAAGTGTAT
Source organism: Allium cepa (assembly GCA_030765085.1). NCBI lineage: Eukaryota > Viridiplantae > Streptophyta > Magnoliopsida > Asparagales > Amaryllidaceae > Allium > Allium cepa. The sequence continues at coordinate 237,441,887 of CM060932.1, read as the reverse complement.
ACCGTTCTTTGATGCATTGAAGAAAGGAATAAAGAACTTCAAATGGAGTGAAGCTTGTCAAACAGCATTCGAAGAATTGCCGTGGCACATGGAAGTCCCCGCCAATCCCATCAAAGCATGTGGATGGAGAAGACCTGTTCATTTACTTAGCGATTTTGCCTCATGCATTAAGCGTCGCATGTGCGTAAAGAAGCAAAAATCCAGCATCCCGTGTGTAACATCAACAAGTTGTTCACCGGAGCCGAGAAAAATTACCCAAAACTAGAAAAACTAGTGTATCATCTCTTGATCGCATCTAGGAAATTACGACCATATTTTCAGGCTCATCCAATCAAAGTACCGACTGATCAGCCCCTGAATCAAGTGTTGTATTGGCCTGAAACTTCTGGACAACTTATCAAGCGGAATATAGAACTGAGTCAATATGATATCACATACCACCCAAGAAAGGCCATCAATGGGCAAGCGTTAGCAGACTTCATCGTCGAATTAACTATATGAAATGAGAGGAAGAAACACAGCTGGAAGTGGACACACAATGGAGACTCTATGTCGATGGCACATCTAACAACCTCTGTTTGTGAGAAAGAGTAGTGCTTGAAACCCCCAAAGGACAAGCCATTTTCTACGCTTGTGCTTGAATTCTCTGCTATAAATAATGAAGTGGAATATGAAGCATTGATAGCGGGACTAAAAGTTGTGAAGGAGCTCAAGATAAAATCTGTTTACATCAATAGTTACTTCCAACTAGTTGTCTGCCAAGTTAAAGGGGAATACCAAGCTCGCGGGGAGAATCTTGCTCCGTATCTGTCTAGAGTGCAAGAGCTGCTTAGCGACATCGAACATTATACCATAACTCACCTTCCACGAGAGCAAAAGCCAAGGCGGATTGTTTGGCCAAACTGGCAAGCCCCGGAGAAGCTCAGTCATTGGGGCTAGTCCCAATTGAAACTCTAACCACCCCGAACACAGATGAAATGGACGTTGACTGGATCCTCAAGATAATCGTCGAACCATAAACGTGGGTGACACCCGATAAATGATTATTTACTTGTAGGGACCCCTCCAACTAACCGGAATCAATGAAAAAAGCTTCTCCGAAAGGCACTATGATTCATGATACAAGACATACTCTATCGAAGGGGATTCTCAACCCCCCTTCTTAGATGTCTCTGATGACGAAGCCAGACGAATACTAAAGAAAGTGCATGAAAGAAAATGCGGAGACCACACTGGGGTGCAGACTCTTGGAAAGAAAGTCCTTCGGTACGGATATTTCTGGCGAATAATAAATGGCAACACTGCAGACTACGCCAGAGGATGTGACCGTTGCTAAAGATTTAGCAAAGTTAAAAGAACTCCATCAATAGAGGTAACACAAATGGTCAGTCTATGGCCATTTGCAATATGAGGAATCGATTTGATCGGCATCCTGCCCCTAGCAAAAGGAGGGGTCAAATATGCTATAGTAGTCGTTTATTATTTCACGAAATGGGCCAAAGCGGAACCGCTGGCCATCATAACCCTGAAGAAAGTCATTAATTTTGTTACTAAAAACATTATTTGTAGGTTTGGTGCCATAGAAAATCATAACTGATAATGGAAATCAATTCGAAAGCACCGAGTTTAAAGACTTCTGCAAATGCTTCCGAATTGACAAGAGCTTCTTCACGGTAGCTCATCCGCAAGCAAATAGGCACGTGGAAGTAATAATAAGATCATCAAGTCCACTAAAAGTAACTAAATAAAGAAAAAGGAAATTGGATTGATGAACTTCCACTTGCACTATGGGATTGCAAACTACCCACAAAGTGGCAACCGACCACATTCCGTTCGCTCTGGAATATGGATCAAAAGAAATGATTCATGTTGAATTAGAAGTCCCCTCGCACTGAAGGCAAAATTTAATCAAAATCAAAACAAGCAGCTCCTACTCGAATCACTAGATATGATTGATGACAGAAGGGAAGAAGTCAAGTTGAGAACTGCTGCCCACCAAAAAAGGGTCGCATAATACCTCAACTCCAAAGTTCATAACCAAACCTTCGAAGTAGGTGATCTCATACTCAAATGAGTCTACCTCGTCCTGGGGAACTTCGAACCGAACTGGGAAGGATCATATATCATCAATCAACAGCTAAGAGAAAGAACTTTCAAGCTAACAACCGTTGACGGAATTCGAATTCCCAAGGCATGGAATAGAGAATCGCTCCGCCGTTACTTCATCTGAAAACTACCTTATGCATTCTCTATTTTTCAGCAAATAAGTCATCGCGGGATGCTGGAGGCATTGTAAATAAGCAAAAATCTGCCTTGGTTTCCTTAATAAAAATTGATTCGCTTTTTGAACCCAAAAAACTATGTTCATAATAATTACCTGCCAGGTTGAAGGAAGCAAATCGACTTAAACTGTTGGATCAGCGGAACCCAAAATTCGCCTTCTAAAAACAAGTGTAGCCCTAGAAACATTGGAAACGCTAAAACATACACTCCTCACGTCGCTCGAAGCTAGGCAACACTAAGGAATATTAAAAGCTGCTCATCCAATAAGACGTGCAATAACTTTAGAAACACAAACCGCTCACGTTACCCGAGGACAGGCATCACTGGGAGTATTAAAAGCTATGCACCTTATAAGTTACGCACTAACTTTTTAACATAAACTCCTCACATTGCCCGAAGACAGGCAACATCGAGGAGTACTAAAACTGTTTCAGACCTATGGGTCATGTCAGTTCCAAAAAGCCTCGCATTAACTCTCGAAGCCATAAAATCCACTCCTAAAATGTAAATTCCTCGCGTCAACCGAAGATAGGAAAAATTGAGGAGCATCGCCATGAAGTCACGCTATTAAAACATAAACTCTTCACATTGCCCAAAGATAGGCAACACCGAGGAACATCGCCATGAAATCATGCTCCTAAAACATAAATTCCTCATATTGCCCAAAGATAGACAACATTGAGGAGCATCAGAATAGTTCAGAATCGATAGGACATATTGATCCTAAAATCTGCACATCCCATAAGCCACACACACTTTCAAGTCCTGGAATTGCCTCGGTAATACCAGGAAACTAATCCATATCTTTACTACTAATAATGATAATTCAATGAACTAAAAATCAACCGTGTCTTTTTGAAATCCCGAAATGCCCTTTGCATCACCAAAAGTTCAAAATGCCTTTGAATTTTTTCAATTATTATGCAATCGACTTGACTTTACTTACCCTCCCCACCTGAACTCAATTTTATTGGATCTGCATGGATTGACAACCTTATGCTTCCTCTCTTGGCTTATATACACTGCTAATTAAGATATTTTTGATGATGTGGGACTATTTAAAATTAAGTTATTTCTACGTACAACTACTTTATATTAAGAAAATCAGTGATCAGTAGTAGAAATCTTCAGATTCTATGTCATAATAATTAGCATAAGTCTACAAAATTGAATTCACATATGACATGTATCACAATGATTAGCAACAATCGTATCAAGTACTGAATGTAGACACTACAATATTAAGCAGAGGGTGTTTAGGTGAACATAGACGCTTCACATTTCACAATGAAACTCTAAAGGCAATTTTGGAGAAATTTGTACTGTTGTTGTAATAAAGATTATGGTAATTATTGTGTTAACAAAAATTCCATGTGAAGAACAAGGATATCCTTAAATTTCTTGATGGTATCTATGTCAGTGAGAAGGGAACAATGGCAAAAGAGTAATGTCTGGAGACTTCCTCGATTTAAAAGATCAATTGAGTTACTTTAGTTGATGTTATGGTGCTACTTTTAGTGTTCCAAAGTAAAATATATTTGAAACCAATTTTGTTCGTTTATCGTGTCATGTTTTTAACTATTTATGTTTCTACAGATGATATTTTGCTTAATGTTAAGACTGGTTCGGATGCATTGTTTCGTAACATGTCACAAGTACTTTAGTCGATGGCATGCTGTAGTGTTAATATTTTTATCAGTGTCTCACTTGAGCAAAAGTCTTTAATCTGCCTTTAACTTATAGAAATAGCATGATTCAACCCACTCCTATTGTTGGAAGCAATGGGCACAACTTCAACAAAATCGGAGTGTTACAAACTAGCAGGAAACTCCAACCGTTGACACTCGATGGCTAACTATTACATTAAACGTTGATAACATGTAACTGCCTATAGTTAACTTATATGGTGTGCATATTTCAAATGCATATGTTGCATACTTACCAGAGTATCGCAAATAAACTTGGAATATGTGCTACAGTGATAAAACTTCTGAAAGAAGAAAAATCAAGCCGTGATTTAATCAAATTTCAAGTGTTAATATGTAAACCATTTAAACCCCGAGTTACCAGTCATTTGTCAATTGTTCGAAGTTAACATCCCTATGAACTGGGGGGAATACACCAGCACTTCAGTAAAAATACTTAAAAACAATAATTTCACATGTTCCGTTACTCCAAATAAATAATTGTTACTCCAAACAAAGAATTTTGGCAGTAATCATAGAACTAGATAAGTGCAAACAAAACAAGCATAGGTGCACATAACATGTATGAACAGATAAGTAAGAGTATATTCAAAATATTAACGATGTATTGCTTATAACTTTCTTTTGTACAAGGTCAAAACTTAGAGGTCGTACCCACACAACATCGGCCAATAAAACAAAATACAGACCCACAGCGAAAACACTTAGTGCAGACTCTGCACTTGAAAAAACAACTCAAAATGAATCAAAATCAGATCGATTGCCACCCAAAATTCTCAGTGCTTCTTTCCACCTCTCCCTTTCTGCCCTTTGTTCGAAGTTTTTGCCTCGCCTCGAGACTGGTGTTGCTGCCAGTAATGTCAACAATCTCCTCTACGTTAATGTCTTCCTTATGCTTAACAACTTTCTCAAAAGATTCGCTCTTCGTTTAGCACTTCCATAACTTGTGGGAGCTCTTGAAGGCCTTGATTGCTTCAACCTTCTCCTTTTTGACAACAACCGGCTATTCCTGAGATCTATGTGGCTGCTTAGTTTAACCTCTTGCTCCAGAACTTCGGTTACAGTTATACCACCTTCCAAAAATATGGAAAGGTCTTCCAAGCCATGAAGTGAGGTGGTCTTCTCGAACTCCTGCCCCGGTTGCGAGCTAGTTATGGACACGTTGACCAAAGCAAGTACAAAAATAAGCATGGAAGCGATGGAGATAGCAGCAGGCCGAGGCACGGAAGAAATAGGTAGATCGATGGACAAGGAAGATGGACCTACAAGATCAAAAAAGAAAGCATTAAATTCTTCATACTCTTGCAGCGTAAGCTGAAAGCTCCCAAACTCGAGGGAAATAAGGGGATTACCTACATCGGAAGAATGACCAAGAATCTTAACTTCGTACTCACCGCCCTCACCTCCCTTCGACGTCTCCATTATCTGAGTGGAAGTCTCGAGCCATGAACTTGTTGACAGATTGCGGGGCTGCCTCGATGGCTTGTTGGCACAAGAAATGAAAGGCTCCGTAAGCGCTTCGGCAACCGCGATCATGGTGGCATCAGCAGCTTCTTTCTCTCTCTCGATCTGTAGAATCACTTAGCCCTCTAGCAATGCCTTCTTTGATTCATCATTGAGTAGGCATTTTCTAACTCTCGCTCGGTTTAAACGTCACTGCTATCACGAATGCGGGTCAGGGTTTCTTCCCAGACCGCAATGAGAGTGCGCGGGAATTTTGGGCCTAAGTAGTTGAGGCTCCCATGATGCAGCAAAGAGTTGACATAAAAATTCAAGATGGTCTCGTCCATCTTCTCCATCATCCTTTTAAAAGCATTCCAAAGCTCTAAATAATCCACTGTAATGGCGGCCTCTTCAACTTCAATGCGAGACTTATTGGCGCTAAGCTGCGCAACTTGATCCTATAGCCAGGCGATTGTCTCAGCCTGGTCGAAGATGGTCTTATTATGCCCCTCAACGATAAGGTCGTGATCGAAGATGGTTTTCCTTTGGGCTTCAATTGTCACGTTGCAAGTTGCCACCTCCTCTTTTAATTTGGCCTCTTTGGCATGAGCCTTTTTTGTTTTGTCCCTATAGACGATGTCAATTCTCTCATGGGACTCTCTTAATTCCTTCAACAAGTTGACATTCCTTTTGCTTTCTCAAAGCACCGCTTCTTTCTCCTCCTCCAGCTATTTAATCCTGGCATCAAGTCCTATCAACGCCCTTTCAAAATAACCCTTCTCTTGTTCAAAAGAGAGGATTTCCTGTAATTGTTACGGTTCGTATCTGCCAATTACTTACATAATTTCTCCCACCCTTCATCTTGTTCTAAATTGTTCTAAATAGCCTGAATATGTGGCATGTATGAATCCCCACGAAACAAATGGAGGTCATGATCAAACTTAAGTCCCCTTAGAAACCACCCGAGGAGTGCCGCCTCAAGCCTGGGTGGACCGGACGGAAGAACATAGGTGGGTCTCCGATGGGAATGTGAAGCACCAGGGGTAAGAGCAATAGAAGATGACATATTGTAAGTTGAAGGCAGAACGGGGACAGAAGTAACTGGGATTTCCTGAATCGCTGAAGAGAGCGTCAGAACGAAAGATTACTGTTCTGAAGAATGGGAACCACGACCAAATTTAGACCTCTTGGATGACTCCTATCTCTCATTGAAAGTCTTCCTCTTTTCATACCCGCCTTTGTATATTCGGCTCCGCTCTCTCTCAATCTCGACGATGAGTTCTGGCCTCTAAATCTTTTCTTCTTCTTACTCTTCCTCCATCTCACGGGGCTGCTGATAGCCAGAAGATTTGACCAGTGCCGAGAGTCGATAAATTCTTCAAAATCATCGTAAAGGCTGCGTTCTCTCATCATATTGATATGAAGCATAAATAAAAGGTTTTAGAAAGGGAAAGAAGATATGAAAAGTGTGTGTACAAGTGAATGTAACCTAGTGAAGTGTTTGGGAAGATAGTCCAAAATGACGTCACAAACCGGATCGGGAAAGCGCCGTGGAAGGAATCAGACTAACTTTGGGTGCAACGTGGCCCGAATGAGGGAGTACTCATCAAATTTTAAATCTTCCCCTACGAGCATGTCAAAACGGATGTAAACATTGCTCAAATCTCCAAAGTCGGTGCCAACATCTTTACTCGAAGAATCCCCACATCGCCTAATTTCTAGGGCAATAACTTTGCCACTCGTGTCTAGAAGAGGCAAGCTTGGAATAACGGGACTCGTCCTTGGAGTCTCGTGGCATGATTCAGAATCCCATCATCGAATTTTGCATAGAACTCACCACTAGAAAGGACTTATTGCTACTGCTCCCGATTTCCCCTCCTCCTTTTCAAAAGCATCGTAGCTTTGCCTTTCCTCTGTTTGAACTCCTCTTCTCCTTCTTCCAAAATCGAAGGCATTCCGGCCGGGCGACTAACTCTAATCACGGTAATATCTCCTCCATCGCGAGCCTCTTTGGCTGATTTTCCAAACAAGCCTTCCCTCTCTTAAGAAGTTCCTTCGTTGAAACCGTGAGAAGAGGAAGTGGATCACGTGAAAACCCTAGATTGAGAAGGAGAGGGGACTTTAACTGGAATGGCAGATCTCCCCGGATGCAATAATCCATATCGAAGTAAGTTTTCATTAGTCAGCTAGACTTCAATGGATCTTTCCTCACTATCAATAGCCTTTAGGGTTCAAAAAGCTTCATCGAGAGACAAGTCCCTATTCGGCCTCGGGATAACTGCAAGAAATATTCAATTCGTTAGAATCCCGTAGCGACATGTTGAAACTCAATTAGTAGGGATAAAAACTTACACCCCGTTGTCCATAGACGATTAAACCCCTCGAGGCATCTGACGAAGAAATACTGGGTCTTGAACCAGGATAGGTCGCTCTGGAGTCATAATACGAACTTTCGATTCCTTTGAGCTTCGATTATGACCAAGGACAGACACTCATCTCTCCTCTTGAATGAAAGAAAGTATCACAACTCGTCATAGCTCGGAGCCCATTTAAATGTTCACATGAAAAGGATGTGCAAACAAGTTAAGATGGCATAACTGTTGGGATGAATCTAGAGTGGGGCAATGATTAAATTCGAGAGAGTCTCATGTAGAAAGTCATTAAAAAGGGGGTATAGCTCCATTCAAACACATATACCAATGACAAGCGGTATATCCTGGAGAAGGCATGTGAGAAAACTTATTCTTCACTAAAAGGCGTATGCCTTCCTCTAGTATGCCATATTACACGCAGATATTGTGTTGGACCTTAGCGGAAACCCCAAAAGAAGCTCTCTTTAGCAGGTTGAGAAGACCTCTGAAATTAGGGGGAGTTCGATCCAAGACCGGACCTACTAGGACCAACTGGCTATATTCTGCCTGTGAGGTGGAAGGAGAATGAGCGACGGATGATGACTCGGCTTCCAAAAGTGTCGGGCTACGTCCACTTAACTTATGGCACAAAGATAGATACTTCATTCTAAACAACAGAATTCACATCCAAAAAGATCAAGTAATTCTATTCTAAACTAATAGTTTCCCCTATAACACTTGAATTCTAGAGAGATTAATTCATGCCGACACATCGGATTTCAAGTATGTACCGGGGCAAGTGCAGTGTGTGGTTTATAAGGGGTGAGCTCGATGTCCGAAATACTATAAACGCTTTATCCCGTGTAGATACTTCACTTGCTATGGAAAATGAAAAGGACTTCCTATATCGTTTCCTTTTATTTTTACCTCCTTTACACTTACCCATAATTGATCAATGATTGATAACGGATCCGTTGTCCAAAGCGACGTGGAAAATTATTTTTAGCACATCGACACCAAGCAATGTGCAAAAGCGAGCAAGATAAGATAAGTCCAAATTCTTTGGGAGAGCCAGGACCAATTCATAATGTGTCGTGCAATATCAACTATGGGACTTGGCACAAGTCGACTCTCGGTTAATGGATGAAGAAAGCAAAACATGTCAAAGCATCAAGGCAAGGCCCAAATGTCGTTCCGGGAAGAACTCATGACTTGATTTACTATCTTCCTCCATTAAGTTGCAATCAACTTAGACTCCTCACGACAAACATCATGAAGGCAACCTTGCCACCAAATCATTAAACGAACATTGTAATCATTGAACCCACCTTGGATTAACGACCTAAAACACAAAGTTGGTTGAAGATTTAGGATCACCAAACTACAATAGGGACAATGGCAATCTAGGGACGAATTGGCGATGACCTATGGCACTGGCGAACTAGGGTTTTGGTCGGATGCGACCTGAGAAGGTAGTGGCGATGCTTCGGTGTTGGCGACGAAGAAGGAAGCATGGCGGAGGATTTAGACAAGGTCGAATCTCTAGAAATGATGGGTCAAATCGATGAAGTCCTAGATCAAATTATAGGAAGAAGAAATGGCTCGGCTCGAATGATGGGATAAATCGGCTCGACTGCTTATATAGGAAGCAAAAAATCCCTAAGTGTTCAGGTCATTAGCGATCCATCAAATAAAGATCGCCAGCGATCCCTAGGATTGCACATCTAAGACCTCAAACTTGCACTGCGACATCTACCTGCTATTTCAAGTTGCACCAAGAAGCTATGGAGAAAACTTTGATCCGTTATGACTAGCAATAATGGTCGAGACCAAAACTATGTAAGCAGTAGCATAACCTACTTCATATTTATGAAACTCTAACACAATTACTTGGAATTCAACAAGCATAGGCTAAAAGCGATAACTTCCAAATCACGCCTTGTTTCCAATGAATACGTACTCTGAGGAGAAAATATTATTCGAGTTTTTAACCCAATAGGATCCAGGAGAAAAGGACAAGGAAATCCACCATGGGTATGGATCTCTAGCGATCCATAGTCTGTGGATCGCTAGCGATCCATAGATATAGCCCAGGGTTCAACTATTTTTCTTGCATATGATCCAATCCATATTGTAAAAGTAGTGACTGAGTTTGATGAGATTCTGAGTTAGCTAAACCAAGAGATAAGCATCCATTCAATCCAATCAACTGCTAAATACAACTAGCAAGTATGTCGTCATCAAAGAAAACAATGAGCGACGAGACTACATGAACAAAATCGACACAAGATAATGAAGAAAGTCCAAAAATATGCTAAGTGTATGGATCGCCAGCGATCCATGCACTATGGATCGCCAGCGATCCATATGTGAACATGGTACCAGCATGACCCACACAGATTGAAGCAGAGAAAGGAGCTAAGTAATTAGCTCGCATTTGATGTAATTCTATGGATCGCTAGCGATCCGTAGACTATGGATCGTTAGCGATCCAACATTTTGGCTCGGGTTGTGAGCTAAGCTCCACTGCTCTTCCTATGTCCATCTGCGAACAACCGGCGAACAGGCTTGGCCCAATAGCTCTCTGATCTCTGTAAATACCATCCTATCTGCAATATAAAGGGGATCATCTCCGGACTGATTGCTAAAACTCCACTAGAAACTTTCTTCACTCTCTACCTCCCTCACAACAATCTCTAGTGGGGTTCACTATGATTTTCCAAACTTGGAGATTCAATTTAGCTAAGGACAATCACAAGCTTTGTAATCAAACACTTCTTGTAACGGTAATCGGTCTATAATAGAAATTATAAAGTGGATGTAGGCTTCGTTAACAGCCGAACTACTATAAAATCCCCTTATCTTCTTTCTCTTACTACTTTCTTCAATATCTATTATCTATATTATTGCTCTGTGAGAACAAGGTTGGTGCTTTCACACTCAAACCAGGGTGTTGTTCCATGTTTTAGGTTAATAATCTACAAGTTCAAAGCATATGAAATTTGGAGAGAAAGGCATATGGAACCTAGGGACCCTAGGGATTGCATATCATTTGGAGGGGTTTGGAGTGATCGACACTCTTCCCTTGATAAGGATCGGTACCTATCCTTATTCAAAATTGGTTTAGTCGGATTTAAAACAAAGATTGATCAATAACTTGAGTTTTACTAATCCAGTTGGCATGAAACTTAGGTGTTAAGAAAAATACAACTTGGAGAAGCTTCCCTAAAGATCACATGGCATTTGGAAGAAGTTGTAGGGATCGGTGCCTATCCCTCCATAGGGAACGACAAAATTCAGGATTTAAACAACATCACTTCACGGAAAATATGATATCTCACAAACATTAGTCGAAATGACATGAAATTTGGAAGGCAAGCAGTTAACACCATAGGGAACCAGCTAGGGGTATAGCACCCATTTGGACACAATGATGAGTATTGGTACCGATCCTTATTGTGCGCCCCAATGGGACCGAAAATCTTTGGGTGGCCTCATCTTGGTCTCCCGAACCTTCTATCAAAGTTTCAGCTCGATCCGTGCATGTCTTCCCCTATATATATAGTAAGCATGGCATTAGAAATGTTTGGTTCTTTCTGTTTCTCTTTATCTTCAACCTAGACTACACACTATCAATTTTATTCTTTGATTTTTTTATTGTAACTGTAAACAAATTTCAGTATAATAAAAAGGATTATTTTAAAATGGATATAGGCCTGAGTTAGCCGAACCACTATAAATCCATGTCTCTATGTACTTGCTTTTTTTTTTATTATTATTTCATTTATTTCACTTCATATTTCTGTGATTGGATTGAATATTGGTGCTTTCATACAACTGGATGTTGGTGGCCAATTTTGATGCCAACATTTTGGTGCATTCACTGAGAAGACTTGCATTTGTGGATTTGAAAGCTAGGAGCTTAGATTTTGAAGCTTAGATAGTTGGATATAGGAAGTTATGGCTATACAACCAACAAGAAGAGCGCTACCAGAAAGAAGCCACCTTGGAGGGACTCAGGAGGATTCTTCAGAAGCTAGAGCTAATCAAGCATTTAAATATATCACTAAGGATGATATGGAAACGATGATGGATGCTATGCAGGAGAGGATGCTGAAAAGATAGGAGGAGATGATGCAGAACTTACTCCAACATATTAGAGAAGTTGGAGCACAGAATCAAGGAGTTGAAGCAGCTGGAATCGCTGGAAATTAGAACCGGGTACATGAAAATGGAGCCAATAGACAAAGGAATAGAACAGAGTAGCCGGAGGCAGTCCCTTTCCATCGTAGAAGGATCGGCACCGAACCCTCAAAGGATCGACATCAATCCCCAAAGGCTAGGGGGCATGCCCCTGGGTCTGGTTGATCGTGATGCTGGAGGACCTGCGATTGATCCCATGGAGCTCTGTGTGAATCGAAATTTGGATGCTCGTTCGGAAGATTGCGTTCCAAAATTCCCTTATAGATTCCGGGGGCAGATTGGGCATGATGATATGAGACTACAATTGCAAGATAATGACATGTTTACAGAGATGACAAGGTGAGCTATGCGTGGAGGATTAGTGAACATGGATTTGGAGGATATAAATAGAAGTCCACTCGCTCCAAATATCAAGAATGCTAGGAATCCACTAGAATTCAAACTACTGACGCTAGAAGCTTATGATGGAAAGTCGGATCCAACTATGCATATGATGATGTATATATAGCATGTTGAAGTCCTTGGGGCAACAAAAGAAGTCTGGGCACGGTGCTTCCCCTTGTACTTAACGGAGGTAGTTGCGCTATGGTTTAAACAGTTGGAAAGTAGTTCTATTAGAACATGGACATAATTAGTCGAAAGATTTATGAAGCAGTTTCAGGTTCACATTACAAGACCTAAGAATGTGAGGACATTGACGTCAGTAAAGTAATGAGCATGAGAATCACTCAAGAATTTACTAACCAGGATTAATGCGACAGTTGTTTCGGTGGATTGACCAGACCCATTGATAGATTTGATGGATGCAGTGTTAAAAGTTGCAGATAATTCAGATTTTAAGATATTACCGACACAGGATCCAAGGATGGATCTCGGGGAATTCTAACATGAAGCAGAAAGGTTTCTATGAAAAGAACATGCGAAAGCTGATAAAGATGCAATAGAAGTTAATATTGTATGAGGTGGAGAACTACCCTGTGAAAGCTCCAGAGATGACAAGGGTAAAGAAACATAGATAATAGCTTCGATGGATCGAAGCGACATAGGAGGGAACCCAAATTCACTTCTTACTCAGAATTGCATGAAACCCTAAAATGGATGTATCTGGATACTCGAGAGCGCCTTCCATATCGAAGGCCAGCAAGCAGGAAATCCTCCGAACGCGAATGGACGTTAGAAAAGCCTGCCTATTCCACGAGATGGATGGGCACAATACAAATGACTACAGGCATTTAAAGGATATCATTGAGGAACATGTGAGGAATGGTTGGTTACAACAATGCGTAAGGACTCGGGTTGTGGCAGTGGAATAGGAGTAGCCACCGTCTACCTCGAATAAAAATGGCACTGAAACAATGCATCATCATCAACTTGTCATCAATTGATTGAGGTGGCATGGAATAGGTAACAAACTCAATAGTAGGATGGCTAAGTCAGTTACACATGTGTAGGATCTAGGACGGTCCCTAGGCATGCTCTGAGATGATGATAAACAATAGTGCTCAGTTTTGTAAAATTAGTTTTTATTTTTTCTTCTTATTTGGTTCGAACTCTGGTTTATTAGTCGCACGGAATCTTATTTTATATTTTGGCAAATGAACTTGGGAATGTTTAAATTTGGATCAATGTAATAGATAACACAAGTCATTAGGTATGGACATACCTAGGAAGGGGTACGTTGCTTCGCTTGAACCGATGGATTGGCCTACTCAGGTCATTGAGTATGGATTGTGCTCGGCAAGGATCCGAAGAGATCAAGGTCATCTGGTATGGACTATGCCTAACAAGGGGTAGGTCTTTTTGCTCAAATGCGAATGTGATGGATTGGCCTACTCTGATCAACGAGCATGGATTGCGCTCGGCAAGGATCCAGAGAGATCAAGATCATCAAGTATGGACTATGCCTTGTAAGTGGCAGGTCGCTTTGCTCGAAAGCGATGGATTGGCCTACATAGGTCATCGAATATGAATTGTGTTCGATAAGTATCTGGTGAGATCAAGGCTTTAGATCTCGCAAACGATCCGGTAAGATTTCGAATTTGGATATTGGCTTTGGATAGATATTGATTCAGCCAAGGATTTGAAATGTATTCGGAAATAGATATCGACTCGGAAAAGTCATGAATTTCACTAGCGATTCAGAGAGATTGTGGATTTGGATTGGCAACAGATTGGATTTGGATTGGAAAATATGGCTATTAATGGATCATGGATTCGGATTTTGGACTTACAGCAATTCATAACACACCTTTTTTTCGCAAGGAATGTTTTTGGGGGCAGAGTGTAAACCCACTTTTTGCCAGGGCAGTATGCATGCGGATTTAACCCAATAAACTTTGCGATTATCGAGGCCGATAACTCCAGAGTGATGATTATAGGATGCAGAAATTAAGTACAAACGATCATACGAAGTCAGAAATGAATGGATTTTATGGATAAATGATGTAAGAAGCTTAAAATATGGAATATAACTTAGTGACTGAAGGGGATCAGTATGGATATGCTCAATTTAGAGGGATCGACATGGCTAATTGAAAGGGTCCGACATGCTTTCTTGGAAGATATGGTTCACCATACTTCATTGAATAGGGATCGATATACTTGATCAAGAGGGATCGGTCGACTTCACTAAAGTGGGATCGACATACTTGATCAAGAGGGATCGGTCGGCTTCACTGAAGAGGGATCATCATCCATCAAGGTTCAAGTGTATCCTTGCATGCAATAAAGCATATGGAATTTGAAGAGCAAGGTATATGGACACCAAGGATCACATGTCATTTGGAGGGGTTTGGAGGGATCGGCACTCTTCCCTTGATAGGGATCGACACCTATCCTTATTCAAAACTGGTTTAGTCGGATTTTCAACAAAGATTGATTAATAACTCGAGTTTTACTAATCCAATTGACATGAAACTTAGGGGCTAAGCATAATACAACATGGAGAAGCTCCCTTAGGGATCTCATGGCATTTGGAAGAAGTTGATGAAGTGTAAGGATATTTCAGATCAATAATTGAGTTGTAAATCAAGTTGCCAATAGAATATGACTTTCTATATTTTAATTTTAGCATAGTTTCCAATTCCGAAAATACAAACAAAAGTGCATTGTTTGAAGTAACAAGGAATAAAAGTGCATTGTTTGAAGTAACAATGAATAAACTAAAATGGAAAGAGATATGTAAGAGATGGATAATCTTTTCCATAGTTTATATTGTCTATTTCAATAAAAAAAAGAATTAATTCCTTGTGATTTCAAACAAAGCAAAAGTCCTAATATGTGGTTAATTTATGAGAAATCAATATGGTAATCTTTTTAAAAGGATAGCTTCGATGAAATTAAATATGGAAATGAGTATTTTAATTGTAGGAATTAGTAGTTAGATATATTTACACATATAGCCATGCATAACTACTAGAATATATGTGTGTGTGTGTGTGTGTGTGTATTGAACATGGGTTAATTTTTTTATTCATGGGCTTTGCGGCCAAGCTCAAAGACAAATATACAATCATAGGCAAACAAAAACGCTCTTTACTTTCAAAGTAAAGCATTCCAACATTACACTGAACATTCCCAAAATAAAAATTAGGTCAAAACTTAACGAAATACAGTGGATTCTAGGTCATTGCTTGATTTCCATGCTGGTCAACCTTCTAGTTCCAGTTCTTCAGTAGTCGTTTCCCTCGTCTCTCTAATCTGGTAATTCTATGTCTCTTTATCCTTCCAATTATGATAGTGATGTCTCTCGCAATTTGTTTAGATAAGACTAACTATACTTTCTGCTTATGTTGAAAGTCCTTTCACTCTATTCATGCTAGAGGTGCCAAACAGTAGTTGTCAAGCTAACTTGTTCAGCCTCCTTCATTACGTAACAGAGATCAATCCGATCTTTCAGGCATACTGCTTCTTCTTGAAGATTCTTAACCACACCTGTTTTTAAGCAATTTAATTTTTGAATGGCCCAAACCCTTTTGCTATATTTACAGTCAAAAAATAAATGTTTGTAAGTCTTCATGTCTCTATTGCAAAGTTTGCATGTTGTATTTTCAAAGATTCCCCAACTTTTAAGTCCATCCTTCGCTGGCACTAGAAAATTCCTAGCTTTATAGGTTGTGTGTGCCATTTTAGGGCTGTTCGAACGACTCCATATAATGTTATGCCATTGAACTTTAGAATGTTGATGTCTACAGTCCTCCCAAGCATCTTGAAGATATAGTTGCTCTTTATTGTTACTCTTACATGCATAAATATCACTATTTCTCCTAGCAAATAAGGGGATGCCATCAGTTTCCTATTTAAAATTCCTAATCACAATTTTCTTGTCAGTTCCCCACTCATTGTTATATATAATGTTTACCTCTTTACATATAGAGGTACCATTAGTAGAGTAACTATCCCATCCGAATATGTCAATCAAAATTCTAGTATTAATCCAAGGATCTTTCCAAAGATTGGTATTTTCTCCATTTGCTATCCGTCTTTCAATAAGAACTTTTAGCCGCTCTTTATGCCTCAATATATTTTTTCAAGTTGTTGAAGTATTATTATCAAGCTTAATTTTCCAAAAATTGTCTTTGAGGTATCTTGCTCACATCCAGCTTTCTCACAAATCATTTGATTTCAGAATTTTCCAAACTATTTGGAGACCATAAGCTTTTTTGACTTCAAATGGGTTTTTCAAACCAACACCACCTTCTCTTTTTGGCTTGCATAATTTTTTGTAGCTCGCCTTGTGTAGACCTCTGTTTGTGCCAAAAATGGTCATAAACACCCAATTGCAGATGAAAGCATCATTTCACAATCAGAACTCACAAATAGAATATATGAAGTGGATATAAATATAAAAAAAAACCAAAATTAAAAATAAAGCAGTAAAAAAACAAGATTTATAGTGTTTCGGCCGACTTTGGCCTACGTCCACTCCAGAAATTTCCTTTTTATTTATCATAGAATTGATTACAGTTATAATCTAGAATTTTTAAAACAAAAAATGGAAAAGTAACTTTTACAGTCTTTATAGAAGTTAAGGAAGAACCAAATGAGAATCCCTTTTCTAAAGCCTCATCTGTTGTATTTATAAGCAAAATTCTAGTTATTGAGCTTCCTCGGATATATGGGCCCACCAAAACCATAGTCGAGCCCATATCCTTCGTCAATGCTGACCACATACTGTTAATATGCCAACCTGAAATTGCCCTGGGGATGACTCGAAGAAAACACACTGATGACCCAAAGCAGACCTGCACTTGACTCGAAGTAGGATATAGCCGAACCCTATCCATCAATACGCTGACCCTCCTATTGATGTTCTTCCGACTCGAAGTAAACCTATCTTTGACCCAAAGCGACAGCCTTATTGACTCAAAGCAAAATGCTCCATGATTCGAAGTAGAATTCCTATGGCCGATCCCTTGAAGTATCACAACATGCCAACCCCAACTCGATATCCTAAGTGCCGACCTGAAGTGACAGAAGTGCCGACCCCAAGTATTCCAACTATGCCGATCCCATGCCCAAGTTGCCGACCCCTTTCCTTACTGACCCGAAGATACACATGTTCCGACCCAAAGATACCCATGTGCTGACCCAAAGCATGTCGAACCCTCCATTTTATGTCGATCCCTCAAGATACATGCCAACTCCATAATACATGCCGACCTAAAGTTAAAGGAGTACTAACCCGAAGTTAACACCGACCCCATGAAAACATGCCGATCCCAAGTGATCCGAAGCATGCCTTGGCTTGACTCGAAGTAACCATCATGAAAACTCGAAATAAATCCAAGTATGGCTCGAAGAAAACTCCAAGCAACCCGAAGCGACTCAGTTTTTGTCGAAACTCATAATCCAAGTATCCTGTGCTTTCTGTCCATCGACAATGCCGAATCCCGACCACACATTCATATTTATTATCCTAGATTGCTCATCTATTCATCTAGTCAAATCAAACCTATAGTACCCCAGCCTCGATAATCGTGCAATTGATTGGGTTAAATCCGCCTGTATATTGCCATGCCAAAAAAGCGGGTTAACACTTTGCCCCCAAAACATACCTTGCGATATGAAGGTGTGTTTATATTGCCATAAGTCCAAAATCCAAAGTCCATAATCCATTGATCGCGATATCCAACCTTGAATCCAGTCCATTGTCAAACCAATTCCTTGATCTCTACAAATCATTAACAAAATCCATGACTATTCTTAGTCGATATCCGATTCCTAATTCTTTCGAATCCATTAACCGAATCCACGATCTCTCCAAAGCGTTTCATCCAAGTCTGGGACCTCACCGGGCCCTGTAATCCAAACCGAGACCTCGCCGGTTCCATACACAAAGCTGGGAGCTCTCCCGGTCCTGTATCCAAAGCAAGGACCTAGCTGGGTCCATATCCAAAGCCGGGACCTAGCTGGGTCCATATCCAAAGCTGGGACCTCTCCGGATCCTGTATCCAAAACCGAGACCTCGTCGGGTCCATATTTTAAGCCAAAACCTCTCCAGGTCCTGTATCCACCGGGACCTCACTGATTCCATATCCTAAACTAGGACCTCTCCGAGCCATGTATCCAAAACCGGGACCTTGCCGGGTCTATATCCTAAGTTGGGACCTCTCCAGGTCCTATGTCCAAAACCGAGACCCCAATGGGTCCATATCCAAGCTGGGACCTCTCTGGGTCTAAATCATAATCCATAGACCTCACCGAGTAATTTTATCCTACTTCGGCCTTGACTTTTTGGTTGAGGGACTATCCATGGTCTCTCTTCTCCAGCCTCGATTCTCCGGTCAAGGACTTAATCCATGGGGTATCTTTCTCCAACCTCGATTCTCCGATCGAGGCTTATATTCCCCGACCACGACTCTTCGGTCTAGGACTTATATTCTCCGGCTTTGACTCTCTGGTCGAGGACTTATATTCTCTAGTCTCGACTCTCTGGTCATGGATTTTTTATTCTCTGGCCTCGATCGTCCAGTCGAGGAATTATTTTCTATGGCCTCGACTCTCCGGTCGAGGACATAAATTCCCCGACCTCGACTCTCCGGTGGAGGACATTTTCCATGTACGAGTCTATTCCTTCGCTCTCCGGTGAAGGGACTCGTAACTCGCGGTTACTGCGCTATCTCTCCGGTCGAGAACGTAACCACATGTCTGTATTATTTGTTATATTAATCCAAATCTAATCATCATAAAATTCAATTGATAAAATAAAAGTCCGTACAATCATGAAAATCGAATAGCCATAGTACCAAGAAATAAACCAGAGTTCACAGAAAACAGAAAAAACAAGATTTCATAAGCCCAAACATCATGGTATATTATCATCTCAGAGCATGCCTAGGGATCGTCCTCGATTCCATACGTGTCTAAGTGACTTAGCAGCTTTGTTTTGGGGTTCATTACTTATTCAAATCCATAAAACCATTTAGCTGATAATAAGCTGACGATGCCTAGATCCAGTGCCATCTTCGTCTAAGGTGGGCGATGTCTGCTCCTATTCCATTGTTGCAGCTCGATTCCTTACATACTGTTGCAAATGAACATTCCTCACATGCTCCTCAATGATATCCTTCAATTGCCTGCAGTCATTTGTGTTGTGCCCATCCAGCTTATGGAATAGGCAATGTTTTCCTGATGCCCGCTCGTATTCAGAGGTTCCCTTTTTGTCGGCCTTCGGTACCGGAGGCGTCCTCGAGTATCCATATAAATCATTTTTAGAGTTTCAGTCAAGTTCGTGTAAAAGAAAATTTGGATTCCCTCCGCTGCCTTTTTGATGCGTTACCACTATCATTCATTTTACTTTTGCCTCTACCGTCTTTATTTGAATCCTCTCTAGGTGGACCCCAACCTTTTACCGCCTAAACTTCAACCTCTCTCCCCTCTCTTTCAGCCTTCGCATCTTCCTGCTGTAGGAACCTTTCCGCTTCATGGTAAAACTCCCTAAGATAAATTGGTTGATCCTGCTCCACTGATATTCTGAAATCCGAATTATCTGCAATCCCTGACACTACCACCATTGAAACCATTAACGGATTAGGTCGATCCACCGAAGCCACCGCCTCATTGAATCTAGTCAAGAAATCCTTAAGCGATTCTCCCTTCTATTATTTCATCGATGTTAAAGTAATCACATTCTTAGGCCTCACGATGTGGATCTGTAATTTCCTCATAAACCTTTCAATCAACTCTGTCCAAGTGCCAATAGAGCCGCTTTCTAGGTGTCTGAACTATAGTGCTGCTATATCCATCAAATACAAAGGGAAGCACCGTTCCATGACTTCCTCCGATGCCCCAAGTACTTCCATATGCCTTATATATCTTGTCAAGTAAACAGTGGGATCGGTTCTTCCAATATACATCTCCAGTGTTGGTAGTTTGAAATCTGGTAGATTCTTAGCTTGCCTGATCATAAGAGTGAATGGACTCATGTTCACATCCTCGAAATCTCTATTCACCAATCCTTCCCTCATAGCCTTCCTGACTATGTCTGCTAACCTGTCATTATTATCAAGTGGTAGCATCTGTCTGCTATCTCCAACCGCCCCTCGAGTTCATGAGGGAATCCCAAAATTTGCTTTTCTGGACGAGCTTTCTCTTTTCTATTAATGCCAAATTGCACAGCACCACCTAGTATCCTTTTTTAAATTGAGCCTACATGATTCAGGGGTGCATGCATCCTAGTTCAGGGGCCGCTCCCGATGGTCCTGGTCTATCCTGTATTCCGGATGCCCGGTTTCCTTGGTCCTGATTCGGGATTGCCTTTGTTCCTGCTGCTATGGCTTCGTGATCCACAATTCCAGCATCTAGTGCTACTCCATTCCCTTGACTTTGAACTCCAGCTTTCCCAGCCTGTTGGAATAGGTTCTGTATTATGTCCTTTTGCCTTTTTAGCATCGTTTCCATCTCGTCTCTAGTAATATAGATTGAAGCCTGATTAGCTCCCGAGGAAGCCTCCTATGATGACCCGCCCTTTCGACCCTCGAAAATCGAGATAAATACGCCCATTGTATAACATGCTGAACGTCGAGTGCTGGAAAGACAGATTGTTGAGGGGAAGGAAAGTAGGTAGAAGAAGAAGAAAAGATAACCAAAAATAATCTCACAGCGGACAGAACAATATATAATATCAATAGCTCTTTACATAAATCAGAAACTGCATTACATATATCTCACATCAGAGCACGCAAATCAATAATTATCATCCTGGACAGTTATAACAACTTGCTCTCACACTGTTGGTAATTTCAAACAAAACACTACATCGGAATAAAACAAGTATGAGTAATACGTCTTCGCCATCCAACTCGTCTCCTGAGCTCCAAAGCATCCTAACCTGAAACTGAAATACTTGGTTTGACCAGGCATTATAATAAAATAACGCACGAGTCGGTCTGGAAAATTAGTGTGACAAAACACACTTAATTTGAATTATTAAAGTTTCAAAATCCTTTGAAATCAAAGGTATCTCGTAAGACCACGCCACAAATAAACACGAAAAGGGTTTTTACCTTACGATTACCAAAACATTTTATATCAAAATCAACTGATATTTTAATAGTGTCTGTGTACAAATACTTATTAAAACAGCTGAAATGCTTGCATCTCATGTTCCAGCATAGTGGGGCACAATCAAAACCGTATGACGCTTATTGGAGAATGGATTCCATCTAAATGACTAGGTACTGGGGTACCATCTGACACAATACATGTCTAGAAACACTGTACCGAGGAGCATGTCAGCATACCCTGCAACACAAGACCGGACTATCCCTGACCTAGATAGACCGAATATGCTATCATCTCGGTTGTTCCCATCCTTTTCTGAGCTCCTTCCACAATCATGGCAACAATATCAGAGGGTATCTAGAAAGGTGATAAACATACCCTACTTGGGTGCTACCCACTTAGCCTTGCTGCATCCCCCTGCTTTTCAGTCATTCTCGGTTGATGAGGCTAGAGGCTACGATTACCTTTTTAGAAATGTTCACTTAGAATGCTTATTGTCCTCCAATGACAATGTACTAATAGCATTCATCCATACAAGTCCGTTCCCGGTCGAGAAGGCACTTTTCCTACTGCATCCATTTTGGAATCACCCTCAGGATTAGTAGCGATTAGCCCTTGCACTTCACTACTCCATCTTCGACTCCATGCTCTTGTCTTCATTTCGAAAATGCACTCGTTAGATCAAAGTGGTTTTCGAATAATAAATCCGATCCTGGTCTCTTTGAAACAACGTTCGATATTTTTGGTAAACTCAACCCGGTTCTCTAGGAAATAAACAGACGAAGATAAGATCAGAGATCACCTCCTAACCGTAAGTGGACGAATCTCCTTAAAAATGTCCTAGAAGAAAGAAACGAGTTTATACGTACATTATAGCACCTCGAACGGTAACTGAACCATATAATTCCCATATTTCTCCTTGATATTTCTAATGTTATATTTAGGTCCAGATTTGATAATCCGTTATTTAACTATGAAATAAACAACCAATTCAACCAAACACTTTATTTTCACTAAAAAAAACCAAGTCTTATTTACTTTAAATTTTAAACACATTAAATCTCTTTATCCAAAAATACATACTTATCTTATCGAATTTAGTAAATTTACAAGCTGTCTTTTAGAAATATTTGAAAATCCTTTAAAAATACTGTGGAAAGTACCACTGTGGTGTCAAACTGTGGATCATAGCTCAATGATTACGTCTCTATCTAGAGAAATGCAAAACTTAACTGCAGGCACTCACTGCCTCCGATTTACGCATGCGAGTATACTATTACTTTCCGAAAACTTTATTTGAATATTATCTTAAAATAATGCTTGTAAGCTTTTAAAATAAATTTCTAAGTTTAATCTTGGAAAATATACTAAAAATAAAAGTTATTATACAAAGCCATGTTAATATTTAATAATTTATCTTTTAAAAACAAAAATGCTGTCCATTTCTCAAATAATAATAAATCTTTAAAAATCATTACAAAGTAACCGTTAATAATTAAAAATGCATTAGAAAATTTAAAATAATTAAACAATTAATTTTCCAGAATATTTTAACACTTTTAAAACTTCCATATTAATAATTAAAAATCCTCCTTTACAGCAAGCCCAAATCCTCAATTCTAATTTCACTTCGTAAATTTGGAAACCTTACTTGAGTCTAGTATAACCAATTTTATACTTATTCCAAAATTCACTTCTATCCTTCCGAAATATCTAAAATCTCGATTTTTAAAACCTTTTATATTTAACAAAGTACCATTTAAACATTTACTATTTAAAAACCCTTTTTGTATACTATTATTACAAAATCCTATTCACAATATCCCGATTTAGTTAAGTACACATTTCAAAACCATTTATTTTATCCAATTGATTAATCCAAAATTCTTGTAAACATTTTACTTCAAAAAAATCCCTTCAAAATTCTTTTCCAAATTCAAATCATATTTTATTGGTATTCAAGAATACCAAAATCCAGCAAAAACTGTCATATCATTTAATCAACTTAAATCGCACAATACCCCGTTCACAGATTATTCAAACAAAACATATATCACTATATATGAAATTAAATTCAACACTTTTGAGGGATCCAGTTGGATCCCTCCAGCCTGTTTCCCTACATATACAGATGTTACACAACATAAAAATACCGATTCCTCTTCGAAGCGGAATATTATGGTATATAGGGTCATCCGCTATTATGCGGGGCGCATATGGTCTCATCCGCTATATATATATACGGGAATATAAATCACTCCAATATATATACACACACACACACACACACACACTCTATTATATGTACAATATCATATTCAACTAATAAAATTCATCAATTCAACAAATCAATCATTTTTTAATTTTTAACTATTTAAAATTAATCATTAGCAATCCAAAATTGAGTGAGATTAACTCACATTGAGTTTTAATTCGCCAAACGCTCCAATTTTAAATTAAATCGAACACGTTCGATTTAACCTAAAAAAAATTCTAGCTCCAAACATCTCTAAATCTACACCACAGCGTAGTGCTCGTCGCTGCAATTTCAACGCCGCCAGTTTCGTCCGATTCTGACAACGTGTGCAAAAGATATGAACTTTTAAAGTTTTTAATAATAGTTTATATAAATAAACCTTTTTTTTATAATAACATAAATTTGGGCCATACATTTTGAAGTGAAGGATTGCGGACGCTCTCTATTCCTTCTCCCTCTCCATACTTCGAGCATCAGGAACCCACCATCATCGTTCGTTTCATGATTACCGCTCCTTCCCCATAGGACTAGAACCCGATCGACAACCTTCATTCGAAAGCCCCTCGTGCAATCCACCTTCGGCCAAAAACCGACGAAGCTCGATCCATCATCGGGCTTGAAAGACGTGTTCGAACTCACGAACTTTTCCTTCGATCTGCCGCCTCCTTGAGCCACCATAGCCAAGATCCACTGTTAGATGTATCGAGCCCAACAAGCTCAACCCTTCTATAGTTGAAGGTTTTCGACGATATTGCGTGGATTTCAAGAAAAATGGGGAAAAAAGAGGGTTGCTTTTCGGCCATGGAAAAGTAAAGGAGATGTTCGTATATTAATCTTCTAGGGTTTTACTGTAGCAGACTATATATACATATATTTTTTATATTATTTAAATATTATTTCCAAAATTAACGTTCTTCTTTGAATGAACTCCAAACAAGATGTGCCGCTTAGCGTTTATAATATTTTACCCCTATTCCCAAAAAAATGTAACATGTTTCAGTGCCTAATTCAATCATATGTGGAAAATAGCTTTTTGAGTCAAATTAAAATATTAAATCTTCGATAATTATTTCAACGCATTTTCATTTCGTACGACCAAACGGTTAATCCAAATGCTATGAAAAATTGAAATCCAATAATAATATACTATTACGGTTCCAATGGAACTGGTTTCGTTGAATTCCGAGAATATGCCTTAGAAGAATATTTTAACTCGTCGATTAAATCGAGCGATTTTCAAAATCATCGAAATCGTTTAATTTTTCCGATTTTTAAAACTTACTAACTTCGTTATAATTCAAATAGAATTTATATCCAATGTTAGAAATCATTCGGATTTATATGATTCCACTATTTAATCAATATATAAAATTCAACTTTTAAATTTATCGACTTTTAATTCCACTCTAAAATCCAATATTATAATTAGAATTCTAATTCAAAAGAATTTAGAATGAATTAAAAATCATTTTTGTTCACGTTTAACTTGCAAATCCGCATCATTACCCAATTTCAAACATTAAATTTATATTTACCCAAATCCAATTTATCGCTATATCTGAAATGTTAACTATTTCACTAATTCTTTCAAAATCTCCATATAAATCAATTAACAATTCAAATCCAACATTTAAAATAAACTAAAAGTTCAAAACTAACGACCAAAATTCTGGGTTGTTACATTCCTTCCCCATTATAAAAATTTCATCCCCGAAATTGCTAAGGTAGGAAAAATGCTCCCAAACCCGTTAACTTTTCTAAAAACCCACTTAGTTACAATTGTACATTAACTTTTCTAACCCTTTTGGTTTTATCCAAAATAATTTGTTTTCATTTCTAACTCAAAACCCTTGATTTCTAATATGGCTCAAAATCAACCTTTCTAGTTAAAAAAAATTTCCAAAAATTTTCTAGCTCCCTAAATTTTCAAATTTTTTGATAGCATCTCCTTTGTACGGAGAGCCTTTTACAATATCACAAGAGAGATAAATATAAATACATCGACCCACATGGTCAGAAAACAAAAATATTTAACAATATATTATCATTTCTTTATTTTATTGCGTATGCGTACCTCATATTAGCGTTTTTAAGCGAGCAGCTTATTTAATATGCAATTTTGCAACCATAATCTACCCAAATAGCTCCCTGTACCCATACTTACTCAAAATAAGCACATAAATTTCCATAAAGATGAAATTTTATAACACTTCATTGATTTACTAGCCATAGAATTGAATTTCATAATCCAAACATGCCAACCATATATTTACAAGCCACTATAAGGTTCCAATACTAGTTCAATTTTGTTCCATGGGTCTATATATCCTTCCATTTAATTTAAAATGCTTTACAACCAAATTTATTTCATTAAATTCTTATTTACAATAAACAAACCCATATTCATTTCAAATTGGTTTCTACGTGCTTCACTTGCATAATTTCACCTTTATTCAATTTCAAATTGATTCACAATCAATTTATTTGCATCCCATTCATTATTCAATCCCACTATATGCAAATCCATTATATTAAACTTCAATTTATTCCTTTTTAAATTGACCCTAAATCAAATTTTCTAATTTCCATTTGACTCCTATTCCAGTTATCCACCAAACTTTGTTCACTTCATGTTGTATTAAACAACATTCCAATCCATGTTAATTTTATCCTTTAATCCATTCCATAAATAATTACTTAAGTTAAGTTTCCCATTGCAACCAAATTCCATTTCATTTTACACCGTTCTCCTTCAATTTAATCATTTTCATTTACTTAGTACATCCAATTAATACTATAACACTTGAGGACCACTTCATATAATTATCTCTAATGTTTATGATAAACATTCCATATCGCTACTTAAGTTCACATTCAGTTTATAACTTAAGTTCATATCCCATCTTACTCCAAAGTCATATTTCAATTCATTTACCCTTAAATTGAATTCATTTCTTGTTATCCAATATTTAATCATTTTAACCTGGTTATACCTTTTATTAAATTGAATTCATTTCTTGTTATCCAATATTTAACCATTTTAACCTGGTTATACCTTTCACTTCCCAGTTTAATAAGTTACACCTACTTATTTTATTCACATTTCCTTGAATTTTCCACTTAATTTTACTCACATTTTATATTTATAAAATATAGTCATATAATCACCTCACAATTCACATTTACATTCAATTTACTCCATTTCAATTCACCCTTCATTTAGGTCTACCATTTTATTTCTCTATTCATCATTTCAAAAACTTATTTACTTACTTAAGTCCATTTACACCTTATAATCATAACTCTGGATCATTCGCATCACTTGATAGATTAAGTATATCCATTTCGTTCAATAATTATAACTTATAGTTATAAAATCATTTTACACTTCCAGCTTTACATTCCATTCAATTCAACTCCAATTCACTTTATTTAACTTACCTTAAGTTAAGTTACAACTTACCTTGTTCACTTTAATTTACTCACATTAAATTTTAATTTCAAGATTTAAAATTTACATTTTCCTTTCTTATCTATACCAACTCCAGATTATAAGTTCAATAACCGATTTTTCTTAACTTTTCAAATCTTATATATGGAAGTCCCAGAACCCGATCACCCGGTTTTTATTTCAAATCCTTTTGAAACTATAAATATACACATATCCTCTTGGTATATCAACTCATACCTTCGGATTTTCAAAATAACTTGGTTTTACCCAAAACAGTTTCCCTTTGGAATTTCTAAACAAAATCGTTTATCAAACAGTCCAAAGAAAATATTCATAACCAATCATCCGGTAGCAATCCATCACTTAGAAACTCGAAAATGAATACTGATGATGTGGCCATCATCACCAGAATTATTTTCCAGTGACTGAAGTGAGTTCAGTCCTTCCTTACTTCAAAAAATTCATTTTAAAACAATTTCTTTTCCAAAAACATCTCAAAATAATACTCCATTATTCCTTTCAAACACTTTGGAAAACATTTCCAAAAGCTTCAAGATTTAATTTTTTTTTTCCAAACATCTAGTTCAAACCCAATTTAAAACATTTTCCCAAAATTTCCGAGATTTAAAAGTCAAATCCTAGTTTAATTCAAATTTTAGTTATACTCCTTATAAATCATATATATACAATTTCTATTTGGTTATATAAACCATTTCAGATTTATAATCTTGTTTTGATTTTAATATTAACAACCAACATTCCAAATAAATGTAATAATTTCAGAAAATTGTTTCTTTTATATCAAAATATATTTTTGGATAAAATTATTTCATTTACCCACTTTAAAAAAATACTATGTCAGTTTACCTTGTTTAAGGGTTTAGAAACCCTATCGATACGGTTGTACTTCATGTACGGACCAAAATTCATAAACACTCAACCGCTAATTCAACATAATATAAAAACATTTTATATTCACTAACAATTACATGCTCATATCTATTAATACACTCAACTCATTCTAGAGTACTTTTGACTCTATCTCTAATGGGTAATTCCCCACCAAAGTCTAGGTATATCGCCAACCTATGCTCTGATACCACATGTGACGACCTGCCTTTTGAATCTCGAAAATCGACATACATACGCCCATTGTATAACATGCCAAACGATCGTGTGGCCGAAAAAAAGATTGTTGAGGGGAAAGAAAGTAGGTAGAAGAAGAAGAAAACCTAACCAAACAGAATATCATAGCGGATGGAACAGTATATAATATCAATAGCTCTTTACACAAATCAGAAACTGTAATATACATATCTCACATCAAAGTACACAAATCAATAGTTACCAACCTAGACAGTTATATGACCTGCCCTCACACTGCTGGTAATTTCAAACAATACATTGCAGCAGAATAAAACAAGTACAAGTAATACATCTTCGCCATCCAGCTCGTCTCTTGAGCTCCATAGCATTCTAACCTGAACCTGATATACTCGGTCTAACCCGAGCATTATAATAAAATAATACCTGTGTCAGTCTGGAACAGCGTGAGGAAACACACTCAATTCGAATTATTAAACTTTCAAAATCCTTTGAAATCAAAGTATCTCGTAAGACCACGCCACAAATAAACACGTTGGGTTATTGCCTTACGATAACCAAAACATTTTATATCAAAATCGTCTTATATTATAATAATGTCTAAGTACAAATACTTATTCAAATAGCTAAAATGCTTGCATCTCATATTCCAGTATAGTTGGGCACAATCAAAACCGTATGACGCTTATTGGAGAATGGATTCCATCTGAATGACTGGGTACTGGGGTACCACCTGTCATAGTACTTGTCTAGAAACAATGTACCAAGGACCACACCAGGAACCCTTGCAAAACAAGACTGGACTATTCTTGACCTGGACAGACCAAATATGCTATCATCCCAAGTGTTCCCACCCTTTTTCGGGCTCCTTCCACAGTCATGGTAATAATATCCGAAGGTATCTTGAATGGTGACAAACATACCCAACTTGGGTGCTACCCACTTGGCCTTGTTGCATCCCCCTACTTTTTAGTCATTCCCGGTTGATGAGGCTAGAGGCTACAATTACCTTTTTAGAAATGTTCACTTAGAATGCTCATTGTCCTCCAATGACAATGTACTGATAGCATTCATCCATACAAGTCCGTTCCCGGTCTGAACGGAACCGAAGGCACTATTTCTACTACATCCATTTTGAAGTCACCCTCAGGATTAATAGCGATTAGCCCTTGCACTTCACTGCTTCATCTTCGATTCTATACTCTTGTCTTGATTTCGAAAACGTACTCATTGGATCGAAGTGGTTTTCGGATAACAAATATGATCCCGGTCTCTTCGAAACAACATTCGATATTTTTGGCAAACTCAATCTCGATTCTCTAGGAAATAAAAAGTCAACGATAAGGTCGGAGATCACCTCCTAACCCTTAGTGGGCGGATTTCCTGAAAAACGTCATAGAAGAACAAAACGAGTTTGTACATACAATATAACACCTCGAACGGTAACTGTATCACATAATCTCATATTTTTCCTAGATGTTTCCAAAGTTATATTTAGGTCCATATTTGATAGTCGGTTATTTAACTATCAAATAAACAACCAATACAACCAAACACTTCATTTTCACTGGAAAAAACACCAAGTCTAATTTAATTTAAACTTTAAACACATTAAATCTCTTCAACCAAAAATATATACTTATCTTGTCGAATTTAGTAAATTTACAAACTATCTTTCAAAAATATTTGAATACACTTTAAAAATAATGTGGAAAGTACCATTGCGGTATCAAACCATGGATCACAGCTCAATTTTTACGTCTCTATCCCAAAGAAATCCAAAACATAACTACGGGCATTCACTGCCTTCGATTTACGCCACGTGAGTATACCATTACTTTCGGAAAACTTTATTTAAAAATTATCTCAAAATAATGCTTGTAAGCTTTTAAAATAAATTTCCAAGTTTAATCTAGGCAAATATACTAAAAATAAAAGTTATTATACAAAGCCATAGTAATATTTAATAATTTATCTTTTAAAAAAAATGCTAACCAATTCTCAAATAATAATAAATCTTTAAAAATCATTATAAAGTAACCATTAATAATTAAATATGCTTAAACAATTTAAAATAATTAAATAACTAATTTTCTAGAATATTTTAACACTTCTAAAACTTCCATATTAATAATTAATAATCCTCCTTTACAATAAGCCCAAATCCTCGATTCTAATTTCACTTCGTAAATTTGAAAACCTTACTTGAGTCCAGTATAACTAATTTTATATTTATTTCCAAATTCACTTCTATCTTTCCAAAATATCTAAAATCGCGATTTTTAAAACTTTTTATATTTAACAAAGTACCATTTAAATATTTACTATTTAAAACCCCATTTTGTATACTTTTATTCGAAAATCCTATTCACAAATCCCAATTTAATTAAGTACACATTTGAAAACCATTTATTTTGTCCAATTGATTAACCCAAAATTCTTATAAACATTTTACTTCGAAAAAATCCCTTTAAATTCTTTTCCAAATTCAAACCAAATTTTATTGGTATTTAAGAAAACCAAAATCCAACTAAAACTGTCATATCATTTAATTAATTTAAATCGCATAATAACCTGTCACAGATTATTCAAACAAAACATATATCACCATATATGAAATTAAATTCAACATTTTTGAGGAATCCAGTTGGATCCCTCCAACCTATTTCCCTACATCCATAGATGTTAGCACAACATAAAAATACCAATTCCGCTTCAAGGTGGAATATCGTGGTATATAGGGACATCCGCTATTATGCGAGGCGCATAGGGTCTCATCCGCTATATATATATATGCGGGAATATCAATCACTCCAATATATATATATACACTATTATATGTATAATATCACATTCAACCGATAAAAAACATCAATTCAACAAATCAAACATTTTTTTAAATTTTAACTATTTAAAATTATTCACTAGCAGTCCAAAATTGAGTGAGATTAACTCAACTTGAGTTTTAATTCGCCAAACGCTCCAATTTTAAATTAAATCGAACATGTTTGATTTAGCCTTAAATTTTCATTAGCTCCAGAAATCTCTAAATCTGCACCACAACATAGTGCTCATCGCTGCGATTCCAACGCCGCAAGTTTCATCCAAATCTGACAACGTATGCAAAAGATATGAACTTTTAAAGTTTTAAATAATAGTTTATATAAATAAACCTTTTTTATAATAACCTAACTTGGGCCGTACAATTTGAAATAAAGAATCACGGCCGCTCTTTATTCCATCTCATCTTTATACTACAAGCATCAGGAATCCACCATCGCCATTCATTTCATGATTGCCGCTCCTTCCCCATAGCACTAGAACCCGATCGACAACCATCATTCGAAAGCCCCTCGTGCCACCACCTCTGGCCAAAAACCGACAAAGATCGGTCCAACATCAGCCTCAAATAGACATGCTCAACTCACGAACTTCCCTTTCGATCTGCCGCCTCCTCGAGCCATCGTAGCCAAGATCCACTGTTAGATGTATCGAGCTCGACAAGCTCAACACTTCTGTAGTTGAAGGTTTTCGACAATATTGCATGGATTTCAAGAAACATGAGGAAGAACTGGATTGCTTTTCGGCTACTGAAAAGTAAAGGAGGCGGCCGCGAATCAATCTTCTAGGGTTTTACTATGGCAGACTATATACACACGTATTTTATATTATTTCCAAAATTAACATGCTATTTTGAACGAACTCCAAAAAAGACGTGTCGCCTAGCGTTTATAATGTTTTACCTCTATTCCAAACACAATGGAACATGTTTCGGAGCCTAATTCAATCATATGTGGGTGGTAGCCTTTTGAATCGAATTAAAATATTAAATCTTCGATACTTATTTCAACGTGTTTTCATTTCGTATCACTGAACGTTAACTCCAAAATGCTACGAAAATTTGAAATATGAAAATAATACACTATTACGGTTCCAATGGAACTAGTTTCGTCGAATTATGAGAATGTGCCCTGGTAGGCTATTTTAACTCGTCGATTAAGTCGAGCGATTTTCAAAATCGTTTAATTTTTTCGATTTTTAAAACATACTAACTCCATTATAATTCAAATAGAATTTATATCCATGTTAGAAATCATTCCAATTCATATTAATAAAAATTCAATTATTTACATTATATATATATATATTAATTCCACTATGAAATTAACATATATAATTCAAATTTTAAATTTATCGACTTTTAATTCCATTCAAAAATCCAATATTATAATTCTAATTCCAAAGAATTTAGAATGACTTAAAAATTATTTTTGTTCATGGTTAACTTCCATATCCGCATAATTACCCAATTTCAAATATTAAATTTATATTTACCCAAATCTAATTTATCGCTATATCTGACATGTTAACTATTTTACTGGTTCTTTCAAAACTTCCATATTCAAAATCAATTAACAATTCAAATTCAACATTTAAAATAAATTAAAAGTTCAAAACTAACGACCCAAATTCCAGGTCGTTACACCTCCTGACTTTCTTCTTGTTGACTCCCTTCCATTCTCTATCTCCTTGTTGATTACATTGCCATAGCTTCCAGAATCCAAATTCCTAAGCCTTTAAATCCAAAATCCAAGCTTTGAAATCACTGAGTTCAATTCTTAGTGAAACCACCAAAATGTTTGCACCAAAAATGCTCACAAACACACAGTTGCAAATGAAAGCACCAATTCACAATCACAGCTCATAGACATAATATATGAAGAGGGTATAAATACGAAGAACAACCAAAATTAAAAAGAAAGCAGTAAAAAGACAAGATTTATAGTGATTCAGCTGACTCTGACCTACGTCTACTCCAGAAATTTCCTTTTTATTTATCAGAGAATCGATTACAGTTACAACCCAGAGTTTTGAAACAAAAAATGGCATTATAACTTTTATAGCCTTTGTATAAAAGTTGAGGAAGAACCGAATGAGAATCAGTTTTCTGAATCCTCGCCTGCTGTATTTATAGGCAAAATTTTGGTTACTAGGCTTCCTCAGCGATATGGGCCCACTAAAACCATAGTCGGGCCCATATCCTTTGCCACTTCCGACCCTATGCTGTTAATATATCGACTTGAAAGTGCCTTGGGGATGACTCGAAAAAACACACTGATGACCCGAAGCAGACCCACACCTGACTTGAAGTAGGATATAGATATGCCGACCCCCTTATTGATGTTTTGTTGTCCCGAAGTAAACCTATCTTTGACCTGAAGCTATAGCCTTACTAACTCAAAGAAAAATGCTCCATGAATTGAAGTAGGATTCCTAGAGTCGATCCCTTGAAGTATCACAACATGCTGACCCCAACTCAATATCCTAAGTGCCGACCCGAAGTCACAGAAGTACCGACCCTAAGTATTCCAACTATGTCGATCCCATGCATAAGTTACTAACCCCTTTCCATGCCAAGCCGAAGATACACATGTGCCGACTAGAAGATACCCATGTAACGACCCAAAGCATGCCGAACCCTCCATTTTATGCCGATCTCTCAAGATACATGCCTACCCGAAGTTAAAGGAGTGCCGACCTGAAGTTAACACTAACCCCATGAAAAAATGCCAATCCCAAGTGACCTCAAGCACGTCTTGGCCTGGCTCAAAGTAACCATCATGAAAACTCGAAGTAAATCCAAGTAAGACTCCAAGCAAACTCCAAGCAACCCGAAGTGACTCAATTTTTGTCCAAACTCATATTCCAAGTATCCTGCGCCTTTTGTCCATCGACTATGCCGAATATCGACTACATATTCATGTTTATTATCCATGATTGATCGTCTATTCATCTAGTCAAATCAAACCCATAGTACTCAAGCCTCGATAACCGTGTAGTCGATTGGGTTAAATCTGTATGTATGTTGCCTTGCCAAAAAGGTCAGTAAACAAGCTCCCTTCCAATTAAAATTAGCACACACTACATTAATCTTAGCTATATAGCAATCTAGGATTGAAAGGTTTGTATTTAGAATGTGATGACCCAGAATTTTGGCAATAATAATTTGATAATCTTCATTTATAATATTTTAAATTGGCAATATTGGTTTAATAATCTTCTTTTATAATAATTTGAATTGGTAATAATTATTTGATAATCTTCTTTTAATATTTAAATTTGGCAAATTTTAACTTTTAAATGCTAATAAAAATATTTTGTCTAATAATATATATATATATATATATATATGTCTATATATTGTGATTGGAAGCTTTATAACAATTTTCAAAAGAAAAAATTATTTAAAGTTTAATTGTGCATTTTTCAAAACATTTAAGATAATTATTTATTAAGTTATAAAGTATAATAGCTTTAGTTTGAAATAGATTTTGATAAAAAATTATTCTTTCTTTTTAAATTTAATATGAATAAATGTAATTTGTATATATAAACATTTAAAAAGGGATGATAGCTTAATAATGGTATATATACTTTGTTTAAAAGTTATACTTGAAATAAATGTAGTTCGTAAATATATAAAGATTTAAAACATATATGTATAGACATAGTTTGTATATATTTAAAGTTTAAAAACATAATTCATAAACATATTAATATAATAAACATAAGAAAGTATTAATTATAGCTTTTGACATTTGTAAAAATAATAATATCATGCTTTAAACATTTGTAATTCATATAACACTTGTCTTTGACATTTGTAATAATAATAAGTTGTTTTATACATTTGTAAGCTAAGGATAATTTGAGTTAACAAGTGGCAACATTATTTTCATTTAAAAAATTAAATTATAAATAACGTAGTATTAGAGAGAAGCCTGGCTTTTCTTTTCAGTTCAATTCTTTTCTCTTCATCCTTTAAAAAAAATCAAAAGAAAACCTGATCTAAAGCAAATGCAACAACATCTATTTCATCTTCACCCTGCGTAAAGCAGGTTGTAGTTTCAAATTCAACCCAATTCAAAGTATCAGATTCATATCAACTAAGCAAATAAAAATTCAAATACAAAGTTCCTGGAAACAAGAAATATTGTTCTCTGATTTAACAGGTGAGTAAACTTTCCTTTTAAAAATAGTTTTAATCAAAGACTTTACTTGATGCATGTGATAAATCTATATGGAAATATTGTAATATGTTTGCATGAATGTTTTTTTGGAAAATAGATGAACTGCTTTGTGTATATGGATATGCATGTCCGTGTGTATATTTTTTTTCTCTGTTATGTTTACAGTTTCAAACAACACAAATAAATTTATATCTTCCTATTCAAATCAATTTAAGCTTTGATCTCTAAAGGTAAAATGTCTGTAACAATGTGCTATCAATTCTAGAATTAGTTTCAAGAATTTAAATTAAGTAATTACTTCAATAATGGTAAATTACAGAGATAATCAAAGACATGTAAAAATTTGATCATCTGGAAATTATTTTTTGATTATGTAAACATGTTCGTAGTAGAAAAAGATTTTGATATAAAAATCTGGATTTTTAAGTTTGTATGTACTGGGAATTTCTTAGTTGATCAGATATTGCACATTCGTTGATTTCCATTGAATGACGATGAGTTTGACATTGGGATTTGATCTGGAGGTAGCTGGTGTGTTGAGGATCACAGGAAAAATGGTCGGGGATTTTTTTGATGATCGAGGCGGCTCGTTAGAGGTGATTTAGGGTTTAATGGATAGTTTTGGTCATCGGGGTTGTCGAGGCTCGTACGCCGTTGACGATGCACCGGAGGCGATTGCATGTAAGGGGATCAGAGTGTGGGAACGAGGGGTTGGTCGACGTGAGACCCGATGGTCGAAGGCGATGGCGAATGGAAGTTTTTCCGATCGGGTTTGTTCTAGTTTTGATCGATTGACTAGTTTTTGAATTGCCGCCAATTTCGTCAATCTGGGTGGACGTATGGGTCGGCGAGGATGCCGACGATTTGTCGAGGGTCACGGCGGTGGTCGAAGGCGAACTGGTCGGCCGTGCACGTGCACGTGTGCACTTTGGTGTGTCTGGATTTGTCGAGGTTTGGGGAAGAAGGGTGGGCTCGAGTCGGACTCGACAATTTCTCGTGGTTGTTTCGAGGGAAGAGTTTTGCGAGAGAGTTCTTGAGTAACTCGAGGATGACCCGAAGTTTAGTTTGCTTTAGCTCGGGTGTTGATAATAAACCTGTTTTTTTTAAGTTATGTTAAAAGGTATGTACAGTTTTATAAAAGTAAGAAAATTTCAGGTTTTAAACAAAAAGAAAAGGTACAAGTTTAAAAGTAAAATAAAACAAGTTTTCCAAGTTAAAGTATATATAAACTTTCCAAAGTAAAATGTTTAACCAAGTTTTGAGAATATATTTAAAGTAAATAAGTTTAAAAAGGTGTGATAATTAAGTTTTCAAGAATAAGTATTAATTAAATTTATTAAACAAATTTGAACAAGCTTTCAAAGATTTTAAATGTTAAAATTAAATGTTTAATGTAAATTATATATTTTTAATCATGTAATTGATCCCTAAATGTTTTTCTAATGATGTTAAATTAAGTAATTAATGAAGATAATGAATTTATCTTTAATTAATTAAGGTTATGATTAATTAAAGATAATTAATTAGTGAAATTAATTCAAGGTTAATCACTTAATTAAATTAATAAGGGATTAATTAATTAATGTTAATAATCAAAGGATTGCAACTTAATGAAGGTAATTAATGGATAGTTAATGAATGTAATTAAATTAAGGATCATTAACTACTGATTAAGAGATGATTAATTAATGTAATTAATTTAAGATTATTAATTGGTTTAATTAATTAATGATAATCACTTATGAAATTGATTAAGTATAATTACTTAATGTAATTAATAAAGTGTAATTACTTAGTGTAAGTAATTAGTGGATAATTACTGAATGTAATTAATAAAAGGGAAATTACTTAGTGGAAGTAATTAAAGAATAATTACTTAATGGAGGTAATTAAGGATTAATTACTTAGTGTAATTAATTAAAGGATTAATTAAGGTAATTAATGTAAGGGTTTGTTAATTAATGAATGTGATTAACTAGAAGATAACTAATCAGTGTAAGTGATTATAGAATAATTAATTAATGTAAGTAATTAAGGATCAATGTAATTAATTATAGTTAATTAATTAATGAGCGTAATTAAAGGTTAATTAATGAGAATAGTTAAATGATAATTAGTTTAATTAAAAGCTAATTACTTAAAAAAAATAAGGACTAATTAATTAAGGATGATTAATTAAGATGATAATTAAAGGATGATTAATTAATTAGTTGGTAATTAATTAATGTTAAGTAAGCATTATTTAATAGTGATTGATGTAAGTAATTTAATTTATTTGAATTAATTAGAAATGGTGTGACTAATTAATCTTACTTATGGATGATTGAATGATATTGGATGTCTTGAATGGTTTGATATCTCTGATCTGTGATATGTGCTGCTCTGTGATATGAGATGCTTGATTTGAACTATGATGATTTGAGTTACCTACTTATGATAGATGTAATGTGTGAATATGATATCCTGAATATAAATTGAATTGAATTGTTAACTTAAAACAACTTGGCCCTAAAAATGGCGTTTTTGATTTCGGTGAGACCGGGATCGGATTCCAAATTGGATATCTGAAAACCACATCGATCCAAATTAAACGATAGGTCGTGAAATATCAGGTGAAGATCAAGATGAAGACTCGAAGTGTAAGGCCTATTTGTCATTAACTCTGAGGGTGATTCCAAAACGAATGTAATGGAGATAGTGCTTTCAGTTACGAGATGAAGATTCATAGTGCAAGGGTTATTGTCGTTAACTCTGAGGGTGATTTCAAATTGAGTGTAGCAAGATAGTGCCTTCGGCTTCGTTCAAACCTGGAACGAACTTGTATGGATTGAATGCTTTCAGAACATCGCCATTGGAGGACAATGAGAATTCCAAGATATGTCTTCTAAAAAGGTAATCGTAGCCTCAAGCCTCATCAACCGGGAATGGATAAAACAGGGGAGGTGCAGCAAGGCTAAGTGGGTAGCACCCATGTAGGATAAGATTTTCCCCTGTCTAAAGGTCCCCTTTTTTATTCGGCTGTGCAGGCAGTTGGTCGCGGCAACTGCGGGGTTGTCTTATTCGGGATTATCCAGTAAGGGATAGTTTCGGCCTTGTGTTACTGGGGATCAGGGTGGATCCTTGGTACTCTGATCTAAACTAGGTACTGTGACGGGCGGTACCCCAGTAGCCCTTCCATTGTATGGAATCCAATCTCCAATAAGTGCCATATTTTTTGATTGTGTCCAACTATATTGGAATGTGAGATGTAAGCATTCCAGCTATTTTCTGTTTTATTTGAAAACCCTAGACACTATTATAATATCACTGGATTTCATATCAAATGTTTTGGTTATCGTAAGGTAAAAACCCAACAAGTTTATTTGTGGCGTGGTCTTATGAGATACCTTTGATTTCTAATGATTTTCAAAGTTAAACAACTTTAACCATTTACTCACACCAGACCCATGTCTGACCCAGAGTTTATTTACTGTTTTCTTAAACTCTTGGATACTCAATTTTTACGAGTAGCCAAGGGATTCAGGTTAGCTTTGACTAATTTTGGAGGAGACTTGGAGTAGGAGGCTTCAGCATATATAGTGTTCCCGCTGTGTTGATGAGTTGTAATGGATTCTGAGTTGTATGATGGACAGGTCTTCAAGACTGTCTAATATGTGATGTATAAGCTGTGTAACTCTGACATATATGACTACTATGTAATAACTATATGATTAATATATTTTTATTCATTCTGCTGTGAGATTCTGATATTATTTAGTTCTTTCTTTCCTATCTTTTCTCTTTTCTATCCTTTTCTTTCTGAATGATGATGCGTCTTTCTATGGGATGAGAGGCGGGTCGTCACATTTTGGTATCAGAGCAATAGGTTGAGAGAATATCTAGGCTTTGGAGTGATATTTATTTTAAGAGAGCGTACTTGTAATATATATATATATATATATATACACACACCTAATTTGTTGGGTTACCTGTCCGGGTTTTCCAATATGAGTTCTAGAGGTAGGAGGGGTAGTTGTGTGTGTAGCACGACTACCATAAATGGAAGAAGTCCGAGTGCTGAGTTAGAAGAGTATCTACCGAGGCTGTAGATCCAATATCGCCTCGAGTGAGCTGTGCGACATTAAGTAAAGATTTCACCAATCTCGGAGGAAGTCTTTTAAAGGTAAGGAGTCCACCATTGAAGTGTGAGTTGTTCGTGCTCGTGTGAGCAGTTTTTCAAGAGTTTGGATCCGTCTGTTGAGCAGAAGAGAGTGATGGCACCTTGGCAACTTCAGGAAGAAGCATCCGCATGGTGAGACGCAATGACCATGGATGTTCCAGAAGATGATTTCTCTTGGAGCAAGTTTAAGTAGTATTTGAGGAGCAGTTTGTGCCTACCGTAGGGAAGACTCGACTATATAAGGATTTTTTTTGGATCTCAAGCAAGGTAGTTTGTCTGTATCGGATATGAGGCTAAGTTCAACGGGTTGTCTCTATGGACCTGGTCTTATTGACACACCCCCTGAAGAAAAGCGAGATGTTTGTGCCTGGTTTGAGGCTCGAGTATCTTGAGAAGATGACTTCCCATTTCAAAAGTTTTTTTGTGGAATTGGTTGTTATGGTTTCGAGGATCGAAGTGCTTATGGATTAGAAGTCCCATGGCATCTATGTTAGCACCAAGTGGAAATTCTTCCAATCGGGTGTTAGCATTGCAACTCGGAAGTGTTTTGTGTGCCAGCAAGAAGGTCACCTAGCTAAGCGGTGGAGTTCAAAGGCAGCAGAGTGGACCCAGTTCTTTGATGGATTGGTTAGACAAGCATAAGCTATTCTGATTTGTGAAGAGAGAACAGTATCTTTGGAAATTGAACTGGGTAGGATTGCAAAAGTGACATGCGATTAGTTCAGGAATTTTTTGAGTAATCTTTTGTTTGGGATTGAGGCATCTCAAGAGGCGGTAGAAGCTATCGAATTGTTAGAGATTTTTCGGACGTCTTCAGGGAAGTCAAAGAATTGCCCCGCATCAGGAATTGAATAAGGTGACCATTAGGAAAGAGTATCCCTTTCTCATATTGGTGATCTTTTTGATCTTTTGATCTTCTTCTAGGTGCTTTTGAATTTTCTCAGTTAGATCTAGTTTTGGATTTTCTCCAATTGAGGGTAGCTGAAGACAGTACCCTTGACTGCATTTAGAGGACTCAACTGTTTCTTTGAGTGGTTGGTTATGTCTTTTGGGTTAACCAACGCTCCAGCTTGTTTTGTGGATCCGATGAACCATGTTTTTCGAAATGTGCTAATCTAGTCTGTGCTCGTGTTCATCAACGGCATTCTCATCTACTCCAAATCAAAGTTGCATAGCGGAAGCAAGGTAGCAGTTGTTCTAGAGTGGAAGTAACCTCAAACTCCTACGGAGGTTCGCAGTTTTCTTAGATTAGAGGGTTTCTATAGGAAGTTCATTCAGGATCTGAAGGCTAGGTTGTCTAGCGCACCTGTTCTGGTTATTCCAGGTTAGAGAAGTAAGTTCGACGTCTACTGATGCTTGTGAAGTAGAGTTGGTGTTATGGATTTTCGGTAGATCTTGAGAGGACTATCTTGTTGAATAGGATCCGGAGATTGTCTTATTCTTGATCCAGATTTGTTTTGAGAGACATCTGCGAAGGTTGAGCTGATCAAGTAGGATGAAGGCAGCCTAGGATTGTCAAAAAAGTTATGCGGATAAGAGATGAAGGAATTTGGAATTCGAAGTTGGAGATTTGGTTTTTGTTAAGATTTCATCGATCTAAGGAGCAATAAGATTTGGTAAGTCTAGAAGGCTAGCACCGAGGTATATTGGATTTCTTTTCGTGTTCTCGAAAGGATAGTTCTTTGGCCTATAGGATTGAATTTCTAGTTCGGATAGATGGGATTCGTAATGTATTTTACATACCTCATCTAAGGAAGTGTATGCATCTCTGGTTATAGAACCAGCAGTTCAAGAAGATTTGGAAGTTGAGTCGGATTTGACTGTGTTCAGACATCCTGTTCAGTTTATAGATCGTGTTAAGAAGGAGCTCAAGATCAGAATGGTGTAGCTAGTTAGGTTCAGTGGAGTGAGGATCCCAAAGATTGTACCTGGAAAACTCTAGATAATATTAGAAAGACCTATCCTGAAATTGTGGCAGGATAGTTAGATTTGTTTGTTTGAATGAATTGGTTACTATGGTTGTTTGTATGGCTGATCTATGCTTTGTTGTTTGAGTAAAAGTTTTGCTGTATTATTAAATTATCTTTGCTTCTAAATTTCAAGGACGAAATTCTTTTAAGGGGGAAGGAATGCGATGACCCGAAATTTTGGCAATAATAATTTAATAATCTTCATTTATAATCTTTTAAATTGGCAATATTGATTTAATAATCTTCTTTTATAATAATTTGAATTGGCAATAATTACTTGATAATCTTCTTTTAATATTTAAATTTGGCAAAATTTAACTTTTCAAAGTTAATAAAAATATGGTGTCTAATTATAATATATATATGTATGTATGTATGCACATATATTGTGAGTGGAAGCTTTGTTTTGACTTTAATATAACAATTTTCAAAAAAAAAAATATTTGAAGTTTAATTGTGCATTTTTCAAAACATTTAAGATAATTATTTATTAAGTTAAAAAGTATAATAGCTTTAGTTTGAAATAGAATTTGATAAAAAAAATATTCTTTCTTTTTAAATTTAACATGAATAAATGTAATTTGTATATATAAACATTTAAAAAGGGATGATAGCTTAAAAAAAGATGTGATAAATATATATATACTTTATTTAAAAGTTATGCTTGAAATAAATGTAGTTTATAAATATATAAAAATTTAAAACATACATATATAAACATAGTTTGTATATATTTATGGTTTAAAAACATAATTCATAAACATATTAATATAATAAACATAAGAAAGTATTTAATTATAGCTTTTGACATTTGTAAAAATAATAATACCATGCTTTAATCATTTGTACTTCATATAACACTTGTCTTTGACATTTGTAATAATAATAATAAGTTGTTTTATACATTTGTAAGCTAAGGGTAATTTGAGTTAACAAGTGGCAACATTATTTTCCTTTAAAAAATTAAATTTTTAAATAATGTAGTATCAGAGAGAAGCCTGGCTTTTCTTTTCAGTTCAATCCTTTTCTCTTCATCCTTTAAAAAAAATCAATAGAAAACCTGATCTAAAGCAAATGCAACAACAACTATTTCATCTTCAACCTGAGTAAAGCAGGTTGCAGTTTCAAATTCAACACAATTCAAAGAATCAGATTCAAATCAACTAAGCAAATACAAATTCTAATACAAAGTTCCTGGAAATAAGAAATATTGTTCACTGTTTTAACAGGTGAGTAAACTTTCCTTTTAAAAACAGTTTTAATCAAAGACTTTACTTGATGCCTGTGATAAATCTATATGGAAATATTGTATTATGTTTGCATGAATGGTTTTTTCTCGAATATAGATGAACTGCTCTGTGTATATGGATATGCATGTCCGTGTGTATATTTTTTTTCTCTGTTATGTTCACAGTTTCAACCAACACAAAATATCTTCCTATATAAATCAATTCAAGCTTTGATCGCTAAAGGTAAAATGTCTGTAACAATGTGATATCAATTCTAGAATTGGTTTCAAGAATTTAAATTAAGTAATTACTTCACTAACAGTAAATTATAAAGAAAATCAAAGACAAGTCAAAATTTGATCATCTGGAAATTATGTTTTGATTATGTAAACAAATTCATAGTAGAAAATGATGAATTTTGATATAAAATTCTAGATTTTTATATCAAAATGTATTGGGAACTTCTGAGTTGATCAGATATTGCACAGTCGTCGATTGTCGTTGAATGGCGACGAATTTTATGTCAGGGTTTGGTCCGGAGGTGGCCGATGTGTTGAGGATCATAAGAAAAATGGTAGGGGATTTTTTTGATGGTCGAGGTGGCTCGTCAGAGGTGATTTAGGGTTTAATGGATGGTTTTGGTTGTTGGGTTGTCGAGGCTTATACGCCGTCGACGATGTACCGGAGGTGATCGCATTAGGGGGATCAGAGCGTGGGAACGAGGGGTAGCGTTGGGTTTGTTGGCGTGAGACCCAGTGGTCGAAGGCGATGGTAAATGGAAGTTTTTCCGATCGGGTTGGTTCCACTTTTGATCGATTGACTCGTTTTTGAGTTGTTGCCGATTTCGTCGATATGGGTAGACGTATGGGTCCGCGAGGATGTCAATGACTTGTCGAGGGTCGCGGCGGTAGTTGGAGGCGATCTGGTCGGCCATGCACGTGCACATGTGCACTTTAGTGTGTCTGGATTTGTTGAGGTTTGGGGAAGAGGGGACGGGCTCAAGTCGGACTCGAGAATTTCTCGTGATTGTCTCGAGGAAAGAGTTTTGTGGGATAGTTCGTGAGTAAGTCGGGGATGACCCGAAGTTTAGTTTGCTTTAGCTCGGGTTTGTGTTGATAAGCAAACCTGTTTTTTTAAGTTATGCTAAAAGGTATGTACAGTTTTATAAAAGTAAGAAAATTTCAAGTTTTAAACATAAAGAAAAGGTACAAGTTTAAAAGTATAATAAAACAAGTTTTCCAAGTTAAAGTATATATAAATTTTCAAAGTAAAATGTTTAACCAAGTTTTTAGAATATATTTAAAGTAAATAACTTTAAAAAGGTATGATAATTAAGTTTCAAGAAAAAGTATTAATTAAATTTATTAAACAAGTTCGAACAAGTTTTCAAAGATTTTAAATGTTAAAATTAAATGTTTAAATTGTTATGTTTAAAGTAAATTATACATTTTTAATCATGTAATTGATCCCTAAATGTGTTTCTAATGATGTTAAACTAAGTAATTAATGATGATAATGAATTTATCTTTAATTAATTAAGGTTATGATTAATTAAAGATAATTAATTAGTGAAATTAATTAAAGGTTGATCACTTAATGAAATTAATAAGGGATTAATTAGTTAATGTTAATAATCAAAGGATTACTATTTAATGAAGGCAATTAATGGATAGTTAATGAATATAATTAAATTAAGGATCATTAACTAGTGATTAAGAGCTAATTAATTAATGTGATTAATTTAAGATAATTAATTGGTTTAGTTAATTAAGGGCAATCACTTATGAAATTGATTAAGTATAATTACTTAATGTAATTAATAAAGTGTAATTACTTAGTGTAAGTAATTAATGGATAATTACTGAACGTAATTAATAAAAGGGAAATTACTTAGTGGAAGTAATTAAAGGATAATTA
Source organism: Allium cepa (assembly GCA_030765085.1). Classification (NCBI taxonomy): domain Eukaryota; kingdom Viridiplantae; phylum Streptophyta; class Magnoliopsida; order Asparagales; family Amaryllidaceae; genus Allium; species Allium cepa. The sequence continues at coordinate 237,397,279 of CM060932.1, read as the reverse complement.
CTTAATGGAGACAATTAAGGATTAATTACTTAGTGTAATTATTTAAAGGATTAATTAAGGTAATTAATTTAAGGGTTAGTTAATTAATGAATGTGATTAATTAGAAGATAATTTATCAATGTAAGTGATTATAGAATAATTAATTAATGTAATTAATTAAGGATCAATGTAATTAATTATGGTTAATTTATTAATGAGAGTAATTAAAGTTTAATTAATGAGAATAGTTAAAAGATAATTAATCTAATTAATAGTTAATTACTTGAAGTAATTAAAGAATAATTAATTAAGGATGATTAATTAAGATGATATTTAAAGGATGATTAATTAATTAGTTTGTAATTAATTAATGGTAAGAAAGCAGGATTTAATAGTGATTGAAGTAATTAATTTAATTTATTTGAATTAATTAGAAATGGTGTGACTAATTAATCTTGCTTATGGATGATTGAATGATATTGGATGTCTTGAATGGTTTGATATCTCTGATTTGTGATATGTGCTGCTATGTGATATGAGATGCTTGATTTGAACTATGATGATTTGAGTTACCTATCTATGATAAATGTAATATGTGAATATGATATCCTAAATATAAATTAAATTAAATTGTTAACTTAAAAAAACTTGGCCCTAAAAGATGGCGTTTTGGATTTTGGTGAGACCGGGATCGGATTCCAAAATGGATATCCGAAAACCACATCAATCCAAATTAAACGATAGGTCGTGAAATATCAAGTGAAGATCAAGATGAAGACTTGAAGTGTAAGAGCTATTTGTCGTTAACTCTGAGGGTGATTCCAAAACGAGTGTAACAGAGATAGTGCTTTCGGTTACAAGATGAAGATTCAGAGTGCAAGGGCTATTGTCGTTAACTCTGAGGGTGATTCCAAAATGAGTGTAGCGAGATAGTGCCTTCGGTTTCGTTTGAACCCGGAACGAACTTGTATGGATTGAATGCTTTCAGAACATTGTCATTGGAGGACGCTGAGCATTCCAAGATATGTGTTCTAAAAAGGTAATCTTAGCCCCTAGCCTCATCAACCCGGGAATGGCTAAAATAGGGGAGGTGCAGCAAGGCTAAGTGGGTAGCACCCAATTAGGATAAGATTTTCCCCTGTTTGGAGGTCCCCTTTTTTATTCGGCTGTGCAGGCAGTTGGTCGCAGCAACTGCGGGGTTGTCTTATTCGAGATTATCTAGTAAGGGATAGTTCCGGCCTTGTGTTGTAGGGTATCAGGGCGGATCCTCGGTACTCTGATCTAGACCAGGTATTGTGACGGGCGGCACCCCAGTAGCCCTTCAATTGTATGGAATCTAATCTCCAATAAGTGCCGTACGTTTTGATTGTGCCCAACTGTGTTGGAACATGAGATGTAAGCATTCCAGCTATTTTCTATTTTACTTGAAAACCCTAGAAACTATTATAATATCATTGGATTTCCTATCAAATGTTTTGGTTATCGTAAGGTAAAAACCCAACATGTTTATTTGTGGCGTGGTCTTATGAGATACCTTTGATTTCAAATGATTTTTAAAGTTAAACAATTTTAACCCGTTTACTCACACCGGACCCATGTCTGACCCAGAGTTTATTTTCTGTTTTCTTAAACTCTTGGGTACTCAAATTTTTATGAGTAGTCAAGGGATTCAGGTTAGCTTTGACGAATTTTGGTGGAGACTTGGTGCAGGAGGCTTCAGCGTTTATATAGTGTTCCCACTGTGTTGATGAATTGTAATTGATTCTGAGTTGTATGATGGACAGGTCTTCAAGACTGTCTAATATGTGATAAATAAGCTGTGTAACTCTGATGTACATGACTATTATGTAATAACTATATGATTAATATATTTTATTCGTCCCGCTGTGAGATTTTGATATTGTTTAGTTCTTTCTTTCCTAACTTTTCACTTTTCGATCCTTTTCTTTCTGAATGATGATGCATTTTTCTATAGGATGAAAGGCGGGTCGTCACATTGAATCTGAATTTAGAAGTAATAACTTAGTGTACAAGCTTATCTCTTCCAGCAAACGATAACAATTTAGATCTCCAACCTTGCAATTTATCTCTAATATTATCAATTAACTTTCCACATTCAACATTAGTCATAGTATCATTTTATAGTGGTACACCAAGATATTTAACTAGAAGCTCCCTCTCTATAACACCATGTTTTCCAATGATTTTAACTCTATTTTTAGAAAATTTATTCAAATAAACATTTTATTTCAAGCTCATTAACCTTTAAACCAACATAGATTTCCATAAGTTTAAAAATATCATTGATTTTTCCAATAGCTATAGAATTAGCTTTAAAAACAACGAACAAATCATCAACATAGATGAGGTGGGTAACTGTAGGCTGAATGTTGTATACTAGATTGATCAATTGTTAATAACATGCAATTTACATTTGTAAGGAAAACCACTCCATGGACACAACAAATAAGTATAGGGAAAGAGGATCACCCTGCCTGATTCCTCTATTAATGTGTATGTTTTTCCTAAAAACCCCATTAATAATCAAAGATAAGGCTGGAGTGCATAAATAATGAATAATATTAATGTGTCTCTGCCTTTGTGTGTTTGAGTATTGCTTGTGTGAGTGTTCCTTAATGTTTCTCTGTTTTCTTTGTTTTCTATTTGTACTTTATGTTTTCGTGAGTAATAAATTGGTCGGGGACCAATTAACCCCGTCGGCCATGCCAAAAAAAATAATGAATAATTAAATTTAACAGTTAAGTAGGAACCCCCATGGAATCAAGAATGTGTAAAATAAACTGTCTATTAACTCTATCATAGGCTTTATGTAAATCTACATTTCATACAAACTTTATCAGCTCCTGGTTTATTGATATTTCTCACCAGTTCATATGCCATTAGAGAATTCTCCAATATAAATCTACCTTTAATAAAAGTACTCTGACAATGGGATATGACATTAAGTAGCACCATGTTTAATCTTATACATTTTATTTTACTAAGCATTTTATATGTGACATTAAAGCATGCGATAGGTAAGCATTCATCCATTCATTCTGGTTTATTCACTTTAGGGATATGCGTTATAAAAGTGTGATTAATTTCCTAAATGAACTCACCAAAATCAAGTGCTTCTTGATAAGCTTTAAGCATAATATCTTTTAGGTGTACCCAGTGCATTTTGAAGAAACCTTCCCTTATGCCATCAAGACCAGGTCTGTACTCATTATGAATAGAGAAAGTGGCCTTTTTCAGTCCCTCTACATTAATAGCATCCGTCAACATTTTAGCATCCTCCAAAGATATGCGCCTTCTGCACTGAACATGAGGTAATTGCTGGTTGTAGTCTCCATTATATAACTATGTAAAATATTTGATAGCTTTATCCTCCAAGTCTTGAACATTATCAAAAATAAGTCCCTGTTCATTGAAACAATTAGATAAATTGTTACAATTTTTCCTTTATAACATTTTAGTGTAATTTTTTTTAATGCATTCGTCTTCTTTGATGAGCCACTTCTCCTTACCCTTTTGTCTTAGATCAATAGCTTTTTTGTTCAGCTGGTCCTTGAGTAACTTTTTTAAAGCATAGAATTCAGTAGAATTAAGTCTTTCATTTTGAGAGTCTACATCCAGTTCATATTGGATATTCTCTAGTTGATTTTGTATGTCTTGTATTTCGTCTCTTATTTTTGGTCACTTTCTGTTCCAATCTTTGACTCTATTCTTCATCCCCTTCACAGTCATGATATACTGATACATGAGCTATCCCTCTAGTATTAGAATAACATTAAAGTCCACAACATTGTTGTATCCGTCAATAAGATGCGAGTGATTAGCATATCTGAAAGGTTTTCCTTTTTGAATAGGGTTGTCATCATTAAATTAAATAAGTAAAGGACAATGATCACTTGTCGAACTTGGAAGGACCATAACTTTAATATTAAGGATTTTGTTAAATAAATCAGCATTATCCAGTGCTCTATCTAGACTCGAGCACGTTATTTTAACTTCACCACTTCTCTATGTGAATTTCCAGCATGTACAGAATGCTTCAATCAGTCAAGTGACTAACATATAGTTGTTAAACTCTACAACCTAGAAGACTTCCAATGTATGTCCCCTTTGTTTTTCATTATTCTTTATAACAACATTAAAATTTCCAGCCACTAACGAATGTCTATGTATAATTTTTGAGTTATCAAATAGTTTCTGCCAAAGTTTACTCTTTCCGGAAGCCAAATTGCTAGCATTAATAAAAGAAATAATAATGTCCAATCCTCCTACATTTCCAATATGAGCAGTTATTTGCTATTCATCCATATTGATGATTGTTGCTGACTACACCTTAATATCCCATAAGACCATAATTCTGGCTTTCACCACTCTAAGGCTGTTATGAATAATATCCCATTGATTATCTAGTTGGCACTGAAACAACTCAATATTGACTTTTGGGAATTTATTTTCCAAAATTGCTAATAATGTAGGCTTAAAGTTAGCCCTAATATTGTAGAGATCTAATTTTCTAGTATCACCATATAGACCTCTAACGTTCCAACATAGTATGGATATTAAGATTTAGTAGCTCTGCTCCTAGTAATCGGAGATGAAACTACTGTAGCAGTTTTACTAGCTTCACTATTCTTTTTATTATAAAATAAGTATTCATATTCTACATTAATGTCTATCTACTTACTAATATCAATATCGCCATCCTCTTCATCGAAAGATTCTGTCTAAATATCCACCTTATGAACTTCCTTCATTGTTGCAGGGAGCAGCTCTTTATCTGTATCTAAATTATCTTGAATTGCCTGTTCAGACTATGCCTACTTATGAATCTACTAGTCTGGATTATCCTCTAGCAAATTACGAGATGGATGAATTGCTGCTACCTATTTTGCAGAGTCCTCTACACTAATTTTAGTTGTGTCATATATGTAGGGTGGGACTAGGCTAGTTATGCCAGCATTTTGTGTATACTTTTTTGTAGCCCCATCATTTTTTAGGGGTTTGGCCAATAGTACTAATAGTCTCATTTTTTGGGGGTTCCATAGTAGTAGTACTAGTTTAAACATTTGTGGTTGCCTTTTGTCTTTCAACCCATACTTGCTTAGGTTTTGTAAAATAGGTTGGTTTAGATCGATCTTAACCTGATTTATTGATGATTATGAATAATTTACATTCAATATCAAATCATGAAAAAATAGAATTATGGAGGGAATCATATATTTAGGCGAAATCCCCATTATTATTACACTATAAGTTTATGTGCCCAAAATACTTACATTTCCCACATCTAGGAGGCACTAATTCACACTCCACTTCTTAGATGTATATATTGCCATTTTTACCTATTGCCTTGACACTTTTTGGCAGCACAGCCTTCGTTTTCACCTATATGAGAATTCTGTCATAATTTATGCGCTTAACAAGTCTATTATTTTCATCAATGTTTAGTGTTCCATAAGGATAAATTTAGATTTAATCTAGATAGGATAAGTGGTCAGCATGGCTCTTTCAAAGTTGAAGTCCGCCTCCCATCACCTCAAGAAAATCATCTTGCTATCCATAAACCAAGGTCCGCCTTTAAGAATTCATTCGTAATCATTCTCTCTTTCAAAGTTTATTAGATAAAGTCCATTATCTCTAGGAAAATAGTCCTAAGATCCGTTAAGGTTCCAAATCGTTTTGATGTAAGCGTTGAAATAGACAAAGTAGGGTCTTTTACCAACCATATAAGCATACATCAAGTTTCTCTACATCATATTTGATTCTTCATAGTTTGCATCATCTACTAGTTGATATATCTCCTTATCACCTTTAATAGGTTCATAGAAATTAACCTTACCTTTTATTTCAAATTTGCTTTTGATTACCTCTACCAGGTTTAGGAGTTTTCTCTAATCCTTGCTTTACCATTCCAGTATATTACCTCACTACATCTACTGGCTATTTCCCCTTCCTCTTAACCATCTTCCATCTGCCACCATCATCTTCATGCAGATTGCCTAAGGTCGGGATATATATATCATAGATTACGACTATATACGTATCAATTAGTAATTGAGAGATTAGGATTTATGAACGTCAATTATAGATTTAACGGGCAACAAATTTTTAATTAATGAGAGGAAAAAGGAATTAAATGGAGATTGATTGAAAAAACTGGAGATAGCTTTCATGGAAGGAAGAAATTTTAATAATGAATATATTTTGAAAATCTAAAGAAGGATTAATTGGGAACGGTCCAATTTCAACTTCTATGGGAAATAATTGAGGTAATAGATGGACCATATTTATTAGAAGTCGAAAAGGAAAATTAGGGAAAATGCGTTATAATGGGATGACATATTGAGAAATACCCATCTTAATTTTGTAGGGAATGTTAGGACCTTAATAGCATTTATACCACTTGATAATAAATGGCAGCATCCAACAAAATTTTCTTTTAGAGTTCTTGGGTTGTAGTCACTAATTGTCTCCCTTAGTAATTAGAAAAGTTTATGATGTGGTATAAAATATATCCCTGCATTATTCCTATGTTGACTTTACGAATGGGATTAAACTACTTGATAAATACATATGTTGAGAAACAAAATAGATAAGGAAATTTTATAAGGACACTTAACTAGCGATAAACCATAGCTAAGACTGGAAGTTAATGAGGAAATTAGGTTAGCATCCTAAAGTAAATGAATGTTCCAATCTTAAAACTTTGGAATATTGGGAGAAATAAATTTTAGCTTACAGATTGTCAATATTCAAAAAGAAAAGAAAAAACAGATAGGAATGTGAAGAGAATTTTCTATTGATCGAAGATGAAGAAGTGGGTGGTAGAATTTTCCATTAGATGAAATGAAACCTCTACATCTCCACCACAGCTTCATGGAGTTGCGATTTACATCGTCAGCGGTAGGGACCCATAGTTTACTAGAAAATTTTAGGATTTAGGAACTTCATTAAATCTAGCATCACTTATCAATTTAAGACCGACAGACAAACTGAAGGAATGGATGGGAACTTGTAAGAATTGTTGAGAGCTCACATCACGAACTTTGGAGGACATTGGAAGCATCATTTGCGCTTAGTAGAATTTGCATATAGTAGTAGTCACTAATAGATGATTAGTATGGAACCTTTGATGCAATTTTTGGAAGGCAATAAAATCGCAAATTATGGGTAGGAAACCATCATAAATTCTACTTAGACCAGATTTAGATTGCAGGACTTTGGAAAGTCAAAGTTGATTAGGCAGCTTGTGAAAGTCGTAATATTTGGGTAGTTGGAAAATTAGCACCAGATTTATTAGGCCTTTACCAATATGGGAAAAGCTAAGAAAACTTGTAAGTTGGTTGGAGTCCATAACGTTTTTCACATTTTGCATTTGAGGAAATACATTCATAGCACAACAATTATGGTGGAGCATAATTAATTAGGGGATTTTAAGATGGAGCCAATAGCGTCCCGTACCATTGCATGCATTATGGAGCATGGAACTAAAAACTCCGCAATAAAGAAATTACGTTGGTCCGAGTACAATGGGGAGGAATTTTGGTGGAAGGCAGGATGACTTCTCTTCCTAAGCCTTTCTTTGGAAAATTTTACCCCCAAAATTAGGATTTTGGTTGCATCATGGTTGCTAGATTGGATGGTAGGAGATGGTTGCTACACTTTTTCATCGACATTACACTCATATAGCAGCTTTATGCATGTTTAGGGTATTTGCATACATATTTGCATAACACGATCATACACTCATACTAGGATTGAGCTCATTTTAGTATATCAAGTACTTAATCACATTGCACTTTGGTTGAGCAGATGGACGTGTAGATAACTTGATTAGATAACATGGATGTTATTACACATTATGCTATTCGCCCCTTGAAAGATTTTAGGACGAAATCCTTTTTAAGAGAGGGAGAATGTAAAACCCCATAAAATCAACCATAATTAAATAAGTAAATTAAGAGAAATTCAATTAATTAGTATAGGGATAAAAATGAAAATTCTGTAAAAGTTGAAATTTGACCATGAAAGTTATGTCATTATGTTCACGAAGGAATTCCAATCAATTTCCATATATAATATGCTAAAAATGAAGCTCAAATGAAAAAGTCATGGGTGTTTGAAGTTTTTAAATTTAAATTAATTTTTTCCGAATCCAAATTCAAATAAAATAATTAATTCCCTAATTTGAATTCAATTATGATTAGACTTAGGAATTATGCAAACGTTAAAGTTAACAAATATTGTTAAGGGTAAATAGGAAATTAAACAAACAACAGCTCGAAAATTAAATATTCTTCCCAAAATAAGGGAAGAGGTCGACCCCTAAAGGTTAACCACTTGGAAGGAAGAGGTCGACCGCTTTCTGTGTGGCAGCTAGGGTTTAGATGCTTTGTACGCTCTCAACCTAGTTTCATCTTACGGTTTCGGTGCATTTTAACCACTGTAAATAAAATGATAGACCACTCACTTTTATTCAAAAATATTTTAGGAACATCAGAAAAGCTCTATTAGTTCATCCCTTCTTAGATTCAGAAAACTCCGTTAGGGTTTCAAGCAAAAAATCTTGTATACCTATTGTTTTCTATTATTTTATTTTTATATCTCTTTTCCTCCAAACTTCCTAAATCTAGTATATATACAAATCCCTTGTTGTATATATCAAACAGAAGAGAACTGAAGGAGATTATAATGGACATAGCAAATCCAAATGGAAGCAAAGCTGAGGACCAACTATGAGCAAAAACCATAGGTTTTCTATTTTAGTAGTTGAATAGTATAGTCTGTATTTGATATATGCCTTAGGGAGTTTTGGATTACAAAAATGTCTTATTAAAAATCCTTAAAAGTCCTCCAAAGAGAATTGTAAATGGTTAGAATTGGAATTTTAATTGTTTTGTATTAAACTAATGGAGTTTTTACGATTTTAAGGTTTATGTATTCTACCTACTATTCCACTTTTTATTCTTCTTCTCCTGGTCTAATCAAGGGATTTAATTGAGAAATGATATGTGAAGGACAAACTTTTATTCGTACTATTTCTATAAAATTTAGTATAAATTCCCTTATCTAAGTTAATGTTAAAGAAATTGAATATATAATTGACTAAATTGTAAGTTTCCATTTTTTGTTTATTCCATTTTTTAATATGAGATAAGTTGGATTTAGATTCTATATACAAGTCTATTTATTGCAATATTGGATATGAGTATTAATCCTTGTTATGGATATTATAATCCCTTGTTATGGATATTGGAATATGGGTATTATTGATAAAATGGAAAAAGGAAAGTCTTGTATTAGTATGGTTAAAAAGAAAATGACATTTAACGTTAGTTAGGACATAATCTCCGCATGCATAGAATATTAAGTGCGTATATATATATATATATATGTATGTATATTAATTAATTAGCGTAATTAACGTATAGCTAGAATCTAGAATTGGATAGTTAATTAGATAGCAATTGTCATTAAATCCCCCTTAGGAATGTAATTGATGTTTTAGGGCATAATAAGGAAGATTCGTTATAAGGCCTTAATTATGAAACTATGAGATAAGTATTGTATATTTGTATATATACTTACATACATACGTACACATACACACACACACACACACACACACACATATATATATATCTCTGTGTGTGTGTATAATATTTCAATTATGGTAGGGATGCGAGGTCAGTAAAGTTACACGATAGAAATTAGCCCTTCACTTTGAGACTACCAGCAGTTATGTCTACTTCCTATTGACGTGAGACATCTCCTATGATGATTAGTTGTGATGAACCGAGGTTTGTCCAAAATCCTATAGGGTAAATCTACCCAGTTATCTGGCTATCAGTTCCTACAAATAGTCAGACTAATGTGAGACGTTATTATGAGTACGGGTTATAACACGAAGAGCATGCTTTGGGGTCTTAAGTTATTAAGTGGTTGCTTAAGGGCCTGCCTCTTTTCCCCAAATGAAGTATTAAATGGTCAAGGGACTAGTTATTAGGCAAGATGGGTACTATCTCAATAGCGGTCCGCTTCGAAATAAGGTATTAAATGCATGTTTTCTCAAATTCTGAGTATAAAAGGGATGAACTGGCAAAACAAGCCGCTGGCTCAAGTTCTTTTGCAAAGTTTGGGCATTTTCGGTTGAATTGTCTTTGAAATCGATGATTTCGAGCATTTTTTTGAGATGGCTCTAAAAGGCTAACTCCAACTAATAGAAAGGTCGACATTAATGTTGATTCACACTGCAAATTGATGGTTTCATTTGGGTTTTGTCGTATGTTAATTTTATTGAATTTTCATCGATTTTTGCTGTTTCTGTGCACGTGTTTTCTAAACCGTTTTCGAAATGATTTTTAAAATGGAAAAGCTTTCAAAGTAAATGTTTTATAAAAAAATTATAATTATTTTTAAAGCTATTTATATAGTGAGGGTCCACCTTTCCATAAAGAAGAATTAAGTGGCTCAAGAGATTCCTTGCGATGTCAACTGGGTAGTCACCATTGAGGAGTCTGCCTTGGGAATAGTTATTAAATGATAGGGTCTGCCTCAATTGAAGTTTTAAATGACCAGAGTCTGCTTGTTTTTCGAATAAAAGATATTAAGTTGCTTGGGTACTATCTCTTGATTTATTAAGCATTTATGACATGGGATACGGGTTATGGGATTTAGAAACCTACTTGGGGAATGGAAGGTATTAAGTGGTTGATTGAAGACCCACTCTTTTCCTTATATGAAGTATTAAATGGTTTAATATAAGTAAGACATGTTCTTATTTAAATCATACTACCTAGGTACTAAAGTAGTAAGGCTTGAGATTTCTATTCACCAGAAATTTATTGTTCCGACTCCTTCTTCATTACAATACAGGTTAGAGAAGGAGTTGACGATGCTTGAAGATGGCGAGAGTGTAGCTTATGGCTGTTACTGTCTATTGTTTTGTGTTATTTTCTATTGTACCCATGAAAAGTATTTTTTGAGCAAATGTTGTAATGGTTCACATTATGCAATGTTTTATGACATTTGAGATGATTTGAAATGAATGGGTACTATTATTGTTACGATATTTTATTCTTCCCACTGTAAGGTTTGAAAGATTAGATAGATAATTCTGTGTTTACCAACCAATAACCAGCTCTACAATGGGTCTAAATTTCGATTGGTCTTTTATGGATTGGAATTTAGTCTTGTTCTGGAGTGAGTTTTTACAGTAATGCTTTAATTTGTATCGATTTTATAGATGTAATCAATTATGTTATTGTAGCTGAATCTGCAGTTAAAGCACTTATGGTTCTATAGAGGTAAAGATGCAAAAAATTGTAGCAGGATAAAGCGGGGCTATAGTGGAAAATAGCGGAGATGGAAAAAACTTCATTAGATATAAAACCAATACAAAAGGTTAATTTATTCTCATTCTAACATCATTTTGTGTAAGAAAGGGAAATATTGTTTAATGTTATTATTAAACCGAAAATTGGTTCAACATCCGATATGTTGTACAAGAAGGCTTATTTAAAGAAATTCCAATGACACCCCTTGGTTTTTTTGATTATTCACAAAATTATTTAAAATACATACTAGGTGTTCAAGGATGAATATGCAAGTCGGAATATATCATAGATCTTGATTTATGGCCAATGGATACAATAGGCAATGTATACAACTAAAATCTCTTGTCAACAACAAGGTATGTTATCAAACAAGTCAAATATGCAAATTTTTAATTGTTCAAATACTTTTATGCATATCTCCATACCGTCTTCTTCATCATTGAGATTTTCCATTAAAGTGGCTCTCAAGATCTTTAGAGAGCTTTGAAAAGTTCTAATCCAAAAGTGATTTATGCAAAGAAAGGGAAAGAAATTAGGGATCCCTTTCCATGAGGGCGTGCATATTTATTTATAGTGGTTAGAAGGAGGTAAAACTTGCTTCTATTGGTTGATGTGAGTTGGCATGGATTGATGACTTGGCATAAGAGACGGTCTTGATGTCACCACTTGTCATGATCACTTTAAGGTTGAATACTTCACATGGATCGCTATCTTGGTGGTGTTCTCAACATGGAGTATGTGGTGAAATAAGAATGTCTTTGAAGCTTTAACTAAGAAAAATATACTAAGTCCTCTTGATATTTTTCCTCCTTGTATTAATGATTTTAATCCTTTCCTCTTACATGGCTTTCGACATTCTTTGAAAATTGATGGTTTCGACTTCCTTTTGCATGCTGGTGATATGCGACAACCTTCTGTGCATTATTGGCATGCAACAACCTGTTGTTAATATGCAACAACATGCTTTATTGACAACCCATGTCATCTGTCCTTACTATGATGATATACAACATCCTTGTCATATTGGTGATCAACTATGAACATTGATGGTCTTCGGCATCCTTGTTGCACTGATGACTTATGGTATCTTATCAAACCTTATAGACTTATGACATCCTTCTTTTATATTGATGGTACATGGCACCTTGTTGAATAGTAGTTTACGACATCTGTATATTGTTGCCAACATTTGGCACTTTGCCTTAGAGCGGTCATCTGACATCCCATCATATGGTTGACACAAAGAAAACATCTTTCATACTGATGAAATGCGACACCTTGTTCATACTGTTGAATCTCATCATCTTTCTTTTTATTATTAATATTTGATATCTTCTTCCATTGCAGATTTATGATATTTCATTGCAATGTTGAAGCTAAGCATCACTTCTCTTCTCTAGATTGTTGACATCCCTTATCATAGAGATTCAACATCCTTGATTTCCGACATCGTTTATTATGTTGATAATTTACGGCAACCTTAGCATATATTGATGATTCGGATACATTGTCGTATTCAACATTTTCTTAGTATTTGTTATTTCTTCTAGCAAAATATATGGATAATATTTGCACCCCTCCTTATATAAAAGAAGCTTTTTACACTTTACTGTAAAAATATAGATTATTCATTTTATTTTACTTTTTGGTGACTTTTATCCATATATGAATCGAACAACCACGTCATTTATTTTGCTGGTAGTTTCTTTGATGCATTGCTAATAGCTCGCTTGACACCTTTATCTCATCAAAATGTTGGAAATATTCCTATTTCTATGGTGACTCTATCTTCATGATAATTTCATCTTCATAATCTGATTTCTCCTTTCGACTTGAATCATTTTTGCATATTGACTTCTTTGATTATTTTCTTACATAAAGTAATTTTCCTTTTCAATTCTATACATTTATTTTATGACTTTTATAATTTTTCTTTTTCAACCCTCCTTTTTATTAAAATTGGAAGCTCTTTGTTGAAAAACTCTTATTTGAACACATTGAAGAGAAATAGTTGGAAAAGGCTTTTGAAATTTGTTAAAAGTATCTTTGGAAGAAAAAATACTTCTTTAATTCGTAGAACTTGCATTCCATCTTTGTTAAGAAATCGAATATCTTATAGATCATGAGTGGTTTATAGTTTTCCTGAATAGATTATCCTAATTGGGATATTTATAAAAACTAACTGTTTATGGATTGATAAAAGTAAACCAGCATTTGGATTTTTTAGAAAATGTGTTCGAAAATGTTTTTGGAGAGATGAAAATTTTTTGAAGACCTTCTAAGTTTAGAAATTTGACCAGAATATGATGGGGTTTCCATGAGCCATTATTCATATTCTCTCACCAATTTGTAGAATTTTTAATATCGTCGATGACCAGTCTTTGTGACACTTTCCATTTATCTAGACACTTATCTAGATTCCGGTTAATTTCCCTTTGAGAATTCGATGTTTTAATCATTACTGTTTGGCTAGTTCGATTTATTTAAATTCATATCCATTCGATTTACCATAGAATACATCTTAGGCTTTCTTTGTTAGCAGGTTATCTACACTCCTTTTGGATGTTATTTGGGTTTGATTTTTTTTCAATGCAATTGGCTACCCCGGGGCTACTCGTCCCCTTAACTAGTCACCTAGAATCTAAATCCATGGCTTTGTTTTATGCTAACTTCTTACGTCAGTTGTAGTAATAACAACTTCTTCTAATATCTTTAGTTGGGCGTTAATGCTCCTTGATGGGAAATTAACTAACTTCTTTATACAAGGCTTCCTCTTCTATGCCCGTTAAGTAAAGGCTTAGGTCCTGATTAATTCCTTTCGCTACTTCTTATCCTTCCTATAAAGATTCAAACTCTGATTGATTCCTTTTGTTCTTTCTCTTCCTCTTGTTAAGGATTTTGGTTCTAATTAATTCTTTTTGCCTCTTCTTACCCTCTTGGTAAGGATTTAAACTTAGATTGATACCTTTGCCTCTTCTTTAGGCTTTGGACTACTTCGTCCTTTACTTTGATTGATTCTTTTCACCTCTCTTCGAGCTTGCCTCTCTGTGTGCTTTAGACTTCTTCATCCTTCCCATTGATTCTTTTCGCCTCTCTCTAGGCTTTGGACTCTTTATCCCTTTCATTGATTCATTTCGCCTCTCTTTAGGCTTTAGACATCTTCATCCTTTTCATTATTCTTTTCACCTCTTTTTGGACTTTGTATTCCTTCTTCCCTTCTTACTCTATTGGTAAGGATTTAGGCTTTAATTCTCTTCAATCGTTATCATCCTTTGGGTGATTATTTAGGCTTTAATTCTCTTCACCCCTTATCATCCTTTGGGTGATTATTTAGGCTTGAGATCCTTATTACCTTATAGGTAATGATTTAGGTTGGTTAATGTGTTTGGTTAGTTATCTTTGGTAAAAAAAAAGACTTACCCATCCTTTCTCCAGAAGGCACTCCGATCAGGCCTTATAGGTGGAACTAAAGGCTGGTTCGGTGCTTTGGCCAAATCATCTTAGATAGGACCAAAGGCTTACTCCATCCTCTCTCTAGGAGGCGCTTTGACCAAGACAAGTAGGTGAGATCAAAGGCTCACAATGCTTTGCCAAGCCATCTTAGGCGGGACCAAAGGCTTGCTCTGATCTCCCTCTAGTAGGTGCCTTGGTGTGATATCCCAGAAATTCTAGGCAAATAAATAATGTAGTAATCATTTATAATAATATAAGATTTATTCTTTTTCCTAGATAAATAAAAATTAATATTAAATTAAAAATAAAATATAAGTAGATTTTTAAAGGAAAATTGGATTTGAAATTCAAATGGAAATATTTTAGAAATAAATTGATTTTAAAACAATATGTATATATTAGTATATGATTAATTTTATATCATTGTCTTTAAAAGATTTTATAAAAGATATGTTAAACTAGTATAATTATTTCTAAATGTATAATTGGAATTTTTATCATTTTCTTTTAAATTATGTATTGATAAATAAAGAGATAGTTTAAATATTTATACACTTAAGGTATTTTTAAATATAAAACTAAATTTAAATTGTAATATAAATATAATATAAATATACATTAAAAACAAATTATGCAACATTATTGACAAATGTAAACTAATGACATTATCTAAATATATGTGTAAGCAAACTATATTAGGATAACGACAAGTGTCCCATTTTCTTTTTAATTTTTGAAATATTTACTAAAAAATAGAATAGGTTATATCAACATCTTTATTTCTTTCCTTCATTCTTTCTATGATCTATTTTTTTTTTCAAAACAAAGAAAAAGAAATCCCGTAACACAAACTAGTAAAACAAAAATAAAAGAAATTCAAAGGCCTCTCCACAAATTCAAATCTGAAGCTCAAATCCAAATTCAAGTACAACTACTCCAATTTGTAAGCAAACAAGAGCAAGATCAACCAGCAATCAAAAATTTAGAGGTAGCACAAATTTTCAGATCAAAGCAAGTTTTTTTCTCCAATTTCTCTGTTCTTAATTCTGGTGAGTAAACTGAGCTTAAATAGTTTTAAAATTTGATTCATGTGGTAAAATGTTTTTAAGAAAATTGTGATGCATGTTGAATATATGTATGCATGTTTGTTTTAGATATGAATACATGTATATACGGATACAGAAAGTGTGTGCATGTATGGATGTATCAGTGATCATCTCTGTTTAAGTTACAGAGTTCAAAATTTAGATAAAAAATTCCAATTCTCCTTATCTAGTCACTGTTAGGCTTAGGAATTCAAACGAATTATGTTTGTTTAAATATAAAATAAGATTTAAAATTATTTTTTTAGGTGAAATAATTTTGTATAATTCTGGAAATAAAGAAAAGACAGTGGAAAATTTATAAATAGGTGAAACTCAAATAGCATAATTCTTAGATTCACTTATATAATCATAATCTCTATTAAAAATCATGATTTTTAAAAGTTAAATCACAATTTTTAACTTGGAATCGAGAGAGAATTCAAGTGCTGATCGGGAAATGGGTTTTATACTTTTTCTGGTGATTGGCCGTGTTTGGGTGATCGGGGTAGTTTGGTGATCATAGAGATCTGCAAAATAGTCGAAGTAATTCTAGTTTACCGTGGCATCAGGGAAAAGTCGAACTAGAGTTTAGGTGAGTTTTTGGTCGATCGTGCTATCGCGCATACGTCGGAGCATCGAGTTGGTCGGGACGAGCGGAAATAAAGCCCGAGATCAAGGCGAACCTGCAGATGGAGGATCAGAATTTCTGGTGGCGGGAATCAGAGTGTCGAGGTGAATTTGGGTCAGAGGTTTCTGTCCAGTTTGTTCACGATGGTCGATTTTCGATTTCGAGTTCGTGTTCGTGTTTGGGAGTTTGGGATCAAAAGGGGAGACCATAGGCGACTCGTCGAAGATGGACAGGGAGGTCTGATCATCGTCGACGATGAGTGCAGGTGCACAACATATTCGTTGTGTCAGGTTTTTGTTTGAGGGGTTTTTCTCGAGTTTATGTTTAGGAAAAAAGATGGGTTACCTTGGGTTCGTCTCGAGTTCACGTGTGTGCTTAATAACATAACAGTTTAAAATTTAAACCAAAAAAATAGAAAACTGAAGCTCGAGAAAATGGTTGAGGAAACTTCGGATTTTGAATGGGAAAACATGGGTTTGCCTCGGGTAAATATTAGAAGATTAACAAGTTTGAAAACTTTTAACAAAATTTAAGCTTAAACTAATTATCTTTAAACTATTTTAAGAAATAAGTGATTAATTAATGTTCAACTAAGTTGAGAAAAGTATTTTAAGTTTTTATTAATTAAGTTAATCCTTATGTTATTTTTGAACTTAATTAATCATGTGATTAAATAGTAAATTAATTAAGATGAGTGTTTTAATTATTAATTTAATTTAAAGTTTTAAGTCAATTAATAGTTAATGATTAATTTGATTCCAAGGTTATTAATTGAGATTTTAATGATAATTAAGAAGATAATTAAGATAAATGATATATTATTTAATTAATAATTAAGGAGTAATTAATTAATAATTAAGGGATATAAGTTAATTAATTAGAGATTAATTAATTTGTAATTAAAGGTTATTAATTAAATAATTAGAGATTATTAACTAATGATTAGAGATTAATTAATTAAGCTATTAAGTTGTAATTAAGCATTGATTAATTAAGTAACTAGTAACTAAGAACTAATTAATTACTAATTAAGGGATAATTAATTAGGTAATAAAAGATTAATTAATAGATTTATAAGGTAATTAAGGAATGATTAATTAATTAAATGGTTTGTAATTAATTGAAGATTGATTAAGCAGGGTAAAGTGATTAATTATTAAGTAATTAATTTTATTATGTTAATTAAATTAATTATAGTATGGATTAATAATTCTTGTTATAGATGATTGTTTGAGTAGAATGTCTGGATTGATTGATATCTATTGAATCATAATCTATGATATTCCGTGGTGTGATATTGGTTATATCAGTGATAAATGTGTGATATTTATCTGTGATAAATGCTGTGTGAATTCAAAGCATTGAATTAAATTGTTTTACTTTAAAACAACTTTGCCTTTAAGATAAGTTTGGATTTCGATGAGACTGGGATCAGATTTCCAAATGGATATCCAAAAACCACATCGATCCAAGTTAAACGATAGGTCGTGAAATCTCAAGTGAAGATCGAGAAGAAGTTTCAAAGTGCAAGGGTTATTATCGTTAACTCTGAGGGTGATTACAAAATGAGTGTAATGAGATAATGCCTTCGGTTTCATTCGAACTCGGAACAAACTTGTATGGATTGAATGCTATCAGACCATCATCAATGAAGGACGATGAGCATTCTAAGATATGTGTTCTGAAAAGGTAATCATAGCCTCAAGCCTCATCAACCGGGAATGGCTAAAATAGAGGAGGTGCAGCAAGGCTAAGTGAGTCACGCTCAAGTAGGACAAGATTTTCCCTGTCTAGAGGTCCCTTTTTATTTCGGCTTAGTGGGCAGTTGTTGGCTATAATTGCAGGGTTGTCATGTTCGGAACTATCCAGTAAGGGATGACTCCAGCCTTGTGTTGCAGGGGATCAGGGTGAATCCTCGGTACTCTGATCTAGACCAGGTACTATGACGGACAGTACCCCAGTAGCCCTGCCATTGTATGGAATACAATCTCCAATAAGTCCCCTCGGATTTGATTGTATACCTATGTATGCTGAAATTTAATTAATGTAACAATTTTGGCTATTTCCTATTTTACTTGAAAACCCTAGACACTATTATAATATCACCAGATTTCCTATCAAATGTTTTGGTTAGCGTAAGGTAAAAACTTACCCATGTTTATGTGTGGGAAGTCTTACGTGATGCCTTTGTTTTCAAATGATTTTCAAAGTTAAATAACTTTAACTCGTTTACTCACACCAGACCCATGTCTGACCTAGAGTTTATTTTCTGTTTCCTTAAACTCTTGGGTACTCAAATTTTTATGAGTAGCCAAGTGATCAGGTTTGCTTAGATGAATTTTGGGAGGATCTGGAGCTAGAGACTTGGCGTAGCTATATGTATGTATATCTCTTTCCGCTATGTAGTGACTCTGTGATGTATTTCGTGATGTAATGTAATGACAGATCTTCATGACTGTCCTAGTTGATGTTGTGTAAATGTATTGACTCTAGTATATGGTGAAACTATGTAATATTTATGTGAAGTATTACATTTTGTTTTGTTCCGCTGTGAGATTCTAATATTGTTTAGTTCTTTCCTTTTATCTTTTCTTTTTTCTACCTATTTATTTCTTAATGATGATACGTCTTTCTGTGGAATGAAAGGTGGATCGTCACAGTTGGTATCAGAGCTCTAGGTTGAGTGAATACCTAGGCTTTGAAGTAATATCTATCTTGAGAGAGCGTAATTGTAATTTTTAATATAACCATATACCTATCGGATTGTTGGGTTACCTGTCCAGGTTGCCAACATGAGTTCTCAAGGAAGAAGAGGCAGAGGTAGGGGCAGTACGATGACCACTAATAAAAGAGGTCCAAATGCTAGCGAGGCTGTAAATCCAACGCCGCCTCGAGTAAGTTTTGCTGCTTTGTTCAAGGACTTCACCAACCTTGGAGGGAGACCTTTTAAAGGATCGGAGACTATAATTGAGGTTCAAGCTTGGCTATGCTCTTGCGAGCGGATTTTTAAGAGTCTTGAATTGTCAGATGAGCAAAAGAGGATAATGGCATCAGGGCAATTACAAGGTGCAGCTGCATGGTAGGATGCAGTGACAGTGAATATGTCTGAAGATGAGATTTCTTGCAGTAAGTTTAAGGAACTGTTTGAGGAACAATTTATGCCAACAGTTGGAAAGACTTGTCTGTACCAGGATTTTGTAGATTTGAAGCAGGGAAGCATGATTATAGCTGAATATGAGACCAAATTCAATGAACTATCTCGCTATGGTCTAGGACTCATTGACACTCCACTCAAGAAAATGAGATGTTTGTGCTAGGAATGAGACCAGAGTTTCACGAAAAGATCACAACACATTTGAAGGGATCTTTTGTAGAGTTGATTGATATGTCACTTAGATATGAGGAACTTATGGATATAAAAACTGTAGCATCTATGGCAACATCAGGAGGGAAGTCTTCCAACCCAAATAAAAGAAAGTTCAATCCTAATTGGAAGAAGCATAATAAGAAGAAGTTTAATTGTAATTGGAAGAAGCATAATAAGAAGAAACCAAGTGGCAATAACGGAGCTCGAAAATGTTATATATGCCAGCAGGAAGGGCATATGGCTAAGCAGTGTCACAGGGGTAGACCTCAGCAGCAGCAGCAACATTAGAGTGGACCTGGTTCAACAATGGTTCAGAAATCGTTATGCTTCAATTGTCATCAGCCAGGCCATATGGTGAGGGCTTGTCCGCTACTTCAGAAGGCCCAGTAGAATAAGTTTTTTGCTCTTGAAGGTTCACCATCTTCTTCTTCTAAAGGCAAAGGAGTTCTGGAAGGTACATTACTTTTATATGGCAAGTATATTAGAGTTTTGTTTAATTCGGGTGCCTCTCTTAGTTTTATATCTTTGGAATTAGAAGAGAAGTTTCATCTTACCCCTAGTACTATAGACCACCCCATTTTTGTATCTAATCCTATAGGGGGAGTAACAAGTTAGATATGATCTGTAAGGATCTTAGAATTTCCTATCTGTCCCATAGTTTTTCATGTGACCCTTATGTGTTGGATTTTAAGGGGTTTGACCTTATATTGGGGATGGATTGGCTTGATAAGTATAAGGCTATCTTGATGTGTGAAGAATGAACAGTATCATTGGAAACTGATCTGGGTAGGATTGCGAAAGTGATATGTGATAGTTCGGGAGTTCATTTGAGTAGTATATTGCATTGTGTTGAGGCTTCTCAAGAGGAGGTTGGAGATATCGGAGTGGTCAAAGATTTTCCAGATGTCTTTGAGGAAGTCAAATGTTTACCTCTGCATCGAAAGATAGAGTTTCGCATTGATTTGGTTCCAGGAGCAGTGCCAGTGATTCAACCTAGCAGGAGGATGGCTCCTAGAGAGAGAGGAGCTAGTTAAGCAGACTCAGGATCTGTTAGAGAAGGGGTTGATCATGCCCAGTTTTTCTTGTTAGGGTTCTGCTGCAGTGTTCATCACCAAGTCGGATGGATCGCTAAGGTTCTATGTTGATTGTCGAGAGTTGAACAAAGTGATTATCCGAAATAAGTATCCTTTGCCTCGTATAGATGATCTTTTCGATCAGCTTCATGGAGCTTCTAATTTCTCCTAATTGGATCTAGCATCGGGTTTCCACCAGCTAAGGGTAGCTGAAGACAGTATACCCTTGAGTGCATTTAGGGGACCAAATTGTTTCTGTGAATGGTTGGTTATGCCTTTCAGATTAACCAACGCTCCAGCCTACTTTGTTGACCTGATGAATCGAGTTTTCTGGGATGTGTTGAATAAGTTTATGCTCCTGTTCATCGATGATATTCTTATCTACTCCAAGTATGAGGAAGAGCATGAGCAATATTTGGAGATAGTGTTGGAGACACCGAGGAGGCATGTTCTGAAGGCTAAGTTCTCAAAGTGTCATTTCTGGAAATCGAAAGTCAGATTTTTGGGGCATATTGTATCTGGAGAGGGCACTTATGTTCATCCAGCCAAGGTCCGCAGTTTTCTGGGTTTAGCAGGCTACTATAGAAAGTTCATCAAGGACTATTCCAAGATCTCTTCACACTTAACCAAGTTGACTAGAAAAGGAGCAAAGTTCAAGTGGACCCCTGAGTATGAGGAAGCTTTCCAGGATTTGAAGGTGAAGCTAACAAGCGCTCTTGTGTTAGCTGTCCCTGATGGTAAGAGTAAGTTTGAAGTCTATACAGATGCTTTTATAGTAGGGCTTGGTGCTGTGCTGATGTTGAATGGAAGAGTAATTACATATGTGAGTCGGTAGTTGAAGCCACATGAAAACAATTATGCTATGCATGATCTAGAGCTTTTGGCTATTATCTTTGCTTTGAAGATTTACAGACATTATCTGCTAGGAGAGAAGTTCGAGTTATTCACCAATCACAAACCTCTAAATTATCTTTTCTCTCAGAAAGATTTGAATTTGAGGCAGCAAAGATGGGTTGAATTCTTGGCAACTTATGATCCGGATATTCTCTATACTCCAGGGAAGGCAAATGTAGTAGCGGATGCTTTGAGTAGGAATGCAGTTTTGGATATTCTGGAAGTCACTCCGTCTCTTCTAGAAAGGATTATGAGTAAGCAAGGATCGGATAAGAGATTTGGAACAATCATTACGAAAGTTAAAAATGGACAATGCACCAGTTTTAAGATTGATGAGAAAGGAACTTTGAGAATTAACAGGAGGATTTGTGTTTCGAATGTCGGGGATCTGAGGCAGGAAGTTTTGTCAGAAAGTCGTCGCTCCAGATTGAGATCCACCCAAGAATCTCGAAGATGTATAAAGACATGAAAAGAGTTTTCTGGTGGAAGGTAATGAAGAGGGATATTACTTCTTTTGTCAATAGATGTACGATCTGCTAGAAGGTGAAGGGTAATCAGCAGGAGATCACAGGATTGTTGCAGCCTTTGGAAGTTCCAAGATGGAAGTGGGAAATGATTTCAATGGATTTCATTGACGGTTTGCCAAGGACCATAAAAGGAAATGAAGGAATATGGGTAATAGTAGACATGCTGACCAAAAGCGCCCATTTTATTCCAATCAAGGCAACCCGAACTGCAGCATCTTTGGTCGAGATTTTCTTGAAGGAGATCGTCAGATTGCATGGTGTTCCAGTCAGCATAGTAAGTGATTGTGATCCTATCTTCACCAGCAAATTCTGGAAGGCTCTACAGGCAGCTCCGGGAACAAGATTGAGTTTGAGCACGACATATCATCCCCAGACCGACGGTTTGATGGAAAGGTTGAATCGAATTCTGGAAGATATGTTGAGGGGCTTGTGTTTTGGATTTTGGTGGATCTTGGGAAGACCATCTGCATTTAGTGGAATTATCATCAATAATAGCTATCAAGCAAGTATCAAGATGGCACCCTACAAAGATTTGTACGGAAGACCTTGTAGATCACCTTCCTGTTGGGTATAATCAGGAGATCGTTTTATTCTTGGTTCAGATTTGATTCGAGAGGCTTCTGCAAAGATTGAGCTTATCAAGAAGAGAATGAAAGCTGCTCAGGACCGTTAAAAGAAGTATGCAGATAAGAGAGGAAGACAATTGGAATTTGAGGTCGGAGATATGGTTTTTGTAAAAGTTTCTCCGATCAAAGGAGCGATCAGATTTGAAAAGACAAGAAACCTTGCTCCAAGGTATATTGGACCCTTCTGTGTGCTTGAAAGGATTGTTGTTGCGGCCTACAAGATTGAGTTGCCAGCTCGAATGGTTGGAATTCATAATGTATTCCATGTATCCAATTTGAGGAAGTTTGTGCATGATCCTTCTCTAGTAGGTGAATCGACAGTCCAAGAGGATTTAATGGTTGAACTAGACTTGACCGTGGTCAGCAAACCAGTCCAGATAGTTGATCAGGATGAGAGGAAACTCAACAATTGTTTCCTGGGGATTTGACCAGGCAAATCGGTACTCGGCCCCTTTGGATTGTTCGGCATATCATCACGATCGACATCCAGCAAGTACTCGACATTTAGGAGCGCTTGGCATAAGGGGACACTCGGCAGAAAGGAGCGCTCGGCACTCAGTTTGTTCGGTATACGCGGATCGTTCGGCTTCAGTTGTATCGCTCGGCCTTCACACTACGTTCGGCATGGCAGGATTGTCCGGCACCAACTACCGTTCGGCCTAACTATTGCTCGGCCTAAGGATCGTTCGGCCGAGACATAGCTCGGCCTGGGTAACGTTCGACCAAAATATCGTTCGGACTAGGTTCTGCTCGGCATCTATGCTTTACTCGGCATTCCTGGACTATTCAGCATTCTAGCCTCATTCGGCCTAGCCATCATTCGGCCAAGACACTGATTTGGCTTCCAGTATCGTTCGACACAAGTGCTTCCCACGGCATTCAGAGCGTTCGGCCTCATCTCGTTCGGCCTCATCTCGTTCGGCCTAAGGAGATCGGTAGGCATTCACACCCTGTTCGGCATTCAAAGAACGCTCGGCGTCTATGGTTCGGCACACAGAGATTGCATTATTTGGGCTGAGATATTCAGCTACCAGGCCCACTAGGGAAGTCTAACCCATCTTTGTCTATAAATAGAGAGGCAGGGGCATAGTGAAATGGATCCTTTTTTCGAGAACACTGGGGAGACTCTGCCATTTTTTATACTCTCTTTCATTCAAACTTGTATTCAAGTGACTGATTTACGGATTGTATCTATACCCAAGTAGTGGAGAAAGCAATAAAGATTGACTTCAAAGTGGACGTAGGCAGTTACGCCAAACCACTATAAATTGGGTGTTCATGTCCTCTTCATTTAAATTTATATATTGTTCTCTATTTTAATTTACTTTCTTCATTAATCTCTCTACACAATCTTCCTAAGGGTGTTAGTGACCAATTTTGGTGCTAACATTTTGGTGCTTTCACTGAGAATTTGAATTCTCAAGCTGTTAGGATCGGCTTTGTAGCTACTGGATTGCATAAATCCCCTAGAGGAGATCCAAGATCATTGACAAGGCATCTGTTGATTCTATTCAGAGTTATAACCAACAACTCTACCATGGGAAGACCACGAACCAGATCGGCCTCCCATAACGCAGATGTCCACGAAACTGCTAGCGTACAACAAGTTGGACCTAGAAATCTGCAAGCAACAAGAGGTGCAGGGCCCTCCACCCAAAACCAAGCGGAAGTCGTTTCCCGAACAGAGTTCAACGACTTGATAAGAGAACTCAAGGAAAATAGAAGGCAACTTGCTAAGAAGATTCAAGCCAACACTAACCTCATGACTCAGCTAGCTCAGCAGCAGTGCCAAAACGTTGAAGGTAGCCCTGCCCCTTATTTTGAATTTGATAGCTCAACCTCAGCTGACGAACCTCCTAGGCGTAGATGCCGTAAGGATGAAGGTGCACAAGCAGGCGTTGGGAATCAAGCCCGCGAAGAGACCGGACACCCGAATCTCCAAAACCCAAATCAGGCGGGACATCAACTCGCACGGTCCTGTGGAACGAAAACCAACCTTCCATCCTCCATACCAACTTCGGACTAGACAGCTATGGTCAGGCAGTTGATGAGAGAGAACAAGGCTTGACAAATGAAGATTGGGGAGTGACCAGATGCCATACTCCCTTTACGGATGGTATCCTGTAGGCTGAATACCCCAAGAAGTTCAATATGCCGACTATCCCAGCCTACGAAGGAAAGACTGATCCCAGGCAGCATGTGATAAGGTACGGATGGATGATGGATTCTGCAAGAGCTAATGATGGAACCAAGTGTAGGTGCTTCCCAATCACCCTGTCCTGAATTGCCACCATGTGGTTTACTCGACTTCCCCCACGGTCTATATCCAGCTTTGATGAATTGGCAATGAAATTCATAGAGCAATTCAGGATACACACCACTCGTCCAAGGGATGTGATGTCCTTATCAAGCGCAATCCAGGCCCCAGGAGAGTCATTGAAAGCATACTTGCAGAGATTTCATGTTGCTGCTACTGAGGTCAGCAATCCAAACGACCACGCAATTTTGATGGCGGTAATGCATGGAGTGGATCCAAACTCTGAATTTGGAGATTGGTTGGCGGGAAAGCCCCTGTCCACGTTGGAGCGTTTTATTCGAAATCTCATCAGTTCATAAGAAGGGAAGAAGCTCGATGGACAAGACGAGACAAGGCACCAGGGCCTGCACAGGAGACTAAGAAAGGTACCATCGCCATGAAGCAAACCAACGATAATTCGGGGAAAGCCCAAGTCAACGTACAAAACAAGCCTGGGCAGTCTAAAGGATCCGGAGGTGGAAATCCCGGAAAGAAGAGAGAGACAAGGAAATGGAAGTCAAGGATCCTGACCTACACTGAATACACCCCGCTCAACGCATCACTTAAGAACATCTATTTGTCAACTTGCAACACTTACCAGTATAGGAAACCATACCCAAAGGAATCAACGGAGGAACAGAAGCGGACTGGGAAGTACTGCCGCTTTCACGAGTCTTATAGGCACAACACAGAGGAGTGCAGGCACCTCCATGACACCATTGAAAAGTTTATTGGACAGAAGAAGCTGCAGCAGTTCGTCAAAGACCCACTAGACGGAAGACAAGAGACATCGGACCCCGGACGTGGGCCAGCTCCACGCCAACCAGAACAACCTGCTCGAACTGTGGGTAGATTGGTGATCAACACGATTGCGGGTGGCCCTCATCCTGCGGATAAGAATTGGCAGGAGATGGAGCGATATGCTAACTCTTTTAGACATGCGGAGTATGAGTGTTGTTCGAATGTGGAGGATGGGACTCCTGCAAAGCAGCAGCGAACGATGGATGATGATATTTTATTCAGGAGCCGAGATGCGGATAAGGTGGAGACCCCCACCATCGACCCGATGGTCATATCTGCGACAATCGGGCCAACATTTGTGAAGAGAATTCTAATTGATTGTGAAAGTTCCGTTAACATCATATTCAAGAAGGCATATGACCAAATGAAGCTGGAAACTAAGGATTTGAAACCATCTAGCGCTAGAATCCATGGCTTTAACGGCGCATCAACGGATGCAGTGGGATATGTGAAGTTACCAGTGGAACTGGGGCAAGGCGAGCGTTGGAGGGTGCGAATCCTACCATTAATAGTGTTGGACGTTGACTCTCCATATAACGTATTTCAAGGACGTCCAACCTTGGCAGAATTTAGGGCAGCGTTGGCCCCTTGGTGTCTGACATTAAAATTTCCCACAAAGAGTGGTGTTGGAGTGGTACACGACGATCAGGCGACCGGACGTGCCTGCTATGTGGCTGAGTTGAGAGAGGCTCAGCGTAGAGAGAAAGGAAAGGTTGCGGACCGCTTTGTCAGCATTCGAAATGCTGATGATTGACATAGATCCGAAAGACGAGGATGGGGAACCTAGGGAAACCAATGCAGCACCGGTTGAACTCACAATTGACATCCCAGTTAGCCGGAGCGACCCATCACGAGTTCTTAAAATTGGGTCACAACTCGACCCTTTAGCCGCTGAGAACCTTACTAATTTCCTCCAAGCGAATCTTGATGTTTTCGCCTGGACACATTCTGATATGTGCGGGATTTCTCCTGCGGTTGCAAGTCATATGTTGAACATAGACCCAAAACATGTACCTGTGGAACAAAAAAGGAGAGTCATGGACCCGAAGAGGTCTACGGCTCTCAAAGAGGAGGTGGACAAACTCGAAGCCAACGGGTTCGTCCGCGATGCCCTCTACCCTGAATGTGTTTCTAACCCGGTGCTAGTGAAGAAAGCAAATGGAAAATGGAGGACCTGTGTTGATTATTCTGATTTATACAAAGCATGCCCTAAGGATAGTTTCCCGTTGCCTAGGATTAACCAGCTGGTCGACTCAACTGATAGACATGAGTTATTATCATTTATGGACGCGTACTCTGGATATAATCAAATCCAAATGCACCTCCCAGACCAAGAACACACCAGTTTCGTCATGAACATGGGATTGTACTGCTATGTAGTAATGCTATTTGGATTGAAGAACGCAGGAGCGACTTATCAACGCCTGGTGAATCGAATGTTCAAAGATCAGATTGGTAAAATAATGGAAGTCTATGTGGATGGCATGCTCGTAAAGTCACGACAGTCAAACGACCACTCCTAGACATGGCGGAGATGTTTCACATACTCAGGCATTATGGAATGAAGATCAATCCGTTGAAGTGTTCATTCGGCGTAGCATCAGGAAAGTTTCTAGGATTCATTGTGAATGCCGGGGAATCGAGGCTAACCCAGAGAAGATTCAGGCTATCCGAGATATACGAGTGCCCTGAACCATAAAACAGGTGCAAAGCTTGAATGGAAAGGTAGCCGCGCTGAGCCGATTCATATCCAGGGCCACAGACAAGTGTATTCCTTTCTTCGATGTTATAAAGAAAGGAAAAAGGAATTTCGAATGGTCATCCGACTGCGAGGAAGCATTCCAAGCTCTTGTGAGGCACTTAGAAAGCCCCCCGGTATTATCAAAACCAATAGACCATGAAACGTTGTACGTATACTTGGCTGTATCCCAGCACGCTATCGGTACGGCTTTGGTTCGTGAGGAAGACCAGGTTCAAAAGCCAGTTTACTATGTTAGCAAACGCTTGACCGGGGCAGAAAGAAATTACCCGAAGATTGAGAAGCTAGCCTATTGCTTGGTGATTGCATCACGCAAGCTTTGTCCATACTTCCAGGCACACTCGATCAGTGTTTACACTGACCAACCCTTACGGCAAGTACTCCAACGACCGGAAACTTCTGGAAGAATGTTAAAATGGAATATTGAGTTAAGTCAGTTCGACATTACCTATCCGCCGCAAAGAGCCATACGAGGACAAGCACTAGCTGACTTCATTGCTGAATTCACTTTGTCAGGTGAATCAAACAGCCAAAATGCCATACCTCCCGTTCGATGGAAGATGCACACCGATGGGGCATCTAACGACCATTGCTTGGGGGCTGGCATAGTCATTGTGACTCCTGAAGTCCGATCAATTTGCTACGCTTTGAAGCTTGAGTTTGCAGTGACAAATAACGAAGCCGAATATGAAGCATTGATTGTTGGCTTGAGACTTGTTAACGAACTGGGAGTGAAATCAATTGAAATCTTCTGTGACTCACAATTGGTAGTATATCAGGTGCAGGGAGACTATCAAGCGAAGGGATAAAGACTTGCTCCTTACCTTGCTCGCGTTCAAGAGTTGTTGACAAATCTGGAATATTACGACATTTTGCATGTTTCACATGAACAAAATAGAGAAGCCGATTCGTTGGCGAAATTTCCAAGCACTGGTGATGCACGGCAGATGGGATTGTTCCCTGTTGAGACCCTCCATGCTTCGAGTATAGAGATGATGGAGATAGATCTTGTGTTAGAAACCGAACCTGATAAGGAATCATGATTGACCCCCATTAGACAGTACTTGCTACAAGGGATTTTCCTGAAAAGAGGAACGAAAGACGCCAAATCCTTCGTAAGGCTTCGCGTTATGTAGTACATGACGGAATAATGTATCGGAGGGGATTCTCGACCCCCTTACTCCGGTGCATGGCCCATGATGAGATAAAACGGGTGCTAAAGGAAGTCCATGAGGGAGAGTGCGGTGGCCGTACTAGGGTGCAGGCACTAGCGAAGAAAATCCTCCGTTATGGATAGTATTGGCCAACGGTGAATCGGGATGCTGCAGACTATGTGAGAAGATGTGACAAATGCCAGATATATGCAAAAATCCCGAGAGCTCCACCGACGGAACTCACGCAGACGGTTAGTCCCTGGCCATTTGCAATGTGGGGGATTGACCTAGTTAGCTCTTTACCCTTAGCCCAAGGTGGAGTGAAATATGCAATTGTTGCGGTCGACTACTTTACCAAATGGGCAGAAGCAGAGCCTCTGGTCACAATAACCACCAAGAAGGTTATTAATTTCGTCGTACGAAATATCATATGCCGTTTTGGCCTTCCATGGACCATTGTCATAGACAATGGAACTCAATTCGAGAGCAAGGAGTTCAAAGATTTTTGTCAAAAATACGGCATTGAGAAGAAGTTTACAGCGGTTGCTCACCCGAAAGCCAATGGACAAGTGGAAGCCGTAAACAAGATAATCAAGTCCATATTGAAAAAGCGTCTGGAAAAGGATAGAGGCAAGTGGGTGGATGAACTTCCAACAACGCTTTGGGCTTATAGGACCACCCACAAGACCGCGACTGGCCACACTCCCTTCGCATTGGCATATGGCGCGAAAGCTATCATGCCCGTGGAACTTGAAGTCCCATCACATCGGGTAACTCATTACGACCCCGAGTCGAACCAGAATCTTTTATTGGAATCATTGGACTTCATAGACGAAAAACACGAAGAAGCCAACTTGAGAACGGCCGCATACAGACATAGAGTCACAAAATATTATAACGAAAAGGTCCGACCAAGATTTTTTAGTGTGGGAGACCTCGTTTTGAAACCAGTTTTTCCGATCTCGTCTCATATGAACCATGCATGGGAAGGTCCATACGTCATCGAAAGGAAGCTTGGAGAAGGAACTTTCAAGCTAGCGACCGTCGATGGTGCGACACTCCCCCGAGCATGGAACAGCGAGCATTTGCGGCATTATTATACTTAGTCTATTTCTTTCATGTATTAGTTGCACTTATTTCCAGTACGCTTTTATTTCTAGTTTTTGGCATATAGTAAGACAATTCAGCTTGCTCTCATTAATAAAGGCTTGAAGCCACCTTTTCCATAAATGACTACTGTTTCTGCGTATGATAATCCTGTGACAGGCAAACGAAACTGAATTATTCTGGCTGACGTACGAACACGTATAAACGACTTAAAATCTCCAAGTCCCCGGAGCGCGGACTGGAGTACTCTAAGTCCCCGGAGCGCGGACTCGAGTATAAACGACTTAAAATATCCAAGTCCCCGGAGCGCGGACTGGTGTACTCTAAGTCCCCGGAGTGCGGACTCGAGTATAAACGACTAAAAATCTCCAAGTCGCCGGAGCGCGGACTCGAGTATAAACGACTTAAAATCTCCAAGTCCCCGGAGCGTGGACTGGAGTACTCTAAGTCCCCGGAGAACGGACTCGAGTATAAACGACTTAAAGTCTCCAAGTCCCCGAAGTGCGGACTGGAGTACTCTAAGTCCCCGGAGCGCGGACTCGAGTATAAACGACTTAAAATCTTCAAGTCCCCGGAGCGCAGACTGGAGTACTCTAAGTCCCCGGAGCGCGGACTCGAGTATAAACGACTTAAAATCTCCAAGTCCCCGGAGCGCGGACTGGAGTACTCTAAGTCCCGAAGCGCGGACTCAAGTATAAATGACTTAAAATCTCCAAGTCCCCAGAGCGCCGACTGGAGTACTCTAAGTCCCCGTAGCACGGACTTGAGTATAAACGACTTAAAATCTCCAAGTCCCCGGAGCGTGGACTGGAGTACTCTAAGTCCCCGGAGCGCGGACTCAAGTATAAACGACTTAAAATCTCCAAGTCCCCGTTGTGCGGAGTGGAGTACTCTAAGTCCCTGGAGTGCAAACTCGAGTATAAACGACTTAAAATCTCCAAGTCCTCGGAGTGCGTACTGGAGTACTCTAAGTCCCCGGAGCATGGACTCGAGTATAAACGACTTAAAATCTCCAAGTCCCCAGAGCGCGGACTGGAGTACTCTAAGTTCCCGGAGCGCGGAATCGAGTATAAACGACTTAAAATCTCCAATTCCCCGAAGTGCGGACTGGAGTACTCTAAGTCCCCGGAGCGCGGACTCGAGTATAAACGGCTTAAAATCTCCAAGTCCCCGGAGTGCGGACTGGAGTACTCTAAGTCCCCGGAGCACGGACTCGAGTATAAACGACTTAAAATCTCCAAGTCCCCGGAGTGCGGACTGGTGTACTCTAAGTCCCCGGAGCGTGGACTCGAGTATAAATGACTTAAAATCTCCACGTGTCCGGAGTGTGGACTGAAGTACTCTAAGCCCTCAGAATGCAAACTCAAGGATAAGCGATTTGAATGTCCAGGTCCGTTGAGGACGGACTGGATATAAATGACTTGAAGTCAACGAGCCTTTGGCGTGCGTATTAGAAAATATTCTAAGTACTTGGAGCGCGGAAGAAAAAATAGATAGCTCTCAAAGAATTTCCGAGCTATATGAAGATGAACCGAGAGGTCTATTATATTCACAACAGCTTGGATTTGAATCACAATCACAAAGAAAATTGAACAACAAGAGCCATGGAAAGACAGAAAAACTAAGTTTTATTCATCAAAGATAAGTTTCCATTACAACTCCTTTGAAGCTCAGAATCAAAAGTTTATTTACATAAACTAAGAAAACAAAAGTACTTGCCTAATCTAAACTGACTCTCGTTGAACGAGAGTAATGATTACTTCTTGTGCTTCTTCGCCTTCTTCACCTACGTTGTCTTCTCAGACGACTCCTCTCCTCCGCGTTTACCCTTGGTACCCTTCTTTGATGCAGGAGTGACAGTCGAAGAAGTATGAGGGACATCCATAGGTTTAGACCTGCCAGGGAGAATGATCTTCAACGGCTTATTCAAAGGATCGTCGGGGTCCATGCATGAGGTTCGACCTTGATCTTGGTCGTTTCTCTCTTCTCTTTCTCCAGCCACTTCTTCATACTCAGCTCAGATGTGTGTTCGGAGGCGCCTGTGACCTCTACTTCATAACTCCCCTCGATGGGAGAAGAAGTCTTAGATTTGTCTTCATCTAGCGCCCCAATCACCTGAGCATATGGCCTGGGAGCTTCTCCTGCCTAACTAGCCTCACCTATCTTTTCCTCTAGCTCCTTGGCGATATCGCTCCTCAGAGTGGGTCCGGGATCAGAATGACCTGCGCGAAAGCATGGAAAACAGGCATTAGAATACAATAGTCCTAAAATGACGACATTTGGAATCTCAAAGCGAAGAGTTATCTACCAGCTTCCGGCAGGCTCTCAGCCGTCAAGGGGGTCTCGCCCTCCGGAATGGGAGAGAGAATATGGACGTCGAAGCCAGGGTCCTCTGGATTGTAACCAATATGTTGTTCAAATGGATCGAGTATCGGCCGATCGGCCGATCGAGTAGGCGCATGAGCTGGAGGCACGGCCCCGGATGGACCAGTAATAACTTCTTTCCCTTTCTTTGAAGGGGAGCCTTTGCAATAGATAGCTTTGGCCGCCGACAAGTCCGAAGGCTCATTTCCCTTGAGATATTCTTTTATCAATGCCCCCTCATCAATCTCTTCGGTGCCGTGCTCGGCCTTCCTGATTTCTATCAAAGCCTCCCATGCCTCGGCTAAAGACTCAAGATAGCCCTCGCCCAAAAAAGTCAAGTCTCGATGCATGAGAACGCGGGCGTTGAATTCAGCGATTAGCGGGTCAAACATGCTTTTGACCTCTTCCCTGCCTTCTTCTCTAGCCGCCTCAGACGCGAGTCGAAATCCATGGACGCTATCCTCTTGCCCTCTTCTCGAGCCTTACTCTTTATCGCCTCAACTTTGGAAAGCTCGACCTCAAGTTTTTCTTTTAAAAGTCGAGTGGCAATGATCTTGTCAAAGTATCGTTGTGACTCTTCTTGGGCGGCCGCTTTCTCTTCTCTCTCCCTGCGAAGCTGCTCCTCAAGCTCCTTGACTCGGAAGCTAAGTGCGTCCCTCTCCTTTTGAATGGAGTCCTTCTCTAGAGCCAAAGCCCCACATCATTGAACCGCCTCGTCGTGTTCTTTCTTATGAGTCAATTCCAGATGAGTGACGGCCTCAGCAGTGTCCTTGGCGCTCTAATGGGCGACCTCAAGTTCGGACTTGTAAGTTGCAATTTCTTCGTCCTGAACCTTAATGATGTCTTTTTCATGGATAGCCTCAAGCTTCAGGCGATCGATTTCATGTTGGCGCTCCACGGAGACTTCGGAAAGTTTTTCAGCCAAGTGAACAAACGCGTCGTGTTGAGCATAGACGTCGTTTTTACAGGCGATGGCGCTCTGCTTGACATGTCCGGGGATAGGGTGAATCGCTGGGAGGAATTTCAGGCCGTCGAATCAGATTTTTGGAAATTTATCTTTAAGCTCGGCCAGTCTCTCCGGTACTGATGGGTCCGTTGTAGGAGCGGGGGGAGACGGCTTGAAAGTTCGGCTCTCCTATGAGAATCTCGGGACTGTCCAGTGGAAGAGGAATCAGAGTGTTGGTCCCAGGGAGCATCAGGTTGCGACCTCTTGTGGCCGCGTTTGTCTTTACTTTGCTCCGCGTGAGAAGAGGTATCCTGGTGGTATTTTGGCTGATAATAAGTCTTCCTTCGAGTTGACGAGTCCCGGGAATGATAGTCTTTATCGCCGTCACCATCGCTATCTCGGCGTCTCTCGGAACCCGAGTCCCGTCCAGAGTGATGAAGAACAGACGAGCCACGAAGGCGATCGAATCCATGTGAACGCCCCATACCACCTGCACAGAATTCAAATAACAGCGAATTAGCAAAGAGTAGTGTGACGACAAAATCTAAGCGAAAATTGAAGTGCAAGTGTTCGTGTGTGTCCTAGTGTTTCCTCCTGACAGACCAGTTGCTTTACTAACGGGAGTTTTCTTTCACCGACTCTGGGCTAGAGCGCCCACATCACCTCTGATGGGCGAGTGAAGTTGAAACGCTTCCGGGTCGTCAAAGCCGTAATTGAGCAGATCATCCAGAATGGAGAGGTTCGATAGGCCCTTTAAAGAACTTTCTACGTGCTGTGAAGAGGCCTCTTTCTCCGTTGGAAAAAGCGTAATCTTCGAAGTTCCGCCAACCTTTTCCTTTCTAATCTTGTACGTCAATCCCTTTTTCCACTCTGAAGGAGAAGATGACGTTTCAATATCGTGCACTTCGACTATAGGATCTTGAGAGAGACCCAAATTCTCACCTTGTGCTTCGAATTGTTCATTATCTTTGATTTCCCCCTCTTCCTGTACATCAGGGGTGTGGCGTGATGATGACTCGGCTAATTTTTTCCCCCTTACTGGATGCGGGTTTGGGTATGGAGATGCCCTCGGGAAGGCTTACCTGACGACCTTCTGCTAACAGTCCGAACCGCGATAGTGACTCGTTAGAAATGAGAGTTTAGATGTCTCGTTCCTCGGCGGAAAGAGCTCTAATAGCTTCAACGGCCTTAGAATATCCACGGCCGTCAGGACGTGGATTAATACTTGAGAAGATGAAACAAGAGTTAGAAAAGGCATAGCCTCGACCAAAACATGAGTATCGTTCCAAGAAGAAGACTTACTTCCATCAACCCATCTCCTCGCGAAACCAGGGGGACAATTCACATAGAACCATTCCTTTTTGTACAGGGAAAACTTGCTCCACGCCCCGGTTAAAATTTGGCATTTTTGGTGCGGCTCGAGGAACACAAAGGAGGGGCTATCTCTCCGCTTCTTGATCATATAAATATATCTGATGTCGCCAGGAGTTGGAGGCCTCGAGAAGACGGTCATGAAGAGTATGTAAGTGCCATAGATGAAGGCATGACCGTTTGGGTGCAGCTGCGACGGGGCGACGTCGATGTATTGTAGCACGTCCCGAATAAATAAATTGAACGGTGGCACGCTGCCAACCCAGCACATGAATTTATTACGCGCCGTGTGTCCGACTGGGGGCAGGTGTGGCCGATCGTGCCCCGATGGAACTAGCACGTCGTCAAAAGGTATCCCGTGAATGGAATATATTCGCCGGAGCGTTACTTCATTGATTTTTGAAGACTGTGAATCGACAGGGTTATCCATGAGAATCGATGCCTCCAGGCGTCGGGGGCTAAGTTATGTGCAGGGGAGGTGGATGGATTTGACACATCTGCGACTTCCTGTCGAGAGGATGGCCCCGGTTTGTCAGAAATCATAGGGGAGCTAGAGTTTTTAGACATCTTCAATAAATAGTGAATTCGGCTAAGCACCTGTGTGAACTATACTTAAAAAATGTTCGACATTAGAATTAACAACACAAATATTCCCCCATGTGTGTGGTGTGAACTAGTGCGATCAATTGTGTGTAAGCACTGAAAAATTGAAAGTCACAGAGTTAATAATATAAGATTGAGCTTCAAATCATCGCCTTCGAAGACCGTCATCGCTGACCGTCTCCAAAATCCTGCGTTGCGGTGTTTACGGTTTCGGATTCAGAGAATGTTAGAAGAAGTTATCCGATTATGTCAATTTAATTTCAGGTTTATGTCTATTGAAACTAGGAGGTTATCAGTCCAAGTCAGTTCGATACACTAGTATGCTGAAGTTTCTGTCCTTGTTTTGTTATGTAATTAGGCAAGGCAATTGATCGTTCGTCCTAAGTTCGGTTCGGCCTTGATATGGTTCGGCATCCGTGACTATTCGGCCTATAAAATGTGGTTCGGCATTTATGTTTGTTCGGCAGAAATATGGGTCGGCATTCATGATCGTTCGGCCTAAAGGTTGTTCAGCCTAACTGTCGACCAGGCAAGCTATCGTTCGGCCTAAATAACGCCTGGCTTTAGTCCTCCTCGGCCAAAGTAACGTTCGGCATCCCCACTAATTCATGCCTCCTCCCTAACCTTCCATTCCACTGTTCGGCAAATGGTGCGTCACGCCGAACCAGGGTTATGCCGAGCCTAAACACTCGGCTCTCCGCCCATGGCAACAGTTCCATTTTTTCCTCTCCTCCTCCATACACGCTGAACAACAAGAGCAGATCGCTCGGTGAGTCATTCCAGGTCATGCCATCCGGCATCCTAACCACCTCCTACTCCTCCTCTATTCTTTCTTTTCTTCCAGTCTCGTTCGACACGAAGAGACCGAGACGAACACAACACATCACCCAACAACTCCTATGTGTGATCATCCCCAGTCATTTCTCCTTACCTCACATCATCCAACCATAAAGATATCCTAATCGAAGTCTGATTCCTCCATCCACGTAACCCTTTCGGCTACGGTCCTGATTTACAAACTTAAGCCTCTTATTGAAACTGTTTAATCATGGAAAGGATTTAAATAGAGGAGACAATACCTAGTTGGTAGATCGGGACTTAGGAAGGATTGATTAAGTTTTTAGTATCTGATTAACAGGAGAAGTTTGCAGGTATAAGGTAGCGGAGGTAAAAAGTGAAAAGAGAAAAAGGGGGAAGACGCTGGCCTTTATAGGGAGGAAGAAGAAGGCGAAACGGCGATGACTGGTAGAACCGGTCAAAACTATCGTTCGGCATCAGTTTGTTCGACATACGTGGATCGTTCGGCTTCGGTTGTATCGCTCGGCCTTCACACTACGTTCGGCACACACCTCCACAACTGGTATTCACAAGAAAAACAACCCCCAAGTATGATGTGCCAGGGTTCGGAGCAAAGCACAAAGGACACATAGTACAAAGCGCATCACGTTCGGCCACGAGATACGCTTTGAGGGGCAAGTGTTTCTTGGAGATTTGACCAGGAAACTCGGTACTCGACCCCTCTGGATTGTTCGGAATATCATCACGATCGGCATCCAACAAGTACTTGGCATTTAGGAGCGCTCGGCATAAAGGGACACTTGGCAGAAAGGAGCGCTCGGCACTCAGTTTGTTCGGCATACGCGGATCGTTCGGCTTTGGTTG
The DNA here is from genome assembly GCA_030765085.1 of Allium cepa. Taxonomy (NCBI): domain Eukaryota; kingdom Viridiplantae; phylum Streptophyta; class Magnoliopsida; order Asparagales; family Amaryllidaceae; genus Allium; species Allium cepa. The sequence goes on along the minus strand of CM060932.1, from coordinate 237,360,230 downwards.
TATAGCTCGGCCTTCACACTATGTTCAGCATGGCAGGATTGCCCGACACCAACTACCGTTCGGCCTAACTATTACTCGGCCTAAGGATCGTTCGGCCGAGACATAGCTCGGCCTGGGTAACGTTCGGCCAAAATATCATCCGGCCTAGGTTCTGCTCGGCATCTATGCTTTACTCGGCATTCCTAGACTATTCAGCATTCTAGCCTCGTTCGGCCTAGTCATCGTTTCGCCAAGACACTGGTTCAGCTTCCAGTATCGTTCGACACAAGTGCTTCCCATGGCATTCCGAGCGTTCGGCCTCATCTTGTTCGGCCTAAGGAGATCGGTCGACATTCACACCCTGTTCGGCATTCAAAGAACGCTCGGCGTCTATGGTTCGGCACACAGAGATTGCACTATTTGGGCCGAGATATTCAACTACCAGGCCACCAGGGAAGTCCAAACCCACCTTTTTCTATAAATAGAGAGGCAGGGGCACAGTGAAATGGATCCTTTTTTCGAGAACACCGGGGAGACTCTGCCATTTTTTATACTCTCTTCTTTTTCATTCAATCTTGTATTCAAGTGATTGATTTACGGATTGTATCTATACCCAAGTAGTGGAGAAAGCAATAAAGATTGACTTCAAAGTGGACGCAGACAGTTACGCCGAACCACTATAAATTGGGTGTTCTTGTCCTCTGCATTTAAATTTATATATTGTTCTCTATTTTAATTTACTTTCTTCATTAATCTCTCTACACAATCTTCCTAAGGGCGTTAGTGACCAATTTTGGTGCTAACAGCAATAAAGTAGTGAAGCTGGTCAAGGTGTAGTGGAGCGAGGATCCCAGAGATTGTACTTGGGAAACTCTAGATAGTTTTAGGAAGTCCTATCCTGAAATTGTGTCAGGATAGGTAAATTTGTCTATTTGAATCTATTGGTTGCTATGGTTGTTAATATATGGATGATGTATGCTTTGTTGTTTGAAATAGAAGTTTTGTTGGATTATTATATTATCTTTGTTTTAATTTTAGGGACGAAATTCTTTTAAGGGGGAAGGAATGTGATATCCCGAAAATTTCTAGGAAAATAAATAATGTAATAATCATTTATAATAATATAATATTTATTCTTTTTCCTAGATAAATAAAATTTAGTATTAATTTAAATATAAAATATAAGTAGATTTTTAAAGGAAAATTGGATTTGAATTTCGAATGGAAATATTTTAGAAATAAATTGAGTTTAAAACAATTTGTATATATTAGTATATGATTGATTTTATATCATTATCTTTAAAAGTTTTATAAAGGATATATTAAACTAGTATAATTATTTCTAAATGTATAATTGGAATTTTTACCATTTTCTTTTAAATTATGTATTGATAAATAAAGAAATAGTTAAATATTTATACACATAAGGTATTTTTAAATATAAAACTAAATTTAAATTATAATATAAATACACATTAAAAACTATTTATACAACATTAATGACAAATGTAAACTAATGACATTATCTAAATACATGTGTAAGCGAATTATGTTAGGACAATGACAAGTGTCCCATTTTCTTTTTAATTTTAAAAATATTTACTAAAAAATAGAATAGGTTATATTAACATCTTCATTTCTTTCCTTTGTTCTTTCTTTGATATTTTTTTTTCAAAACTAAGAAAAAGAAATCCTGCAACACAAACCAGTAAAACAAAAATCAAAAATTCGAAGATCTCTCCACAAATTCAAATCTGAAGCTCAAATTCAAATTCAAGTACAACTACTCCAATTTGTAAGCAAATAAGAGCAAGATCAATCAGCAATGAAAAATGTAGAGGCAGTACAAATTTTTAGATCAAAGCAAGTTTTTTTTCTAGTTTCTCTGTTCTTAATTGTGTTGAGTAAACTAAGCTTAAACAATTTTAAATTTGATCCATGTGGTAAAATGTTTTGAAGAAAATTGTGATGCATGTTGAATATATATATGCATGTTTTTTTTAGATATGAATACATGTATATATGGATATAGAAACCGTGTGCATGTATGGGTGTATTAGTGATCATCTCTGTTTAAGTTACAGAGTTCAAAATTTAGATCAAAAATTCCAATTTTCCTTATCTAGTCTCCGTTTGGCTTAGGAATTCAAACGAATTATGTTTTTTTAAACATAAACTAAGATTTAAAATTATTATTTTTAGGTGAAATAATTTTGTATAATTCTAGAAATAAAGAAAAGATGGTGGAAAATTTATGAATAGGTGAAACTTAAACATCATAATTCTTGGATTCACTTATATAATCATAATCTCCATTAAAAATCATGATTTTTAAAAGTTAAATCACAATTTTTAACTTGGAATCGAGAGAGAATTCCAGTGTTGATCGGGACATGGGTTTTATGCTTTTTCTGGTGATCGGCCGTGTTTGGGTGATCGGGATCTCGGCTGAAGCGAGTCTGGTGATCATAGAGGTCGGCAAAATAGTCGAAGTAATTCTAGTTCACCCAGCGTTAGGGAATGGTCGAACTATGTTTTAGGTGAGTTTTTGGTCGAGGTAGATAATCGTGTTGCCGTGCCTATGTCGGAGAATCAAGTTGGTCGGGATGAGGGGGAAATGAATCCCGAGATCAAGGCGGAGTCGTGGATGGAGGATTTCGGGATTTCTGGTGGCTGAAATCAGAATGTCGAGGTGAATTTGGGTCAGAGGTTTCTGTCCAGATTATTCACGATGGTCGATTTTCAATTTCGAGATTGTTTTGGTGTTTGGGATCAAAGGGGGAGACCATAGGCGACTCATCGGTGATGGACAGCGAGGTCCGATCGTCGTCGACAATGAGTGCAGGTGCACAACATATCCGCTGTGTCAGGTTTTTGTTTGGGGGCTTTTTCTCGAGTTTATGCTCGAGAAAAAAGATGGTTACCTCGGGTTCGTCTCGAGTTCGCGTGTGTGCTTAAATAACATAACAATTTAAAATTTAAACAAAAAAAAAGAAAACTGAAGCTCGAGAAAATGGTTGAGAAACTTGGAATTTTGAATGGGAAAACATGGGTTTGCCTCGGGTAAATATTAGAAGATTAACAAGTTCAAAAACTTTTAATAAAAGTTAAATTTAAACTAATTATCTTTAAACTATTTTAAGTAATAAGTGATTAATTAATGTTTGACTAAGTTGAGAAAAGTATTTTAAGTTTTATTAATTAAGTTAATCCTTATGTTATTTTTGAACATAATCAATCATGTGATTAAATAGTAAATTAATTAGGATAAGTGTTTTAATTATTAATTTAATTTAAAGTTTTGTGCTAATCAATAGTTAATGATTAATTTGATTCCAAGGTTGTTAAATGAGATTTTAAATGATAATTAAGAATATAATTAAGATAAATGATTTATTATTTAATTAATAATTAAGGAGTAATTAATTAATAATTAAGGGTTATAAGTTAATTAATTAGAGATTAGTAAATTTGTAATTAATGGCTATTAATTAAATAATTAGAGATTATTAATTAATGATTATAGATTAATTAATTAAGTAATTAAGTTGTAACTAAGCATTAATTAATTAAGTAATTAGAGATTAATCAATTGGTAATTAAGGATTTATTAACTAGTAATTAAGAATTAATTAATTAATAATTAAGTTTTTATTAATTAATAATTAAGGTTTATTAATTAATAATTAAGGGATAATTAATTAGGTAATTAAAGATTAATTAGTTGATTTATAAGGTAATTAAGGAATCATTAATTAATTAAATGGTTTGTAATTAATTGAAGGTTGATTAAGCAGGGCTAAATGATTAATTCTTAAGTAATTAAATTAATTTAAGTTGATTAAATTAATTATAATATGGATTAATAATTCCTGTTGTGGATGATTGTTCGAGTAGAATGCCTGGATTGATTGATATCTATTGAATGATAATCTATGATATTCTGTGATGTGATATTGGTTATATCAATGATAAATGTGTGATATTTATCTGTGATAAATGCTGTGTGAATTCAAAGTATTGAATTAAATTGTTTAACTTTTAAACAACTTAGCCTTTAAAATACGTTTGGATTTCGATGAGACCGAGATCGGATTTCCAAATGGATATCGAAAAACCACATCGATCCAAGTTAAACGATAGGTCGTGAAATCTCAAGTGAAGATCGAGATGAAGTTTCAGAGTGTAAGGGTTATTGTCGTTAACTCTTAGGGTGATTCCAAAATGAGTATAGCGAGATAATGCCTACGGTTTTGTTTGAACCCGAAATGAACTTATATGGATTGAATGCTATCAGACCATCGTCCATGGGGGACGATGAGCAGTCTAAGATATGTGTTCTAAAAAGGTAATCGTAGCCTCAAGCCTCATTAAACGGGAATGGCTAAAGCAGGGAAGGTGTTGCAAGGCTAAGTGAGTCGTGCTCAAGTAGGACAAGAATTCCCCTGTTTAGAGGTCCCTTTTTATTTCGGCTTAGTGGGCATGCTGTTGGCCACAACTACGGGATTTTCTTGTTCGGGACTATCCAGTAAGGGATGGTTCGGGCCTTGTGTTGCAGGGGATTAGGGTGGATCCTTGTGACTCTGATCTAGACCAGGTATTGTGATGGGCGGTACCCCAGTAGCCCTGCTATTGTGGAATACAATCTCCAATAACTGCCCTTGGATTTGATTGTATACCTATGTGTTCTGGAATTTAATTAATGTAACAGTTTTGGCTATATTCTATTTTACTCGAAAACCTTAAAAATTATTATAGTGTCATTGGATTTCCTATCAAATGTTTTGGTTAGCGTAAGGTAAAAACTTACCCATGTTTATGTGTGGGAAGTCTTACGTGATACCTTTGTTTTCAAATGATTTTCAAAGTTAAACAACTTTAACCTGTTTACTCACACCAGACCCATGTCTGACCTAGAGTTTATTTTCTATTTTCTTAAACTCTTGGGCACTCAAATTTTTATGAGTAGCCAAGTGATCAGGTTTGCTTAGACGAATTTTGAAAGGACCTGGAGCAGGAGACTTGGAGTAGCTATATATATGTATATCTCTTTCCATTGTGTAGTGACTCTGTGAAGCATTTCATGATGTAATGTAATGACAGATCTTCATGACTGTCCTAGCTGATGTTGTGTAGGTATATGGTGAAACTATGTAATATTTATGTAAAGTATTATATTTTGTTTCGTTCGGCTGTAAGATTATGATATTGTTTAGATCTTTCTTTCTATCTTTTCTCTTTTCTACCTATTTATTTCTTAATGATGATACGCCTTTCTGTGGAATGAAGGTGGATCGTCACACTTGGGGTGGCCATATAGGAGGGCCTAAGGGCTTGTGCTTTGGCCATGCCACATAGGCGGGACTGAAGGCTTGTAGTGCTCTATCTAGGCTTTTTAGGAGGGACCGAAGATTTATTTTGACCTCCATCTAAGAGGTGCTTTGACCAAGCCATCTCGGGAGGATCAAAAGATTTTTTTTCTTTTTTTATGGATTCCTTTTTATCTTTGTACTTATCGATTCCGTAGGTATACTTAACTAAAGAAACTCTTATTCTTTCATTATGGGAAAGTGTGGTCTCAAATATTGGGCATTTCACTTCTTGCAATCGTATTGTCATTATTTTGGTAAAGTGGATAAATTTCTGATGAGGTTACTTTGTAGACATCAAGGGTTCTTCCTAATTCGGTCCAAGTATAACTTTTCGAAATGTCAAGCCTCCTTCTTGGACTGACCCTTTCTTATTTGTACTAGTCATAATATCTTGATAGATTTTGTTAACATTCGACTACTTATTTGGTCGCTCCATTATCTTTAGTATGGGCTATGGATACAATACTTTCGATTGTCCCATCATTTGTTAAAATGATTAATTTAATTATAAAACATCATTAATGCTAATGATTTAACTAAAATCCAAATATCGTTAATCAAAACAATCATCAATTAAAATGATTAGTGAAATTCAAATATCATTTATTTAAAATGATTTATTACCTTTAAATATCATTGATTAAAATGATTATTAATTTTAAATTATCATAATTAATTAATTAAACTCCATTATCATATAATTTAAATAATCAATGTATTAATTAAACTCAAATAATCATTAGTTAAAAACGATTGACTAAGTATAAAACATCCTAAAAAAGAATGATTAATTCAATTTAAAGATAAACCAGTTTTAATCATTACTTATTAAATTGGTTAATTAATCTCAAATTAATTGATTTAAAAGATTAATTAATCTAAACTACCATTAATCGAAATGATTAATAAATTTTTAATATTCTTTTTAATGGAAATATAAGCTTAAGTTCGTATGCTAGGGTTTTGGGGATGAAATTTTAATAAACGACGACATAGCAAAAATCGCTATAATGACATTTAAACTATTGAATGGAATATCAGAAATTAATTTCAATTAACCATCAACAATAACATATGGATGTAAATAAATAATTTATGGGCGAGAAACCCTCTTTGGGTCTCCCTACATATTTTGCTTGCAAAACAATGGTTATGGATAACATATAGATAATCATATCGGTTTATAACGATAAAATTAAGATGTCATCCATTTTCCAATCGGAAATGCAACCGAACAAGCAACCAAACAATTTAACTAACATCCAAACAATCGATATACATTTATACCATCATAGATATGATATAATAAAATTAAATGTGAGTTAAACTCACACTGATTTTCATTTTCATCGAATCGTCCCAATTTCGGACTAAAACTGAATGGACATTCGATCTTAGGCAAAAATTTCACTTGCTCCAAATCCAAACAAACCATCTCCATTGCGTAGCACTCAATAACTCGGGTCCAATGCAAAAAATGGCATCCTAATCCGACCTCGTATGGGCGACATACAAATTTTAGAAGTTATTGATAATTTAAAAATTAAAAATTAAAACAACTCCTCTATTACCTTCATCTTCTCCATCCCCAAACAAAACATGTACAGAGACATGGAAACATGAAACCCACTTATGCGTGCACCAAATGTACATGACACAGAGCTACACTTATCCGACTGATGAACCGACTTCACCAACTCGCCTCTCTACACGAGAGCAACCTCCCGGACCCCTCAAGTTCAAAGCCGCACCCCCATCAATTTGCGACCTGATGGGTCCCCTCACACCTACAAAATGACACGACCACCACCTCTTAGCCGCACCTCTCAAAATTTCGTCCAACGCTGCATCTCACCTTAATGAACCCAAATTCGAGCTCTGTTCACCCCTTCTCGACCACAAGCTCTACAAAAGCTGACCCTAGTTTTATACGCTTTACTGTGAATGACCCAAACAACGTCGAGCTCAACAAAATTGCTACAGGAATCGAGATATAGGCTAAACAAGAGAAAATAAACAAGTTTTGTGATTTTTAGAGGAGTGCGAGATTTGATTTTTAATTTTAAAGTGAAAAGCTATTGATTTGGTTTACTGGTCCGTAAAGAAGAAGGAGGGAAATGTTTTATCAAGTAAGGAAAAAAATGCAAATTAAAAAAAATGAAAAAGGTGCAAATGAGTTTACCTAGATTTATAACTAATATAATATAATAAACAATAAAAAGACAAAATGATTTTGTTTCCTCTTTCCATTACAAAAAGATTTCTCGAGCCGCCAATGTTTTTCTCGAGCCGCCAATGTTTGTGAGCTATGAAATGATGGTTGTGTGGGCTATGAAATGATGGGTATGTGCAGATAAGTACTATTTTAATTTTAAATTATTTAGAAAAATATATTCGAAAATGTCGAACTCCAAACGAGACGTGCTGCCTAGCGTTCTTAATGTTTTACCCCTATTCCAAACGCAGTGGAACTTGTTTCAAGGCCTAATTTGATCGTATGCAGAAGAAAGGTTTTTGGACCTAGTTATTATTTTAAATTTTCGATATTGATTTCAACGCGTTTCGATCTCCCACGTCCAAATAATTCATCCAATCTTCATGAAATTTGATGGCGTAATATAAATCATTATTATTAATCCAATGAAACTATGCTTGGGTGAGATTTTGGAAGGATCCTTGGGTGGGGGATGGCTTGGTGTTGGATACTAGGCTGAGTACTCAATATAGATTGCAATCACTGATAGGTTACAATGCATGTGCTGTTGAGTTCATTGTTAATGGGAAGCTGCACACTCCTTCTACCAGTAATCATGTAACAACCCTAGATTTTTCATATATTTTAATATTTGACTTTATTTTATTTTGAAATTATTTTTAAACTTGTTTTATTTCAAACATTTCACATTTTTAAATATAAGTGTTGATTATTATGTGAATTATAATTTCAAACAGGTATAAATTGGATATTTTACTAAAAGATGAATTTCTGTTCAAACTGGTCAAACTTTGACTTTTAAATTTCAAATTTAAATATTCAAACTCCTATATTTTATCTTTTATTATGGAAATATATTTAACAGCTTTATACTGCTTTTTGTTTCGTTGAAAACGGACTTAAACTGTGAAAGTTATGCACATTTCAATTTTGAGTATAATTTGTTTTATTTTGCAATTTTGTCTATTTTAGATTATATAAATCATATTTTCTTTGTTATATTTTATTTTAATATGTGTTAATATGTTATTTTATGTATATTTTTGTCTTTTAATATTTTTAAAGTGATAACATAATTTTTCCGAAATTTATTGCATATATTTTCTATTTTTAAAGGCTAGTTTCCATTTTTTGCTATTTTCTTCATTTAAATTTCATTTAATTAAAATTTATTTATTTATTTTTATGTGTGCATTTTATTTTTGTGTCTTTATCTTTATTTATAAATATTTTTCAAGTACACAAAATTTTTCCAAAGTTCATTTCATTTATTTTCAAATTTTCTAGCCTAGTTTACATTTTCTTTGCTATTTTCTTAATTTAATTATATATAGTTAATATTTATTTATTTATTTTTGTTTATTTACTAAATTTTCGTGTTTTTATCTGAATTTATACTTATTTTTCAGTTATTTAAAATTGCAAAAGAAATGGTGGAAATTTGAAGAGTTTTGCGACCTTTGATTTGCTTAAGGCTTTTTTTCTTCTTGTCTTTTTACATTTCAACCATCACCTTTTCATTATTTGCTGCCATAACTCATTCCCTTCAGCCGACCACTTCTCCACTTCATTTTTCACGAATTTTTTTCTTCTCAAACTCAAAAAAATTCTGCCATCTCCTTTGTGAAAAGCTTTGGTAAATTTTCAATTCTTTTTCTCTTTTTCTTCTTGTTTCTTATGATTTTGTGCACTTGCCTTCACCTTTGTAGCTCAGCCCTAGCTCCTCCATCACCTTGGCCTCCTCCACCACCAACACATCAAGTTGCCACCACTTCCATCCCTCTGCCCAAGACTGGCCATGCACCAATAGTTGATCAAACTCCACCAAAACTTGCACAAACTCCACTTGAATTGCCATAGCCAATCACCTATGCTATCACCACCTCTCTCTTCCACCTAGGCTGACCAAACACCACCTCCACTAGCCAAATTCCGACCTGAAACACCTCTGCACACCACTACCTAACCCCACCTGAAATAGCCATGCCCCTTGGCCTTGGTCGAGCCATAAGATGCTTTGAAATCTATGCTTTTGCCTTTGAACATTAGATCTTGCTTCACAAATATTTGCACCAATTTCTCTAGGTTAGGACGACCCCTATAGGTCCATAACCAGACCCTAGAACATGCCATAGTCGTGTATTTTCCAGCCATGGCTGAGTCTATGCGAGATGGAGGCAAGTGCAATTGGTTTGGATTTGATTTGTGCTTGTATATATAAGTTATTTAAATATATGTGAAGTGTTTATTCATGTATATTGTATTGTTTTGTTTAAATGTTTCAAGGGGTATAGCTTTGACTCTCCACTCTCAAAATTGTAGTAGTGTTGTCGTGCCTTCGTAGTGTCAGTATTGTTGCTTTGGTAGTGATCTCCAGCTTTGAACAGGTGAGTAAATCTCACCAGACTAATATGTACTTATATAGTGATAAACTGACATCACCTGAATCTGTAAATGCATATCATCCTGTTATAACTGCTATATTATATTCATATGAAGTTCACACCTATATTTACACTTGTTATACCATACGTTACTGTTATTTCATGCTATTCTATTATTTCATCAGCTTATCACACTGCAAGTTCCATGTAGACTAGAATCACTATGGGTTGAAATGATACATACCCGAACGGACTTTAGAATAGGAGAAAATCGTTATGGGCTGAAATGATAAGCCTGAATGATTTTCAATTATTTTCATTTACTTGGGATTGTGGGTTTGAAATGATCAAACCCGGGTTATCTTTGTAAATTACGGGTTGAAATGATATATTACCCGTATCACTTTACCTAGGCTAGAAAATGAAATACAGACCCGTTGTTAAAATATGCTTTTCTAAAAAATTTAAAATATTTTATAAATGTAAATATTATAATATTTTGATTTAAATTTGATTAAAAATGACTTTTGAAAAGCATTATTGATTTTCTAAAAATTTATAAGTGAAATAAATAAATGGTAAAGTTAGAAAATCTGAAATGTAAGTTATTTTGGAAATTATAATTTGGTGATAAATGGAATTTAAATTAAATATGAAAATATGATAAATTTATGATATTTTGAATTAAATGAATTTAAAATGATTTTGTAGTATATTAATAATTCTTGAATAAAGTTAAAATGTGAAATGAATGAATATTTATGTTGAAATTTTGAAATATAACTAAAATTGCAAATTTGTGAATTTGGCATAAAATTGAATTTTAAGTTAAGTAAATAAAAATGAAATTAAGTTATATTTGAAAATTTTAAACTTAAGTGTTGAGTTAAATTTAATTTAATGAATTTGAAATTTTATGTTGGAATTTAATAAGTGAATTATTATTAAATTTTGATTTTTGAATGGAGGTTTAACTTTATAAAATCATGAATATAAGGGTATTTGAATGATTGTTTTTAAAGTGAAATTATATGATTTTATAAGTTAAAAATGATTTAAATAAAAATATAAATTTTGTGAAATTATACTGAATATTTGAAGTTAATTTACTGTATTTCTGAAGTGCTATTAATTCTAATGTAAATGATAATACAGCATTTGTAAATGCTGTAGTTGATAATAATGAACCAAATGGCTAGGTTTAATTAAAGGCTATTATAGCATTTTTGTAAATGTTATAATTGTTGAATTTAACTAAGTTTTATTTGAAACTAATGTAACCCTATTACAGCATTTTTAAATGCTATCTTTTGTTAAATTGAACTGTTTTGAATGTAACTTTCTGTAGCAATTTCTAAATGCTGCGAAAGTTGAATTTTCATTTGTTTTAATAAATTAAGTGAATAAATTAATTTTGAAAGATTAAAATTTTGGAAATTTAGCAATTTAATTATTAAATATAATAACTTCATTTTATGATTTAAAATGAAGTAATTTGTTACGAAATATAAACTATTTTGAAATGTGTTTTGTAATGGTATTTAAATTAAATAAAAATGAACATGGTTTGGAAGATATGATATTTTGATATTTTGAAATGTATTTTGAATGATATTGAATTTTGAAATGATATTTGATTTTAAAGTATAAAATACCATTTTGAAATTTTAACCACGGGATGTATTTAATTTATTGTTTAACTGATTCTTAAAGGATGGGCGATCCTAAGCATCCTTTAAGCTATTGTGTATTTCTACTACAGTTCACTTGAGTTGGTTTACATTATATAAGTATATATTGTCCTGACTCGAGTGTTTTGTGTTTTACTTTACGGTCGGGTCAGCCTGAGTATTCACAGCTTTGGATTCGCTTTCTGGAGCTGGTCTTTGCTGGAGTTTCTGCTTATCTACATTTATATCTACTCTCTGTTTCAGCTGTTCTAGTTTATCTCATGTATTAGTGAACCTCTATGTATTTGGGATTTCTATTATGTTGTTTTCATACTGTATTATGTATTTGGTTTGAGACTCTGTCGTAGTAGCTTCATGAACTACTATATATTTTATATTCCGATGCGAGGTATTCTGTTTATCTGTGTCTGTGATTCTGTGATTGTATTTCATTTGCTCCAAATTTATTTACAATGCGTTATTTTGAGCAATTCAAGTCCGACATGTGCGACTGCGAATGGCTGAAAATATGGGGTTGTTACAGTTGGTATCAGAGCTTTGGTTTTGGGCAAACCATAGCATGCGGAGCAAAAACTCATTAGAGATAGGGTAGAAATACCCTAGAATGAGTGAAATCAATCTCAGAATCCTTTCTTTGTGAGAGAACGTATTTTCAAAGTATAAAATGATTTCCAAATGATTTTTAAAGTATTTTCAAAGATTATTTTGGTATAAAAATCTTCTAATTTTGAAACCAAGATTTTCTAAGCTTCTTTCCTTCTGTATCCACCTTGTTTGAAATCTCTCGGTTAGGATTCTTATCGATTTGGATTTCTTGAACTTTGGAACGCTCCCTCTTGTTCTGGAATCCAGTCTTGTTTTCCCCATTTTTTTTCCTTTTTGATTTTGGAGCATTCCGTAACTCTACTTTGGAATGACCTCTCTAAAGAGCGGTGATTCCGTAAATCTTTGAATGATTTGTAAAGGGTTGAAACTCCTTTACAATTGGCATTGATTCACTAGAGATTTCTGTATCCTTGGATGTCGATGCTATCTATCTCTTGCTCTACCCGGATTCTAACTCTGGCGATCGAATATCGATTTGCCTTGGATTTCCGAATTGACGCCCATAATTTATATAGGCTAATCCATTTCTATTATTGAATTGTCTAATCTTCGTTCGAGCTTATCTTCGAATCAGGATTCTATTAGATTAGAGTTCCTCTAAATTCGAGTTTCTGTTTGTTTTGAAATCCATCCTTGAATCATTCTTTGGAAATTTGTGTTTGGTTGTATTTTGAAATTGTGCATACATCGAAATTATTATTTTGATAAGGATGACCTTATTTTGTAAATAAAAGTAAAATGTTTTCAATAAAGATTTTATATCTTTTGAATGGAAATTTGAAATTTCGAATGGATTTGAAATTTTGAAAATTTATAAGAATTTGACTTATATAAAACGATTTATAACTGAAAGGTTTTTGAATTTGAAATTCGAGGAATCGAACTCCAGTGTTTTGAAATCGGTTTTAAGATTTTGGAAAATATATAATAATAATATGATTTAAAGATATTTTTTGAATAAGAAATATTTCAAATGTATTTGAATAAATTCCAAATATTTTGAAGAGATTTTAAAGAAGTTTCAAGAAAGTAAAAGTCCAGAACCCACTTATGTCGTTGGAAAATAATTTCGGTGATGAATGCATGCATCATCGACATTGATTTTTGAGTTTCTGAGTGGGGAGAGGCCACTGTAGTAGCTTTGCTATGCGAGTGATTTTGTGAAACCAATTTTGATTTTTGATTTTGAAGTATGGTTTGATATTTGAAAGATATATATATACACACATTTGAAATGATTTAAAGTAAGCCGGTGTTCAGTCCTCGAGATTCAGATTTGTTTTGGTATAACCCTATCTTTTGAAATTGGTTTACTGATTTGTTGTTGACTTCCAACTCTTGGATTGAAAATATGATTTCTTCGACTATTTTAAGATTCGAGCACTTCCAAATCAAGGTTAACTTTTCAAAGCTAATTTTTTTTTGAAAGGTATAAGGTATTTGATAAAGAATATAAGTTTCGTTTGTATGTTTCAAGTATGAAATAATATGATTTTATAAGTTGAAACTGTTTTGTTAAGTAAATAAATAAGACTATTTTGAATTATACTAATATGAAATTTAGTTTCGAAATGTTTTGGATAAAAATTAGTCTTCAAAGGTTTGAGAAAATTTTTGTTTTAAATGTTTTAACTTAGTAACATCTTTATGAAACTATTTATTTAACAAGTTGGAATAGATACATAAGTTGTACGTATGCTGTTTTATTCGCATAATTAATTTGATCCAAGTTTGATTACACAAGTTCAAGGTGAATTACACCATTTCGTGTTAGGATTTTTCGTTGGATTCTTGATGGCGAATATTTGATATGGATTTTGGGCTTGATTCTAGAAACCTATATCATAGTATATGGCTATGCAAGGAGACTGATGGCTTCTAGTCGAGAAACCATATCAAAGTCCGCATTTGGGAAGTCGAATGGACAATACTAGTTCGAAAGCGAACTTGTGTGATCGAGCGATCGATCGAATGTAATGTTGCGAAATGATGACATATGTACATCTTATATCCTAATATCATTGGTACACTTGACGTTGAAATTGAAAGTTATTGGGTTGGATATCTTTGTAATTTAATTGGAATTTTTCTTTTATGAAAAACTACTATCAAATTTAAAACCATTTTTCAAAACTATTTTTCTTTTATTTCTCCTTAAACTAACTGTTTTATTCTATTTTTCACACAAACTATTTTATATACAAAACTATTCTTAATTAAAAATCTTTTAGTAAGCAAAGATGTTCAATCCCATATGGCTTTTCATGCAGCGAAATTATTTTTTTGAAAATTTTGATCCTTATATAAGATAAACTTTATGTAAGTATAAAATGATTTTGAAAACCATTGATCTTGATAAATCTATAATTGAAGCTTATATTAGTATGAAAGGATATTTGGTTTACCATTAATTTGAGTTTATTTAAAAATAATGGATTTATGAAATAAATATTTCAACACTAAGTAATAATGAAGTAAAATTTGAGATATATGAAATTATTTGAAATATGGTATATTTAAGCCTTGAAACATATTTAAGATTGAATAGTTTATTTTGTAAATCAAATCTATATTTGAAATTGGATAATATTTGAAATGGTTTTGTTGGAAAACTAAATTGAATTGAAACTGATGGTTTGAATGGAATTAAAATTTGGAAATTTTAGATTTTGGTTTAATTGACTAAATTTGCGAAATGTAAAGAATTAAGGGAATGTTTTATGATTTCAAATGTATGATTTCTAAATGTTATGATTTTCAAAGTGTAATGATTTCAAGTAATTTGGTTTCGAAAGATTCATAACTTTGAAAGTATTATGACTTTTGAAGTGAATATATGTTTGAAATGGAAATGAATTTGTTTGACCTAAATTTTGTAGATTTGGAAATTTGGATTATTTTCTAAATCTATTGATTTAAGAAACTTTGAAACTGAATATATGTAATTTGGAAGAAATGATTTGGTGAAATCATATATGATTTTTAAACTGAAATACTATTGAAATGAATTAAAATTGAGAACCTTGTTTTTTTAAATACTTTGATTTGGGAGTTATCGAACTTATATAAAATTGATTTGTATAAGTATGTAGTAGATTTGAAAACTATTGATTTGAAAACTGTTGATTTGAAAAGGTACCCAATTTTTAAAAGTGAAATCTTATATAATCGAAATCTATATAAGTGTGATTTGATATACTATTGTTTTGAAAAGTATTTGATTTGAAATGAAATATTATATAAAAAGAACTTTATATAAGTATGATATTTGGAAGTGATTTTGAAAGGTACTATATGATACATATTTTCGAAGTAAAGATATGGAAAGTGCCTTCTACTTGATATCCTCTTTGTGGCCACACTGTGGATTCATTCTATCGATATTATTCTCTCTCTTTGATTTGGGTTTTCCGGATATGATACTCGAGTGTATCGAATTCCATGGTGATCTCCATGGTCTTAGATTATACAAATCATATTTTCTTTGTTATATTTTATTTTAATATGTGTTAATATGTTATTTTATGTATATTTTTATCTTTTAATATTTTTAAAGTGATAATATAATTTTTCCAAAATTTATTGCATATATTTTCTATTTTTAAAGGCTAGTTTCCATTTTTTGCTATTTTCTTCATTTAAATTTTATTTAATTAAACTTTATTTATTTATTTTATGCATGCATTTTATTATTGTGTCTTTATCTTTATTTATAAATATTTTTCAAGTACACAAAATTTTTCCAATGTTCATTTCATTTATTTTCAAATTTTCTAGCCTAGTTTACATTTTCTTTGCTATTTTCATAATTTAATTAAATATGATTAATATTTATTTATTTATTTTTGTTTATTTACTAAATTTTCATGCTTTTTATCTAAATTTATACTTATTTTTCAGTTATTTAAAATTGCAAAAGAAATGGTGGAAATTTGAAGAGTTTTGCGACCTTTGATTTGCTTAAGGCTTTTTGCCTTCTTGTCTTTTCACATTTCAACCATCACATTTTCATTATTTGCTGCCATAACTCATTCCCTTCAGCCGATCACTTCTCCACTTCATTTTTCATGAATTTTTTTCTTCTCAAACTCAAAAAATTTCGGCCATCTCCTTTGTGAAAAGCTTTGGTAAATTTTCAATTCTTTTTCTCTTTTTCTTCTTGTTTCTTATGATTTTGTGCACTTGCCTTCACCTTTGTAGCTCAGCCCTAGCTCCTCCATCACCTTGGCCTCCTCCACCACCACCACATCAGGTTACCACCACTTCCAGCCCTCTGCCCAGGACTGGCCATGCACCAATAGTTGATCAAACTCCACCAAAACTTGCACAAACTCCACTTGAATTGCCATAGCCAATCACCTATGCTATCACCACCTCTCTCTTCCACCTAGGCCGACCAAACACCACCTCCACTAGCCAAATTCCGACCTGGAACACCTCTGCACACCACTACCTGACCCCACCTGAAATAGCCATGCCCCTTGGCCTTGGTCGAGCCATAAGATGCTTTGAAATCTATGCTTTTGCCTTTAAACATTAGATCTTGCTTCACAAATATTTGCACCAATTTCTCTAGGTTAGGCCGACCCCTATAGGTCCATAACCAGACCCTAGAACATGCCATAGTCTTGTATTTTCCAGCCATGGCTGAGTCTATGCGAGATGGGGGCAAGTGCAATTGGTTTGGATTTGATTTGTGCTTGTATATATAAGTTATTTAAATATATGTGAAGTGTTTATTCATGTATATTGTATTGTTTTGTTTAAATGTTTCAAGTGGTATAGCTTTGACTCTCCACTCTCAAAATTGTAGTAGTGTTGTCGTGCCTTCGTAGTGTCAGTATTGTTGCTTTGGTAGTGATCTCCATCTTTGAACAGGTGAGTAAATCTCACTAGACTAATATGTACTTATATAGTGATAAACTGACATCACCTGAATCTGTAAATGCATATCATCCTGTTATAACTGCTATATTATACTCATATGAAGTTCACACCTATATTTACACTTGTTATACCATACGTTACTGTTATTTCATGCTATTTTATTATTTTCATCAGTTTATCACACTGCAAGTTCCCTGTAGACTAGAATCACTATGGGTTGAAATGATACATACCCAAACGGACTTTAGAATAGGAGAAAATCGTTATGGGCTGAAATGATAGGCCTGAATGATTTCAATTATTTTCATTTACTTGGGATTGCGGGTTTGAAATGATCAAACCCGGGTTTTCTTTGTAAATTACGGGTTGAAATGCTATATTACCCGTATCACTTTACCTAGGCTAGAAAATGAAATACAGACCCGTTGTTAAAATGTGTTTTTCTAAAAAATTTAAAATATTTTAGAAATGTAAATATTATAATATTTAGATTTAAATTTGATTAAAAATGATTTTTGAAAAGCATTATTGATTTTCTGAAAATTTATAAGTGAAATAAATAAATGGTAAAGTTAGAAAATCTGAAATGTAAGTTATTTTGGAAATTATAATTTGGTGATAAATGGAATTTAAATTAAGTATGAAAATATGATAAATTTATGATATTTTGAATTAAATGAATTTAAATGATTTTTTAATATAATAATGATTCTTGAATAAAGTTAAAATGTGAAATGAATGAATATTTATGTTGAAATTTTGAAATATAAGTAAAATTACAAATTTGATATACTATTGTTTTGAAAAGTATTTGATTTGAAATGAAATATTATATAAAAAGAACTTTATATAAGTATGATATTTGGAAGTGATTTTGAAAGGTACTATATGATACATATTTTCGAAGTAAAGATATGGAAAGTGCCTTCTACTTGATATCCTCTTTGTGGCCACACTGTGGATTCATTCTATCGATATTATTCTCTCTCTTTGATTTGGGTTTTCCGGATATGATACTCGAGTGTATCGAATTCCATGGTGATCTCCATGGAATTCGATACACTCGAGTGTCTCTAGGTTAGGACGACCCCTATAGGTCCATAACCAGACCCTAGAACATGCCTTAGTCGTGTATTTTCCAGCCATGGCTGAGTCTATGCGAGATGGAGGCAAGTGCAATTGGTTTGGATTTGATTTGTGCTTGTATATATAAGTTATTTAAATATATGTGAAGTGTTTATTCATGTATATTGTATTGTTTTGTTTAAATGTTTCAAGTGGTATAGCTTTGACTCTCCACTCTCAAAATTGTAGTAGTGTTGTCGTGCCTTCGTAGTGTCAGTATTGTTGCTTTGGTAGTGATCTCCATCTTTGAACAGGTGAGTAAATCTCACTAGACTAATATGTACTTATATAGTGATAAACTGACATCACCTGAATCTGTAAATGCATATCATCCTGTTATAACTGCTATATTATACTCATATGAAGTTCACACCTATATTTACACTTGTTATACCATACGTTACTGTTATTTCATGCTATTTTATTATTTTCATCAGTTTATCACACTGCAAGTTCCCTGTAGACTAGAATCACTATGGGTTGAAATGATACATACCCGAACGGACTTTAGAATAGGAGAAAATCGTTATGGGCTGAAATGATAGGCCTGAATGATTTCAATTATTTTCATTTACTTGGGATTGCGGGTTTGAAATGATCAAACCCGGGTTTTCTTTGTAAATTACGGGTTGAAATGCTATATTACCCGTATCACTTTACCTAGGCTAGAAAATGAAATACAGACCCGTTGTTAAAATGTGTTTTTCTAAAAAATTTAAAATATTTTAGAAATGTAAATATTATAATATTTAGATTTAAATTTGATTAAAAATGATTTTTGAAAAGCATTATTGATTTTCTGAAAATTTATAAGTGAAATAAATAAATGGTAAAGTTAGAAAATCTGAAATGTAAGTTATTTTGGAAATTATAATTTGGTGATAAATGGAATTTAAATTAAGTATGAAAATATGATAAATTTATGATATTTTGAATTAAATGAATTTAAATGATTTTTTAATATAATAATGATTCTTGAATAAAGTTAAAATGTGAAATGAATGAATATTTATGTTGAAATTTTGAAATATAAGTAAAATTACAAATTTGTGAATTTGGCATAAAAGTGAATTTTAAGTTAAGTAAATAAAAATGAAATTAAGTTATATTTGAAAATTTTAAACTTAAGTGTTAAGTTAAATTTAATTTAATGAATTTGAAATTTTATGTTGGAATTTAATAAGTGAATTATTATTAAATTTTGATTTTTGAATGGAGATTTAACTTTATAAAATCATGAATATAAGGGTTTTTGAATGATTGTTTTAAACGTGAAATTATATGATTTTATAAGTTAAAATGATTTAAATAAAAATATAAATTTTGTGAAATTATACTGAATATTTGAAGTTAATTAACTGTATTTCTGAAGTTCTATTAATTCTAATGTAAATGATAATACAGCATTTGTAAATGCTGTAGTTGATAATAATGAATCAAATGGCTAGGTTTAATTAAAGGCTATTATAGCATTTTTGTAAATGTTATAATTGTTGAATTTAACTAAGTTTTATTTGAAACTAATGTAACCCTATTACAGCATTTTTAAATGCTATCTTTTGTTAAATTGAACTGTTTTGAATGTAACTTTCTGTAGCAATTTCTAAATGCTGCGAAAGTTGAATTTTCATCTATTTTAATAAATTAAGTGAATAAATGAATTTTGAAAGATTAAAATTTTGGAAATTTAGTAATTTAATTATTAAATATAATAACTTCATTTTATGATTTAAAATGAAGTAATTTGTTTCGAAATATAAACTATTTTGAAATGTGTTTTGTAATGGTATTTAAATTAAATAAAAACGAATGTGGTTTGGAAGATATGATATTTTGATATTTTGAAATGGATTTTGAATGATATTGAATTTTGAAATGATATTTGATTTTAAAGTATAAAATACCATTTTGAAATTTTAACCACGGGATGTATTTAATTTATAGTTTAACTGATTCTTAAAGGATGGGCGATCCTAAGCATACTTTAATCTATTGTGTATTTCTACTACAGTTCACTTGAGTTGGTTTACATTATATAAGTATATATTGTCCTGAGTCGAGTGTTTTTTGTTTTAATTTACGCTCGGGTCAGCCTGAGTATTCACAGCTTTGGATTCTCTTTCTGGAGCTGGTCTTTGCTGGAGTTTCTTCTTATCTACATTTATATCTACTCTCTGTTTCAGCTGTTCTTGTTTATCTCATGTATTAGTGAACTTCTATGTATTTGGGATTTCTATTATGTTGTTTTCAGACTGTATTATGTATTTGGTTTGAGACTTTGCCGTAGTAGCTTCATGAGCTACTATGTATTTTATATTCCGCTGCGAGGTATTCTGTTTATTCTGTGTCTGTGATTCTGTGATTGTATTTCATTTGCTCCAAATTTATTTACAATGCGGTATTTTGAGCAATTCAAGTCCGATATGTGCGGCTGCGAATGGCTGAAAATATGGAGTTGTTACAAATCATGATGTCAACTCGTTATGAAGGAGTTTGCGAGATATTTTGGTGCTTATTAATCACGACACTACATTATGTTGGAAGAGTAAGCCTCATAGTATTGGAAGGGTGTATGATCTCCTCCTCCATACTGATGCTTTTCCAATCTTTCCTTAGGCTAAGGTGTGTTGGTCATCTCATTCACCAGCTAACGAAAACTTGATGTTCTGGGGAATTTTAAACAAAGCTGTTCTAACTAGGGATAAATTGGTATCTGCTGGTATGGATATTGATCAACTTTGCCTATTCTGCAATGTGTGCCCCGAATCTGTTGATCACCTCTTCTTTGAATGCGATTACTTATCAAATATGATATGTACCCTGATGAATAAAGTAGGAATTTCGAGCTTTGATGGCAATACAACATCTAAATGGAACGAGCTGAAGATGGCTATGAGGTGGAGACTTAACAAAAGGGACATTATTTTCCTTGTCCTTAAGATTTACTTCAGATCGGTGTGGAACGAAAGAAACTCTCGGTGCTTCAAAAGTAAGGTCACAGAGGCGCAACAGTTTTGGCTCAAAGTTATGATGAAAATTGATTCTGGTATTAGATTTTCTTGGCATGGATTCTCACCTCATAACCATGGGTTTTGGAACTGATTTGGTCACTGCTTTTTCGGTCTAGCTGTGTGCATTCGTTTGTGCACATTGGGCATTCATGTATTTCTTCCTTGCCTGCTATAGTGGTTGTATTGTGTGTCGTTAGTTGTTTGTTTTCTTTGTTTGCCTGTTGTGTTTGCGACAAAAGTGTGTTTTTGTCGTGGTGTTCTAATTTTTCAATAAACTCTGGTAGGAGTCCAGCCAACCTCGCTTGCCTTTCAAATAAAAACTAGTTTCATTGAAATTCGTGACTGTGCTCTTGAAGGCTAATTTCACAGATTTAAACATTTAATTATCGATATTTATATTTGTAAATAAATTTAAAAATTGAATTCATGTATATTTTTTTCGTTAAATGCTGCTAAGCAAAATTATTAAATCCATTTAATTGGCACGTAATTCACAATTCAAATATTATGTATCCCCTATATTTGAGTTATAAATTTTTAAAATTTTAAATTCTATTATTTTAAATATTTTGATTTAATTAAACATTTAAAATCAAATAATCAAAATTTTGGGTTGTTACACTCTCCTTCCTTAAATGAATTTCACCCTCGAAATTCCTAGGGAAGAAAATGTTTCCAAGCCCTTAAGTTTAAGACTATTAATTTGAATAAGTTATTCAACTTATTAACCTTTCAAAACAAATCAGTTGGAATAGATTCCAAAATTTTCAAATCTTTTAAATCCATTCATATAATAACCTATTCTCTTTTATTCATTCATTCCAAATTATAACTTGAAAATTCAAATTTTAATTGTCAAACATTTTCCAAAAATTTCTTAAAAATATTCTAACTCTTAAATTTCGGAAAATTTTGTCAGCGTCTCCTTTGCGTGGCTCGATCGGTACAACTGCAAATTTTCTCTACAAGCTCCAAACCAATCATAGAAAACAAAAGCCAAGTGGCCTTCCATATCTAGGCATAAAATCACTAATCTATTCAAGTTTTCTAAATTTGTTACGTACTTTTATCATTTGATTTATATTTTTGGCAAGTAATTTGTCATCACTATGCTAATTCAGGTGCACAAAAATCAAATGGAATTCTCTTGTATACCTATACTTACAAAATCTAAGAGAAAATCAGGTTGATATAAGCAATATGATGTAACTCTACGTGCAACAACTTGTCTGATACAAATCTACAGGCAATCATCCATCTGTATTTTAATCATATGCAACAAAATATAGAGAATATCTTGTAATAGGTGTTATGCAATCAATTAGTTCAAATGGTATAGTTAGATCTAAATACCTGGGTTATTCAATCAAAAATATATTTTCAAATTTCTCGGGAGGGAAAAATCAAAGCTCAAAATCAAAATAACAAGGAGGGGATTCCTCCAATAAATGATGGTGAAACTCTAGGATCAAAACAACATGGAGCGTCCAGAGGTATTTTGGTTCCTCCAAAAACATCAACTGGAATGAATAAATATCTTTTCCTTTCTCAAAATCTTCAAAAATCACCTTTTCCAAAATCACCGGGATTTAGGTCCTAATAACAACGATTCAAAATCCTTTGTATATATATTTAAACTTTATAGACAAGGGTATATGAAATCAGACAGCCAATCAATTCAATTGAATCAAATCCAACTAATCAAATTCCGTAAAGGAATAAATTAACACTAATAGTCATTCAAATTCCACAAGGGAAAACTTATCACTAAACATTGTTTTAAAGTGTCAAATGATTAACAAACAAATTTTAACTTAGGTTCAAAACTTTCTTAATCGTCCAGAAATATATATGATTTTCTAAGTGTATGATTTTGCTTGTTAGCCTTTGGTTATTGCTTAGAAGATTATCCAAACCTATTCGGACAAAATAAAAAGTTATACTCTATATTTTATTAATTTCTTAATTATATTAATTTCCAATTCACTAATATTTTCACTTAGTTTTTTTATTCAACATTAAAATTATCTATGAGTTCTCACCCAAGTTTTTCAAAAGTATGTATAAAGTTATTTCTTTATAAAAACTCAAATCATAACTTATTTCCCATTATTTACTTTCTATAATATTCTTTTATATCCTGAGAGCACATATGAATTTTATTTTTTACTTTTTTCGAAGATCCAGATGAAGATCAAATCAAGTTATGGTTTCTTAAAACTGAGTCAACCTATTAACTCCTTTTTATTTAGAGTGTTAAAATGAATATTATTTATAGGTTGACCCCATCAACAAGTGGTTCATACTACCTAGATGTTTTAAATAATTATACGATTTTAATAACACAATGTCTATCAAAATCTTCCTATTTAATTTGACTCAATTTAAACTTGTGTTAAATGATCCCTTAGCTTTTCTAAGGAAAATTCCTATTCATCAAAACAATCTCTTATTGCTAATACCTTTTGTTTTGGGAAACAATTCCCGTTTAAGGAACTTAAAATTTTGATACCCAGTTTTAAATTTCAAAACCATTTTGAATGCATCATATATTTTTATATATAATAACTTCAAACAAATTATTTATTAAAACTCACTTCGGGTTTATTTGGATTTGAACTCATTCCGATCGCACAATGATAACGAGAATAATTTATTACACATTCCATAAGTTTGCTTAAGCAAACATCTGATCGTTACTTAGAAAATTATTTAGATTATCACAAAACTAATCGAAATAACTTCCACCTAATTATTCCAAAGAAAATGCATTTCATTTCAAATTTAACTTCCTAATCTATTTTCTACTTTTAAATATTTTCAAAAGTATAGCTATTTTATGTCTCGAAAATTCCTCTATGATTATTTTCAAAACTCCAGGATTTAGATTAAAAATCCTTTTTAAACATATTTTTCAAACTAAATTTATATAAATTTCCTTAAAATAAAAATTATTTCATATTATAACAATCCTTCTTTTTTACAATAGGATAATTTCCAATATTTATTCTCCAAATATCTTATACCACTATTTAGATTATATTACAACTTTTTATAAAGTTTAATTCTCAACTTGCCATTATTAAACGGTGAATTATTAATTTAATCATTTTCTTTCAACACCTTATAGTCAAATTATGAAAATTGATTCACAGAGGTTTCACTTTAAATCAAGCGATAAATGCTCATAAATAAATGGAGCATAATTCAGCAATCGACACAAAACAATCTATGTTTTTCATTTAAGTTAAGCATAACCGAACAAATAATAGTGATAATAAATAAATATTATCACGTTTAAACCAATACAACTATATAGAGTTTTATTCCTTTATATATATAAAATATAATCATAGGCAAAATATTTAATTTGCCAAAATTTTCAATACCATGTCCGTTGGCCTTGGTCAAATGTTTAGAAACCCCTATCGATACCGTGGTGTCCCACGTCTCGACCAGAATTCATAAAAGCTCAATGGACCAATTAACGTAGTACGTTTTTATAACATTAACCAATATGCTCTCATATATATAATACTCTTAAACTCATTCTAGGGTGTTGCTTACCCTCTAATGAGCCAAATCCTACCAAAGCCAATGTTCTCGCTTAAGCTTGCGCTCTGATACCATGCTGTAATGACCCGCCATTTTGTCCATCGAAAGTCGACATCGAACACTACCACCATGTTCCAATGTCGCGCATCCAATCGACAAAAGGGTTAGGGTAAATTAAAGAAAAGAACAAGAACAGTGAAAAATAGAATCTCACAATGAAATCGATAATATATAATATAACAAAGAAAGTAGAAACTGTTTCTTCAAAAAATACAAAGTATATTAGAATTTAAAAAAACCTTATTAGCTGGACAGTTATAAAATCCTGCCTTACAAATGCCGATAGGTATACTATATAATACAGTGGAAAATTAAATACAATGATAGATGAACCTTCAGCTCCCTTCCATGGTTTCCATAACACCAGAGGCAACCTGGAAAAATACTCGGTCTGACCCAAGCATTATAATTAAGTAACACTGGGATCGTCTGGAAATACTAGTATGAGATAACTAGAATAAGGGGAAACATATATAGAAATTCTATGTGACCACGCCGCTAACGCAGAATGGGATTTTACCTCACAAGAATAACATCCATACATGCAAAAACAAAAACGAATATCAGGAAACAAAACCAAATATGATTGAGCATAAATAATATCAACTAGACTTGAAAGAATGGAAATAAACCGAGTAAAATCCAAACTGGACAGAATGGATAGAATAAGGGAAAACAAACCAACTTGATAGAATGGACTAAATAAGGTAACAGTTCAAACTCGATAGAATGAGCTAATAAAGTAACAATCCAATCTCGATAGAATGGACTAAATAAACACTTAAAAGCCATAATGAGGAGTAGGCTCTACCCGTGGCACTTTAAAGCTAAAAAAGATTCAGGGATATGAATCAAATAAGGAAAGGAAATTTGCCAACAAATGACTAGGAAGGTGCACCACCCTTGAAGTATACCTCTAGTATTATACTTCTAAGAAGCTCATATACTTCGTGACACTTCTCGGACAATACCAAGCCAGACTCCACTAAATCTTACCGAGCATCTGAATATTTCACATCTAAATTTTAATCATTTTCACATAACGGCATACAAAAATCTAGTTGAGATGTGAAAATACCCTAATAGGAGAAACCACACATAAGTTGGCTTCCTCTCACACTTTTGGTTTATTCATTTCCGACAGAGGATAGCAACGCTCAATGGAGCAATAAATTGTCTTAGAATGATGAAAATAAAGTAGCTAAAGTAACCGATAGTCGAGATACTAACTATCAAGGATATAAAATGATCGTATATAGGAATTAAGTCTTTTATAATTATCACCACTCATTGAATTCAAACTCATGCTATTTCTTCGTTAACAATAAGTCAAGGTAGTGTTACCTCAAAGTCATATCCAACAATCACTCTTAACTTTTGAAATAACGACAAGTTTACTCCTTCGATGTTTAGTGCTAATTATACAAATAAATCGTTTCCATATAAGTGATTCGCTTTATGGAAATAATTTATTTTCGTTACGAACCAAACTTTAACTTTTAAAAACGAACTGAACTTTTTGGCTTGATTTCCGTATTGGTAAAACATTGTAACATCCTGCCTTTTTGTATGCTTAAGCAGACACACATGTCGACTTAAACCGTACAGAAGGGAGGATTGTTATGGGGTAAATAAGAAAAAAGTGGAGAAAGAAAAATAAAAATAAAACAGAATCTCATAGCCGAGTGATAAAATATAATAATCAAATGACAGTTCATGAAGCCGTTTACAAAACATTTGATTATACTTATACAATATAAAATCAGAGTTACACATACCAGAGAAAAATGAATAATAATGCAGTGGAACAATGTGATGCAATGAAATAATAATAAATAGTAATAATACAATCTCCGTCTTCGTCCTTCAGAAATAAGATCTTCAAGCCCTGAAATGCTCAGACTGACCCGAGCGAATTGAAAAGACAAAACACTCTAGTCAGAACTAAAAGATCTTATGTGAGTTAAATCAACAGAAATAAATATGATTGGAACAGCATCAGAAATGTTTACGGGATTTGACATCTCCTATCCAGTGTCAAACATGAGTTTAGTAACATAAGAGATGTTTGGGATTCACATCTCCTAAGGATCCATTAAACTATTTACTATGTAGTAATATACGCTATTATAATAATGTCTCTTAGTAAAATAAAGTTACTTTTTAGTAGTGTTAAGAGGTTACCCATATAGCCATTACCACGTAATAGTCCCAGTAGTCCATCCAGTATCAACGCATCTCCAGATCGGGAGACTACCCTAAATACTCCATGGGCTACGGAGAAATCCAAACTCGTACAAGGCACGCTAGGGTAGGTGACACGGCACAACTAGGCATGTCATGGTATATATACCAATTACGCTTCTGGACCGATGGTAACGCGTAGCAGCTACTTCCGCCCACCTCGAGCCACACCCCCAAAATCAAAAGGGCGCAAATCCATCACAAGGTAATAGAATGGTATCGAAGGAGTGTGTCCGATAAAAGGTGCTACCTTCTTATCCCGTCAATCGCTCATGTTTTAGTCACCTTATGCCAACTCACGGGAGTCGGGTCCAGTATATACCTTAAAGGAACGCCGCCACCATCCTACTTCATTCTGGAATCTCCACCGCATACAAGGTTGTTAAAGTGGTTTTCGGAGTTGGTAGAGAGTATGACAACTTCCGATCCCGGTCTCTTTAACAACCAAACGTTATTATAACACCGTGGTCATTTCAAAATATTATACTTCAAAACCAGAATATAATATCCATTTCAAAACAATATAAATACGATATCATTTCCATTTCAAAAACCATATAAAAATGATATCATTTTTGTTAAAACCGAAATCAATATAATATCATTTTTATTTCAAATATATCTTTCCCAAAACCATATCACTTTCAATGTTATAACACTCCGAAGTCAAACCACTTGAAATATAACACTTCCAAATTATAATACTCTAAAACTCAAAACTTTGAAACATAACTACACCACTTAAATGGCTTAAATATTAAATCACTTTATATAATAAAATAGCTTCTTCAGTTTCACAAATCAATTCCAAATACAGGTTTGAACCCCAAATAAACCATTTCAATTTCCATATATTTTCCACCATTTCAAAACTAATTCTTTGATAATTCCATAATTATCAAATTCAATTACTATTATTTAGATTTGAAATGTTTACTTAATAAATCCAATATCATTTAAATAAAACTTTTAACTTCAAATAACTGGATATTCTTCCAATTTATTTAACTTGATATACTCATTTAAATCAACTTGATATTCATTCAAATCACTCTAAACCAAAATCAAGTTATAAAAATCATACCCTTTAAATCTCAATTTTATTTCAATTTCAAATCAAATTTATTCGAGTATAATTCCTAAATAATTTTATTCAAATCAATTTCATATTTATCTTCCAACCTTATTTTTATTTAAGTCGTTGTAAACTATATATACAATATAATTTAAACAGATACTTAACCATATTATCCAACAATAAAATCAAACTTATTACTAAGCTTATTCTATATTAAAACAATTTATACACAGTTTAAAATTTAGAATAAAATAACATTTATATAACATCAAAATCAATATTTATATAAAACCATATATTTATTTACAAAATCATAGAAATCATTTCAAAATATTTTTTATATATAGACCACGGTGTTTGTATATAATTTTCTATCCTATGGTCAAGTGCTACAGATGTTTATCATTTCAATCCGTAATTTAAAACATAAATATGGTAATATATCATTTCAAACTGCAATCCCGAATGAAATAAAATCCATAACAACTTGCAGTTTATAACGGTACAAAATACAGCATCCATTCATCCAATATCAATCATCAAACATTTATCACAATCGTCATCCAATTCAATCAATAACATCAATATAGAACAAATAATAAGTAACAGGCATTTACTGCCAGTTTATATTCAATAATAAATTAAATAACTATTTAACTCGCAGTTTATATGCAATAATAAATTAAATAACTATTTAACTGGCAGTTTATATACAATAATAAATTTAATAACAATTTAATTCAAATAAGTTCAATTTAACTGAGGTGATGATTAAAAATATGCCAAACAGTCATAAATAAATTTCTAATCACATCACAAATCATTTTAACAAATATAAGAAGTTTTAGAAGTTGTGAGTGGGTTAAAGCACTCACCTTTTGAATTTAAATTGATTTAAATCCAATTTAAACCCAAAATTTGAACATTCTCAAAATCCATCCAAGCCAACGCCAAAATGTCTAGAATTTCAATACGATCTAAGTGGAAAAAACCACGCGTAAATCGGACCTCGTGTGCAAAAGTTATGTGTATTAGAATGATCAATAATATAAATTAAAATAAATAAAATAAAAAAACAAACAAATCAATTTGAACACGTCACTTATAACGACCCATAAAATTCGGTAATTAAATTTCTTAATTTAAGAAGATTTTTGGTAACTTAATGTTGAAGGAAATAAAAATTTAGTGAATTATTAATGGAAATAATAACTTGGATAAGATTGGTAAGTTAATTTTTAATAACTTGAATGTAACAGTATAAATGTAAGTTAATTGTAAATAACTTGGACGTAATTCCAATAAGTAAAACAATGTAAATGTTAACTATATTCTTATTGTAAATAAAGAATGTTCCAAAATGAAATGATTAAATTGATTTAAAATCTTAATTAATGTGCGCATTAATTTATAATGGGATATAAGAGGTAAATTAAAAATTTAAAAATGTTAACTTACCAATAAAATAATGTATAAGGAATGGAAATGGAAAATTTTAGTGTATGAGCTAATGGTAGCACTTGTTGTAAGCTAATAAGTAAGTTAAAACGTAACAGTGCTAATTTAGATTAATAATTAATAGGTTGAATGAAATGACAATTAATGAATTTATTAAAATTGTAAAGCTATAATATAATAGATAGTAACTGGTTGGGAAGAATGAATATACAAGTATTATAAAAGGTAAAATGGTGACAAATGGTTGTTACCAGTTAATTCACCAATTAGAAATAAAGATAATTAAACGTACTTAATTACTTTTATAAATTAATTATACTTAACAAATTACAATTGATTATCTTAAATTAATTAATCTAATTAATTAATCAAAATTAATCACATTAATTAATTATTTAATTATCCTTAGATAATTAACAACATTTTCATTAATTCCTTACTTAAGTAAACTATCTTAGATTAATTATTCATTAATCATTTCTAATTATAAATTAATTCAAGTTATTATTTAAAATCAAATAAATAAGTAAATTTTTAATTATTCCCAAAATAATTCATTTACTTATTTATAACTTAATTAATATTCAAAATGTATTTAAATAATACATTTCTAAAATCTAATTCAACTTCCACTTTAAAATTTTAAGATTTAAAAACGTTTAACCTTATAAACATTATTCAATTTAAATAAATTAATAAATCAAAAGGTAAAGAACTACCATTATTATATAATAAAAGTTTAAAAATCAATATTACTTAATTTTACTAAAAATAAATCAAGTCTTTTAAAATAGATAGATTATTTTAACTTTCAATTTAAAGTTAAACATTTCATAATTTATTTAAATATTTAAAGGAAAGAATTCTTTTAATTTAAACCTTATTTGAAATCAAATTCATATTTAAATTTTACTTAAAAACATTTCCTGTCCAATATTTAAAAAATTTCAAAACTGTTTTGAATTCAAACTGATTTCAAAGTAAAATTGAAATCATACTTAAATTTGATTTCAAAACCAATTTTAAATCTAGCTTAAAAATTTAAAAGTTTCATTTTTCAAACTTTGAATTCAAAAGTATTCTTGAATCTAATTCAAATTTACACCTAAATTTGGATCTCTGTTTTAACATTTGAATTCCCTTTAAAAAAAAAATTAAAAAGAAATAACTGGTTTAATTAAAATCTGGATTCAAAGAATCCTGAAACCTATATTACACTTGGTCTCAAATTTGAACTTAAACCTTATTTTTAAATTTAAATTCATCATTTAAACTTTTTGAATTCATAAACTCTCTTAAATTTAATTCAAACTATACTTAAATTTAAATCATAGTTTTAAAAAGATTTGAGTTTCCCAGATTTTTAAAAAAACAACACTCAGACCTGCACTTCCACAAACCCGAGACCACCAACTAAATACTTTGGGTCAACTCCACCTTCACTTCGAGTCACAACTAAAACTACACGGGAGCATCTTCGAGTCAGTCCAACCCTGCACACCAGAGTTCACCAGAGACCAAACTCCACTGTGTAAATGCACCACTACCCCGGAGACTTCCAGCACCCTTCACCAAACTCTCCAAGAAGCCATCCACCCCTTGACTTGATAACAACCACCAACATAATTCTCTGTAGCTTGAAAATCAAATTCAAGCAAAAAACATAAACCTGAAAAAAGAACTTCACCAAATACATAGCAACCCTGTCAACTCTCACCTTCATTCCTTCCCCTTTTCTTCCCCACTCTCTTCAGTCAACATTCAACCTCCAGAAGGAATCCAAGTTCCAAAATTTACTTTATGGTTTGATACCCCCAAAATCTCAAAATACTGCACAATCTAAATTACCACTCCTCAGAAGCTTTTAAAACTTGATGCATGTTTTAATATCCATGTTTTTAAACATGCATTAAAGTTTAAACTTGATTGAATAATTTAAAGATGTTTGCTAAATTTTACTTTATGAAACTATTGTCTGCTGTGACGGATTTTCAGAAGTAACAGGTTTTTTTTTCCTTTACTTTCTAAAATAAAAATTTTACAAACCTAAATTATACTGAAAAAACACAATATGTTTACACAATAATTCCTAACTAAGATTCAGACATAAATAAGTAGATTTGTATTTAAAATCTTAATAAGAGCAGAAACAGGTCCGTTAGAAAGTCTGCATCACTCCTATGTGCATATTCAATAAAGTGCACGGAGCATACATCATACAACAGTCAACAAACATACTTAATGCTATCAGTACTTATGCATAGATAAATTCAAGACAACCTATAAATAGTGATTTGCTTACTAAAAGAAAGAACAGAGCAGTTATATTTTTTTATTTTTTACTAATCACTGTTTTGATTTTTCTTATTTGAACAACATTTTAAATTAAACTTTAATTTCAGCAAATCTTGATAGCTTGATTTTTAAAAAGAAGAAACTGTCTTTAAAACAGAAATTTACTCACCTAAAAAATGGAAACAGAAAGGATGCAGTCATTTCCAGGAGCCTGAATTTCCTTGCATTGAATCTGAGCTTGCATGCTAGTTAGAGTTGATGATAACATGTTGTTTGCAGGCTTTGGAACTGCATGCAGACCCACTTTCATGCTTGAATAAATCTTACAGGTTGAATAAATTTTGATTTGTTTGCAGGTTAACAGAATTTCCAGATGTATTTTCTTTTTGTAGGTTTTAAAAACTTTTGATTGCAGATCTAATATAGTTGAAATTTGCAGAGTATAGATTGAGTTTGGGTTGTGGATTTTTTTGAGTAAATTGGATTTTCAGTTTCTCTTAAATCTGAATTTAGATTCATTATAGGAGATAAAGGGTTTGAACAAAAAGATTTGTTTTAAGTTTTTATCTAAAATAATAAATTCAATATTAATTTAGAAATGCCACTTGTTTCTTAAGTATGAAAATTAATTACATGTGTCCACTTTAAAAACATGAAGCTTAACACATGTATGATTTTAATATAAATAAATTTCTTTGTTTTAAAAATGTTTTAATTTAAGATAAAACCATTCTAATTTAATTTAAAATGTTTTGTATGTTTCATTTACAATTAGTCTTTAAATAATTAAAAATGAATTATCTTTACATATTTAAATATTTGCTTGAATATTTTTAAAAATTATTTAAAACCATTTTTCACAAGAGAAACTATTTAAAAAGAAAAGAGCAATGTTGAATTCATTTTATTCAAGAGTTTCAAATATACTATACTCTAATATAAATAAACTAAATTTATTTCAAAACAATTTTAAAGATAAAACAAAATAAACTTTATTATAGAATACAATTTTTAACTATTATGTTTATAACAAAATATTTACTATAATTTCCTTAAGATAGATCTATAAATTGACTTATGAAAAGTTCCAATACTATTTCCAATTTAATTTAATCAATTCATAAGTTATGCACATATATATATTATAAATTTGAAAATATCCTTTATTAAATTTAAAGTTAAAATAAAGATAAAAACTCCTATTTACAATGTATACATATATATACATTATAAATAAAATATTTTTAAATCAGCTAAGAAAGGAAATTTTATCATTTAAACATTTTTATCATTTTAAAACCATAAGATTCTCAAATTCAATTATTATTATAGATTTTCAAAAGAATATCATTTATCAACAAAATAATTATAAATTTTCAAAAGAAAATTATGTTTGAATTAGATTATTAAATCAGCATATCACATTTTAAAATAATTATTAATGAAATTATTAAATAAATATTGCCCAAATTTCCGGGTCATCACATTCCTCCCCCCTAAAAAGAATTTCGTCCCCGAAATTTAAAAGCAAAGGTAATTTAATAATCTCATTAAAGATTTTATTTAAAACAAAAGCATATATCAAACATATGCTAATAATCAAAACAACCAATTCAACCAATCAAACAAATCTAATTATCCTGACAAATTCTGGATAAAATTTTATCGAGTTTCCCCAAGTATATATATATATATATATATATATATATATATATATATATATATATATATACCAGGATACTCGCTCTAGAGAATCCAAATAATCAATACTAAGAAACTCTAGAACTCCTCTACAACAATATCTACAACACTAGACAAGATATCAGACTACAAACGAGACTGGCTCAACAACCAAAACTCTAGAACTGCTGGTTCCACAACAAGGGATAGATCATACACGTATTCCCTCAGAGATACGTGAAATTCATCGAATCCCAGTTATCCAAATTGGCAATTCAATCCTGTAGATCAATTACTTAACCCTTGAGAGAAAACAGAAAGATCCAATCTCTTATCCATAAATCTTTCCTGTCGATCCTGGGCTGCCTTTAACTTTCTAGATCAATCCAATCCTCCACAAAACTCTACTACAGATATCAGAAGACTTCAGATAAACTACACTTATTCCGGAAAACAGAACAGATGCCCAGAACATCCAAGTCTACAGATTAAAGTGAATTTCCTATAGAAATCCTCTGATCTAAAACAAAACACAAATTCCCAATGAATCGGGTGTTGCTTCTATTCTGAAATAGCTGCCACCATGCTTCCACTGCGCAACTTTGATTTGAGAATGCTGTTGATGAACACAAGTACAAACTTGATCAACTTATCCCGAAAACATTGTTCATCAAATTCCATAAAATCTCCAAAAAAACAAGTCGAAACAGAACTCAATCTCCTGATGCAGATGCAAAACTTAACTCCTTCGAAGACATCCAGAAAATATCAAACCACTTCGATAACTCAAACATCTTCTAGAGATGCTTCAATCCAAACAAAGGTTACTCAGAAAACTTTCGGATCATCGCAAGTCACTTTTGCGATTCTATTCAGTTCAGATTCCAAGAAATCGTTCTCACTACAACAATCAGAACAGCCAAAGCCTTCAAATCAAAAGGGAAACTAGTGGTCCACCTTCAACCACAAACATCACACCCAGCTGAGCTTCTAGAAGAAATGGACAAGCTTCACCATCTGCCCGGCCTACTGACAAAAGAATCACAGAGACTTCAGAACCATCAAAGAAACAGGCCACTCACTGCTGCTACTGCTACCAAAAACTTCCTTACCCAAAAGCTCATCGAACCTCAAAACTACACCAGCCAATTCCATAGTAGAGCCTTCAGAAGACAGATATTCCTCAGGAAACTCGGCTACAAACCAAGCACAAAACCTCTGTCAGACTGAGTCTCAAACTCAAATACGGACAGAACTCCTTCCTAAAGTTGGCAAAATACCATTGCTGGCTTTAGTACTCCAAACTGATCCAGACTCAAGAAAATCCACTCACACGAGTGAAACCAAGCTTAAAATCTAAAGATACACTCCGAATCTTGAAAAGATTCTCCTTCAGAGATCAGTGAAATCCTTCACACCAAACTGCCAAACTACTCAAGATGCCCAATACTGCCCTGGCAGATCACTTCCAAGCTCAAACACTTGGACTCCTACCATTGGTAGTTGTGTTACACACACCACTACCCTATCTACCTTTATTACTTATATTGGAAAACCTGAATAGGTAACCCAACATATAGGTAGAATTAAATATATATTTATATATTTAAAATTACAAGTACGCTCTCTCAAGAAAGACACCTCTACAGAGCCTAGGTATTCACTCAACCTAATGCTCTGATACCACGTTGTAATGACCCAACTTCCAAACACCAGGAAGTCGCATCGTTAAGAAAAAAGAAAGGGACAGAAAAGAGAAAAGAAAGGAAAGAAAGAAACAGACAACATCAGAATCTCACAACGGAACGAATAAATTATATTATATCACATAATACTTTACATAGTATCATATACATGAGAGTTTTACAGCCAATACAACACAAACTAGACAGTTATAAACATATGTCTAGCGATTACAATTAAGTGCATCAGAGAAAAGATACAACTCAAACACAGCGGAACCATTATATATCTACACGTTGAAGCCTCCTGCTCCATTATCTCCTCCAGAACTCGTCAAAGCAATCCTGAATCACTTGACTACTCATACGTAATATGAGTACCCAAGAGTTTAATAAAACAGAAAATAAACACTCGGGTCAGACAGGGGTCTGGTGTGAGTAAACGGTTTAAAAGTTGCTTAACTTTTAGAAAATCCTTTGAAAACGAAAGATATCACGTAAGACTTCCCACACATAAACATGGAAAAGTTTTTACCTTACGCTAACCAAAACATTTGATAGGAAATCCAGTGATATTATAATAGTGTCTAGGGTTTTCAAAATAAAATAAAGAAATAGCTGGAATGCTTACATCTCACGTTCCAACATAGTTGGGCACAATTAAAACCGCACAGGCACTTATTGGATTTTGGATTCCATCAATGGCAGGGCTACCGGGGTACCGCCCGTCACAGTACGTGGCCTAGATCACCGTACCGAGGATTACTCCCAATCCCCTGCAACAAAAGGCCGGACCCATTCCTTACTGAATAGTTCCGAACAAGACAACCCCGACAGTTGGAGCTCTCAACCGTCCACACAGCCGAAATAAAAGGGACCTCTAGACAGGGGTAAATCTCACTCTCAAGTGGGGGCTACCCACGAAGCCTTGCCGCACCTCCCCTATTTTAGTCATTCTCGGTTGATGAGGCTTGAGGCTACGATTACCTTTAAAGAACACATCTATCTTAGAATGCTCATCGTCCACCTGACGAAGTTCTGAAAGCATTCAATCCATACAAGTTCGTTCCGGGTTCGAACGAAACAGAAGGCATTATCTCGTTACACTCATTTTGGAATCACCCTTAGAGTTAACGACGATAACCCTTGCACTCTAAACCACCATCTCGAACCTATAAGTACTATTCCGTCAAACTCATTACGGAATCACCCACAGAGTTATACTGACGTATAGCCCTTACACCTCGAGTCTTCACTTGCTCTACTTGGATTAACGACCTAACGTTTAATTGGAATCGATGTGGTTTTCGGATATCCAAATATGGAAACCCGATCCCGGTCTCACCGAAACCAAACGCCATTTTAATGTCCAAGTTATACTTAAGGGTTTTAGACAATTAACTCATTTTATTTTTATCTATTTCACACAGATAGATAAACTACATATATCATAACAGATAACCCATAACATTATCACAACAGATAATCATCACAACAGTCAATCATCATAACCAAAATAATCCATCATACTATAACTAAGCATCCATATCCTATAGATACTACTCATCTCATTTTTGAGATCACAACAAATCCAAAAGTATATCAATATCATCATAAGCAATGATATATTATCCATTATTTATAATTAATTTAAAATGAATTGAATTAATTACTTCTATCTCTAATTAATTTAAAATAAACTAAATTAATTACTCACCTATAAATCTTGCTTATAAACCTATTGATTAATCAACCTAGTTAATTAATCATTCATTAAGTATTTAACTTGATTAAACATCTTGATTAATCATTCATTAA
Source organism: Allium cepa (assembly GCA_030765085.1). NCBI lineage: Eukaryota > Viridiplantae > Streptophyta > Magnoliopsida > Asparagales > Amaryllidaceae > Allium > Allium cepa. Next base: position 237,323,090 of record CM060932.1, on the reverse strand, counting down.
TTACAATAAGTAATTAGTCTTAAATTAATTTCCATAAAATTAATTAACCTTAATCATAAGTAATTAACATTTAATTACTTCATTTATTAATTAACTATAATTAATTACATTTATCCTTAATTAATTACAATTAATTAATCACTTAATTATTTAATTATTACTTAATTAAACAATTCTTAATTACATCATTAATTATAATAATTAATGATCTCTAATTAATATTTAAATTAATTACTTTATTAAAAATTAATTACATTTAGTAATTAATCCAAAATTAAAATACAATTATTAATCACCTTGATTAATATTTAAATCCAGTAATTAACTACCCTTAATTACTTATTAATAAATTAATTATCCAATAATTAATTATCTTTATTAATTAATCCTTGATTAATTACAAAAGTAATTATCGAAATTACTTTATTAAAATAAAACATCTTTCCATAATTAATATTCAGAAATTAATACTTCTTTAAGTAATCTTGCTCCATAAATTACATTAAGTAATTATTATCATAAAAAATTATTTCTTAAATTAATTAAACTAAATTAATTAATTTAACAAAGCACATTATCAGAATTAATTACAAAAAGTAATTAACCCTTAATTACTTTTATAAATTAATTATACTTAACAAATTACAATTGATTATCTTAAATTAATTAATCTAATTAATTAATAAAAATTAATCACATTAATTAATTATTTAATTATCCTTAGATAATTAACAACATTTTCATTAATTCCTTACTTAAGTAAATTATCTTAGATTAATTATTCATTAATCATTTCTAATTATAAATTAATTCAAGTTATTATTTAAAATCAAATAAACAAGTAAATTTTTAATTATTCCCAAAATAATTCATTTACTTATTTATGACTTAATTAATATTCAAAATGTATTTAAATAATACATTTCTAAAATCTAATTGAACTTCCACTTTAAAAATTTAAGATTTAAAAATGTTTAACCATATAAACATTATTCAATTTAAATAAATTAATAAACCAAAAGGTAAAGAACTACCATTATTATATAATAAAAGTTTAAAAATCAATATTACTTAATTTTACGAAAAATAAATCAAGTCTTTTAAAATAGATAGATTATTTTAACTTTCAATTTAAAGTTAAACATTTCATAATTTATTTAAATATTTAAAGGAAAGAATTCTTTTAAATTTAAACCTTATTTGAAATCAAATTCATATTTAAATTTTACTTAAAAACATTTCCTGTCCAATATTTAAAAAATTTCAAAACTGTTTTGAATTCAAACTGATTTCAAAGTAAAATTGAAATCATACTTAAATTTGATTTCAAAACCAATTTTAAATCTAGCTTAAAAATTTAAAAGTTTCATTTTTCAAACTTTGAATTCAAAAGTATTCTTGAATCTAATTCAAATTTACACCTAAATTTGGATCTCTGTTTTAACATTTGAATTCCGTTTAAAAAAAATTTAAAAAGAAATAACTGGTTTAATTAAAATCTGGATTCAAAGAATCCTGAAACCTATATATTACACTTGGTCTCAAATTTGAACTTAAACCTTATTTTAAATTTAGATTCATCATTTAAACTTTTTGAATTCATAAACTCTCTTAAATTTAATTCAAACTATACTTAAATTTAAATCATAGTTTTAAAAAGATTTGAGTTTCCCAGATTTTTAAAAAAAAACAACACTCAGACCTACACTTCCACAAACCCGAGACCACCAACTAAATACTTCGGGTCAATTCCACCTTCACTTCGAGTCACAACTAAAACTGCACGGGAGAATCTTCGAGTCAGTCCAACCCTGCACACCAGAGTTCACCAGAGACCAAACTCCACTGTGCAAATGCACCACTACCCCGGCGACTTCCAGCACCCTTCACCAAACTCTCCAAGAAGCCATCCACCCCTTGACTTGATAACAACCACCAACATAATTCTCTGTAGCTTGAAAATCAAATTCAAGCAAAAAACATAAACCTGGAAAAAAAACTTCACCAAATACATGGCAACCCTGTCAACTCTCACCTTCATTCCTTCCCCTTATCTTCCCCACTCTCTTCAGTCAACATTCAACCTCCAGAAGGAATCCAAGTTCCAAAATTTACTTTATGGTTTGATACCCCCAAAATCTCAAAATACTGCACAATCTAAATTACTACTCCTCAGAAGCTTTTAAAACTTGATGCATGTTTTAATATCCATGTTTTTAAACATGCATTAAAGTTTAAACTTGATTGAATAATTTAAAGATGTTTGCTAAATTTTACTTTATGAAACTATTGTCTGCTGTGACAGATTTTCAGAAGTAACAGGTTTTTTTTCTTTACTTTCTAAAATAAAAATTTTACAAACCTAAATTATACTGAAAAAACACAATATGTTTACACAATAATTCCTAACTAAGATTCAGACATAAATAAGTAGATTTGTATTTAAAATCTTAATAAGAGCAGAAACAGGTCTGTTAGAAAGTCTGCATCACTCCTATGTGCATATTCAATAAAGTGCACGGAGCATACATCATACAACAGTCAACAAACATACTTAATGCTATCAGTACTTATGCATAGATAAATTCAAGACAACCTATAAATAGTGATGTTGCTTACTAAAAGAAAGAACAGAGCAGTTATATTTTTTATTTTTTACTAATCACTGTTTTGATTTTTCTTATTTGAACAACATTTTAAATTAAACTTTAATTTCAGCAAATCTTGATAGCTTGATTTTTAAAAAGAAGAAACTGTTTTTAAAACAGAAATTTACTAACCTTAAAAATGGAAACAGAAAGGATGCAGTCATTTCCAGGAGCCTGAATTTCCTTGCATTGAATCTGAGCTTGCATGCTAGTTAGAGTTGATGATAACATGTTGTTTGCAGGCTTTGGAACTGCATGCAGACCCACTTTCATGCTTGAATAAATCTTACAGGTTGAAGAAATTTCGTTTTGTTTTCAGGTTAACAGAATTTCCAGATGTATTTTCTTTTTGTAGGTTTTAAAAACTTTTGATTGCAGATCTAATATAGTTGAAATTTGCAGAGTATAGATTGAGTTTGGGTTGTGGATTTTTTTGAGTAAATTGGATTTTCAGTTTCTCTTAAATCTGAATTTAGATTCGTTATAGGAGATAAAGGGTTTGAACAAAAAGATTTGTTTTAAGTTTTTATCTAAAATAATAAATTCAATATTAATTTAGAAATGCCACTTGTTGCTTAAGTATGAAAATTAATTACATGTGTCCACTTTAAAAACATGAAGCTTAACACATGTATGATTTTAATATAAATAAATTTCTTTGTTTTAAAAGTGTTTTAATTTAAGATAAAACCATTCTAATTTAATTTAAAATGTTTTGTATGTTTCATTTACAATTAGTCTTTAAATAATTACAAATGAATTATCTTTACATATTTAAATATTTGCTTGAATATTTTTAAAAATTATTTAAAACCATTTTTCACAAGAGAAACTTTTTAAAAAGAAAAGAGCAATGTTGAATTCATTTTATTCAAGAGTTTCAAATATACTATACTCTAATATAAATAAACTAAATTTATTTCAAAACAATTTTAAAGATAAAACAAAATAAACTTTATTATAGAATACAATTTTTAACTATTATATTTATAACAAAATATTTGCTATAATTTCCTTTTTGAAAATACAAGATAGATCTATAAATTGACTTATGAAAAGTTCCAATACTATTTTCCATTTAACTTAATCAATTCATAAATTATGCACATATATATATTATAAATTTGAAAATATCCTTTATTAAATTTAAAGTTAAAATAAAGATCAAAACTCCTATTTACAATGTATACATATATATACATTATAAATAAAATATTTTTAAATCAGCTTAGAAAGGAAATTTTATCATTTAAACATTTTTATCATTTTAAAACATTAAGATTCTCAAATTCAATTATTATTATAAATTTTCAAAAGAATATCATTTATCAACAAAATAATTATAAATTTTCAAAAGAAAATTATGTTTGAATTAGATTATTAAATCAGTATATCACATTTTAAAATTATTATTAATGAAATTATTAAATAAATATTGCCCAAATTTCAGGGACATCACAATTTTATAACTTGATTCTTGTTTAGAGGATTTAAATGAATATCAAATTTGTTTAAATGAATATTATCAAGTTAATGTAATTGGAAGAATATCCAGTTCTTTTGAAGTCTAAAGGTTTTACCAAAAATGATATTTGATTTATTAAGTAAACATTTCAAATCTAAATAATGGTAGTTGAAACCGATATATATGAAATTATCAAAGATTAACTTTTGAAATGGTGGAATAATTAAAGCTTTGAAATATATGGAAATTATATTTGTTTATTTGGGAATTTAAAATCCATATTGGAATTGATTTGTGAAGGTAAAGAAGCTATTTTACTATAAAAAGTAATTAAATATTTAAACCATTTAAGTGGTGTAGTATGTTTCAAAGTTGTGAAATTCAAAGTTTTGTGTTTTGAAAGGCTATATTTCGAGTTTTGGTTTTGAAATATTATAACTTTGAAATGTTATAGTTTTAGAAAAGGATATATTTGAAAATGATATCAAATTTGATTTGGGTTTTAAAAAAAAGAGGAAATGATATCATATTTATATGGATTTGAAATGGATATTATATTCTGGTTTTAAAAGTATAACTATTTTGATAAGACCGCGGTGTTATAATAACGTTTGGTTGTTGAAGAGACCGGGATCGGAAGTTGTCATACTCTCTGCCAACTCCGAAAACCACTTTATCAAACGTGTACGCGGTGGAGATTCCAGAATGAAGTAGGATGGTGGCAGCGTTTCCGTTGAGGTAAATACGTGGACCCGACTCCCGTGAGTTGGCATAAGGTGGCTAAAACAGGAGCGATTGACGGGTTAATGAGGTAGCACCTTTGATCGGACACATCCCTTCGATATTATACTTTGACTTTTGGATTGATTTGGTTGCCACTTTTGATTTTTTTTATTTGGGGGTGTGGCTCGAGGTGGGCGGTAGCTACGCGCTACGCATTACCACCGACTCGAAAGCGTAATTGGTATATCTACCCTGGCATTGCCTAGTTGTGTCGTATCACCTACCCTAGCGTGCCTTGTACGAGTTTGGTTTTCTCCCGTAGCTCGTGTGGTATCCTCTAGTGGCTTCCCGATCAGGAGGGACTATGATATTGGATGGACTACTGGGACTATTACGTGTTAAGGGCTATATGGGTAACCCCTTAATGCTATGAAAAAGTAAGTTTATTTTACTATAGACGTTATTATAATAGCGAAATATTACTACATAGTAAATAGTTTAACGGCTCCTTTGGAGATGTAAATCCCGAGCATCTCTTGAGTTACTGCACTCACATTTGACACTGGATAGGAGATGTCAAATCCCGTAAACATCTCTGACGCCGTTACACTCATATTATTTACTGTTGATTTAACTTACATAAGATCTTTTAGTTCTGACTCGAATGTTTTGTCTTTTAAATTCGCTCGGGTCAGTCTGAGCATTTCAGGATTTAAAGATTTTATTCTGAAAGACGAAGATGAAGATTTGTATTACTATTATCCTACACCATTTTATTCCGCTGCATTATTAATATTCTCTAGTATGCGTAACTCTGATATGTGTAATATAAGTATAATCAAATATTTTGTAAAACAGCTTCATGAACTGTATATTTGATTATTATATTTTATCGTTCCGCTGCAAGATTCTATTTTATTTTATTTTCTTTCTATACTTTTTCTTTTTTACGCCATAACAATCCACCCTTTTGTATGGTTTATCGTCGATTTAAAGCGTGCGATAAGGCGGGACGTTACATATGGTATCAGAGCTTTGGCTTAGTGAAAACCTTAGCTTTGTGAGTTTAGCTCTTTACAAATAGGGTAGTAATACCCTACGGTGAGTCGCTGAGTGTATATATGAGAGAGCGTATTTGTTAGTGTTATAAAATGGTTTTAATATTGTGTTAACCTGTTCCGTTTTGTATTTATAAATTCTGGTTGGTGCATGAGACGCTATGACATCAATTGGGATTTCTAAACACTTAATAGGACAGACCAACATAATATTTGTTTTTAATATAGGTGAATGAAATAATTTTGCCTATTATATTTTCTATATATATATATAAATAAATTTTTATAAATGATATATATATATATTTGGTTGTATTATGTTGGTTGTTAGGTAATGAAATTTATAAATAATAGTTGAAATGAGATTGAAAACAAAACAGATGGAAATTGGTAATTTTGAACTTAAGTTTCGGGGTATTGAAAATTTCCTTCAATTGATTTGGAATATAATAATAATATTATTAGAAGTATTTTTTGATATAAATATTTCAATATAATTTGAAAGAATTGTTTTAAAAGAAATTTTGGAAAGAAATAAGTTTTGTACTCCCCTCCCTGTCGCTGGAAAATAATTTCGGTGATGAGTGCATGCATCACCGACATTCATTTTCAAGTTTCGAAGTGGGAAGGCCACTGTAGTAGTTTCACTGCAGATTTATTTTCTTATAAATTTTTAATTGTTTTAAATATAACTGGATATAAATTGTAAGTATACATTTATCTATTATTTTTTAAAATGATTTGAAATTTAACCCAGTATTTAATTCTTAAGTTTCCATTATTTGATAGTTTCGATTAGTGTCGTGAAATGGAATTTAACTAATGATTGAAACCCTAAATGAAATAAGGAATTTAATGCTAAGTTATAAAAGAAATTAAAAGAAGGTTGAAATTGTAACCTATAAAACAAAAGATGAAATTTATTGAATAATGAATTAATTAAAAGAAATAAAATAAGCTTGTGTAACTTTCAAATTGCATTCTTAAAAGCATATGGATATAACTTACCAAATAATAAAAGTTACAATGTTTAATAAGAAACTGTAATACAATATTATACAAGTAAAAATTTGAAGTAATGAAAGTGTTCAATGAATTTCTTTAGTAAATAAGAATTTGATGTTATAGGGGTTATGAACTTAAGTTATAATTGAAATGTACTATAATAAATATGGTAGAATGCAAGTATTGTAAGTAAGAAATTAGAAACTTAAGTAAATGAATACAAATGCTAAGTCATTGAATAGAACATGAACCCTATTGATAAATGAAGGTAAGTAGTGTAAATAAATGAAATTGAGAAAATATACGAATGTAATGCAAATAAAAAGAAAACTATTTGATATGAATATATAAAAATGAAATTTTGCAAGAAATAAATGTAAATTTAAAGATAAATCATTATAGGGATAAAAAGAAAATCGAACAACAAATGTATGAAACGAAATAAATAATAAATAAATTTGATTTGTTGTTTGGAATTGTTGTTGTTCGGTTTATGGTTTTTTGGGCTAAGATACTCTAAAAATTGCTTGGATGAATAAATAATCTATTTAGTTTCATGTAAGACTGCTGAGTAAATGGTGCACTTAGTAGTTTATTTTTCATTTTGTATAATTTAAAGTTTTAAACCCGAACAACTATTTGCTTATTTGATATGAATGAATGAATGATTGATTTGTATTGATTCTGTGTGATGGTTGTATGCCTTATTGCAAGTGATTGATGTTTATATTGATTTGTTTGTTTATGGATGAAACAACTTTAAAAATATTTCATTTTATATAATTGTTGACCCTTTTGGATTATATAAGTGAAATACAGGTTATGGAAGTAATTGCTACTGCTTTTGGTTCCATAAATAAGCGTTAATTGCCCGACCAATAGGTACGTTTTTGGATTACGGTTTATGGCGTTATTATATTGTTTTCCCGTGTTGGGATATATATTATTTTGGAAAATATATGTTGTGTATTGTTATATTGATATTATATTTTCTTCGAAGCCTCTCCGTACAAAGGAGACTCTGTCGAAATTTTCCGTAAATTTTGGACTTAGAAAAAAATTGAAATGTTTACCAAACTTTATTCATTTGAGTATAAAAGATTTTATGGTTATAAATTAGTATATTTTATTTAAATTATTAGATTTTGTAAATTTATTTGTGTAGAAGTCTAATATTTTAAGTAAGATATAATGATTTCTTAATTCTTCTTTTCCCTTTTCGGGGATGAAAAGTTTTGAGTGGGGAGAGTGTAACGACCTGTAAAATTCGGTAATTAAATTTCTTAATTTAAGAAGATTTTTGGTAACTTAATGTTGAAGGAAATAAAAATTTAGTGAATTATTAATGGAAATAATAACTTGGATAAGATTGGTAAGTTAATTTTTAATAACTTGAATGTAACAGTATAAATGTAAGTTAATTGTAAATAACTTGGACGTAATTCCAATAAGTAAAACAATGTAAATGTTAACTATATTCTTATTGTAAATAAAGAATGTTCCAAAATGAAATGATTAAATTGATTTAAAATCTTAATTAATGTGCGCATTAATTTATAATGGGATATAAGAGGTAAATTAAAAATTTAAAAATGTTAACTTACCAATAAAATAATGTATAAGGAATGGAAATGGAAAATTTTAGTGTATGAGCTAATGGTAGCACTTGTTGTAAGCTAATAAGTAAGTTAAAACGTAACAGTGCTAATTTAGATTAATAATTAATAGGTTGAATGAAATGACAATTAATGAATTTATTAAAATTGTAAAGCTATAATATAATAGATAGTAATTGGTTGGGAAGAATGAATATACAAGTATTATAAAAGGTAAAATGGTGAAAAATGGTTGTTACCAGTTAATTCACCAATTACAAATAAAGATTATTAAACGTACTTAAATGGTAATTAATATAATAACGGAAAGTGAGAAAGTATAAATTTGTTGTAATAAAACGTAGGTAAACAAATGTTAGTATTGAATTAATTAATGTAATAATACAGTGTTAATGGTAAGCAATAAACTTTGTAAATGTAGTTAAAAGTAAACGGTGACAATAATTATGGGTTGTCCGTTTATTTAGGATATTAATTGAAATGTGAAATCAAATTTTTACAAATATAAACAAAAGTTACATTAATGTCAGAAGTAATACAATGTTTGGAAGTTGTTAATTTAGAGTATATTAAGATTTAGAAATTGAATTTGGAATCAATTTCAATAAAAATAAATAAAATTTTACGTTAATGTTAATTAAGGGATATTTGGAAATAATGTTAACAGAATTCATAATAGAACAAGTTGTTGAATTAGAGGAATGGAAGGAAAGCTTTATTAATGTAAAATTTAATAAATGGACAAATGGAAAGGGAAGGTTTGGGGAATCATGAAATTTGTTATAATTGGTTATGAGATTGAAATGTAAGAAACGAATGTAAATACTAAATTTATTAATGGAATATGAATAATATAGTTAATGGTAATTAAATGGAAGCATAATCATTTAAGAATTGTAACATTTGCTTGATAATAGGGAATTCATAGGTGTAATTAAAGTGATGGTAACCCATGTTATAAGTTACCCGTTTATTTGATTTAATAATTAAAATGAGAATCAATTGGAATTAAATGAACTTTAATGTATATTAATGAGAATTTACGCAATAACTAAAAGTGTGAATGTAATAAATACAAACCAATGTTAATTGTATCTATGAGATGACAATTTAGTGAATAATCAGGATTTAAAAACCAAATAAATAATTTCATGGGAATTTAAGTTTTAATTACTGGATAAATTTAATTGAAATTTAATATTGTAAATTAGGAATTATTCAATGATAAATTGATGTAGAAATTTGTTTAAAGGATTCTAAATTAACCAAGTAATCCAACTGATAAAATTTGTACATAAATAAAGTTGAATTGTAAATCTGATTTAATTAACTTATTATTTATTTATTTATTAATTTATTGAATTAATGTAAAAATAGCCATTTTGTCCACTGACTCGGATTCCGATGAAACCAATTTCATCGGATCCGTATCGGTGAATTATTGTAGGGTTTCAAGTTTCGTAGCGATCGGACTTGTCGTTTGATCGTACGGACTCGAAACGCCTTGAAATCAATGAAATTGAAATCAGTTGAAATCAATTTGAAAAATATTGATATCATCATAACTTCTTCATACGATGGAATTTGGACTTAAAACCTTTTCCATTACGTTTAAAATATTTAAAAACATCTATTTTGATATATAGGTTGACCCAATTTCGTCCCGGAGTCGAAACGGGCTTTTCGGGCCATATATCGTTCAGCACGTTTATAAATCGGGTTCTTCTATTTTATTTCAATTGTCTATAAATACCCTGTTATAAACCCTAGCAGCCTCTATTCCTCATTTCTATACTTACAAAAACTTCTGTGCACCTCTTCCTCAATGGTTGAAAACCTTAATTTATCCAATTCAAATTTCAATTCAAAAATCAACTTCAAAAAATTCAAACTCCTCAGAAAAATTTGGAAAAAATATATATCGATGTTCTCGATGAACGCAATTCAAATCTGTAAATCGTTTTCCAAATTGAATCATCATTTGTCCAGAAATCGAGATTGAACCTCAGCCGTCCATATTGGGGTTTCGATAGTTTAACGGTGGATCTTCGTCCAGGAGTCGATCGGATAGTACAGTATGGTAGAGTGGAAGGTGCAGCACCCATCTAGGGGATTCGTTCCACCCAGAGACGCCTGGATTCACCGTGGTGGACCCATGACATGGTGGCGAAACTAGCGAATAGAGGGTTAAGGGGGAGTCGCGCATCCATCATCAGAGGCACCTCGGCCTAGGGTAGCGACCGCGGCTCCAGATCTGGGCGAACGTGGTCGGAGGGCGGCGAAGTGATGGTCAAATATTTGGACTGGATGCATTCGAGTTTTGTTCAGATGCGTACGAGAAGAATGGCCTCGGTGATGACAAGTTTTGTTCAATTATTTTATTTATTTGTTTATATTTTGATTTCAACTTTCTCTAACGAACATAACTTTCGCATGCGAGGTCCAATTCACGTGCGGGTTTCTCCTCTAGCTTCGTATTGGAATTCTGGACATTTTGGCACTGGTTTGGACGGATTTAGAGAATGTTCAATTTTTGGGTTTAAATTGGATTTAAATTCAATTTAAATTCAAAAGGTGAGTGTTTTAACCCACTCCCTACTTCTAAAATTTCTTATGTTTGGTAAATTAATTTATGTTGTGATTATGCATTTATTTATGGCTGTTTCGTATATTTTTAATCATTATCTCAGTTAATTGCATTTATTGAAATTAAATCGTTATTTAATTTATTATTGAATATAACTGCCAATAAATTAGCTGTTATATATTATCAGTTATACATTGATATTGATTGATTGTTTTGTATGATGATTGTGATGGATGTATGATTTTATGATGGATGAATGAATGTTTTATTTATATCATCATAATCTGCAAGTTGTTATGCATTTATTTTGATTCGGGATTGCAGTTTGAAATGATATACAACCACATTTTAATTGTTAAATTGCAGATTGAAATGATAAATATCCGTATCACTTGACCATAGGATAGAAAATTATATACAGGCACCGCGGTATATATATAAAATTATTTTTGAAATTATTTTTATTGTTTTCTAAAGAAATATATGGGCTATACAGATATTGATTTTAGATGTTATATAAATGCTATTTTATTATTGATTTAGCTATGTATAAATTTGTTTGAATTATAAAATAAGCTAAATAATAAAGTTTGAATTTCTTTTATATAATATGGTTAAGTATCTATTTAAATTCTATTGTATATAGAGTTTATAATGATTCAAATAAAATTAAGGTTGGAAGATTTATGATTTGAATTTAAGATTTAAGGATTATCCTCGAAAAATTTGATTTGAAATATAAATCAATTGAGATTTAAAAGGTATGATTTTATAACTTGATTCTTGTTTAGAGGATTTAAATGAATATCAAATTTGTTTAAATGAATATTATCAAGTGAATGTAATTGGAAGAATATCCAGTTATTTTGAAGTCTAAAGGTTTTACCAAAAATGATATTTGATTTATTAAATAAACATTTCAAATCTAGATAATAGTAGTTGAAACTGATATATACGTTATCAAAGAATAAGTTTTGAAATGGTGGAATAATTAAAGCTTTGAAATATATGGAAATTATATTGGTTTATTTGGGAATTTAAAATCCATATTGGAATTGATTTGTGAAGGTGAAGAAGTTATTTTACTATAAAAAGTAATTAAATATTTAAACCATTTAAGTGGTGTAGTATGTTTCAAAGTTATGAAATTCAAAGTTTTATGTTTTGAAAGGCTATTTTTTGAAGTTTTGGTTTCTAAATATTATAACTTTGAAATGTTATAGTTTTAGAAAAGGATGTATTTGAAAATGATATCAAATTTGATTTGGGTTTTAAAAAAAAGAGGAAATGATATCATATTTATATGGATTTGAAATGAATATTATATTTTGGTTTTAAAAGTATAACTATTTTGATAAGACTGCGGTGTTATAATAACGTTTGGTTGTTGAAGAGACGGGATCGGAAGTTGTTATACTCTCTACCAACTCCGAAAACCACTTTAACAACCGTGTACGCGGTGGAGATTCCAGAATGAAGTAGGATGGTGGCGGCGTTTTCTTTGAAGTAAATACGTGGACCCGACTCCCGTGGGTTGGCATAAGGTGGCTAAAACATGAGCGATTGACGGGTTAATGAAGTAGCACCTTTGATCGGATACATCCCTTCGATATTATACTTTGACTTTTGGATTGATTCGGTGGCCACTTTTGATTTTTTTGATTTGAGGGTGTGGCTCGAGGTGGGCGGTAGCTGCGCGCTACGCGTTACCCCCGACCCGGAAGCATAATTGGTATATCTACCCGGAATTGCCTAGTTGTGCCGTGTCACCTACCCAAGCGCGCTTTGTATGAGTTTGGTTTTCTCCCATAGCTCGTGTGGTATCCTCTGGTGGCTTCCCGATTAGGAGGGATTATTATATTTGATGGACTACTGGGACAATTACGTGTTAAGGGCTATATGGGTAACCCCATAATGCTATGAAAAAGTAAGTTTATTTTACTATAGACGTTATTATAATAGCAAAATATTACTACATAGTAAATAATTTAACGGATCCTTAGGAGATGTAAATCCCGAGCATCTCTTGAGTTACGACACTCACATTTGACACTGGATAGGAGATGTCAAATCCCGTAAACATCTCTCACGCCGTTACACTCATATTATTTACTCTTGATTTAACTTACATAAGATCTTTTAGTTCTGACTCGAGTGTTTTGTCTTTTCAATTCGCTCGGGTCAGTCTGAGCATTTCAGGATTTGAAGATTTTATTCTGGAAGACGAAGACGAAGATTTGTATTACTATTATCTGCTATATTATTCCACTACACCATTTTATTCTGCTGCATTATTAATATTCTCTAGTATGGGTAACTCTGATATGTGTAATATAAGTATAATCAAATATTTTGTAAAACAGCTTCATGAACTGTATATTTGATTATTATATTTTATCGTTCCGCTGCAAAATTCTATTTTGTTTTTCTTCTTTCTCTACTTTTTCTTATTTACCCTATAACAATCCGCCCTTTTGTATGGTTTAAGTCTGACGTGTGTGGTTTATTGTCGATTTAAAGCGTGCGATAAGGCGGGACGTTACATCACTCACTTGCTTGAACACGTGCAACACGTCCCCAGGCTTGAAGCCGAAACCCCTCTTCTCCAGACAATAGGCACGCGAACAAAAAACGATCGCCACTCTCCAAAGTTCGCCGACGATCGAACCAGGCCATCGCAGCCGCACTCATCACCACGGTGGAGCTGCCTCGCTCGCCGAACTCTTCCAGGCCACGCGATGATCGCCGTTCGACGATCCAAAAGCCCAACCGCCGCCATATTTGCAAACCCTAATCGAATTTTCTCGCTCGATCCAACTGTCACACCTCTAGGTGAACACCACTAATGCGCTCCCCTCGGCGATCTCTACACTACTCATCAATCAATTTGATGATCCGTCGCAGTTGATCACGATGCAACGGACGGTCGAGAATAAACGAGCCAATTCCGACTACACAGAAACCGAGATCTAGAAATGAATAGTAGATTTGACTTGCGTTCATCAAGAGCTTCAAATCCATATATAATTCGATATATATTGAGGAATTCGAATTTTGAAATAAAAAATTTTGATTTGAAATTGACTGTGAAATTTAGAGTTTGTCTGCCATTGAGAAAGAGGAGCAATTGTAATTGTACGTATAGAAAAAAATGAACATAAGCAATAGGCTAGGATTTATAACTAGGTATATATATGCAAAGCTGAAATTAGAATGGACCGGATTGATTTGGATCGAAGGTTGAACGATAAATGGCCCGAAAAGCCCCTTCTGACTCCGGAACGAAAATGAGTCAACCCATATATCGAAATAGATGTTTTTGAATAATTCAAATGCAATGGAACAATTTTTAAGTACAATTCCATCGTAGGAAGAAGTTATGCTAAAATCAAGTTATTTCAAATTGATTTCAATTGATTTCAATTTCATTGATTTTTAGGCGTTTCGAGTCCGTACAATCAGACGACAAGCCTGACCATTATGAAACTTAAAATCATATAATAATGCACCGTTGCGGATCCGATGAAACTGATTTCGTCGAAATCCGAGTTAGTGGCCAAAATGGCTATTTTCCAGTTAATTAAATAATTTAATGTTAAATTAATTAATCACTTCTTCAATTAAATCCTATAATCAACAAATCTTATCATTTTTGATTTCTTAAATGATCACAATAAATTTAAACTAATTTAGATGTCAAATTGAAGTCGATTAACTCATCAATTTCAGCGTTATTTTCCAATTTCGTTAAATTCAGAAATTATAAATTAAAACTCCAAAATCCATTTATTAAATTTTTAAACTTTGTTATTCGAGTCTTTATTACAATAAGAATATAACTAACATTGTTTTTAAATCTTGGTTCTTAATATTCTTCCATTTATCTTAATTTCAATTAACGTACTATTTAATTACCTTTAATTACAATTTGATTTCCAATTTTATTTAACACACTAAATAAATAAATAACATATATTAATTGTCACCTATTTACTTTTACTTACATTTATAAGTTTATTACTTACCAACACAGGTTATAATTTTATATATAACACTAATTTTATTTAATTACCATTAACACTGTATTATTTCATTAATTAATTCAATACTTACATTAGTTTTTCTTATATTTCATTTATAAAAAAATTATAATATTTCCACTATTTCAATTAATTTGAATTCCATTCAACTTATTAACCATTCTCTTACATTCATACTGTTGCAGTTGGTTCTAGTTATTATTTTTATTAGTAATTCACAAATTAATATTTTCTTCAATATTAAATTTCAAAAATCCTATTAAATTAACAATTTTAATTATTGAAAATTTATGGATCGTTACAAACACTTTTAGATTTAGTTTCAGATTGTTAAAACGTTAAGAGAATAATTTTTTTTCCAAGTGCGCAACCCCGAAGGCCTAAACCAACATCAGATTGAACACAGAAGATTATCCAACTTAACATCCCAATAATCGAGTTCTAATTCTTTATAACTTTAAAACAATATCAATTATCCTAGGAGATAATTGATCACATTTAAAATCACTTTTTAATAAACAAATCCATTATCTACAATAAAATAGATAATTATTTCCAAACACTTTTATAACATTGGTAAATCAACTTTAAAAATCTTTATTAAATCAGTTTGTTAACTTGAAATCGATTAATTTAAGCAATTTTATTATACTAAATAACTTACTTTATCACTTTTATTAAATACATTAATTGACTTTAAACACCATTAATTAAAAGATTTATTAAATTTAAATAATCATTAATTAAATTAATAATTAATGTTAAACATCATTAATTATAATGATAAGTACTTCTAAATTCCAATAATTAAAACAATTAATTAAGTCTAAATAATCACAAATTAATCGGATTAATCAAAAACAAACTTCATTAGTAAAACCTATTAATTAAAATATCATTTGTTAAAATGATTTATTTAATTATAAAACATCATTAATGCTAATGATTTAGCTAAAATCCAAATATCGTTAGTCAAAATAATCATTAATTAAAATGATTAGTAAAATTCAAATATCATTGATTAAAATGATTATTAAATTTAAATTATCATAAATTAAAATAATTAATTAATTAAACTCCATTATTGTTTATTTAAATAATTAGTTAATAAATTAAACTCAAATAATCATTAGTTAAAAACGATTAACTAAGTATAAAACATCCTTAACAAAAATGATTAATTCAATCTAAAGATAAACCAATTTTAATCATCATTTATTAAATTGTTTAACTAATCTCAAATTAATTAATTCAAAAGATTAATTAGTTTAAACTATCATATGATTAATAAATTTTTATTATTCTTTTTAATGGAAATACAAGCTCAAGTAATATTCCAAGGTTTTGGGGATGAAAATTTAATAAACAACGGTATAACAGAAATCGCTATAATGACTTTTAAACTATTGAATGGAGTATCAGAAATTAATTTCAATTAACCATCAATAACAACATATGGATGTAAACAAATAATTTATGGGCGAGAAACACCCTTTGGTTCTCTTTATATATTTTCCCTGTAAAACAATGGTTATTGATACTATATAGATAATCAAATTGGTTTAAAACGATCAAATTAAGATGTCATCCATTTTCCAATTACAAATGTGACCAATCAAGCAATCAAACAGTTTAACTAACATTCAAATAATCGATACACATTTATACTATCATAGATGTGATATAATAAAATTAAATGTGAGTTAAACTCACATTATTTTTGTTTTCGTCGAATCGTCCCAATTTCAGACTAAAACCAAACAGACGTTCGATTTTAGCCTAAAATTTCACATACTCCAAATCGAACCAAACTAACACCATCGCGAAGCCCTAGACAACATGGGTCCATTGCAAAAAACGACGTCCGAATCCGATCTCGTATGAGCGAGATACAAAATTTAGAAGTTAGCGATAATTTAAAAATAAAAAATTAAAACAACTTATATAAATTTACTAAATCACCCCTCCACTAACTTTATCTTCTCCATCCCCAATCAAAACATGTATAGAGACATGGAACTCACTTATGCATGCACGAAATGTCCATGACATGGAGTTTCACTCTTCCGATTGACTAACCGACTTTGCCAACTCGCCGCTCAATGCGAGTGCAACCTCCCAGACCCTTTAAGTTCGAAGCTGCACCCCCATCAATTTTTGACCTGATGGGTCCCTTCATGCCTGCAAAATGACGCGACCACCACCTCTTAGCCACACCTCACAAAATTTCATCCAAAGCTGCATCTCACCTCCACAACCCAAATTCGAGCTTCTATCGCCCCCTCGTCGACCACAAACTCCACAAAAGCTAACCTTAGTTTTATACGCTTTACTGTGAATGATCCAAACAGCATCAAGCTCAACAAAATTGTATTGGGCATCGAGATATAGGCTAAACAAGACCAAATAAACAAGTTTTATGATTTTAGAGGAGTGTGGGATATTATTTTTTATTTTAAAGTGAATGGCCATTGATTTGGTTTACTGGTACATAAAGAAGAAGGGGGAGACGTTTTATCAAGCAAGGAAAAAAATTCAGACTAAAAAAAATGAAAACAAGGTGTAAGCGATTTTACCTAGATTTATAACTAATAAATTATAATAAATAATAAATAGACAAAATGATTATGTGTCTTCTTTCCATTACAAAATTTCATAAGGCGCCAATGTTTTTCTCGAGCTGCCAATATTCATGGGCTGTGAAATGATTGGTATGTGGGCTATAAAATGATGGGTTGATATGGTGCGTATGTGCATATAAATATTATTTTAATTTTAAATTATTTAGCAAAATATACTCGAAAATGTCAAACTCCAAACAAAAGATGCCGCCTGGTGTTTCTAATGTTTTATCCCTATTCCGAACACAATGGATCTTGTTTCGAGACCGAGTTCAATCGTATGCAAATGACAGATTTTTAGGCTTAGTTATTATTTTAAATTTCCAACATTAATTTCAATGCATTTCGATCTCCCACGGCCAAACGATTCATCCGATTGTCATGAAATTTGATGGCCTATTATACCTATTATAATTCAGTATTACGAATCCAATGAAACTTGTAACATCAAAATCCAAGATTATGCCCCTGAAGGCTAATTTCACAGATTTAAATATTTAATTATCGATATTTAAATCCGGATTATTTATATTTGTAAATAAATTTACAAATTGAATTCACCAATTTTTTTGGATAAATAGAGTTAAATAAAATTATTAAATCCATTTAATTGACATTTAATTCACAATTCAAATATTAATTATTCTATTTATTTAAATTATAAATTATTAATTCCAAAATCCTATTATTTTAAATATTTAAATTTAATTAAACACTTAAAATCAAATAATCAAAATTTTGGGTCGTTACAGTGTTCGACAACTTAGTGCCTACCTCCCCATTCTAATAATTATTTCCACTTTATGGTTGTCTAATCCAGTGGTAAGGGGCATGTGATCATGTACTAAAAAGTTATGGTTGGTATGCGCTTTAAGATAACGAGCTTGTGCATGTGATTTATCAATATGCTTACTAATTTTATACCATAATCTACACGTTTTTATTTTATGCCACTGTTCCTCATAGTCTACATGCATACTTGACAATATTGTCTTTGAAATCCTCTTATCTGATATGAAATCAATATTTAATATGATTTAAGTTGGAAAACCGAAAGATATACAAATTTTATATTTCGAAGCTTTATATTTATATATTACATCAGGTATTTGAAGCTATATTTGAAACTCAAATGCCCAAAACTTGATATATTTGGAACTTTGATGTCTATGAAATTATACGTGCAAGAAATCATATATATATATATATAACTTTATATTTTTCAAAACCAAATATGTGTATTTCCGAAATTCACACACATACACACAATATATATATATATATATATATATATATATATATATATATGAAACTCCATATATTATCGAAACTATGTATATGAAACTAATATATATTCAAAAATTTGTATATATTTGAAAATTCATGTATAGAAACCATGCATATACATATCCGAAGCCTTCATATTTTCAAAATCATATACTTATTCAAGGCAATATAATCTTTTGAAATACATACTTTGGAAGCTGATAGATGTCCAACATCTCATATTCCCGAAACCCAGATATATGAGAAACTTTGTATTCTAAAGCTAATTGGTATTTGAAGCTTTTATATATAAAAAATCAATATATACGAAACTATATAAATTTGAAACCATACACTTATTTGAAGCCATATATATGTAGTTATATATATATATATTTGAAATTGGTTGGTATATATATTCAAAATCCATGTACATATGAAACTATACACATACATACATACATACATACGTACATACATACATACATACATATATATTTGAAATCATATATAAAACATTCCATATTTGAAACATATATAAACATAAATCTTTATACTTTTGAGATAATAAAACATTATATATATTTGAAACTTGTATGTACAAAATCATTATGTCGAAACTGATATTTTAAAAACCAATATATATTCGAGATCCATGTATATAAAAACTTTATATAAATTCAAAGCGGCATATCTTTGAAAAAATTGACACACACACACACACACAAATATATACATATACATACATACATATATATATATATATATATATATATATATATGAAACCTAGACATGTACAACATGCAAAACCATCGATATACGTATGAAATCCCTAGTGGTCGACATCACCTGATCCGTATGACATCTTTGGAGCCATATGACATCTTTTGATTCATAAACATCCTTTGACATCATTCGATATGACTAAAACTTGACATGGATGAAATCACCAAACACTTATGGCATCACCTAAAGCTTTTAATTTGATGCGGATGAGTTATCAAAGGTGATTGGGCTGCTGGAATTAGTTGAGTTTCTTATACATATATATTTTTAGAAAGTAACAGAGGGAGTAGAGAAGATAGGTTTCTTATAGAGTAACTGGCAGAATAAAATAATGGGAGTTCATATGATTGAGTCATGTCGTAGACCAAGTGATGTTGTAAGCAAGCAGGATATATAAGTGAGTGTATGTAAGAAAAGGGAGGGAAAAGAACAGGTAAAGAGGAGAGAAGGAAATAGGTTGTTTGGATTAGAACATGACAGAATAAAATAATAGAGGATCACATGAGAAGATGGTGGAAATTAATTTCGTGATTAGTCATGTCACAAACAAGTGGATGTCGCATATGTGCGAAATGATATAGGATATCGAAGCTCGTCCAGCGAGATCAACATCTTTTGTTTATCGCTAGATCCATTAAGCATTTGAATTAAGAACCCGTGCTGTTACTTGCATATATTAAATACTTACAATAATGGGTTTCTGGATTTAAAATTCAAATAAGGATCGGATTTGAAAATTATACTAGATATACAAAATTCAACATCTAAGGTATTTTGATCATTTTTCAAACATTCGGAGGTTTGAGTCCCTCCTTCAAGCTTCAAAATGTTAAATCGAAAATTGGTTCAATTCTGATACGTTGATGTGATGGCCCAGATTTTCGACCTCCGAAAATCAGCATTAATACGTTTACTGTATTCTACGCCGAGCAATCGAATGCCGAAAATACCAGATTATATGGGATAAAGAAGAAAGAGGTAGAAGAAGAAACATAACAACAACACAAAATCTCACAATCACAGTGGAATAATATACAATAGATAATAACATGTCTTTATACAAAATGAACTATAATTGTTATTTATACATTACATCATCAGAGTACAACACACCAATAACACAATAATGGAGAGTTATAAGAACATGTCCTCACAAAAGCTGAATATACAGCCTATAATACACAACAGAATAAAATCAGATATGTGTAATACGTCTTTGCCATCCAACTCGTCTCCTGAGCTCCATACTATCTTATCCTGTATCTGTAATACCCGATCTGACCCGAGCATTATGATAAAATAACACCTGAGTCAAGTCTGGAAAACTAGCGTGAGAAAACACACTCAATTTGAATTATTAAAGTTATCAAAATCCTTTGAAATACAAAGGTATCTCGTAACGTAAGACCATGCCACAAATAAACACGATGGGTTTTTATCTTACGATGATCAAAACATTTCATATCAAATCCTCTGATATTATAAGTGTCTAAGTACAAATACTTATTCAAATAGCTGAAATTGTTACATTAATTAAATTCCAGCATACTAAGCTCTACAAGCAAAACCATAAAGGCAAGTATTGGAGAATGGAATCCATATGAATGACTAGGCACTGGAGTACCAACTGTCACAATACACGTCTAGAAATAGCGTATTAAGGACCACGTCGAGATCCCCTACAACACAAGACCGGACTACCCCTAACCTGGATAGACCGAATATGCTATTACCCTGGGTGTTCCCACCCTTTCCGAGCTCTTCCACATACCATAGTAATAATAATATCCGAGGGTATCTAGAAAGGTGATAAACATATCCTAGTTGGGTGCAACCACTTAGCCTTGTTGCATACCCCTTGATTTTCAGTCATTCCCGGTTGATGAGGCTAGATGCTACGATTACCTTTTAAAGGAATTTTCACTTAGAATGCTCATTTCCTCCAATGACAATGTACTAATAGCATTCATCCATACAAGTCCATTCTGGGTCCGAACGGAACCGAAGGCACTATTCCTACTATATCCATTTTGGAATCATCCTTAGGATTAGTAGCGATTAGCCCTTGCACTTCACTGCCCAATTTTCGACACCATACTCTTGTTTTCCCTTCGAAAACATACTAATTGGATCGAAGTGGTTTTCAGATAACTTATCCGATCCCGGTCTCGTCGAAACAATATTCGATATTTTTCGGTAAACTCAACCCCGGTTCTTTAGGAAATAAACAGATGAAAATAAGATTGGAGATAACCTCGTAACTGTTTGTGGATGGATTTCCTTATAAACATCCTAGAAGAACAAAACGAATTTATACATATAGCATAGCACCTCAATCGGTAACTATGCCATATAATTCCCATGTTTTTTCCAGATATTCCTAAAGTTATATTTTGGGTCCTGATTTGATAGTCGGTTATTTAACTATCATATAAACAATCATTCAACCAAATATTTCATTTTCCACTGAAACACCAAGTCTTATTTTTATTTAATTCATGTACTTATCTTATCGAAGTAAGTACGTTTACTAACCATTCTTCCAAAATATTTAAAAAATTTTAGAGTAAATATGGAAAGCACCATGCAGTATCAACCATGGATTCACAGCTCAATGGTTACGTCTCTATCCCAGAGAAATTCAAAACTCAACTGCAGGCACTCACTGCCTCCAATTATGCCATGACAGCATACCGTTACTTTCCATAAACTTTATTAATAATTTTTCAAAATAATACTTATAAATTTCTATAATGATCTCCAAGTTAATTTTAGGTAGTTACTCTTTAAAATAAAAGTTATTATAAAATAATATTAATATAGAATAATGTATCTCTCAAAATAATAATACCGACTAATTCTTAGATAATAATTAACTTAATATCAACCATTTATAAAACTCCTTAATTAATACTTAAATATACTTTAAACAACTACATAATTAATTTTCTGAAATATTCTTAAACATTTTTAAATTTTACAGTTAATACTTAAAATCCCCTTTTTAAAATAAACTTAACTTCTCAGAAAAATATATTTTTCGACTCCCATATAGTCAGCCTAATATTAATAAATCATTCTCGATTTATTTCAAATTTGATTTACGTCCCAATTCCGTAAATTCCCCTTTCACATTTCTAAAAATAAATCTAGTATTTATTTTTAAGCCGATTTACCCATCTCCTTATAAATCCTCCCCAAGAATTTATATTTTCAATTTATCCACCGATAATCACTTTACTTTATTTATAAACCTGGTTTATAAATTTCATAGTCTCATTTCCCGTTTATAATGGTTTCATAATACTTAATCGATTTTAAATTGATTTCTAAATTAAATTCCATTTTTAAATTAATTTCTCAAATAACCCAACTATATTCTAAAACCCAACAAAATTCTAATTTCACTCCCATTTCATAATTTAAAATCTAGTATAACAATTTCCTATTTTATTTTCAAATTTCCTTTTTATTTCCCACTTATTTTTAATCTCGATTTTAAAATATTTTTACACTTAAACAAATATCGCTTATTTTTTAATTTAAAATCCTTTTATTTATATCATTCTAAAATCTCTATTTTTTTCCATATTCTGAAATTATTAAGCATAAATTTTAAAATCAAGCTATTTATTTTTTTTCCAAATTCATTTCCTTTAATAAATCAAAATTCCATTGTAAATATTTTACTTTTAATTTCCCTTTTATTTTCTTCTAAAATTTCAATATTCATATTTATAGTATTTTAAAATGCCAAAATCTAACCAGTAATACCATAGCATCCAATAAATTCAATTTCCACTATAATCTGTCACAGATTACTCAAACAAATCATATCACTGAACATGAAAATAATATCAACACTTTTTAGGAATCCAGTTGGATCCCTTCAACCTATTTTCTTGCGTCCACATATGTTAATATAATATAAAAATACCAATCCCACTACGAGGGGGATATCACTGTGATGACCTGCCTCCTCGACTCTCAAAAATTGACACTAATACATCCTCGGTATTCACGTGCCGTAAATCCAAGTGCCGGAGAAGCAGATTATCATAGGGTAAAGAAATAAAGATAGAAGATAGGCAATAATAGAATCTCACATCGTATTCAACACATAATTATACATATGAGTAGTACATGCAATTACTCCAAATTATTCCATCAAAGTTATGATAGGTACTAACCCAACTAGGATAGTTATAATGACCTATCCTTACAGCGCTAATAAATACTAATACATAATACAAACACAACGGAAAGTGACAGAAGACTTCAACAAAAGATCCAAAATGCTCTATGCACCATACAAAATTCTCCAAGCATACCTAACTAGTTGGCTACCCAAGAAAATAGGGCACCCAGAGTTTAAAGGGAAAAGAAAATAAACTCTAGGTCAGTCACGGGACTGGTGTGAGAAACTCAAAATATGATGTTTGAAAACAAAAGGTATCTTATAAGACGACGCCGCACATAAACATAGAACGGGATTTTACCATATGATAACCAAAACATTTGCTATACAGAATATGTGGATATTATTCTTAATGGCATTATTTTGAAAACACTTGTCAAGTAAGTATACATAATATTAGCCGAAATTGTTACATTTTTAAATTCCAGCATACTAGGGTCTACAATCAAATCCGAAGGCACTTATTGGAGAATGGATTTCCAGACGGTCAGGCCAGTCCGAATAGCTAGGGAGAGCAGGAAACTGGTTTTCCAAACTCAAGCCTAGACACTCTGTAACACCCATAAAGCGTCAAGTAATTTGATCGACACTAAATCATTTAATATTTAACCACTCCATAAACCCTTCAAATCATACTTAAAATTCTTTATTAATCATTTGAATTTTTTTACAAAAGATTTGTAAAAGAACAGTTGCGTTTAAAACTACATTTAAAAGTTATAGAAAAGTGCTGCGGAAAGTGCTTTTTAAGCTATATTAATCAAATTGACTTTTTTATCATTGGAAACTCATTTTTTTTATCACTTTTAAGACATTTTAGAATATTTTTAGATTTTTTTTCATTTTTTTAAACAATTTTAAAGAGGTTTAACATTCCATGTACACTAATTCGTTAAATAAAGGAAAGTGATTTCCTTTGTGCTTATCGACATGTATTTCCGTGACTTGCATATATATCCAACATTCATATTAAACAACAATCATTAATAATCATAATCAAACATATATAGCATCCAATAGCATATAATATGATAGTTTAGGAGTTTACTCACCTCAGGTTTAAACGAAAAACTAAAAATTGGCTATAGCTTTGCTAACTCGAACTTTAAGCTCACGATCACTTAGATTGTTGTTTCTAGATGGCTCGGCCTATGGATGAGAGGATGTAGGTGAAAGAAGCCATTAAAGTAGAGGTGAATAATAAGAATAAGATAGAATGAGATGTGTGAATTTGTGAAGCCTTAGGGTCTTATTTATAGCCTTAGGAAAATATGGCAAAATACTAAATTACCCTTTGATATTATCAAAATAGCTCTTATACAACATCACTTCAACATCAAATCCTTGTCATCATACTCAAGTGCTTGCATTAATGAGATGTAATGCGATAAGACATATTGCAAAAATATCTTAAGATGGAATGACATGCATTAATGGTGGATTTGATGTTTTCTTTCCATGTTTTAATGGTGATTAGATGTTACCTTTTTCACTTAATTTTTTGTAAAAATATATTAGAAATTTTCTTTAGCTTTGATTTGACTAATTTTGATACACTTATGTGTGTATATGTGTATGTGTGTGCATGTACAAACAATGTTCGAACAACTTAAGACAATTTCCATTTGTCAAACCATTGAGATTTCAAGATCTAATTTCCGGTCATATTTTTAGTTTTTAATTCAAACTATTTATTTATGTAAAAAAAATTTGAAAATAAATTTATTATCGTCTTTAACTAATTAAAACAAGCTCATTTAATTTATAAAGCTATATTTAAAATTAATTAAATATTCCATTTTCAAAGTGGTAAAATTATGGGTCGTTACATACTTCCCCCTTACAAGAATTTCGTCCTTGAAATTAAAGATAAGTACAAGATAACTCGAAGAAAAATATATATAACGAAGTGATACACATATAAAAGACGTAGTAAGTGACATCACCACAAGCCGGCGAGTACACCATACACATACATCTATGTATCCATTCTAAATTCAAGGTAAGCATTATGCATTCTTTCCTCTATCTTCCATGTGTAGTCTCCTGCATCACCACTCCATTGGACTTTAACCAATCTTACAACCTTCCTCCTTAATTGCTTCTTGTCGTGATCTACGATTCCTATTGGTCGCCTATTAACAGCCAAATAAGGTTCAACTTCTAAATCTTCTTGGGTAGTTGTTTCTATAATTTGCTCTAGATCATGCATATATTTCGTAGGTGAGATACATAAAAGACATTATGTACACCAGATAACCTTTCGGCCAGTTCCTCATGATAAGTTAATGTGCCAATCCTTTCGAGAATAGGAAAAGGCCCAATAAATCGAAGTGCTAGCTTCCCTACTTGACCAAATCTTACCACTCCTCTCATTGGAGAAACTAATAGGAATACATAATCTCCAACCGAGAACTCTAAATTTCTTCGCCTTTGATCAACATAACTCTTCTGCCTACTCTGTGCTTCTTTAATTCGTTTTCTAATTATGTCAACCTTTTCTAAAGCTTCTCCAATCATGTCAGGACCTACTACTAATCGATCTTCGATCTCGATCAAACATGTTGGGGATCTACATGGACGACTGTATAAAGCTTCATACGGGGCCATGCCAATACTAGCCTGATAACTGTTGTTGTAAGAGAATCCTATCAGATGAAGGTAGCCCATGAACCTCCAAAATCTAAGATGCAAGCTCTTAAAAGATCTTCCAACACTCGATTTACTCTCTCAGTCTGTCCATCGTTATGGGGGTGATATGTGGTCCTTTTGTTTAGATTAGTTCCTAAAGTTGTTTGTAATGCCTCCCAGTACTTACTAGTAAAGACAGGGTCTCTATCACTGACTATAGTAATGGGGACACTATGCAATCGAACTACATCCCTCATGTATATTTTTGCCAAACTTGCATCAGTTCTCGTTGGTTTTACTAGGATAAAATGTGTGCTCTTGGTTAATCGATCTATGGTAACCCAGATGCCTTCATTTCCCTTTCTTGATCGAGGTATGCCATCGATGAAATCCACCGATATTTGGTCCCATTTTCAAGTCGGAATTTCAAGATATTGGAGTAATCTAGTGATCTTTTGCTGAGCACTTTTAATCTGTTGGCAATTAGCACATTTGCTAATATGAATAGAGATATCTCTCTTCATGCCATCCCATTAAAAAGTTCTCTTCATATCTCGATACATTTTAGTAACTCCAGGATGTACAGAAAGTGGAGAATTATGACATTCTGCTAAAACTTCTTGCCTTATCCCAGTGACATTGGGAACACATATCCTTCCATTCACTCTTAAGATTCCCTACTCGTCTATTTTAAATCCTATCCATCTTCCCGGTATTATATTATCCTCTACTTCCATAGCTATTCTTGAAATGATTGGATCCTTGATCTGACTCTCTTTTATACGATTAGTCAAGGTTGGATGTACCACAAAATAAGCTATAATGGCATGCCTTCTGCTTAGTGCATCCGCTACTACGTTGGCTTTCCAAGGTGTGTATAAGATATCAAGATCACATGATGCAAGAAATTCTAACCAACATTATTGTCTCATATTTAAGTCCTTCTGAGTGAAAATATACTTAAAAGATTTCTGATCCGTGAAGAGCTCGAACTTTTCACCTAGTAGATAATGCCTCCATATTTTTAATGCGAACACAACGGCTAATAATTCTAAGTCGTGCATTGCATAATTCCTCTCATGAGTCTTTAGTTATCTACTTACATAAGCGATGACCTTTCCATGCTAAATTAGAATAGCACCTACTCCTTCACCACAAGCATCAGTATATACAGTTAAAACGCCGCCTTCATCAGCAATATCTAGGACTAGAGCGGTAGTTAACCTTCTCTTGAGTTCCTCGAATGCTTCTTCACATTTTGGTGTCCATTTAAATTTAACATCCTTCATAGTCAATTTTGTTTGATGGGAGGAAATTTTAGAGAAGTCTTGAATGAATCTCCAGTAATATCCTGTCAATCCTAGAAGCTGCGGATGTCCTTTGGGGATTATGGTTGTTTCCAATCTTGTATAGCTAAAATCTTTTCTGGATCTACTGAGATCCCTTCTCCTGACACAATATGCCCAAGGAATCGCACTTCTTTCTCCCAAAAGTGACATTTTGAGAATTTAGCTTTAAGTACATTTCTTCGCAATATTTCCAATACAATCTCCAAATGCCTTTTGTATTATTCGTTGGTTTAGGAATAGAAAAGAATATCATTAATAAAAGTCAAAATGAATTTGTCTAGCACATCTTTGAATACTCTATTCATAAGGTCTACAAAATAGGCGGGTGCATTAGCCAACCGAAAAGGCATAACTAACCATTTGTAAAAGTAATCCGGACCCCTAAATGAAGTTAATGGAATGCCATCCTCAGCTATTCTTAGTTGATGGAATTCTATGGCTAAATCCATTTGTGAGAATACTCGGGTACCAAGAAGTTGATCAAATAAGTCAACTATGCGAGGTAGAGGATACTTGTTTATAATCGTTTGCTTATTTAGTCCTCGATAGTCTACACAAAGCCTTAGGGAGCCGTCAGACATAGCTACAAAAACTACCACTGTGCCCAACTTGAGTGACTAGGTCTAATTTGTCCTTTTTTAACAATTCAATAGTTTGGTTTGCCAACTCAATCCTTTTCCTTCGGGCCCATCCTTCAAGTAGAGCGAACAACGGGTCTTGCACTAGGAATTAAGTCAATTCGGAACTCAATTTCCCGATGCGGGTGAAAACTGTGAACTTCTTCAAAAAAATCCTGAAATTCCTTGACAACTGGTATTGTACCCAAATCATTTTGCGATGAGTTTAGTGCATACATGAAACTATCCCTTATCAGACTAAGTTCTTCACAGGATATTTTGATAAACTTCCTAAAGCCGGTCCATAAAGTTTCCGTCCATTTAACACAATCAAGGACAGCTTTATTCTTGGATAACCAATCTGTACCGAGCAAAACTTCAAACCCATTAAATTTAAGAACAAATAGATCGCATGAATTTTTTTTGGAAGAGGTGAGCAACTCGGAGGTTTTCAAAAATCATACAAAGAATAATTTTACCGCATATGGGATTTGACATGCAAACAGGGGTTTCATCTATTTTTGTGATCAATTTTAATCTATCAACCAATCCTTTAGCAATAAAACTATGGGAAGCCCCAGTATTGAATAATACTTTAAATAAATCTTCATTGACATAAATATTACCTTCAAGAACTCCCTTGCCTTTTACATCAGTAGAGGCTGAAGGATCGCCTTTGATAGCGTAGACCTTACCCTGTTCTCCTTTCTTTATTAATGGGAACTTGTTCTTTCAATGGCTGGGTTGATGGCAGTTATGGAAGAAACTTTTCCACATCGTAGGAGAGACGGTTCCTTGTTGCTGCCTTTAAACCTCGAGACTCCTACAGTACTTTGAATAATGTCCTTTTTTTCCACAATTAAAACATTCAACATCTTTAAAACAATTTTCCTGAGATCCTCCTCTGGGCTTGCCTTGCCTTGGCTTCTTTTCATTGTTATTGAACCTCCTCTTGTTGTTGTTGTTTTGGGTTGAGACTAGATTCCTCTTTTCCAAAGCTTCAGAATGGAAACCCATATCTATTAAATTCACAAAGGTTCCTTTAACATGGGCGGTCATCCTATCCTGATACTGCTCCTTCATCCAGGAATTAACATCTTGTTTTTCTTTAGAGCCGTGTCTATCAATCCAGGCCCAAAACGATCAATCCAAGCCCAAAGCGAGATAATTCATTGAATTTATGCAAATACTCTTCCACATACATCGCTTCTTGTTTTAGATCCATGAAACTTCTATAGAGGCGGGATTTTCCAGTAGTGGGTATGTATTACGCTTCAAAAACTTCTTTAAATCTTGCCCAAGAGAAATTATCTTCAAACACATTAAGAGTAACGGACTACCACCAAGCTAGAGCTCCATCCTTCAATTGCCATGAGGCCAAGAACCTCTATCGATTATCATCAATGTCTAAACCCTTAAATATTTTTTCACAAGATCTTAGCCTGGCTTGAACTTCAATAATAGATTCTGTGCCTTGGAATGGCTTTCCTTCCAAGCTGGTATAATCTTTGCAAAGAGTGATAAAGTTAACTTGAGGCGACACAGGAATTACCGCTTCCTCATTTACTGTAGAATTTGATCGACCGTTAGTGGACATAGTGTTGCTACCTCCCCTTCGTCCTCTTCTATTACTCATCTTCTACTATTTGCATATAGTAAGGGAACGTCTTTAAAAATATGGACGAAAATATTTTAGGGAATTGGTATTAACTCGAATAAACTTATTCAGATAAAAATTTCAAATATGCGCTCTCTCAAACTAAACTCATTCTAGGGTAATACTAACCCTATCTCTAATGAGTTGACCCTATCTAGGGTTAGGTATTCACTCAACCATGAGCTCTGATATCAAATATGACGACCCACCTCCCCGACGCTCATAAATTGACACTAATACGTCATCGGTATTCACGTGCCGTATATCCAAGTGTCGGAGATGTAGATTATCATGGGGTAAAGAAATAAAGATAGAAGATAGACAATATTAGAATCTCACATCATATTCAACACATAATTATACATATGAGCAGTACATGCAACTACTCCAAATTGTTCCATCAAAGTTATGACAGGTACTAGCCCAACTAGGATAGTTATAAAGACCTATCCTTACAGCACTAGTAAATACTAATACATAATACATAATACAGACACAACAGAAAGTGACAGATGACTTTAACAAAAGACCCAGAATGCTACATGCTCCATGCTCCATGCTTCATTCCAAAATGCTCCAAGCATGCCTGACTAGCTGGCTATCCAAGAAAATAGTGCAGCCAAAGTTTAAGGGGAAAAGAAAATAAACTCCGGGTCAGTCATGAGACTGTTGAATATGCGAGTATATGATTTTTGTTTGATGATAATAAACATATATATATTCATTTAAATGCATTTGTTAATGTACTATTTTATTTTTCACATAATTAAATAAATATTTGGTGAATAAAATAAATAACACAATATTTAAATTCAAACAGATATTTTATTCAAACAAATATTTATTACAATTTTGAATAGTACAAATTCAAGCTCTCACTATACATATACAATTTTGATTACAATACAAATTCAATTACATCGCAATCTTTCATTTACAAATGTCCTCACTACATATCGCTCATTCACTCATAATTTATCTTCAACTTCATTGAATCTAGCATCTGAGCAATCTGCAAAAATAAATTTTGACGCGGTAAAATTGAAAAGAAAATATTTTTGCAGTGCAAAATAAAATGTGATTTTGGAAATTTTATTTGCCTCAGTTATTTGGGTTATTCGTCATCATTTAAATTTGAATTCATCATACACGAACAACTTATGACATGCACGGTGTATCACTGTACATGCCACAAGGCCGTGCACACCAATATATACACTTGATAAAATTACAGGGACAGGTGAGCACAGGTCAAACCCAAATCAAAAGTCGGGTTCAACTCAAGTGCAATAAAAATAGTGTCACAATATCAGCACAAGGTCAAACCCGAGCTCCAACCCGGATTCAACACAGGTGCAAGTTCATAGAAATGGTCAAGACAACTAAAACAAGCGTCGACCAAAATCCAAATGTACAAAACCATATACAAACTAAAACAGGTAGTGGCAACAACAACTATAAAGGATGAATACATATGCAAATGCCACTGTGGTTTCGACAAACTTGTCATTAGCATGCACAAGCTCATATGCAATATCAAAATACATAAAGTGAAATTTCAAATACCAAAGTGAAGCAAGAAGACATCAATATGTCGAGAGTCAAGGAAAGTGATCGAAGAATCAAAAGTCAGAGCTGTGACAACCAAGTTAATATGTATATACATAGTGTACATATATATGGCAGCGAAACTCGAGGCAATCAGACAATATGCAACTATATATGCAGTTCAACTAAATCAACATCATCAGGGATGGAACACAATGCCATACATCAAGTGTGACAAGAAGTATCAACCAACATTTCAACAACAACAACAACCATGAAATACAAGTGCACTAACAACATGAAGCAACCAGGCCTCGAGTCGAGCAGTGACAATGTACATGAAACCCAAAGCTAACGCATATATATATATATATATATATATATATGATGCAATGCACAACAACTATTAGAGCAGGCTCGAATGAGCAAGTGCACTAAGACAGTACATATTGAAATATGACTATAAGCTATGCAACATGAACAAATGATGTGGACATTGCAACTTGAACTCAACAATCATGCAACATAAAGAAGTCAACATATATGATAAGAGGAAAGCCAAAGTCAATGTTAAGCCGTGGTTGTCAAAGAATTTGAACAAGCCAAAAATGGTTCAAAAGTCATGAACATCAATTAATAGTTTTATCAAAGTCGAAATTCAGTGATGTCAAAACCGAAGTAGAAGCAGTGTCAAGGCCGAAGTCATCAGAAAAACGGAAGTAAAATTCTCATCTCAATATAGTTTTTCACAAAATCAAGTTTGCAGTCGAAGACAACTGCAGGTCAAAGGATAACCGAAGTATCCAACATATAAAACTATGGACAATGCAATGTCCAACATTTCTTTGCAGAGTCAATGTCAAGCCACAGTTCAAAATCAAGTCTAAGCCATGAGTATCAAGAAATGAAAATATATGAAATGAACAAGTCAGAACACGAAACCAAAATCAACATCATCAAAGAATTCAACGGCCACGCAAAGTCAAAGCCATGATGACCAAGGAGCAAGCCGTGAAAATCAAGTAATCAAATATACATGAATTGAAGAAGTCAGCAGTCATCTCAAGCAATCAAACGAAAATCAATGGCTGAGATAAAACAATTGACGAATTCAAACGATAATATACAAACGAAAATACAGAGGTTCTAACCTTATATAAACACTAACATCATCGGCCGTAAAGGCATCGAGCTCAAGCAAACTAACGAGTAAAGCAAAAAGGCATAAATTACATACCGAAGTCTAAATCGAACTTGATCGAATTGAAGTGGCCGTATGAGAATCGAGGAAACGGTCGATTTTTAAAGCAAAGCAGTACAATAGCCATTGTAATCAACCAACAACCAATCGACGCCTCAATTTCCAAAACCCTAATTTCAGATCGAGGAACGAACGAAGTAAAGAGGACGAAGCCATTTTCAACGCAAGTACAAGGAGTCGGCCGATATAATAAAAAGAAAAGGGGATACATTTTTAATAATAAAGTGGGCCGGCCTTGTTTTAGTTATATAAGGCTTTAGTTTTATAAATTAGGGTTTTGTGTTTAATTTGTTTTTAAATTTGTATTTTCCTTTTTTAAACGATTGTAATCACTAGTCGTGTGACTAGGGGACAAACTACGTGGCGTAGTTTGAGAATTCGCAACTCAGTAGCTGAGTTGTGGCAGGGTTTTGAGCATAGAGTTAAGGCTAGTCGATAGCGGGTGTCGCGAGTTTACGTGTGTAAGCGTCTGACTGCTTAATTTCTAGTAGAAACCTTGGGGGAAGCACGTAGGCAGGGTTTTGCCGAAGCTGCGTAAATTCTATATCGTTCTATTTCTGCATTTATTATTCTGCTATTATCTATGCTACTATTATTTTGATATATCTGTGTTGAAATAATTTTATATAAACTTCCATAATAAATTTTTATAATTAACAGCATCACCCTATTCACCTCCCTCTAGGGTGAAATCGATCCTACAAGTGGTATCAGACTAGGAACAAAAGCCATTTTTGTTTTAAAAAGTTTGATTTTTCAAAAACCAATTTTTTTTAAAAAAAATTTGAATTTTTAAAATGGCTTCTTTTAATAATGTTTTTGCGGAGGGTCAGTCCATAGTTAGACCTCCAATGTTCAATGGTGAATATGCTTACTGGAAAAATAGGATGGAATTTTTTTTGAAAACCATTGACGCTTGGGATATTGTTGAGACAGGGTATAGAGCACCAACTATAATTGTAAATAATTAGGACATAAATAAACTGAAGAATCAATGGACAGATCTAGAAAATAAGTTACAGAATATTAATGCCAAAGCTTTGAATTCGATTATTTGTTCATTAGATCAGTTTGAATTTAATCATGTCTCACATTGTCTAACTGTGCAGGAAATATAGCACACACTAGAAGTGACTTACGAAGGAACATCTCAAGTCAAGGAATCTCGCCTTGTCATGCTGAGTAGCAAATACGAAAATTTTACAATGGCCAAGGAAGAAAATGTTAAAGAGATGTATGGATGGCTTTCGCACATCGTATACAAATCAAAAGCTCTTAGAAAATCATGCATGGAATTGGAAATAGTCCGAAAAATCCTCAGAGTCCTTCCACCAAGTTTTGAAGCAAAAGTGACTGCCATTCAAGAATCGAAAGATTTAAAACAAATCAAAGTTGAAGAACTCATCGGAAATCTCACCACTTATGAGCTAGAAATGAAATTCAAGGAAGAGCATGAAGGAGGAGATACTCAAAAGAAATCAATAGCTCTCAAAGGAACAACTGAAAGTGATGATGATGATGGAGCAACAGAGTTGGAAATAGTAATAAAGAGATTAAAAAGGTGGAACCACAAATACAGAAATCCAGCTCTAAATCAAAAATTAAAAAGCAGAATAATCAAAGTTTTAGATAACACAGAACAGCAAAAAATCATCTGTCATAAGTGCAACCAACCTAGACACATCAAGCCTAATTGTCCCCAAAACCGACACGACTTTGAAAAGAAATCAAAAAGGAGAAATTTTGCAGCCACGTGGAATACAAGAGATGAAGATAATAAAAGTACTAGCAGTGGAAGTGAGAAAGCAGATATGTGCGTTCAAGGTAATATAACTGATAGCGACGATGACGAGCCAAGCGAGCTATCAAAACTCACTCACTCAGAATTACTTATATATTTTCACGAAGTAAATGGCTATTTTGAACGACTTAGGGAGAAATATGCTAAAATTGAATCACAGAGAGATAGTTTGATTGAAGTAAATGAACAGCTTGAACAATTAGTTTAAAACTATTAAAATAAGTGCCTAAGTGTGATAAGTGTCCAACATTTGAAGAAGAGATTAAAAAATCAGAAATCAAAATTAAATCGCTTGAAAATGAAATTCTGATTTTGAAAGAAAGTGAAAATACAAGAAGGGAAAATTCTATTAAAAAGTGCACACTAATATTAAACAAAAATGAATCTCTCAAAACACAAGTCCAACAACTGTCAACGACTTTAGATAAATTTTCCAAAAGTGAAAAATCGTTGAATATGCTCTTAGGGAAACAAACTGTTAATACAGTCAGACAAGGACTTGGATATAATCAATCTGAACCTGTTAAAAGAAAAATTAATCAAGTCAATTCAATGTGCACAATTTGTAGAAAATTTGGACACAATCAAAACAATTGTTGGTATAGACCCAAACATGTGAAAACTATACCAATTTGGGTTCCAAAAGGCACAAATATAAAATCTCTCAAAGTTAAACAAATCTGGATGCCTAAAGGAACATATATAAATAGTTTTGGGTCTCCACAAAGTTATTTTTTGAAATATTTTGCCACTAACAACAACGAACCTATAAAAACAAATAGGTCACAAAAACCTTTTACCGTGTAGGTATGGTGGCAGGCTAAGGAACAACATCAGTGTTAACTTGGATTTTGGCTGTTTCGGAAACACAACGGGCGACAAAGAAAAGTTCCTTAGCCTAGTACAAAGGTGACAGAATCACAATGGGCAGCAACGAAAAAATATCGTAAAGGTAAAACAGGTAATGGTATATTCTATTAAATGTGATAATCTACACCATAATTTGAATTTAAATCAGCCAGTTATGTTATAAAGAAATGAATAATGATAATGATTTTGACTTTTTCAAAATTGTTGGCCAATTATTCTTTTATGCCTAGAACACTACAATCCTTGAAATAGTTCATATAGATTTGATTGATGATAATACATTTGGCTAACTCATATTCACGGTTTTTGTTT
The DNA here is from genome assembly GCA_030765085.1 of Allium cepa. Taxonomy (NCBI): domain Eukaryota; kingdom Viridiplantae; phylum Streptophyta; class Magnoliopsida; order Asparagales; family Amaryllidaceae; genus Allium; species Allium cepa. Next base: position 237,287,030 of record CM060932.1, on the reverse strand, counting down.
ATTTACACGGCTTCAATTCAAATTCAAGAAAATCTCATTTAAAAAGTTGTTAAAAATGATTTTGAGACATTTTATTGCACACTTCTTGATTTGGTCTATAATATTCAACTAATAATAAGTTTGAGTGAAAAGAAATTCAGATGCAGATTACACTGGTAATCTAGCTGGTAGAAAAATTACTAGTGAAACGTGATTTATATTGAGACATTTCAGTAGCTGCATCGTTTTTCAAAGAAAATATCTGCATATTTTTCATTTCAAATAATTTTCAAATAGCAGAAATTTTTCTCATAAAACACCCTTCTAGAAAATCATTTTTGACCTTGTTTTTAGATTGGTCATTTTTAGAAAAATTGATTATATAATTATTTTTGAATATGATTTTAAATGATTATGTTGACTAATCTGACTCCCTAATGATTATCGAAAAGATAAATAGTGATCGAAAAAGTGATGAGTGTTGATATTAATCATATATTATAACTTGACACGGTATATTTAGTAAATTTCTTTAGAAATTTAAACAAGAGTTATAAAAACTTTTTGTTGGTAAAAATTCCATGACCATCTCTATTTCTATCATATTTCTATCGACCATCACTCATCATAATCCAATATAGTATGCTAATATGTGGCGATTTAAACATGAATCATTCGTTTTTCATTTTATATTTTTTAAAAAAAATTAAAAAAACCAAAGTATTTACTCTCATTTAAAAGTCCTCACGATTATGCATGGGTGAATTACATGGAATTTGTTATGTGCTTCCATGCTCATTTAAAAGTCCTCACGGTTATGCATGTATGGAAAACATATCAACATTAATTAATTAAATAAACAAGTTGATTCTAATCTCATTTAAAAGTCCTCATGGTTATGCGTGGTTAGAAGATACTTGGATTCTTTTTAAAAAAAAAATGGAATACTACTAATCTCATTTAAAAGTCCTAACGGTTATGCATGGTTAGTAGATATTCAAATTCCTGGAATAAATATACCATAAATAGACACAACTGTATGGTTTTATATGATGACATCATTCACATCATTCTAAAAGTGGAATATGCCCAAACAAAGTATTTATGATTTTTTATTGAAATTTAATATTTATATTCAATTGAGTTTTAATGTTGTATTAATATCTATCACTTTATCTTAATTTTTCTAACACTATTTCTCTTTTGCTGATAACAAAAGGGAGAGAGAAAAGTTAAGATTTTGTAAAATAAAAGCAAGTAAAGGTCAAATATTTTCTATTTGCATCTAGGATCATTTGCATATTTTTAATTGTATGCATATATGAAGGGGGAGCTTTGTGTCGAGAGGATGCATTTAAATAGGGGGAGCAAATAGAGTATATCATTGATCAAATACATTTAACATATTCAAAATCTTAAATATATGTTTGTTATCATCAAAAGGGGGAGATTGTTGAATATGCGAGTATATGATTTTTGTTTGATGATAATAAACATATATATATATATATATATTCATTTAAATGTATTTGTTAATGTACTATTTTATTTTTCACATAATTAAATAAATATTTTGTGAATAAAATAAATAACACAGTATTTAAATTCAAACAGATATTTTATTCAAACAAATATTTATTACAATTTTGAATAGTACAAATTCAAGCTCTCACTATACATATACAACTTTGATTACAATACAAATTCAATTACATCACAATCTTTCATTTACAAATGTCCTCACTACATATCGCTCATTCACTCATAATTTATCTTCAACTTAATTGAATCTAGCATCTGAGCAATCTGCAAAATAAATTTTGACGCAGTAAAATTGAAAAGAAAATATTTTTGCAATGTAAAATAAAATGTATTTTGGAAATTTTATCTGCCTCAGTTATTTGGGTTGTTCGTCATCACTTAAATTTGAATTCATCATACACGAACAGCTTGTGACATGCACAATGTATCACTGTACATGCCACAAGACCATGCACACCGATATATACACTTGATAAAATTACAGGGACAGGTGAGCACAGGTCAAACCCAAATCAAAAGACGGGTTCAACTCAAGTGCAATAAAAATAATGCCACAATATCAGCACAAGGTCAAACCCGAGCTCCAAGCCGGATTCAACACAGGTGCAAGTTCATAGAAATGGTCAAGACAACTAAAACAAGCGTCCACCAAAATCCAAATGTACGAAACCATATACAAACTGAAACAGGCAGTGGCAACAACAACTATAAAGGATAAATACATATGCAAATGCCACTGTGGTTTCGACAAACTCGACACAAGCATGCACAAGCTCATATGCAATATCAAATACATGAAGTGAAACTGCAAATACCAAAGTGAAGGAAGAAGACTTCAATATGCAGAGAGTCAAGAAAACTGATCGAAGAATCAAAAGTCAGAGCTGTGACAACCAAGTGAATATGTATATACACAGTGTACATATATATGTGCAGCGAAACTCAAGGAAATCAGACAATATGCAAACTATATATGCGGTTCAACTAAATCAACATCATCAGGGATGGAACACAATGCCAGACATCAAGTGTGACAAGAAGCATCAACCAACATTTCAACAGCAACAATAACCATGAAATACAAGTGCACTAACAACAAGAAGCAACCAGACCTCGAGTCGAGCAGTGACAATGTACATGAAACCCAAAGCTAACGCATACCTATATATATGATGCAATGCATAGCAACTATTAGAGCAGGCTCGAATGAGCAAGTGCACTAAGGCAGTACACATTGAAACATGAGTATAAGCTATGCAACATGAACAAATGATTATGTGGACAGTGCAACTTGAACTCAACAATCATTCAACATGAAGAAGTCAACATATATGATCGGAGGAAAGCCAGAGTCAATGTTAAGCCGTGATTGTCAAAGAATTTGAACAAGCCAAAATTGGTTCCAAAGTCATGAACATCAATTAACAGTTTTATCAAACCAAAATTTAGTGATGTCAAAACCGAAGTAGAAGCAGTGTCAAGACCGAAGTCGCCAGAAAAATGGAAGTAAAATTCTCATCTCAATATAGTTTTTCACAAAATCAAGTTTTCAGTCGAAGATAACTGCAGGTCAAAGCATAACCGAAGTCTCCAACATATAAAACTGTGGACAATGCAATGTCGAACATTTCTTTGCAGAGTCAATGTCAAGCCACAGTTCAAAATCAAGTCAAAGCCTTGAGTATCAAGAAATGAAAATATATGAAATGAACAAGTCAGAACACGAAACCAAAATCAACATCGTCAAAGAATTCGACGGCCAAGCAAAGTCAGAGCCGTGATGACCAAGGAGCAAGCCGTGAAAATCAAGTAATCAAATATACACGAATTGAAGAAGTCAGCAATCATCTCAAGCAATCAAACGAAAATCAATGGCCGAGATAAAACAATTGACGAATTCAAATGATAATATACGAACGAAAATACAAGGGTTCGAACCCTATATAAACACTAAGATCATCGGCTGTAAAGGCATCGAGTTCAAGCAAACTAACGAGTAAAGTAAAAAAGGCATAAATTACATACCGAAGTCTAAATCGAACTCGATCGAATTGAAGTAGTCGTATGAGAATCGAGGAAACGGTCGATTGCCGAAGCAAAGCAGTACAATAGCCATTATAATCAACCAACAATCAATCGGCGCCTCAATTGCCAAAACCCTAATTTCAAAACGAGGAACAAATGAAGTAAAGAGGACAAAGCCATTTTCAACGCAAGTACAAGGAGTCGGCCGATATAATATAAAGAAAAGGGGATACATTTTTAATAATAAAGTGGACCTGCCTTGTTTTAATTATATAAGGCTTTAGTTTTATAAATTAGGGTTTTGTGTTTAATTTGTTTTTAAATTTGTATTTTCCTTCTTTAAACAGTTGTAATTACTAGTCGTTTGACTAGGGGACAAACTACGTGGCGTAGTTTGAGAATTCGCAACATAGTGGTTGAGTTATAGTAGGCTTTTGAGCGTAGTGTTAAGGCTAGTCGATAGCGGGTGTCGCGAGTTTACGTGTGTAACCGTCCGACTGCTTAATTTCTAGTAGAAACCTTAGGGGCAGTACGTAGGCAGGGTTTTACTAAAGCTGGGTAAATTCTGTGTCGTTCTATTTCTGCATTTATTATTCTGCTATTATCTGTGCTGCTATTATTTTGATATATCTGTGTTGAAATAATTTTATATAAACTTCCGCAATAAATTTTATAATTAATAGCACCACCCTATTCACCCCCCCTCTAGGGTGAAATCGATCCTACAGAGACTGGTGTGAGAAATTCAAAATATGATTTTTGAAAACAAAAGGTATCCCATAAGACCACGCCGCACATAAACACGGAATATGATTTTACCTTATGATAACTAAAACATTTGCTATGCAGAATATGCGGATATTAGTTTTAATGACATTCTTTTGAAAACACTTTTCAAGTCAGTATACATAATCTTAGCCGAAATTGTTACATTGTTAAATTCCAGCATACCAGGCTCTATAATCAAATCCGAAGGCACTTATTGGAGAATGGATTTCCATACTATGATAAGGTAAGGGACTACCTTCTGACAGTACATCTCTAGAAAAATGCACCTAAGACTCCAACCTCTACCAACACTGAACCGGCCTACCTTTACCATAGATAGTATCGAATATGTCACCACCTAGGTCGTTCCCAACCTACCAGAGAGCTTTCTTTACATACACCTCATTAATTTAAAATCCGACATCATAGTGGGAACAAATATATCTAGAAAGGTGATGACTATATCCTAATGGGAGCGACCTACTTAGCATTGTCGCATCTACTCTGTTTTAGTCATTTCCGGGTGATGAGGCTCGAGGTAACGGTTACCTTACTCATAGCACATTCCACTTTGAATACCACATTGCCAATCCATAACCACACAACTGATTTCTACAAAAGTATAACTCTTGAGCTCGTATGTCTCAGGTAAGGGTGTTAAGCTAAGAGAAGTTGCCTTCTCCACCACCAATCAGATGATATGTTCATACAAATCAAGCAATGTAATTACAATTGCAACGTCAAACATCCATCCATGCAATTTGTCCAAGAATAGGACAAAACGAAGGAACTCTCCTACCACATCCTGTCGGGAGTTACTTCTAGGATTAGTAGCGTTAGTCCTTGCATTGGATATTTCATAAAGAAGAGATTGCTGCTACTATATGTATATTGGGAGTTTATCCCCAAATGATCAACAAGCAGTCCTTCATTACGAAAATCCTTAATATCATATCCATATCTTCACTTCGAATACGTAAATTGGTTCGAAGTGGTCTTCAGATAGTAATTACCCAAATCCGACCCTGGTTCCTCCGAACCAATCATCGATTAAAAAGATGTTAAGTTCATGTGATTATCAATCATCATTCAATTCAATTCATATTTTCATTCATTCGTAGATATGCCTTAGAGATCTATTGATTGAAATATTTCTTTATCTTTTTCAAAGTATATAGAATCATCAAGCCTTAGTTTTCAAATACTTTCTATTAATTTAAACCCTTTTAAATTGTGGAATAATCCCAAACCCTTTCATATTTTACTTCAAAAATATTTCTAGTTCATTTCATTTAAATCTTAAAAAAGATTTCCTAATTCAAAACTCATAATTTTAATTCGGTTAAGGATGTTAATCCAAAATCAGTAAATGTTAAGTGAGCAGAATCTATAACAATCATCTAATTCTACTCAATGTCAATTCCCTATTAAACAAATACTATAAGAGGAATAACGGTGAAAGCACCCTTAAATTCCACGAATAGTATTAGTTTCTTCTTCAGGCTTTAACATCGAGTACAATAAGATTATCTCCATAAAATTCAAATTATTTATATTTGGAGAATTGTATCCCTTAACTTTGGAAAACTTTGATCCAAATAAATATAATTCACTATCCCATCCGTCTGGCCAGTACGGATAGTCAGAGAGAGCAGGAAACTTGTTTTCCAAACTCAAGCCTAAATACTAGCTCTCTAACACCCATAAGGCGGTCATATAATTTTATCGACTCTAAATCATTTAGTATTTAACCATTCCATGAACCCTTCAAATCAAATTTAAAATGCTTTATTAATCATTTGAAATTATTTACAAAATATTTGGAAAAGAACGGTTGCGTTTAACTACATTTCAAAAGCTGTAGAAAAGTGCTGTGGAAAAGTGCTGCGGAAAGTGCTTTTTAAGCTATATTTATCAAAATGACCTTTTTATCATTTGGAAACTCATTTTTATCACTTTTAAGACATTTTAGAATATTTTTATAATTTATTTCATATTTTTTAGAAATTTTAAAGAGATTTAACATTCCATGTACACTAATTCATTAAATAAAGGAAAGTGATTCCTTTGTGCTTATTGACATGTATTTCCGTGACTTGCATATATATTCAACATTCACAATAAACAACCATCATTAATAATCATAATCAAACATATATAACATCCAATAGCATATAATATGATAGTTTAGGAGTTTACTCACCTCGGGTATAAATGACTAACTAAAAATTGGCTATAGCTTTGCTAACTCGAACTTTTAGCTCACGATCACTTGGATTATCATTTCTGGATGCTCGGCCTATGGTTGAGAGGATGTAGGTGATGGAATCCATTAAAGTTTAGGTGAAGAAGAAGAATAAGATGGAATGAGATATGTGAATTTGTGAAGCCTTAGGGTCTTATTTATAGCCTTAGGAAAATATGGCAAATTGTTAAATTACCCTTAGATATTATAAAAATATTTCTTACGCAACATCACTTCAACATCAAATCCTTATCACCATACTCAAGTTCTTGAATTAATGAGATGTAATGTGGTAAGACATATTGCAAAAATATCTTAAGATGGAATGACATGCATTAATAGTGGATTTGATGTTTGCTTTTCATGTTTTAATGGTGACTAGATGTTACCTTTTTCACTTACTTTTTTGTAAAAATATCTTAGATATTTTATTTAGCTTTGATTTGACTAATTATGATACACTTCTATGTATATGTGTATGTGTGTGCATGTACAAATAATGTTCGAACAACTTAAGACAATTTCCATTTGTCAAACCGTTGAGATTTCGGGATCTAATTTCCGGTCATATTTTCAATTTTTAATTCAAACTATTTATTTATTTAAACAAAACTTGAAAATAAATTTCTTATATTCTTTAACTAATTAAAACAAGTTATTTAACTTATAAAGCTATAGTTAAAATTAATTAAATATTCCATTTTCAAAGTGGTAAAATTACGGATCGTTACAATCGTGGTATATTGTGTCATCCACTATTATGCGGAGTGTACAAGGTCTCATCCGCTATATGTATTTGGGAATATCAATCACTCCAATACATATATACTATTATATATAATATCAAGTTTAACTGATAAAAATATATCAATTCTGCCAATCAATCAATAATTAATTTTAACTATTGAAAATTAATGGTAGTAAAACCAAAATTAAGTGAGATTAACTCACATTTGATTTTTCTGTTGTTTTTGCGCTCCGGTTCCGATGTATTTTGAATGCATATGAAATTATCCAAAAAAATTTGCAAGCTCCAAATCCGTCCAAACCATTTCCTATGCGTAGATGATGACATTACAATCCCAATGCAAAACAATTCATCCCAATCCGACCTCGCATATGAGAGTTATACATTTTTAAGTTCTTCGATCTAATAAAATTAAATTTAAATCCAAATTCGTTTCTACAAAAAACCCACCCAACATCACCAGACCCGCCCACCATCAACTTTTCTTCCCAAACATTTGCCGCTTACCAGAATTCAAAACCCATCGCCTCTCCTTTTTTTTTTTCTTTTTTTCTTTTTCTCTCTTCTTCTTTATATTTTTTATATTTCAAACCGGCCCCTACCAAATGTTCAAACCCGACCTGCCAAAACCTCTTCCCAAACGAAGAAAAATGTCGCCTGAGCCTCAAATGTTTTAGCGCGTGCACGCCACTAATACAAGCGACTTCCCCATGGAAACAACCATCGACCTCGCCGCCACCTCTTCCTTGACATGCTCGCCTCCACTTTGTCGCTTTCGCCATGCCACAACAAAAAGTGACAACTCGAGACTCCCCTAAAATTTCGCACCTCTTTATAGGCACCCGGACTTCACCAAAATACATGCGCCGCCTCTCCTCCACCTTACGAGTCCAAAAATAACCCTCATTTCATGAATTAACCATCGCAGCACACCGGTTTTGCTAACCCTTGTTTTGAACCCAATTTCAAACGATCGCCGAATCGATGCCGGACCCCTTATACCATATATTAGATTAAAGCTCTTCTAAAAACAAGATTTTAAAATAAATTTAATGATTTTTAAATCCACCATTTTTTCTTAAAGCTGTTGTCCTTTTTTTTTTCTCATCGATTTTTCTTGTATCGTGTTGGGTTTTTAAAAAGAAAAGGGGGGAAATGATGGAATAGAAGGTAGCATGATGAAGAGGGAAAAACACGATCATGTTATTGAATAGAACATGGCTACGATTTGACCAAAACAAAATTTTAAAATATTTGATTTCAAATGTCTTGTTTTAAACCAGCAAACTCTTATCAAGATGTACCGCTAGGCGTTTATAATGTTATACCCCTATTTTGAAAGTAATGGAAAAGGTGTCGAGTCCTAATTCGATCGTATGGAGAAGATAGCCTTTTGGACCTAATTATTATATTGAATTTTCAAAGTAAATTTCAGCGCATTTTTATCCTGTACGATCAAAAGATAACTCCAAACGTTACAAAATTTGAAATACGATAATAATAATACACTATTATGGATCCAATGGAATTAGTTTCATCGAATTCCGAGATTGTGCTCTGGATGGTTATTTTAAATGTAAGTTTAAACGATATATTTTTAAAACCAAACAAATCACTTCTAAATTCGATTAATTTTTTTTTATTACCTTCAATATTATTAATCTAAATTTTTAAGCCTTTAAATTATTTTTAATAAGCTTAAAACTCCAGATTCAATATTTACCCAATTTCCAATATTAAATTCAATAATTAAATTATCCAATAAATAGTTATATTTGAAATTCAAGTTAAAAATTAACTTTTAAATATTTAAAATCAATTAAATATTTCAATTTCAAATGACCAAAGTTCTAGGTCGTTACATTCCTCCCCTTATAAGAATTTCGTCCTCGAAATTGCCCGGTAAGAAGAATGGTCCAAAAGCCAATAACTTTTTCCCCAAAACCACACAGTTTTTAACATCTTCCAAAAAACAATTTTTATTGAAAACACACTATCTCTTTTACTAATTTTCCAAAGTCACCCATAGATTTCAAACAATATTATTCCTTCAATCATCTCAGATTCTAACTCAAATCCAATTTTTAGCTATCAAAATTTTTCTAACACTTTAAATTTTTGAAAAATTTCGTTAGCGTCTCCTTTGCACGGCTAGATCCAAAAAACTACAAAATGCCTCTACAAGCCCAAATCATCAATAGAAAACAAAAGCCAAGTGGCTCAATCAGAAAATCATCAATTTCACACAACAATTTAAACTCGTACCTTTTTGTCGGGCAATCAAATTTTACTTCTGAAATCGAAGACATCAATTTAGCTTTTGCTTTTAAATATCTGCACCTTACTTACCAATAGAATTCAATTATGGAATTTAAATCATTTTATTTATTCGTTTTCAAAATTCTCAAAATTTTCTTTACTTAAGCCCATACAATGTACATATATCATTCGTACGCAATATAAACTTTGATCACTTACTCGGTCACACAATTTCACTTCCAAACTAGTTTTGTTCACACGAATCTCTAGTGCGGACTCGGATCTAATTTCTTGATTAGAAACCATCATTCTCCTTGCATACCTGTAACAACCCGCATATTTTACAGTTGTGTATTCAAATATAGCATCGTTAGTCGGATTATAGTCCGAAACGCTACTTTTGCAAACAGTCAAATTAGGACTCGAGACCACTTCCATTGAGTTCAAAATGATGTTTGCGATCTTTTTGAGTATAAACATTGATATGTTTGGAGTTACCTAGAATTTCGACCTTTTCACTTAGGGCTTTGGGTTTGGGTTTCAGCCCATTTACCCCAACTTAAGACCCTAGCTCCACCCCCACTCCTCTTCATCCATTTCATTTCTATTTCCTAACACTTCAAGCTTTAGGGACAATGGGGGAAGAGATTGGAAATTAGAATTCCTAAGCCCTAGCTCCTTTGCAAAATTCAAGTTCTAACTCCAAAATCCAAGAAAAGCTTAGGTAAGTATCATTTTCTTCTTCTCCATCTCAATCTCTCTCCAATTTCAAAAATTCCCTATAACCTAACTTAGGAAATATTTGTTTATAATTTTAGATTGGAGTTTCTAGAGATAAATTGAAGTGTGGTTGATCTTCCTTTTGTTTTCAAGCTTCTCCTTGTTGTTTTTGAGAAAAGGTGAGATTTTTGTCTCACATCCATGTCTATAACTATCATTGTTATTAGGTATGAATTTAACATCTATTCATGTTCATTTTCTTTTGATTTAAATTTATTTGGTGGACATTTCAATTGTTGGTGTTTTGAAGTCAAAAACTTAAAAAATCCTAGCTTTTATGTATGAACATGCTTTCGGTGGTGTATCGAAGAGCCTATAGGGCTGGGTTGTCGATTGGCATAAACCCCTAGAGCCCATTGCTCGTTCGACCACAAATTGTTGAGAGTTTGCCCTTCATTGTGATAGGTTAGAAATACTAGGAAACAAGGTCCAGTCGACTGGCTCTCTGAGTCCAGTCGGCTGACCTGGAACCCTAGAGTTTTCCAGGCATTGGGCTAGTCGACTGAACTCATTATCCAGTCGACTGACCTGCTTGCTTCAGCCCAACTTGCCTATTTTGCTTGAGATTCCAATTTTTATCGATTCGAGTTGATCGAATTTGTTGTTAACATTTATTATCGACTTTGATGACTTCTTTTTCGGGATTTTTGAGAATATCCATTTTGATGGATTCAGAATCGATTTCTATGGATTTGATTCACATCTTCGTATGTGAAGTTTTGGCGATTGATTGTTTCTACAATCATTTCTATGACTTGTCACTTTTAAATACAAAGGTTTCTATACTAGTAGTAAATATTCAAACTCTTTCTCAAAGATGATTTCAACTCTATTTTTAATACAAAGCTTGTTTATAAAACCGTTTTCCAATCTATTAGTATTCACAAACCTTTACCTCATTCGTTTGAGAAATCTAATTAGACGACTTAGTAAAACTAGTGGTATGAAACGCTTGCGTTTACTTCATCGGTTAATTTTTGGACTTGTTCGATTAAAACTCTTGTGGAAATTTATGAGTGGAGATCTACAGTTTGTTCGTGAATATTTAAGTTAAGCCAGTGGTTATGGGACATGAAGCTAAACTCATTTATTTACTAGCTTGCTGTAATTCAGACTTTTTATTGATCATTGATGATCATTTTGTGATTAGACTTGTGATATGCGATGTCTCTTTGTCCACGCAGGGGACTATACCTCGTTTTATTGAGTTTCGTCTCATTTCTTTTATAGGCTAATGACCTATGCATTCTTTGGAGTTTCGACTCATTCTTGTAGGCTAGCAACCCATGTTCTTTTATGGAGTTCGGTTCATTGGACATACCGTTGTGCTACGTCGTTGTTCCGGCTTATCAGGTTCATCGGACGTACCGTTGTACTATGTCGTTGTTTTGAATTATTCGATTTTCAGGTTCCTTGGGCGTACCGTTGTACTACGTCGTTGCACCGGCTCTATTGTTAGCGACCATGGGATATCGTCCCGTTTGTGATACACGTATTGGAGAGTTTTCATGCTCCCGTTTATGATAGGCTCCCCCTTTTTTTGCGATTTTTGGATTTCTAATTGATGATTTCTAGAATTTGTGTTTCACCAGTTCTTATGATTGGCATTGATATGTTAGCCAACATTTGTGGTTTGGTGAATATGGTAAAGAATATGACATTCTTTTTGATGTTATGAGATTTTTGAGATATTGTATGATTTTTGTTGTTGTTAAATGTATACTTTTCATAGTATGGCATTATTGTTATTATACGTTTTCGTCATATCTCACATTCTATCTCATTTTATCTGATACTTATAGCTAGACTGATCCGTTTATTATTTTCTTATTAATAATACTCGGGTCAGACCGAGATGTTACAGGTGCTTCTGCTTGACTCCTTATCAGGGATCATCTGACTTTTGTCTAACTACATTAGATTGGTAGTTTTTGTTGTTGTACATTTGAGATAGAGACTCCTTAATGTATACATATTCTTTTTTCTAGCACTTGTATCTATCCTTTTGTGATATTGTGGATCTTGTTTGACCACTACTCTGATGTACACTTCTATGTGTTATATTCATATCTATTTCCGCCTTTGTGATATGGATATCTGTGACTGATTTATGTTATGTTTATTTCTATATTGGTTTCCGAAGACCACATAGCCATTATGTAGTAGCTTTGAGTTTATATCGGCGTGTCGGATTTCCTCTTGAAATGAAATGCATGTTATACCATCTAACATATCGGTGCTCGCACAAAGCAATTACATGGATGGTCGCTCCTCAACAGCCTTATTGTTCGTGCTAGTTGACGGCATTACTCTGTAGTGCCCTTGGCTAGCATGAGTATAGAGGTGGGGCGTCATAGTTTGGTATCAGAGCCAAACTTCGGAACAACGTTGAATAATTTAACAAGGATCATCGTCCTAAGTCCATCTTAGGAGTCATACCTTAGGGTTTTATTTGAGTCATTGGACCGTTCTATCCTATTTTCTTTGTGATGCCTTATTTCATCAATCATTATTATTTGATATTCATTCTGAGAATAACTTTTTCTTTTTCTTTCTTTCTTTCTTAAAGAAGAGAAATGGTTAGACTTGGCCGTCCCAGTGCCGGTCAATCCAGTGCTACTCCACAGAATGAAGTATTTATGTGTGCCCAACAGCTTCTAGATCTTGTAAATAATGCTCAAGTTGTCGGACCCATTCCAGAGCCTACTCATCTAAAATACGGATTTGCACGTTTGTGCAATGATTATAAAAATTTGGGTGGAAAGCCGTTCAGCGGTTCCGAGGGCGTTATCGAAGTCCAAGCTTGGCTTAGAACATGCGACCGCATCTTTTCTCGCATGAATCTTATTAATCTTCATCGAGTCCAAATGGCTTCTAGTATGCTCCAAGAAAGAGCATTAGATTGGTATGAGCTTCTGACTTATGAAATTATTGAAGCAGATCTTATTTGGGAGCAATTTCGGAAACAATTCGAATTAAAATTTGTGCCGAAAGCTGAAAAGGTAACTTTGGCCCAGCGTTTCATAGACCTTGTTCAAGGTGTATCTTCTGTGACGGACTACGTCGCATCTGTCGAATCTCTTTCTAAATACGGGGTTGAATATATAAATACCCTATTGAAGAAAAATCAGAGGTTTGTCTATGGCTTGAATAAGAATCTAAAAAAGCCATTACTTTTGAAATTAGAAGTTTCTTTTGATCAGCTTATTGATATCGCTCTTCGACTTGAAGAGGCAGATAATGAGAGTGATGTTGAAGTTGTAGGTACCAAACCGAGCTTCAACAACAACATGAAATGGCCTATTAAATTCAAAGGCCCTAATCCCAATAAGAAAGGGAAGCAAGCAGCTTCGGTAGCAAAGACTCCTACCCTTAGTAGTGGGCAATGCTACAATTGTGGTTCTAAGGGCCTTTATGCTAATAGATGTCTGAAACCTCTCTTTTATCGCTATTGCAAAAATTCGGGTCATCTTATATCTTCATGTCCCAAACTTCAAAGCAAGAAGGAGAGAAAGCTAAATGTTGTGCAAGCCCCTAGTAACACTTCTCGCGGTCAAGGTATTTCTCATCCTATCCTTGATGGCATTATTATGTTTCGTGATCAACCTATTCGAGTTCTTTTTGATACGGGTGCATCCCATTCTTTTATATCAAAAGAACTGTTGATACTTTTTCTTTAAGTGTTATGGCTTCAATGACTTCTTTGAGAATTGTGAATCCGGTTGAACACTTAGTTTGCTTTGTAAAGATATCAAGATTATTTTGAGTGATTTCTTTCCGAGCCGATTTGCATGTCATGCGTTACTTAGGCTTCGGAATGATTTTGGGAATGGATTGGCTTAACCATTATGAAGCCAATATCCTGTGTCCTGAGAGGACTATTCATCTTCGACATCTTCGATCTGTTAAGCAGATTTCTATTGTTCTTAAAGATTTGAATTCCAACTTGGTAGCATCTTTATATTCTTTAAATCCTCATAATGACGATAATGATGACGAGGAGAATGTCATTTCTCTCGTTCACGATGTACGGGAATTTCTCGATATATTTGAGCCCGTTTAAGAATTATCCCCTAAGCGAACCATTGAGTTCAGAATTAATCTAATTCCTGGAGCTTTACCTATTACTCGTCCTCCTTATTGTATGTCCAATAAAGAAAATAAGGAGATGCGCAAAAAATTATCCAAATTGGAAGAGAAGCAATTTATTCATTCTAGTTCCTCTCCTTGGGGAGCTTTTGCTATTTTTGTGAAGAAATCTGATGGTACACTTAGGCTTTGCGTTGACTACCGCAAGCTTAATGATCTTACTATCAAGAATAAATATCCTTTACCTCGGATTGATGATCTATTCGATCAACTTAGCGGTGCAAGAGTCTTTTCACAGTTAGACTTAGCAACCGGTTTTCATCAGCTTCGTATTGCAGAGGATAACATTCCTTTGATATCATTTCGTACTCATTATGGATCGTATGAATGGCTTGTTATGCCATTTGATTTAATGAATGCTTTATTTCGTTGACCTTGTGAATCGAGTTTTCAAAGACTTCCTCGATCGATTTGTTTTCATCTTTATAGATGATATTCTTGTTTACTCTAAAACGGAGGAAGAGCATGAAAAACATCTTTGGATTGTGTTGGAAAATCTTAGGAGCAATCAATTGAAAGCAAAATTTCTAAGTGCCACTTTTGGCAATCTCGTGTGAAATTTCTTGGTCATATCATTTTTGAATCCGAAATTTCCATGGATCCTTCAAAGATTGAAGCGATTCAAGATTGGAAGAGACCGAAGAGTGTGACGGAAATTCGTAGCTTTCTTGGATTGGCGGGTTATTACCGTCGGTTCATAAAGGACTTTTTTAAAATTGTCGTGCCTCTTACTAGCTTGACAAAGAAAGGAGTTAGATACATTTGGTCGGACAAATGTGAAGCTTCTTTTCAGAAATTAAAAGAAGCTCCTTTCCGATGCTCCTATTCTTGTGATTCCCGAAGGGAACCACGATTTTATTGTTTATACCGAAGCTAGTCGTGTTGGTTTGGGAGCCGTTCTTATGCAAAGGGATCGTGTTGTTGCTTATGCTTCTAGGCAATTAAAGCTGGCCGAGACTTGATATGCCACTCATGATTTATAGCTCGCGGCTATTTTTTTCGCCCTTAGAATTTGGCGCCATTATCTATTAGGAGAAAAATTTGTTCTCTACACCGATCATAAATCTTTGAAGTATTTATTTTCCTAAAAGGAACTTAATTTGAGTCAACAACGTTGGCTCAAGTTCCTTGCATCTTATGATCATGATATTCTTTATACTCCCGGAAAGGGAAATCGTGTTGCCGATGCCCTTAGTCGTAAGCAACAAGCGGTTGTTTCCATGATGATATCTGAATGGAATGATCTCGATACTTTATCTACTTGTGAGATTTGAGATCGTGAATCCAATTTATGTGCATCTCTTATTTTATGTAGCCTTGAGGCTCATCCCTCTCTTTTAGTTCGCATTCTTGAAGCTCAAAAGCTAGATCCTGAATTGGCTTTTCTTAGCCAAAGTTGTAGGGATAAAATTGATATTGAAGGTTTGAAAGATTTTGATATTGATACTCGTGGCAGTATTCGAAAATTTGGTAGACTTATCGTGCCAAATAATGATAATCTTCGTAGAGATATTTTAGAGGATTCTCACCGTTCTAAATTTACCATTCATCCTGGTAGTAGTAAAATGTACGTGGATATGAAGCGACTTTATTATTGGGATGGAATGAAATTCGATATTGCTAACTTTGTTAAGCGTTGCATGACTAGCCAACTCGTTAAGGCCGAGCATCAAAGGCTCGGTAGGTTGTTGCAACCTTTGGACATTTCAATTTGGAAGTGGGACCAAATTTCCATGGATTTTATTGACGGACTTCCCCGTTCTCATTCGGGTCATTATAGCCTATGGGTGATAGTTAATAGGCTTACTAAATCCACCCATTTTATTCCCGTTCGGTCTAATCGGACCGTACCTCTTTTGGCTAAATTCTTTATTAAAGAAATTGTTAAATTGCATGGGGTTCCTACTACTATTGTTAGCGATCGCGATCTATTGTTTACTAGTGGATTTTGGAGGAGTCTTCAAAAAGCTTTGGGAACGAAGCTTAATTTTAGCACCGCTTATCACCCTCAGTCCGATGGACAAACCGAGTGTGTGAATCAAACTCTTGAAGATCTTCTTGCATGTGTTCTTGATTTTGGTGGAAGTTGGGAAGATCATATTCCTCTTGTTGAGTTTTTCTATAATAATAGCTTCCATTCTAGTATTGGTATGGCACCCTTCGAGGCACTCTATGGAAGGCCATGCCGATCTCCCTCTTGTTGGCTTGAGGCCGGTGAGAAGCTGGTTTTAGGTCCTGATTTTATTCGTGATTCTACAGAAAAGATTGACCTTATCCGCCATAGGATGAAAGAAGCTCAAAGTAGGCAAAAATCCTATACCGATAACCGAAGAAGGAAATTAGAATTTTCTGTGGGAGATTTGGTGTTCATTCATGTTTCACCTATGAAGGGTGTTGTGCGTTTCAGTCGATCAGGAAAATTAGCATCTCAATATATTGGTCCATTTCCCATCACCGAACGTATTGGTTCTTGTGGCTTATCGCCTTTTATTACCGGCTCAATTTATTCATGACGTATTTCTTGTCTCCCAACTACGGAAATGCCTTCGAGATTCCGATTCTATTCTTGAGCCCGATGTTGTTGAAGAAATTGAAGTTTCACCTAATTTGACTTATGAGCAGCATCCTATTCGTATCATTGCATCGGAGGTAAAACGTCTTCGAAATAAAGATGTCCCCCTTTGAAAGTTCAATGGTCCTCAAATCCTAAGGATTGTTCTTGGGAATTTAGAGAATTCATCGAGCGAACACATCCGGACTTACTTTCTCGTGCTCTTTGAGGTGAACTTCTTATTTCAAATTTCTTTTGTGTTGATATGCTTCTATGGTTGTTACTTTTTATTTTCTTCTTAAATATTGCGAGGCCGCAATTTCTTTAAGGGGGGAGTTTGTAACAACCCGCATATTTTACGATTGTGTATTTAAATATAGCATCGTTAGTCGGATTATAGTCCGAAATGCTACTTTTTGCAAGCAGTCAAATTAGGATTCAAGACAACTTCCATTGAGTTTAAAATGACGTTTGCGATCTTTTTGAGTATAAACATTGATATATTTGGAGTTAGCTAGAATTTCGACCTTTTCACTTAGGGCTTTAGGTTTGGGTTTCAGCCCATTTACCCCAACTTAAGACCCTAGCTCCACCCCCACTCCTCTTCATCCATTTCATTTCTATTTCCTAACACTTCAAGCTTTAGGAACAATGGGGGAAGAGATTGGAAATTAGAATTCCTAAGCTCTAGCTCCTTTGCAAAATTCAAGTTCTAATTCCAAAATCCAAGAAAAGCTTAGGTCAGTATCATCTTCTTCTTCTCCATCTCAATCTCTCTCCAATTTCAGAAATTTTCTATAACCTAACTTAGGAAATATTTGTTTATAATCTTAGATTGGAGTTTCTAGAGATAAAATTGAAGAGTGGTTGATCTTCCTTTTGTTTTCAAGCTTCTCCTTCGTTGTTTTTGAGAAAAGGTGAAATTTTTATCTCACATCCATGTCTATAACTATCATTATTGTTAGGTATGAACTCCTAACATCTATTCATGTTCATTTGCTTTTGATTTAAATTGATTTGGTGAGCATTACAATTTTTGGTGTTTTGAATTCAAAAACTTTAAAAAATTCTAGCTTTGATGTATGAACATGCTTTTGGTGGTGTATCAAAGAGCCCATAGGGCTGGGTTGTCGATTGGCATAAACCCCTAGCGCCCATTGCTCGTCCGATCACAAATTGTTGAGAGTTTGCCCTTCATGCGATAGGCTGGAAATACTGGGAAACAGGGTTCAGTCGACTGGCTCTCTGATTCCAGTCGACTGACCTAGAACCTGAGAGTATTCCAGGCACTGGGCCAGTCGACTAAACTTGGTGTCCAGTCGACTGACCTGCTTGCTTCACCCCAACTTGCCTATTTTGCTTGAGATTCCAATTTTTATCGATTCGAGTTGATCCGATTTGTTGTTATCATTTATTATCGACTTTGATGACATCTTTTTCAGGATTTTTGAGAATATCCATTTTGATGGATTCAGAATCGATTTCTATGGATTTGATTCACGTCTTCATATGTGAATTTTTGGCGATTGATTGTTTCTACAATCATTTCTGTGACTTGTCACTTTTAAATACAAAGGTTTCTATACTAGTAGTAAATGTTCAAACTCTTTCTCAAAGATGATTTCAACTCTATTTTTAATACAAAGCTTGTTTAAAATATCATTTTCCAATCTATTAGTATTCACAAACCTTTACCTCATTCGTTTGAGAAATCTAATTAAATGGCTTAGTAAAACTAGTGGTATGAAACACTTGCGTTACTTCGTCAGTTAATTTTTGGACTTGTTCGATTGAAACTCTTGTGGCAATTTATGAGTAGAGATCATTAGTTTGTTCGTGAATATTTAAGTTAAGCCAGTGGTTATGGGACATGAAGTTAAACTCATTTATTTAATAGCTTACCGTAATTCACACTTTTTATTGATCATTGATGATCATTTTGTGATTAGACTTGCGATATGTGATGTCTCTTTGTCCACGCAGGGGACTATACCTCGTTTTATTGAGTTTCATCTCGTTTCTTTTATAGGCTAATGACCTATGCATTCTTTGGAGTTTCGACTCAATCTGTGGGCTAGCGACCCGTGTTCTTTTATGAAGTTCGGTTCATCGGACGTACCGTTGTACTACGTCGTTGTTCCGCTTATCAGGTTCATCGGGCGTATTGTTATACTACGTCATTGTTTCGAATTATTCGAGTTCAGGTTCCTCGGGCGTACCGTTGTACTACGTTGTTGCACCGGCTCTATGGTTAGCGACCATGGGATAGCGTCCCGTTTGTGATACACGTATTGAAGAGTTTTCATGCTCCCATTTATGATAGGCTCCCCCGTTTTTGCGATTTATGGATTTCTAATTGATGATTTTTAGAATTTGTGTTTCACCAGTTTTTATCATTGGCATTGATATGTTAGCCAACATTTGTGGTTTGGTGAATATGGTAAAGAATATGACATTCTTTTTGATGTTATGAGATTTTTGAGATATTGTATGATTTTTGTTATTGTTAAATGTATACTTTTCATATTATGGCATTATTGTTGTCATACGTTTTCGTCATATCTCACATTCTATCTCATTTTATCTGATACTAATAGCTAGACTGATCCGTTTATTATTTTGTTATTAAATAATACTCGGGTCAGACCGAGATGTCACAGGTGCTTCTGCTTGACTCCTTATCAGGGATCATCATCTGACTTTGCTCTAACTACATTAGATTGGTAGTTTTTGTTGTTATACATTTGAGATAGAGAATCCTTGATGTATACATATTCTTTTGTCTAGCACTTGTATCTATCCTTTTGTGATATTGTGGATCTTGTTTGACCACTGCTCTGATGTACATTTCTATGTGTTATATTCATATCTATTTCTGCCTTTATGATATGGATATCTGTGACTGATTTATGTTATGTTTATTTCTATATTTGTTTCCGTAGACCACATAGCCACTTTGTAGTAGCTTTGAGTTTGTATCGGCATGTCGGATTTCTTCTTAAAATGAAATGAATGTTATACTATCTGACATATCGGTGCTCGCACAAAGCAATTACATGGATGGTCGCTCCTCAACAGCCTTATTCTTCGTGCTAGTTGACGGCATTACTCTGTAGTGTCCTTGGCTAGCATGATTATAGAGGTGGGGCGTCACAATAGCCGTATACTATGATTGAGAATTCCAGAATCAATCAAAAATCCATATCCAGGGTTCACCGTCGAAAATCAAGTGAAAAATCCTAACTCGGATCGACATATACTATCTCGAAATTCTATGCTCGAATCTAGATCAAATTGTCATGCGAATAAAATAATGTACGTACAACTTACGTATTTTTTCAAATTGATTATTAGTTATATCAATTTCTTTAATTCAAATTTACTTCCGTTTCCATTCTCTTATTCAAAATTAACATACTCATTCACCTATTTACTTAGCGTATTTTTCCAATACCAATTTTTACTTAAGAATTTCACCATCAATTTCTTAGGTCAAACATTTTATACAAAGTTCTTAAGTTTATTTCCACTTCTTCACTTTGGTTTCTATCTATTTTTATTCAAATTCAATTTTTAATATCATTTGAACTCAATTATCTTCCAAATTTTAAATATTGAATTTTATCAACCATCTGTCAAACCATATTCAATTCACTAATTATTGTAATTGGTTCCATCCACTAATTCATTCCAAATCTCAATAAATTTTATTTCCAAACTTTGTTATTTAGTCCAACTCAAACTAAAATTTTCAATTTCACTTTATTTAACATGATTCAAATTAAATATCATTCCAATATTAAATTTCAATTTCATTTACTTACAATTTAATTAATTAGTTCATTACCAATTTATGCCAATCTCGCCAAATTCCATTTTAAAAATTTATTTCATTTAGCCTACTTAGGCTAAATTTTCAAATTTCTCTTATTTAAATTAGTTCAAGTTAATTTTCATCCCAACATCAAATTTTATAAGTTTTCAACTTATTTATATTCCATTATCACATGGCCTTCATTTAACACTTCTTAAGTTAATTTCATTCCAACAAATTTCAAACTTATCTATTTTCCATAAAACAATTTAGATCAAACTCTAGAGTTTTAAACAATTACTTAATATTTCAAAATCATTTTTGAAATCAAATACGTATACACAATCTATTTTTATATCAAATTATTCCTTTGCATTTCAAACCAAAACCAGTTTTTCCAATACAAAACTCCAATTGTAAATCATTAAGGTAACAACCCTTCGCTTGAAAACTCGAAAATAAACACCTATAATGTCGCGATCATCATCGGAATTATTTTTCAACGACCGAAGTGAGTTCAGTGCTTTTATTCCCCTTAAAAACCATTTTAAATATTTCCAGTTCAAAAATATTCTCCAAATAATGCCACTATTATTTTTCCAAGACTTTGAAAAACATTTCAAAAACCAATAGGAATTAAATTCCCAAATTTTCAAATTTCCATCTTTTAATTCCTTTATAAATCATTTTTATAAACCATATCATCCTTAAATATTACTCTGAAATTTTATTCCATTTCAATTTATTAATCACATTTACAAACTCATATTTACAAACTCCATTTTGTTATATGACTTATTTTCTTAACTTTTAGTTATAATATCAACTTTTACTCAATCACCACAACAACAAATGATAATAGTTTAATATTATCATTTTCTAACAACCACGCACTCTATATATAATAATTTTTGAAAATTATCCATTTATATAAAAATAATTTGGGTAAAATTATTTCATTTACACCATTTCAAGACAATACCATGTCGAATTGCTCTGTTCAAGTGTTTAGAGATCCCTATCAATAATGTTAATTACTCGTATTGACCAGAATTCATAACTACTCGACAAACCAATCAACACAACATAAAAGAATTTTATATTCACTAACATATATGTGGTCATATCTATTAATGCACTCAAACTCATTCTAGGGTGCTAATGACCCTATCCCTAATGAGTAATCCCTACAAGAGCCGAGGTTCTCACTTAACCTTCAGCTCTGGTACCAAGTGTGACGGCCTAGATTTTCGACCTCCGAAAATCAACATCAATATGTTACTTGTATTCCGTGCCGAACAATCAAATGCCGAAAATACCAGATCGTTAGGGAAAAAGAAGAAAGAGGTAGAAGAAGAAACAAAACAACAACACAGAATCTCACAATCGCAGTGGTATAATATAAAATAGGTAATAACATGTCTTTATACAAAATGAACTATAACTTTTATTTATACATTACATCATCAGAATACAACACACCAATAACACAACACCAGACTGTTATAAGAATTTGTCCTCAGAAAAGTTGAATATACAACATAAAATACACAGCGAAATATAAATTAGATACGTGTGATGCACCTTCGCCATCCAACTCATCTTCTGAGCTCCATTGCATCTTATCCTGTATCTATAATACTCGGTCTGACTTGAGCATTATGATAAAACAACACCTGAGGCAGCCTGGAAAACCAGCGTGAGAAAACACACTCAATTTGATTTATTAAAGTTATCAAAATCCTTCGAAAAACAATGGTATCTCGTAAGATCATGCCACAAATAAACATGACGGGTTTTTACTTTACGATAACCAAAACATTTCATATCAAATCCTCTGATATTATAACAGTGTCCAAGTACAAATACTTATTCAAATAGCTGAAATTGTTACATTGATTAAATTCCAACATACTAGGCTCTACAACGAAAATTATAAAGGTACGTATTAGAGAATGGATTCCATTCGAACGACTAGGCACTGGAGTACCACCTGTCACAATACATGTCTAGAAACAGCATATCGAGGACCTTGTCGGGATACCCTACAACACAAGACCAGACTACCTTTATCCTGGATAGACGGAATATACTATCACCCTAGGTGTTTCCACCCTTTCCGAGCTCTTCCACGTACCATATTAATAATAATACCCGAGGGTATCTAGAAAGGTGATAAACATACACTAATTAGGTGCGACCCACTTAGCCTTGTTGCATCCCCTCTAATTTTCAATCATTCCCAATTGATGAGGCTATAGACTACGAGTACCTTTTAAAGGAATTTTCACTTAGAATGCTCATTGTCCTCCAATGACAATGTACTGGTAGCATTCATTCATACAAGTCTGTTCTGAGTCCGGACGGAACCAAAGGCACTTTTCCTAATATATCCATTTTGGAATCATCCTAAGGATTAGTAACGATTAGCTCTTGCACTTCACTGCTCCATCTTCGACACCACACTCTTATTTTCCCTTCGAAAACGTACTCGTTGGATCAAAGTGGTTTTCGAATAACTTATCCGATCCCGATCTCTTCGAAACAACGCTCGATATTTTTCGGTAAACTCAACCCCGGTTCTTTAGGAAATAAACAGACGAAAATAAGATCGGAAATCACCTCCTAACTATTTATGGATGGATTTCCTTATAAATTCCTAGAAGAACGAAACGAGTTTATATGTACAGTATAGCACCTCGAATGGTAACTGTCCATATAATTACCGTGTTTCTTACAGATATTCCCAAAGTTATATTTTGGGTCCACATTTGATTGTCGATTATTTAACTATCAAATAAACAATCATTTAACAAAATATTTCATTTTCCACTGAAACAGCAAGTCTCATTTTTATTTAATTTTAATAAATTAAATCTCTTATTAAAATTCATGTACTTATCTTACCGAAGTAAGTACGTTTACTAACCATTATTCCAAAATATTTAGAAACTTTTTAAAATAAATATAGAAAGCACCACGCGGTATCAACCATGGATTCGCAGCTCAATGGTTACATCTCTATCCAAAAGAAATCCAAAACTCAACTGGAGGCACTCACTGCCTCCGATTACGCCATGAAAGCATACCATTACTTTCCATAAACTTTCTTAATAATTTTTGAAAATAATACTTATAAAATTTCTATAATGATCTCCAAGTTAATTTTAGGTAGTTACTCTTTAAAATAAAATTTATTATAAAATAATATTAATATAGAATAATGTATCTCTCAAAATAATAATACTGACTAATTCTTAAATATTAATTTACTTAATATCAACCATTTATAAAACTACTTAATTAATACTTAAATATACTTTAAGTATTTTAAACAACTAAATAACTAATTTTACGAAATATTGTTAAACACTTTTAAATTTTCTAGTTAATACTTAAAAATCCCCTTTTTAAAATAAACTTAACTTCTCAGAAAATATATTTTTCAACTTCCATATGGCCTGTCTAATAATAATAAATCCTTCTTGATTTATTTCAAATTAGATTTACGACCCTATTCCGTAAATTCCATTTTCACATTTCTAAAATTAAATCTACAATTTATTTTTAAGCGATTTACCCATCTCCATATAAATCCTCATCGTGAATTTCTAATTTCAATTTATCACCGATAATAACTTTATTTATAAACCTTGTTTATAAATTTCATAGTCTCATTTCCCATTTATAACAGTTTCATAATACTTAATCTATTTTAAATCGATTTCAAAATTAAATTCCTTTTTTAAATTAATTTCTTAAATAACCAAACTATATTCCAAAACCCAAAAAAAATTCTAATTTCACTCCCATTTCATAATTTAAAATCTAGTATAACAATTTCCTATTTTATTTTCAAATTTCATTTTTATTTCCCAACTATTTTATATCTCGATTTCAAAATATTTTTACACTTAAACAAATATCGCTTAAGTTTTAATTTAAAATCCTTTTATTTATATTATTCAAAATCTCTATTTTTTTCCAAATTCCGAAATTACCTAGTACAAATTTTAAAATCAAGCTTTTTTTTTCCAAATTCATTTCCTTTAATAAATCCAAATTCCACTATAAATATTTTACTTTCAGTTTCACTTTTTATTTTCTTTTAAAATTTCAATACTCATATTGATGATATTTTCAAATGCAAAATCTAACCAGTAATACCATAGCATCTAATAAATTCAAATTCCATTATAATCTGTCACAGATTATTCAAACAAATCATATCACTGAATATGAAAATAATTTCAACATTTTTTAGGAATCTAGTTGGATCCCTCCAACATGTTTCCTTGCATCCACGGATGTTAATACAATATAAAAATATCAATCCGACTTCGAAGGGGATATCGCGGTATATTGTGTCATCCACTATTATGCGGGATGTGTAGGGTCTCATCTCCTATATATATGTAGGAATAGCAATCACTCCAATACATATATACTACTATATATAATATCACATTCGACTGATAAAAATATATCAATTCAGCCATCAATCAATAATTAATTTTAACAATTTAAAATTAATTGCGGTAAAGCCAAATTGAGTGAGATTAACTCACATTTGATTTTTCTCTGGTTTTTGCGCTCTAGTTCCTACTTATTTTGAACACATCTGAAATTATCCGAAAATTTTACGAGCTCCAAATCCACCCAAACCATTTCCAATGCATAGATGATGACACTATGATCCCAATGCAAAAAGATTCATCCCAATCCGACCTCACATATGAAAGTTATACATTTTTATGTTCTTCGATTTAATAAAATTAAATTTAAACCCAAATTCACTTTTTAAAAAAACCCACCCAACATCACCAAACCCGGCCGCCGTCAACTTTTCTTACCAAATATTTGTCGCTCGCCAGAACCAAAACCCATCACGTCTCTTTTTGTTTCTTTTTTACTTTTCTCCCTTTTTCTCTCTTCTTCTTTCCATTTTTTTTCCAAATTAGCCCCTACCAAACGTGCGAACCCAGCCCGCCAAAACCTCTTCTACGCCAAATCGAAGAAAAATATCGTCTGAGCCTTAAACGTGCACGCGCATGCATGCCACTGATACAAGCGAATTCCCCATGGAAACAACCATTGACCTCGCCGACAAGACCCCACCTCCCCCGCGACACTCCGCCTCCATTTTGTCGCTTTCGCCACGCCGCAGCAAAACGCGACAACTCGAGACTCCCTTGAAATGTCGCACGTCTTCAGAGGTAACCGGACTTCACCAAAGCCCATGCACCGCCTCTCCTCCACCTCACGAGTCCAGAAACAACCCTCGTTTTATGAATTAACCATCGCAGCACACCGATTTTGCTAACCCTAGTTTCGACCCAATTTCAGACGATTACCAAATCGATGTCGCACCCCTTATAACCTATACTAGATTGAAGGCCTTCCAAAAACAAGATTTTTAAAATAAATTTCATGGTTTTTATATTAGTGGATTAGGAGATATGAATTTTTGAATCCACCATTTTTTTTCTTCAAGTTGTTTCCCTTTTTTCTCTTCGATTTTCCTATGTCTTGCTGGGTTTTTTTAAAAAAAAAGAGGGAAATGATAGAAAAGAAGGTAGCGTGATGAAGAGGGAAAAGCAGTGTCATGTGATTGAATAGAATACGGCCATGATTTGACAAAAAAAAAGTTTTAAAATATTATTTGATTTCAAATGTCGTGTTTTAAACCAGCAAAAAGATTTTGAACTCCTGTCGAGGTATGCCGCTAGGCGTTTATAATGTTATACCCTTATTTCTAACGTAATGGAAATAGTTTCGAGTCCTAATTCGATTGCATCGAGAAGATAGCTTTTCGGACCCAATTATTATATTTAATTTTCAATATAAATTTCAGCGCATTTATATCCTGTACGATCAAATGATAACTCCAAACATTATGACATTTGGAATCTAATAATAATAGACTATTACGGATCCAATGGAACCTGTTTCATCGAATTCCGAGATTCTGCCCTGGATGGCTATTTTAAATGTAAGTTTGAATGATATAATTTTAAAGCCGAACAAATCACTTCTAAATTCAATTCAAATTTTTTTATCACCTTCAATATTATTAATATAAATTTTATAAGCCTTTAAATTATTTTTAACAAGCTTAAAACTCCAGATTTAATATTTACCCAATTTCCAATTATTAAATTCAATAATTAAATTATCGAATAAATAGTTATATTTGAAATTCAAGTTAAAAATTAACTCTTAAATATTTAAAATCAATTAACTATTTAAATTTCAAATAACCAAAGTTCTGGGTCGTTACCGTTGTACAAGAAGGTATATTCGAAAAAATTCAAGTAATACCCCTAAGTTTTACATTTATTCACGAAATTATTTAAAATTCAAACTAAGTGTTCAAGGATGAATAGGCAAGTCAAAATATGCCATAGATCTTGATTTATTGTCATTAGATACAAGAGGCAATGTGTACAAGTCAAATTTCTTGTCAATAATAAGGCATGTTACAAAACAAGTCAAATATGCAAATTTCTATATGTTCAAGTGCTTTTATGCATATTTCCTAATCTTCTTCATCATTGACCATTCTCCATTAAAGGGGCTCTCAAGCTCTTTAGAGAGCTTAGAAAAATTCTAGTCTAAAAAGTGATTTATGCTAAGAAAAGGAAAAAAGTTACGGGCCGCTTTCCATGAAAGGGTGCATCTCTATTTATAATGGTTGGAAGGAGGTGATGCTTACTTCCATTGGTTGATATCAATTGGCATGGATTGATGACTTGGAATAAGAGACGGTCTTGATGGTGTCACTTCTCATGATCTCTTTAAGGTTGAATACTTTATATGGATCACTATCTTGGTGGTGCTCGCAACGTGGAGTATATGGTGAAATACGAATGTCTTTGACGCTTTAACTAAAAAAATTACACTAAGTCCTCTAGGTTTTATTCTCCTTATATTAATGATTCTAATCCTTTCAACTTGCTTGGCATTCGACTTCCCATGAAAATTGATATTTTTCGACATCCTTCCGAATGCTAGTCATATGTGACAACTTTCCATGCATTTCTATCATGTAACAACCTATTGTTAAATGCGGCAATTTGATTTATTGACAATCCATGACATCTGCCCTTGCTTTGATGTATATAACATCCTTGCCGTATGTGTGATTAGCTATGAACATTGATGGCCTTCGTTATCCTTGTTGCACTAATGACTTACGATATCTTATCAAACCTAGGAGACTTATGACATCTTTATTTTAGATTGATGATACACGACACTTTATTGAATACTAGTGGTTTACAATATCTGTATAACGTTGTTGGCATTAGGCACTTTTCCGTCGAGTAGTCGTCTAAGATCATTTCATATGGTTGACACATGACAATTTCTTTCATACCAATGAAATGCGGCATCTTGTCCATGCTGTTGAATCTTGTCATTCTTCTTTTCATTATTAATATTTGATATCTTCTTCCATTGTAGATTTACGATATTTCATTGCGTTGTTGAAGCTTGGCATCTCTCCTCTTCTCTAGATTGCTGACATCTCCAATTAGAGAGGCTCGACATAGTTGATTTTCGGGATCATTTATCATGTTGATATTATGTGGCAAACAAAACCATATATTGATGATTTCTGACACCTCTGTCATATTCGACATCTTCTTAGTACCTGTTATTTCTTCTAGAAAAATATTTAGATAAAAGTTATATAACGAAATCAAAGAGTATGATGATTATCCAGACTAGATTTGATGACCATGTAGATTCCAAATATACATTGAGCACTTTTGTCTTGAAATTAAGACTTTTCACTGGCTTTGCTATTTTGGTTTGAAAGAGAACTTGTTAAATCAACCTTTGTAAATTAATATTCCTAAAGTGGGTATTAAGCCTTGATTTAGCGGTCACGGTAGAAAATAGCGGGGCTAAGAGTGGATCTTCTGTTTGTAGTGCTAAACTAAAATAGCATAACAGTGGAAAAGCGCTATGCACTATAGCAGGGATTTTGGAGGGATATATAGACCTCAATAGGATATATAATATCACAAGTTCAATCTAACTCGCTTCCATTATTGTGGTACAAAAATGGCGACTGCCTATAAGCTTCTTCTCCCTTCCACTATTGTTACCAACGTGAAACACCCTTCCGTATGCCTTGTCTTCCTCATAAATCTAACCGGTTAAACTTCATTTCCTCAATGCCTAAGAAGAAGAAATCCCTGCCTCGATACTCTAATTCAATAGATCCAGATCCACTATTCTGGATCTCTTCTCTGACACACCTCAAATGTCGATTCACCTCAATAGATCTTTTCCCTTTCGATGGCGTTACCGATCCGCAGTCAGATACTGCTTTTAAGCTGCCATCCAACTTTATTACTAGTACGCTCCTTCTCCTCCACTGCTTCAGCATGTCTCCACTTTGGCAACTTCGAACATCACACTTTGGCTTGATGCTTCAACGAATGCTCATGCTAATATAGTCTTTGGCATATTTTCTCCCACCCTGGCGGTGTATGTTGTTAATAACCCAATACGTCTACAGCTATTGTTGGAAACTACTCTAATGAGAATCTTGCCATCATATGCCTAATCATACGAGTGCTAGATTTATGCGTGGTATTTGTTTGGAATCAATTTTGAGTGTTGATCGAAAGAAATTTGTCCTAACAATTCTTGTTTGGAGCATACTCCTAAATGCTCTCATCTTGTTTGTGATAATACACAAGCCACTTTTCATGCATTGTCTTTGTTACCTAGTCCAATCAACTCTATCAGATCGTTGCACCAGGTTGAATCCCCTAATCAGAATTCTATTCCCTCTATAACTTTCGATCAATTGAATCCTAATGCTCAACCAAATGCTCCCATGGCCATCAAAAAATGGATATCACACTTTAAATCCTTACGTCAAAATGTTGGTGTGTATACTGCCATAACATTTGAAACACTGGAGATTGATACAGTCAGGATTCCTCTTATTGAAGTGGTATAGGCAGGCATAGATTTTTGGACAGATTATTTAGTTAGTTTTTTCTATAATGCGAATCCTCCTTACTACTTGATTAGAGATCATTGCCACCAAGCATGGAAAGGGTAGATTTCATGCACAGTTCAACAACCTAATGTTTTTCTACAGTTCTCTAATTCGAGTGAATGCCATCGCATTCTTGAAACAGAGCCGATCTTCATTGAATGAAAGCCATTCATCATACCTATATGGAACCCATCAATTTGCAAGGCAGAGAAAAAGTCCTATCTATCCATGTGTGGGCTCTTTTCTTTTGTATTCCTCTATCTTGCAACCCATGATTGTCCTGGATTAGCTAACTAGCCTTATTGGAAAGGTTAAGTGCTTTGACATTAATATTGTAGCAAGAAAGAGATTAGTGTATACAGAGGCACTGATTGAAATTGTTCTGGATAATCCTCTACCTTTTGGAACAAAGGGTATAACAGGCAGAGTTACAAGTGGCAATTATAGATGTTAACTATAGTTGGGCTCCTGATATAAGCTCCACCTGCCACTCTTTTGGACACACCATCAACACCTGCAAATGGGACACTTGAAACCCCTATCTAATCTTTGACATAACTCCACTTCATTTGTTGTCGATCAAAAGGTGGGTCCCCATGGCTTTACCTTCATCTCCCGAAGTTGACCCTATTGAAGCTGCTCCTCCAAGTCCTTCGTTAGTTGCCACTTTTCTAACCGAGGTCGGACCATCATTTAACCATATTTCTTAGCAATCAAGGAACTCATTTGGCATTATGATAGAACTTTTATGATATTTGACCCGAATTTTGGTAGATCTACAAGTACACTAGAGATCCTGGGAGGAACGGATGTCTTTATTACATTACTACTAGAGATAGGCATACTTTTGCTAACAAGTGCGACCTAAAGGAACTGAACCAAAGAATTTAAGTTGATGACACATGGGACAGGTTACTCGTTTTCCATAGTGACACGATGGTTCTCTACCTAAGCATCTTCTCTGGATACCTACGTGTTCTTGGCTCGGTTTATTCATCCAATGGTAGTGGATCCTCCTCTTTTAGGGTGGATTAGTTTTGTTTTCTTTTGTGGTACAGACATTAATATTCACGCTACAGTTCTGATTTTTTCCTATGTTGTATGTAGCTGTTGACGCGTCGTTGCCTCACCTCTATTAACCTTTTACAATTGGTACGACCACTATAACCCAATTTGCATGTGTAGAATAATATTCTTTATTTTTCCCATCAAAAAACCTATTACAATATTTTTTAATAAGTGTTCATTTTGGAAAAAATGAGTTATCCTTATTAGAATAGGAGAGCACTCGTGTATTTTATTCTACACTGGAGAATTAAACGTCAACATGCCTGACAGGTAGCGATACCCGCCCTGTACGATATAAACTAAGATAAAAAAGACACAATCCTAGAAAACTAAGGTCCGTTATAAAATAAAATAATAAAAATACAACAATCCACTGAACATGATGGGTGATTATATCCTCGAAATCAGCTGAATCCATATTATCCACGAGCATATCAAAAATGCAAAAGAAAACTATACAAAAAGTGTAAGGCCAATACATGTGTGTGTGTGTATACACACAAATAAATGTAAGAATATAATAATCTAGATTGAACCAAGTTTGAAAAAAGTGTATAATAATCAAATAATAATAAAACAAGCAATAATATAATTAAGCCGAGTAAGAAACATTAAGATTTGCAATGTGGATCTAATAATATAAAATCATGTAAGATACCAGGATTCTAACTCAAAGCTAATATTATAGTTATAGTAAAATATCATATGTGCCATTATAAAAAAATTCTATTGAGACTATATCTAAACCATTACTGTTTCTTTTATTATTTAGAATGATTTTTTACTTAAAAAATCCATACAAGGCTTTTTGAGGAACTCTTTAAAACTTATATTTTTATTTAGTTCATTACCAGGATTTAAATCCAATTAAAACTAAATAAAGTAACTGCATATATCTCCGAAGAAACATAAATATTACTAAACATTCATTGGTTTCTTTCAAACCGAATATATCAACATGTTATAATGTAAATAGTGTCAAGTAAAAACCTATTGTATCCTTTGTAATTGTAATGACCCGGTAATTTTAACGATTTTTATAACTTAATTAAATAAATTTTTGCTTGAAGATAAATGATTAAATCTAGTTTTGAAAGTTTGATATTAGGTATGGGTCTATTAAAACATAGCAAATGGCAGATTTCCGTTGGTAAATATGGAAGTTAATCCGTTGGGAAATTTTCAATTTAAAATCAATTAATTCGATGAAAATAAAATGTTTTCAAAATCTGAAAATTTTTATATAAGAAAAATGTAAATCATTTTCTGAGTGAGGCGTCATAATTCCTATCGTCAAATTTGGTCTTCTCTAGCCCCATTTATCTTATTTTCGACGAATTAGCAGCATTTTTGGCAGAGAAAATCGGGCTTTTATAGAATGATCATATCACTCATATTTGTGCACCATTTTGTTCATCTTATCGTACTGATCTCTGCAGTATATTCACTTTTGTAATTCGACATCCGGTACATGGAAAAATTGGCAAAACGATTAGCCATATCGATTCCGTATTTGAACCTTTTGGCTTTCTTCGTCGTTTCATTTATCCATCCATTGAAGCCAAATAGCCTGTAGCCTTTTATATTCCAGAATTTAATATGTGGCCTTTGCAATTCACTAGTTCAATTTAGTATATGCTGGTTTGTTGTTTGAATTTGTCTCTTCCAGTTCATTTTGGTTCGTTTTGAACAAAATATATATAATAAATATGAGAAGCTTATATATTTATTTTTCCTAGAACATATAAATCAACTTATATATAACCTCTGCTCTCCCTTTGTTCATTCTGTTCATTGCTTTTGAGAAAATAAAAATATTATAAAAGTATATGTATATTTGAGAACTTCTCATCTCCTTTTCAAAAACCTGCTCCTCTAGATTTCTTCAACCCATCCATTCTTTTTTTCTAGCAACCTTCAACCATTTTCGCCTCTCCTTCCCTGCCACATCACCCGAATCCAATCACTACCGCCACCTCAGCCAAAACCCATGCATTCGCTCGTGCCTTCCTCCTATCCTCCTTCCTCTCTCTCTCTCTCTCTCTCTCTCACCGCCACCTATCTCGCCCACCGCCCTTCCTTCCATCAACGATAACCTCTGCCACTCCTTTTTCCCCACCAACCCTACCGTCCTGACCTTAACACCAAGCTTTTTCCAACTACTCAACACTTTAATTCCGAAACCTTCGCCATGATAACCACCGCTCCACTCCGGCATTGCTCAGACCCGCTTCCTTCACAACCTGATCCACTCACATGCTCCGCACCTTCCACGTGTCATCCTCAAACTAACCTAAACTCCACTGACCTCCCACACTTCACCAAAGCCTCTGCCGCCTGCCAAAACCCAGAAGCACCCTCGACCCACTGTCTCGCTTCCCATCCGTACCAAACCACAACAGAATGCCACGCGGCACAGCCACCACACTCACACGCCATGCTATATCCAACCGCCATTCACTACATAGCTCCGCCACCCCATTACCTAAGGCTGCCACATCAGCCAAGCCCTCGCCTTCACTCCCCTGGCAAAATAACCCAAACATCGAGATCCACTACAGATTCGCCATTCAAAGACTTCCACCCATCGCCATAAACGCAACCTGCTTGCTCACTATTTTTTCTCGCTAGTCTATTCTTATGCTTTCTTGAATTTGGTGGGAGTAGGTATTCTTCTTCTTTTATTTTAAATTTATAACTATTTCAATTTATATAAACTATTTTCAATATTTAAACTGTTTAAGTTAGATCTAATGGATTTAAAAGCGAATATTTTGATTTAATAGTTTAAACTATTTTGTGGCTATGATTTTTGGAGCGAATATGATTTCGAAAGGGATATGATTTTTAATGATATGATATCTTGATATGAAGTATGAACTGTTAGAAATGATTATAAAAATGATTTTATAAAATGACCATGGTGTGAAATAAGCATTTGGTTGTTAAAGAGACCGGGATTGGATGATGTCATACTCTCTACCAATACCAAAAACCACTTTAACAACTGTGTACGTGGTAGAGATTCCAGAAAAAAAGTTGGATGGTTTGGCAATGATTCTATATGAGGTATTAATGCAACCCTAACACCCATGAGTCAACTTAGATGTGACTAAAACAGGAGCTATACCAGGCCAAGTGAGGTTGCACCTCCGATCGAACACATTTCTTCGATATCATTCTATTACTTTGTGATTTGATTGCGTGCACCTTTGATTTGGGAGTGTGTATCGAGCTAGGCGGTAGTAGCTGCTATGCGCCACCAGTCCGGATCCACAATCGGTATATCTACCATGGCATTGCCTCGCGTGCCATGCTCACATGCCCTATCGTGCCTTCTACGAGTTTGTTTTGTACTATACCTATGGGGTGTCCTCTGGGTAAACCTTCGGTTTGGTGCAGCTTACGACACTGTATAGACTATGGGAATACATAAAATGTGTTAAGGGGGATATGGGTAACGCCTTAATGATATTTTATTACTTTACTAATAGACATATTATGATAGCGTATATTGGTACATTGTAGATAGTTCCACAGATCCTTAGAGGATGGAAATCCCTAACAATCTTTAAGTTACTTGTATTTCAGTTGACATTTCACTTGATTTGAATTTACTGGTATAAAAATGTTATCTTGACTCGATTTTTTTGTATTTTTCTTTATGCTCGGATCAGACTGAGTATCACAGCGTTTGCAGCTCACCTTCAGAGATTGGAGCTTCGCTTGAAGATCGGTCTTTATATATTCAGCTTTCCAGTTACTTTAGTTTATTTTAGTTGTTTTGTTCAGACTTGTCAATTATATTTGCATTAGTAACTTCTGTATATTCGAGATATCTGTGTATTTTACTTTAAACTCTGATGTCTATATAGTAGCTTCATGAACTACTATCTATCTATTTCCGCTACTTATTGTTATATTATTATGTGTTTGTGATTCTATGTTTTATTTATTTACTGTGTATGCTGAGTTTTGCCAAATATAAATTAACAATTTGTTGTTTTAAGCAATTCAAGTCTGACATGAGTGGATGATTGTCGATTTGAACGGTTCGAAATATCAGGTCGTTACAATTAGTATTAAAGCTTTGGTTAGGGAAACTTAGAATATGGAGTAAATTTAATTACAGAATCATCTTCATTCGAGTTTGAAATATATTTATTAGGTTCCTCTTCCATTTGGATTCCCTCCGAATTTTGGAACTTTCCCTTTCGTTTCGAAATTCGTTCGTGTCTTTCCTGCTCGTGTTCTTTCGATACTGGAGCATCCCATAGGTTTAATTCTGAGCATCTTACCATCTCAATTAGCAACTTCATCCTTTTGTGTGACTAATCCCATCAGTGGTCCCGCTAACCTAGGTATGATTTGTAAAGGGTGAAATTCCTTTACCACAACCGTTGATTCACCGGCGATTTCAACGTTCTCGGTTCTAATGCTATTATTTCTTAAAGTAAAGAGCCGAATCGTTTCTCTAGTAGACGACCAGGAAAATTATCTTATGATCTTTTCGCTTGATTCTCATCTTAGTGATCTTGACTCCACTCGATAGTTAGGGATTATTCTGATGTTTTGGTGAAATTACTTCTCACCCTCTCAAGCAGAAAATTGAATTCTGCATCGAATTTACTCCTAGAGGTCGACCTATTGTCTTTCCTCCCGAATGAATGGTTCCTATAAATGGTTAGTCAAGCCCTTTGGATTAACCACTGTGCCTGCCTTCTTCGTTGATCTCATGAATTGTGTTTTTCGTGATATTCTCAACCAATTTTACTGTTTTTCGTTGGAGATATTCTCATTTTTCTGAGTCTCGGGTGACCTGGTAAAGATCGCCACGATTAATATAAGTCTATCCATATTTCCTCTTTGTAATTTAATTATCTCATCTTCCTTATGAGCCTATTCCCTTAGTTAATATTCTCTTTTATTATGGTCCCTTTAAATTTGAACCTCTATCCTTGTTTTGAAATCAAATTTTGAATCATTCCATGAAGGAGTCTTTTTGTAATTAATATAAAAATTATTTTATATTGTTTTGTTTGAAATATTAAATTTGATTTTGGGTTTCGATCAATTCGTTTGGCCAACGCTATCGATAGGAATTCCAAAACACTTAGACAGAGCAAACTGACACGATATTGTTTCCGAAATTGGTAAATGAAATAATTTTATGTATGATTATATTTTACATATATAAGTATAATTTTATGAATTAAATAGTTAAATGAATTAGTTGTTAGAAATGATAATACTAGATTTTCATTTATTGTTTATCAACCATTAACCATTGTTCTATGATATAAGAAGTTGAAATTTAGAAAAAAGGTTTATAAATATTATTTGCAAATGAAATGAATTTAAATTTAAAATTTAAGATTTAAATTTCAGTAATTTAAAATTTTTGGAAAAAATATATTATTTATTTGAAAGTATTTTCGAATGGAAATTATTTCTAAAGAATTTTTAAAGAAGTAAGTCTGTACTCTGCTCATATGTCATTGGAAAATAATTTCGGTGATGATTGCAACATCATCGATATTCATTTTCGAGTCTCGGAGTGGAGAGGCCACATAGTAGTTTTGCTACACTTTTTTTTTGGAAAATGGATTTGATTTAATTTTCTTGAGTATGATTTGTTAATTAAAATATATATGTATATATTTATTTCAAAATTGTTTGAAGTGAAACCGGAAATTTAACTCTTTAGTTTTATATTAAGTAATGGTATCCAATTATTGAAATGAAGCAAAATTTTGAATAATCGAAATGCTTAAAATGAGCATTGGAATTTAAAACAACTTGAAATAGTTGAACTAGGATATACTAATTTGTATAATACTCAATTGCATTCTAAAACATATATAGCTTACCTAAAATATTCAAAAGTTAAAATGTAATTGAATAAGAAATTGAAGGTTTTACAGGAGAGAAAATCAAGTAATAAAAAGTTTAAATTAAATTTTTTCAAATAGAGATGTTGTAAATAAAAGAGAAATTTGTGTAGTCCTCAATTACACTCAACATTAATAAAACATAAAGGGTTTGAATGTCATTGAATTATATATAAAATAAATGTAAGAAATATGATGTTCAAAATGAAATTTGTTAAAGGAATTTACAAATAAATTTTATGCGATTATAATAAATGTTTGTGTACTTATATATGCTGAATGATGTGTTAATTGAAATAAATTGAAAAAGATATAAAGAAAATGCTATTTAAATAAATAAATGTGAACTTAAGAATAGTTGAAATTGATTATAAATATAATTAACTTAAATAAAATCAAGTGGATTAAATAAATGAGTTAAATAAAATAAATTTTGTTTTGAAAGAAAATTTGTGTAATAACTGTTAATAAATTGAAAGCAAAGCAAATAAATGAAAACATATTGAATTGAAATCAACCAAATGTGAGCACAATGAATATTTATTGATTAAATAAAATGGATTGAAATCAATTAGCTGAATATAAATCAATTTTAGAACTAATAAAATGTATATGGTTTCGAATTAATTGTTGTATTTCAATCTATCTTTTTCCTGGTTGTTACTATTCTCCAATCTTATTCCTTTTCGAGAACGAAAAGTTTTGAGTGGGAGGAGTGTAACGACTTAGTAATTTTAACGATTTTTATAACGTAATTAAATGAATTTTTGCTTGAAAATAAACAATTAAATCTAGTTTTGAAAGTTTGATATTTGGTACGAGCCTATTTATACATAACAAATTTCATATTTTCATTAGTAAATATGGAAGTTAACCCAATTATGAAATTTTCAATTTAAAATCAATTAATTTGATGAAAATAAAATGTTTTTAAAATATGAAAATTTTATATAAAAAAATGTAAATCATTTTCTTAGTGAGGTGTCATAATTTGTTTCGTCAAATTTGGTCTTCTCTAGCTCAGCTTATCTTATTTTCAATGAATTAGCAACATTTTTGACAACGAATATCGGGTTTTGATAAAATGATCATATCACTCGTACCTGTGCACCATTCTGTTCGTCTCGTCGTGCTGATCTCCGTAATATATTCACTTCTACAATTCGAGATTTGGTACGCGACAAAATAGGCAGAACAATTAGCCATATCGTTCTGTCTTTGAACCTTTTGGCTTCCTTTGTCCTTTCATTTATCCATCCGTTGAAGCCAAATAGCATATAGCCTTTTTATATTCCAAAATTTAATTTGTGGCCTTTACTATTCATTGGATTAAATTATTATACGCTAGTTCGTTGTTTGCATTTGTCTCTTCCAATTCATTTTGGTTCGTTATGAGCAAAATATATATATATATATATATAATAAATATGAGAAGCTTGTTTATTTATTTTTCCTAGAACATATAAATCAACTTTTCTATATATACCCTATGGTCTCCCTTTTTTCATTCTGTTCATTGCTTTTGAGAAAATAAATATGTTATAAAAGTATATGTGTATTTGAGAACTACTCATCTCCTTTTCGAAAACCTGCTTCTCTTGATTTCTTTAACCCTTCCATTCTTTTTTCCCAGTGACCTTCAACCGTTTTCGCCTCTCCTTCCCTACCACATCACCTGAAGCCAATCACTGCCGCCACCTCAGCCAACACACATGCTTCCGCTCATGCCTTCCCCTATCCACCTTCCTATCTCTTTCTTCCCACTGCCTATTTCGCCCACCGCCCTTCCTCCCATCAACGACAAACTCCGCCACTTCTTTTTCCCCACCAAACCTACAAAACTGACCTTAACACCATGCGTTTTCCATCTCCTCAATGCTTTCATTCCCGAACCCTCGCTACGATAGCCACCATGCCCTCTTCGGCATTGCCCAGACCTGCTTCCTTCGCAACCTGATCCACTCACCTGCTTCGCACCTTTTGCGTGTAAGCCTCAAAGTAACCCTAACTTCACTGACCTCCCACACTTCACCAAAGCCTCTGCCGCATGCCAAAACCTAGAAGCACCCTCGACCCAATGTCTTTCATTCCCATCCATACCAAACCACAACCGAACGCCGCGCAGCACAGCCACCAGACTCACACGCCATGCTATATCCAACCATCGTTCACTGCATAGCTCCGCCACCCCATTACGGAAGGCTGCCACATCAGCCAAGCCCTCGCCTTCACTTCCTCTGGCCAAATAACCCAAGCACCGAGATCCACTATAGATTCACCATTCGAAGCCTTCCACCCATGGCCACAAACACAACCTGCTTACTTACTATTTTTTCTCGCTAGTCTACTTTTATAATTTCTTGAATTTGGTGGAAGTAGGTATTCTTATTCTTTTATTTTGTAGAGAAAAGGGGATATATACATTATATTATAAAAAGAATGGTATATATATGCATGTATTTTAGATTTACAATATATTTAAAGTATATTTTGAATCTACGTTTGTATTTCGGAATGTGTTTATATAATTTGTATATGATTTAGGTTGCTCATATATATATATTTTGTTGGTAGCCTGTATTTATTATAATCTATATAAGTTTGTATATATTGTTTTAAAATATAAGATGTAGGCACTGTAAGCCTAAGGAATATTATATATGAGTCAGGATGTTTCAGATTTGAAGTATAATTTTTAAGTTTAAATAATATATATATAACCCATAAGCTATCATGACCCGAACGAGAACGGGGAAGGCCGTCTATAAAATCCATGGAAATTTGATCCCACTTCCAAATTGGAATTTCTAAAGGTTGCAATAACCCACCGGGCCTTTAATGTTCGGCTTTAACAAGTTGGCATGTCATGCAACACTTAACAAAGTTAGCAATATCTGATTTCATTCCCTCCCAATAATAAAGTCGTTTCATATCAGCGTACATTTTACTACTACCGGGATGAATGGTGAATTTAGAACGATGGGAATCTTCTAAAATATCTTTACGAAGATCACTAATATTTGGCACGATAAGTCTACCAAATTTCCGAATGCCGCCATGAGAATCGATATCAAAGTCTTTCAAACCTTCAATATCAATTTTATCCTTAATATTTTGGCCAAGAAGAGCCAATTCGGGATCTAGCCTTTGAGCTTCAAGAATGCGGTCTAAAAGAGAAGGATGAGCCTCAAGGCTACATAAAACAAGAGATGAACATAAATCGGAAACACGGTCTCGAATTTCACAAGTGGATAAAAACTTGAGATCATTCCATTCGGATATCATCATGGAAACAACTTCTTATTGCTTTCGACTAAGTGCATCCGCAACACGATTTCCCTTTCCGGGAGTATAAAGGATATCAAGATCATATGGTGCAAGAAATTCGACCCAACGTTGTTGACGCAAATTAAGTTCCTTTTGAGAGAATAAATACTTCAAGGACTTATGATCGGTATAAAGAACAAATTTCTCTCCTAAAAGATAATGACGCCAAATACGAAGGGCGAAAATAATAGCCGCGAGCTCTAAATCATGAGTGTCATATCTAGTCTCAGCAGGCTTCAATTGCCTAGAAGCATAAGCAATAACACGTTCTCTTTGCATAAGAATGACACCCAAACCAACGCGACTAGCATTAGTATAAACAACGAAATCTTGATTCCCCTCGGGAATAACAAGAATAGGAGCATCAGAAAAAAGTTCCTTTAGTTTCTGAAAAGAAGTTTCACATTTGTCCGACCAAATATATTTAACACCTTTCTTCGTTAAGCTAGTGAGAGGCACGGCAATCTTAGAAAAGTCTTTGATAAAACGTCGGTAATAATCCGCCAATCCAAGAAAAGTACGAATCTCCGTCACACTCTCCGGTCTCTTTCAATCTTGAATCGCTTCAATCTTTGAAGGACCCACGAAAATTCTGGATTCGGAAATAATATGACCGAGAAACTTCACACGAGATTGCCAAAAGTGGCATTTAGAAAACTTTGCTTTTAATTGATTACTCCTAAGAGTTTCCAATACAATCCGAAGATGCTTTTCATGCTCCTCCTCGGTTTTTGAATACACAAGAATATCATCAATAAAGATGAGAACAAATCGATCGAGAAAATCTTTGAAAACTCGATTCATAAGGTCAACGAAATAAGGTGGAGCATTCGTTAAACCAAATGGCATAACAAGCCATTCATAAGATCCATATCGAGTACGGAACGATGTCAAAGGAATGCTATCCTCAGCAATACGAAGCTGATGAAAACCGGTTGCCAAGTCCAATTGTGAAAAGACTCTAGCACCATTAAGTTGATCGAATAGGTCATCAATCCGAGGTAAAGGATATTTATTTTTGATAGTAAGATCATTAAGCTTGCGGTAGTCAACGCAAAGCCTAAGCGTACCATCGGATTTCTTCACAAAAATAGCTGAAGCTCCCCAAGGCGAGGAACTAGAGCGAATTTATTTCGTCTCCAATTCAGATAATTGTTTACGCATCTCCTCATTTTCTTTATTGGACATACGATAAGGAGGATGAGTAATAGATTGAGCTCCAGGGATGAGATTAATTTTGAACTCAATTGCTCGCTTAGTTGGTAATCCTAAAACGGGCTCAAATATGTCGAAAAATTTACGAACAATGTGAATAAGAGAAATTATATCTTCCTCATCATCATTATCGTCATCACGAGGATTTAAAGAATATAAAGATGCAACCAAGCTGGAATTCGAATCTTTAAGGTCAATAGAAATCTGCTTAACAGATTGAGGATGTCGAAGATGGATAGTCCGCTCAGGACATAGGATTTGGGCTTTATAGCGGTTAAGCCAATCCATTCCCAAAATCATTCCAAAGCCAAGGTAACGCATAACATGCAAATCGGCACGGAAAGAGTAATCACACAAAATAATCTCGACATCTTTACACAATAAACTGATTGTTGCGGATCCACCAACCGGAATCACAATTCTCAAAGAAGTCATTAAAGCAACAACACTTAAAGAAAAAGTATCAACAAGCTCTTTTGATATAAAAGAGTGGGATGCGCCCGTATCAAAAAGAACTCGAATAGGTTGATCACGAAATTTAATAATACCATCCAGGATAGAATGAGATGTACCTTGGCCACGAGAAGTGTTGCCAGGGGCTTGAGCCACATTCAACTTTCCTTCCTTCTTTCCTTCACGCTTGAGGCATTTATGTATGTAATGATCTGGGCTCTTACAATAGCGACAAGATTTGGGCTTAGAGCACTTACTCGCATAATGATCCCCAGATCCACAGTTGAAGCATCTCGCACCACTAGGAGAAGGAGACTTTGCCGCAGGGGTTGCTTGCTTACCCTTTTTGTTGGGATAAGGGCCTTTGAATTTATTGGGCCTCTTTTTGTTGTTGAAGTTGGGTTTGGAAGCTACTACTTCAACATCACTTTCTTTATCAGCCTCTTCCAGACGAAGAGCGATATCTATAAGTTGGTCGAAAGGAACTTCTAACTTTAGAAGTAATGGCTTCTTGAGGCTTTTGTTTAAGCCATACACGAACCTCTGGTTCTTCTTTAATGGGGTGTTGATGTATTCAACCCCATATTTGGAAAGCGACTCGAATGATGCGACATAATCTGTCACCGAGGATTGACCTTGAACAAGGTCTATAAAACGTTGAGCCAAAGTTACTTTCTCAGCTTCTGGTACAAACTTTAACTCGAAGCGTCCCCGGAATTGCTCCCAGGTGAGATCCGCTTCATTAATTTCTGAAATAAGGAGTTCGTACCAGTCCAATGCTCTCTCTTGGAGCATACTGGAGGCCACCTGAATACGGTGGAGATCGATAAGGTTCATGCGAGAAAAGATTCGATCGCATGATCTTAACCAAGCTTGGCCTCGATAATAGTTTCGGAACCTTTGAATGGCCTCCCATCCAAATTGTTATAATCGCTGCACAAACGTGCAAATCCCGACTTAGGGTGAGTCGGTTCCGGATTAGATCCAGCTGCTTGAGCATTCGTTACTAAATCAAGAAGCTGTTGAGCAGTCATAAAAACTCCATCTTGGGGTGGAGTGCTAGATGGTCCGGCTCTGGGACGGCCTGGTCTAGACATTTCTCTTCCTTTAGAAAAAAAAAGAGAAAGAAGAAGGTTATTCACCAATGAATATCAAGCAATCTTGATAGATAAAACAAGGAATCATAAAGGAAATATGATGAATCGGTACGAAGACTCGAATTAATCCTAAGACATGACTCCTAAGATGGACTTAGGACGATGATCCTTGTTAAGTTATTCTACATTGTTCCGAAGTTTGGCTCTGATACCAAGCTGAGACGCCCCACCTCTATACCCACGCTTGCCAAGAACACTATGGTGTAGTGCTGTCAACTAGCACGGAGAAAAAGGCTGTTGAGGAGCGACCATCCATGTAATTGCTTATCACACGGTGGCTATAAATAATCTTCAGAAACAAACATAGAAATAAGCATAACACAAATCAGTCACAGACATCCATATCACAAAGGCGGAAGAAGATATGAATATATAACTAACATATGAAAGTGTACATCAGAGTAGTGGTCAAAAAGATCCACAATAATACAAAAGAATAGCAACACGTGCTATATAAAAGAATACAACTATGAGTCTATATCTCAAGTGTATACAACAAAAATTGCTAATCTAAATAGTTAGCCAAAAGTCAGAGTAGCAAATCCCGGGAAGAAGTCAAGCAGAAGCATCTGTAACATCTCGGTCTGACCCGAGTATTATTTAAAAAAATAATAAACGGATCAGTCTAGCTATAAATATCAGATGACATGATATAAAATAAAAGATATGGCATAAACATAAAATATCCATACTGACATACTACTATAAGTATGCAAATGATGATCAACAGAAGATCAATCGATAAGAGATGAATCAATATCACAAGAATCTTCTCAAAGATCCAAAGAGGGCATCATACCCTAAACTTGTACTCATAACAAGTCAATGACATAAATTCCAGAAATCAACACAAGAAATCCAGAAATCACCGAAAAAGGGAAAGAGGCCTATCACATGACGGTCCGAAGACCATGGGGAGCTACCCCATATGGGTGAGTCGGAATCACCCAGATGAGGTCTAGGCTAACCAAAAAGCAAAAAGGTATGCGTGAGTGGAATCACACAAATGGTGTCTAGCCTAACCTCGCAACAAAAAGGTATGTGTGAGTGGAATCACACAAATGGTGTCTAGACTAACCTTGCGGACAAAGAGATGTGTGTGAGTCGGAATCACACCAACGAGGTCTAGTCTAACCTTGCAACCAAAGAGACATCGCACAATTTCTAGTCTAAATCATAAAATGATCGTCATGATCAACGAGAAGTGTCAATTACACTAAGCTAGTAAATATAAAAGTTTAGCTTCGTGTCCCATAACCACTTGCTTAACTTAAATATTTACGAACAAATTGTAGATCTCCACTAGAAAATTGTCACAAGAGATTCAATCAAACAAGTCCAAGAATTAACCGACGAAGTAAACGCAAGCGTTTCATACCACTTATTTTACTAAGTTGTTTAATTAGATTTCTCATACAAGTGAGGTAAAGGTTTGTATATACTAATAGATTGGAAATCGGTTTGAGAAAACGAGCATTGTTATAAAATAGTGTTGAAATCATTTGAAGAAAGAGTTTTGATATTTACTACTAGTATAAAAAAACTTTATATTTTAAAGTGACAAATCATAGAAGTGATTGTAGAAACAATCAATCATAAAAATTCACATTCGAAGACGTGAATAAAATCCAAAGAAACCGATAAAGAATCCATCGAAATAGATATTCAAAAATCCATAAAATCGACCGAGAAGCCCAAGATAGTTTGTCTCGAAGAATGGCCAACTCAGCATCTCAACAAAGCAAGTTCTGTTGAATGTTTTTCAGATAAGATCCCCTACGGAGGGGGGGTCCGGGGGGGTGGCAACCCCCCAAGGTGGGGGTGCGGGGGCAACGCCCCCGCTACGGGGTTCGACCATGTAAAATAGGCGAAATAGGCAAAATAGCAACAGGTCGGTCGGCCGGCTACAGAGCTCGGTCGACCGGACC
This sequence comes from Allium cepa, assembly GCA_030765085.1. NCBI lineage: Eukaryota > Viridiplantae > Streptophyta > Magnoliopsida > Asparagales > Amaryllidaceae > Allium > Allium cepa. The sequence continues at coordinate 237,242,109 of CM060932.1, read as the reverse complement.
CTGTTCTGAAAAATCCTCGGGAAGCAGGTCGGTCGACTGAGCTCTGTAGTTGGTCGACCGGACCTGAGACAGAGAAGTGCTATGCACTTTTAGTAGCAGGTCGGTCGACCGGCCCAGTGGTTCGGTCGGCCGAACCTGTATTCTTGCACTTCCTACCCTATGTCAAAAGAGGTGCAAACTCCCTCAATTTGCAAACGGTCGAGCAACGGCACTAAGGGTTTACGCCAATCGACTACCCGGCCATAGAAGCTCTTCGGTTCATCACCAAAACATGATCAAAATATCAAAGCTATGATTTTTAAAGAATTGAACCCAAAACACCAAAAATTGGAATATTCACCAAATCAATCCAAACCAAAAGCAATTGCACATGAATAAGTGTTAGGAATTCATACCTAACAATCGAAGTTAAATATAGGCCTAGATGTGAGATAAAAATATCACCTTTTTACAAAATCAATGAAGAAGAAGCTATAGAGCAATGGCAAGAACAATCACTCTTCAATTACAACCCAACAAGCTTGAATCTAAGCTTAAAGGAGAAACATTTCCTAAATTAGGCTTAGAAAATTTCTGAAATTGAATGGAGAAAGAGTTGGAGAAGAAGAGGAAGAGGCTTACCAAAGTTTCTTCTATTAGTTTGGAGCTAGAGCTTGGTTTGCAAAAGAAAACTAGGGCTTGAGTTTCAATTTCCCATTCCACTCTCCATTGTTATAAAAGCTTGAGTATTAGGAAAATAGAAAGGAAGTAAATGAAGAGGAGAGGGTTGGGACTGAGTTAATAAGTGGGGTTATTGGGCTCAGCCCAAACCAAAGTCCTAAGTGAAAAGTGGCAAAATTCCACTAACTCCAAACATATCAAAGTTTATACTCAAAAAGATCGCAAACGGCGTTTTGAACTCAATGAAAGTGGTCTCGAGTCCTAATTTGACCGTTTGCAAAAAGTAGCTTTTCGGACCAATATCCGATTAACGACAAAATATTTAAATAAAATATTTAAATATAAAATCGATAAATATGCGGGTTGTTACAATTTATATATTTTTTTTTCAATATTTAAACTATTTAAGTTAGATCTAATGGATTTAAAAGCGAATATTTTAATATGATAGTTTAAACTATTTTGTGGCTATGATTTTTAGAGCAAATACGATTTCGAAAGTGATATGATTTTTAATGATATGATATCTTGATATAAAGTATGAACTATTAGAAATGATTATAAAAGTGATTTTATAAAATGACCACGGTGTGAAATAAGCGTTTGGTTGTTAAAGAGACCGAATCGGACATTATCGTACTCTCTGCAATACCAAAAACTACTTTAACAACTGTGTACGTGGTGGGGATTCCAGAAACGAAGTAGGATTGTTTGGCGACGATTCTGTATGAGGTATTAATGCAGCCCTGACTCCCGTGAGTAACTTAGATATCACTAAAACAAGAGCCATGTAGGGCTAAGTGAGGTCGCATCTCTGATCGGACACATTTCTTCGATACCATTCTATTGCTTTGTGATTTGATTGGTTGCACCTTAGATTTGGAAGTTGTCTCCAAGTAGGCGGTAGTAGCTGTTTTGCGTAACCACCAGTCCAGATCCACAAACGATATATCTACCGTGGCATTGCCACGCGTGCCGTGTTCACATGCCCTATTGCGCCTTCTACGAGTTTGTTTTGTACCGTACCTACGGGGTGTCCTCTAAGTAAACCACCAGCTTGGTGGAGCTTACGGTATTATATAGACTACGGGAATATATAAAATGTTTTTAGGGGGATATGGGTAATGCCTTAACGCTATTTTAATACTTTACTTTACTGATAGACATATTATGATAGCGTATATTATTAAATAGTATATAGTTCCACAGATCCTTAGAGGATGGAATCTCAAACATCCTTTAAATTACTTGTATTTCAGTTGACATTTCACTTGAGTTGAATTTACTGGTATAAGAATGTTATCTTGACTCGAGTGTTTTTTATTTTGCTTTATGCTCGGGTCAGACTGAGTGTCACAGCGTTTGCAACTTACCTTCGGAGCTTGGAGCTTCGCTTGAAGATCGGTCTTTGTATATTCAGCTTTCCAGTTACTTCAGTTTATTTTAGTTGTTTTGTTCAGACTTGACAATTACATTTGTAGTAGTAACTTTTGTATATTTGAGATGTCTGTGTATTTTTCTCTAAATTCTTATGTCTGTATAGTAGCTTCATGAACTACTATCTATCTATTTCCGCTGCATATTGTTATATTATTATGTGTCTATGATTCTGTGATTGATTTATTTACTGTATATGTTGAGTTTTGTCAAATATAAATTAACAATCTGTTATTTTGAGCGATTCAAGTCTGACATGAGTGGTGATTGTCGATTTGAACGGTTCGAAATATTAGGTCGTTACAGTAACAAAATCTAAGACTATGCTAATATAAATCATAATTAATATCACTATTAGTTACATTAAAATCAAACATACTAAGAATATTCAAAAGAATAAATCTATTAAAATTACATTCAGAATACAAATGTATTATATTTTTAATTTTATTATTACAAAAAAAGGTTTTGTAACCAAATATATTTTCTTTTTAAAGCTCTATAGTATTCATTTTCTGTAACGACCCATAATTCTGTACATTTTAAGTTAACAATAAACCATGCATGTCCAAGTCAATTTGAATGAAAAGGTGGATAGCTATAGGGAAAAGAAAATAAAGATAGAAACAGAGAAGAAAACAAAATCTCGCATGAATGGAATAACATATATTATGTCAACATATAATTTTGCAGTAGAAAATTTTAAATACATTTATCAGATTTTAACTTAACATTAACATGGACTGTTATAAATCTCTGTCCTTACAAATACGGAATATAAATAGTACATAAGGGTGGAGGAAATGGATAGCAATCTTTAGAAGAATATTTTAGCTCCATGCTCCAAGCTCTTTCAAAATGCTCCTGGCTAAACCTGACTACTAGGCTGCCCAGAAAAATAGAGAATTTAGAGTTTAAGGGAAAGAAAATAAAGTTCAGGTCAGTTATTTTGTTGGTGTGAGAAACTCAAAATATGATTATTTGGAAAACAAAAGATATCTCATAAGACCACGACGCATATAAATACAAAATGAGTTTTCACCTTATGACAACTGAATCATTTCTACATAAAATTTAATGATATTATTTTTAACGACATTCCTTGAAAACCTTTCAAGTAAATATACATAATCTTGGCCGAAATTATCGCATCATTAAATTCTAGCATAATAGGTTTATAAGTAAAACCGAAGGCATCTATTAGGGATTTGGATCTCCAAGTGAATAGCGAGGTAAGGGACTACTTCTTGTATAGTATGTCTCTAGAGAGATGCACCGAGAATCGACATCTTCGAAACCTCTGTGAGTCAAGACCGGCCAACCTGAAGACCCACCTGGTGGCGGATAAAATTGAATATGATATCACCTCGGCCGTTCCCTTCCTATCTGAGATGTCTCATACCATAATCCACATATTTCTTTACCCAACGTCATAGCAAGCGCAAAATAAATATAGAAAGGTGATATCACACCCTAATGGTAGCGAATCACTTAGCCCTAAAGCAACCCTTTTTCATAACTCTCTAGGTGTGAGGCTTGAGGTAATGTTTACCTTTCTTAGAACATTTTCACTTGAAATACCTTGTTTCCATTTGTAACAACATACTATTGATTCTACAAAAGTATAACCTCTGAGCTCGTATGTCTCAGAGAAGGGTGTTAAGTATAACAGAGAATACCACCTATACCACCAAACAAATGTATATTTGTAGATATCAATGCACTGTGATCTTAGAAATGCAATGTTAGCCATTCATCCATACAAGTTTTCTAAGAATAGGACAAATAGAAGGCACTCTCCTACCATATCCTATTGGGTATTACCCTTAGGTTTAGTAGTGAGTAGTCCTTGCGTATGAAGATCCCAAAACAAAGGGACCACTGCTATTTATTTATCTCGATAGCTACTCCAAAATTTTCAATAAGCAGGCCTTCTATTATGAAGATCCCTACCTTCAAATTCACTTTCTTTAACATATCTTTACTTTCGAACCCGTAAATTGGTTCGAAGTCGTTTTCAGATAAGAATCACTCAAATCTGTACCTAGTTCCTTTGAAAAATCATCAATAAAAAGATGTTTAAGCAAATAGGTGCTTATCATTTGATAGATTATTTTTCCCTTTATCTAAAATAACTTCTAGAGATATATATCTTTAAAATACTACTTTTCGGTATATACAGAATTATTAAACCTCTCTTATCAAATCCTTTGATTATTTAAAACCTTTTTAAATCTTAGAATAGTTCCAAATCATTTCATTCTTTACTTAGGAAAATATTTTCAAATCATTTATTTAAATCTTAACAAAAATTTCCAAATCATAACTTTTAGAATGTGCCAAAAAATGTTATTTAAGACATCGTTTACTGTAAACTCAAAATAATTAATTTTATGTATAGGAATTAAATTAAATCCAAATCATTTATTTAAATATTAACAGAAGATTTCTTATTTCCAATAGATATCTTTTTAGTAGGTTGAAACCATGTTATCTAAGATGGTAAATCCATGCTAGTTAGTATTCAAGTAAAAAGGATTCATAGAAATTATACTAAATCAAAATCATTTCTCATATACCATATTGTAAAATATTTTTGAGAAAAAGGGTTGATAGAAATTATACTAATATTACACAGCATCAATTTCGTATTCAACCTTTACTATCCGTCGAATTACGGTGAAATTGGCTTTTAACACATGGATAATATAGGTTTGCTCCTTAGGATTTAATACCAACTATAAGAAGATTATCTCTATAAAATCAAAGTTGTGTTAAATTTAGAAAGAATTAAATCTTTATATTTGTCTCATTTCCGACATTTTGACCTTATCTATTCCTTATCCAGGAAAAGACCAAGTGAGCTAGGACACTGGTTGCTCCTGAATATCTCCTTAGTTTAAGAAATTCTCATCTAGACCTCCCGAATAGAAAATCTAGTCTACTCATCGGCTTTTACAACCAAGATTAAATCACTTAATTATAATAGTTTTTTTAAACTTATTTATTTAAACTGTTTAAAAAAAATTATAAAACCTCTTATCTTTAAAATAATTAATTATTTATCTATAAACATTTATAAAAGATCTGGGAAAGAATACTTAATTTAAAAACAAATTTCAAAAGTTGTTAAAAGTGCTGCAAAAAGTGTTGCGAATAGTGTTTTCAAGGCTTATTTGATCAAGACAACTTTGTTATCATTTAAAAATGTATTTTTATAGCTGAAATCTCCTTTAGATCATTTTAAATTATTCATAGAATTTATTCCATACTTTTAAAGAATTAAAAATATCATTTAAAGATTTTGCTGCTTTGGTTTCTAAAATGCCAAACCGCGACTATTTTAAAAACTTGTTTTGCTCATATTTCAAAATCTACTAAACAAAATCTTGATCATTTTACTTTGTTTGAAAATTATTACTATAGGGGTTCAGAAAATTCTTATTACAAAGAATTCCTACTCTGAATCCATCGTATAAATAGATTTAACTTTCCATGGCGTGAAATCGCGAACTACCGTTACGCGACGAGCTAATTTTCGACTCAATTTTCATTACTTGTCAAAACTTCACCAAATTGGGTTTTAGTGCCAATAAAATATTTATAAAACATTTTAAACCATTTTCAAGAGGTATAACAATCTCATATATGCATTTCATTTATTAAAGGAAAGTGATTTCCTTATGATATTCGATGTGTATTAAACGTGAATCATTTCAATATCAAAATAAAAATACAATCAATAGCTAAACTTGATGATCAAACATAGTAAACGTCCACACTAGTCATATCACATCATATATATATATATATATATATTCTCACCTTCATTGGTTTCTAACTTTACTAAAATTCGCTATAGCTTTGTTAAGATGGCACCAAAGCCTGCTGAGTTTCAAGCCCGAGACCTTTGGAAAGCCATAGCCTATCTTGGAAGATATGGAGCTCTTAGCTAATGGCGATAGAGGGTGGTGGTTGTGAGATTGGAAGGTGGAAAGGAGGTGATTGCACTTGGTTTTCAAGTGGATTGACATGGTACATACATGTTTATATATTTTACCTTATTTTGAAATATTTTGCCATAGTTTTGCTAATATTTTTTCAAGGCATGGAGGCCATTAAAGAAGTTCTCTTAGTGCTTTAAGAAGAAGGAGGAAGAAGAGAATGATGTGACTGAATGTGTGAACGTAGGGGGGTATTTATAGGAAAAAATTTGTGAAAATTATCTAAATGTGCATTTCATTTTCTATTGTCAACCCACACCCCTCCTTTCCCATCATTATACACGTTTATCTCGCCTTCCAATGTGCCTCTATTACTTCATGCCATGTGCGTTGATTTTAAATGTCTTAAGGGTAAAGATAAATAAAAATATCATGATATTTATCTCATAATATTATGATATTTCAATCATATGTATGTATATATATATATATATATATCTGTGTGTATGTGTTTATACGTATATGTGTGCATGTGACATGTATGTGCATATTTATGTATCTACATAAAAGAACAAACAAATTTGCAACAACTTTGAGCAACTTTTGTTCATTAAACCGTTGAAAATCGGTAAGCCGATTCCCGACCACATTTTTACTTATACATTAATTTATATATAAATGTATACAATATTTGAAAACTAATTTCTCATCGTTTTTAACTAATTAAAATGATCACATTTTGATTTACGAAACCATAAAAATTAATATTAAACAATTGTTTATAAAAGTGCTGTTATATCGATAAAGTGATACGAATTTTCTCTTGTTTTCAATCTAAGTATATATCTTTGCAAAACTATTACAATTGATTTATTATCGCTTCATAACTAATTAAAATGAATTATTATCATTTAAAAACAATTATTTGAATAATTATATAATTTATAAATCTTTAAACCTCAATTTAAATTTATAAATCAATTATTAAATTTGATGCCATTATTGATGAAAATACTTTTTATTCCCAAAAATAAAATAAATTATTTTATTTCATATTTTTGTCTAAGTGGATAAATAAGTGTGTATATCCAGCTCCATGCGTGAATTCTAATAATTATAGAGTTGTTTATCGATAAAACATTTTTCGGTCATTTTATCGATATTTTTTCAGAGCATATATTTTTGTAAATACTTATTCAAAATAAGATTATCATTATTGTTTTTTGCTTAAAACAACATAATATATATTAAAAAATCTTATATTTGAATATTTTAAAAATAAATATAATTTATCAAAGTGATAAATTTGCAGGTCATTATCGACTTCCCGCTTAAAAGAATTTCGTCCTTGAAATTACAATGCATAATCGAAAGGTGTTTGCCCAAAATATTTATTTTTAAACTTACACCAGTATAATGTTTATAAATTATCCATATGTAATATTTGATTTGATTTACTGTTTGAATCCACAATTCACTTCCGAAGTAGTATTGATCCTTCGATTCCCTAGTGCGGACTCTGACCAAGCTCTGATTGGAACTTTAGTTTTCCTTGCATAGCTATCAATTATGATAGAAAATGTAAGGATATGACAATAAACCCTCATCAACGTTCACCTTCAAGAATCAAGTGATAAATCATTTTTCATATTTGCCAATACCTTAAAATTCTGTACCCAAATCTTAGGACAAACAGTTACACAGATAAAATGGTCTATGCATAACTTACATATTTGTTCCTTGGCTTTGTTAACCACACCAAATCAGAATCAATTACATCCATTACATCTTAAGAGTATATATATAAATTTCAAATTGGTTTTACTTACATCGGGATGTTTGACAAATTTAAAACTTGTTATAATCTCAAATTCATAAGTTATAAAACTTATCTCTTATATTTTTATTCAAAAGTACTTCCAAATAATACTATTATCATTTTCTCAATTTTGAAGAATAATCTTCAAAATCACTAGGATTTAAATCCCTTTTATTTATAAATCACATTTATAAATTATACTATATAATTTTACTCAAAACACCGCATCATTGGTTATCTTTAATATTTTCAAAATTTCTTAGTTTCGAGTTAGGTGTGACTCAAAAAAATTTGAGTGTCCAAAATCACCGAAAATTCTGTTTTATTTCATCAGTTATTGATCCAAATTAACTTTGGTTTAACACATTTTCATAGATGTGTATAATTACTAATCAATTTATCAATTGATGATTCGCATTATCTTTTAGTTATAAAAATTAGATCAAGTAATTGCAAATTGATACCAAGGAACTGGGTACTACCACTATTATCATGTATCTGCTTAACTAGAAAAGTAATAATTAAGAGAAGTGTTTTTCATTCACACATATCTCCTGCCCATTTTTAGTTACTTCCGAGCCACTTTAACTAATCATCATAAGATTCTTCTTTTTAGTTCCTTTATTTATAAAACTTGATTTATACATTCACTTCTTAGGATCATCTTATTTTTACATTTTTAGGCTTATAAATTTATTTAACTTAAATAATTTTCTTAACTTTAAATCAATATTATTACTAAACACTATATAGTCAAATCGTGAAACTTAATTCACTAGGCGTTCATTTTTTAATCAAACAAACAATCAATCAATGATAATAACTGAATATTATTATTCCTTTAATTGCAAACTATCGCACTATAAATACTATACATTTTCGAAAGCTATTACTTTATATATAAAATATCAACTTAGGTAAAATTAATTCATTTACCAATAATTTTCAAAATAAAATAAATCTGAGAATTAACAAATATGTGCCTATATGTAATACTCTCAACTCATTCTAGGGTGTCACTTACCATATCTCTAATGAGTACTCATCCTAGGGTATTACTGTCCCTATCTGTAATGAGTTTTACCCCACCAAAGCCTAGACATTTGCTCAACCTAAGCTCTGATACCAACTATAATGACCTGGCCTTTGGCCATCAATGGCAGTGGGTACAACTACCATGGAACACATTGGTACCTCGCGATTTGCTTTTATGACCAGCCTCTCGGTTCCAAATCATTTCATTCTTTACTTAGGAAAATATCTCCAAATCATTTATTTAATCTTTAAAAAAAATTCCAAATCATAACTTTTAAAACGGGTCAAAAAATGTTACTTAATACATCATTTCCTATAAACCCAAAACAATTAATTTTAAGTATAGGAATTAAATTAATTCCAAATCATTTATTTAAATCTTAACAAAAGATTTCTAATTTTCAACACATATCTTTTTAATAGTTTGAAACCATGCTGTCTAAGATGGTAAATTCAAATTAGTAAGTATTCAAGTTAAACAGATTCATAGAAATTATCCAATCAAGATCATTTCTCATAAATCATATTGCAAAACCTATTTTTTTAGTAAAAAGGGTTGATAGAATTAGTAAATTCTACTCAACATCAATTTCCATACACAACCATAACTATCCATTGAATGACAATGAAATCACCTTTTAAATTCATAAGGATAATACAGGTTCCCTCCTCGGAATTTAATACCAAGTATAAAATGATTATCTCTATATGATCCAAGTTGTATTAAATTTAAAAAGAATTAAATCTTTTATACTTGCCTCATTTTTAACATTTCGACCTTATCTATTCCTCGCCTAGGAAAAAGGCCAGGTGAGCCAGAGACTGATTAATCCTAAACATCTCCTTTGTTTAAGAACCTTACATCCAAATCTCTCAAATAGAAAATTCCAGTCTATTTATCTGTTTTTAGAGCTAAGATCAAATAACTTAATCATAACAGCTTCTCTTTAAATTATTTATTTGAACTCCTTAAAATAAGTTATAAAATCTCCAAATTATCTTTAAAATAGTTAATAATTTATTTGAAAACATTTAAAAAATATTTGGTAAAGACTATTTAACTTTAAAGCCATATTTCAAAAGTTATTAGAAGTGCTACAAATAGTGTTTTCAAAGCTTATTTGATAAAAACAACTTTGCTATCATTTAGAAATCCATTTTTATAACTCAAATCTATTTTAAAATATTTATAGAATTTATTCCATATTTTAAAGAAACAAAAATATCATTTAAAGATTTATCGCTTTGATTTTGAACTGCCAAATCGCAACTATTTTGAAAACTTGACAAGCACCATTGTCCCATTGGTTAAATGATTCGGCTTTGGTGCGAGAGATCACAAGTTTGAAACTTGCGTTGCATGATTCAAATGTTTATTGACATGTGATATGTTGTTCTGGTAACACGTTGTATATAAAGAACCATTTCAAAAAAAACAATTTTGAAAATTTATTTTTCTTATATCTTAAAATACAAAACAAAATCTCAATCTTTGTAACTACCCGGAATTTCAAACACTTCGTATTTAAAAATCTGAATTATTTACAAATTTGAATCTAGATTAAATTATATCAAAATGATTTAATAAGCATTTTAACCCTCTTTTTGTAACGTCCCGCCTTTTTATACGTTTTAAATCGACGATAAACCACACATGTTAGACTTAAACCATATAGATAGGCGGACTGTTATGGGTAAATAAGAAAAAGCAGGGAAAGAAAAATAAACAAAAATAGAATCTTGCAGCGGAACGATAAAATATAGTAATCAAATATACGGTTCATGAAGCTGTTTACAAAATATTCGATTATTCTTATAAAATATATATCAGAGTTACACATACCAAGGAATAATAACAATGCAGCGGAACAATGTGATGCAATGGAACACTATAGTAAATATTATTAATAATAAAATCTTCGTCTTCGTCTTCGTCCTCCAGAAATGAGGCCTTCAATTCCTGAAATGCTCAGACTGACCCGAGCGAATTAAAAAGCCAAAATACTCGAGTCAGAACTAAAAGATCTTATGTAATTTAAATTAATGGTAAATAATATGAGTGAAATGGCATCAGAGATCTTTATGGGATTTGACATCTCCTATCCAGTGTCTAACGTGAGTGCGGTAACTTAAGAGATGTTCGGGATTCACATCTCCTAAGGATCCGTTAAACTATCTACTATATAGTAATATACGCTATTATAATAGTGCCTAAAGTAAAGAATAATATACCGAAAATAGCGTTAATGGGTTACCCATATAGCCCTTAACACTCTTTTATATTCCCATAGTCCATACAGTACCGTAATCTCCCCTATACTGGGCATCGTCAGAGGGCACTCCATAGGTATGGTACAAAACAAAATCGTATGAGGCGCGCTAGGGTAGGTGACATGGCAACGCATAGCGCGCAGCTACCGCCCACCTCGAGCCACACCCCCAAAATCAAAAAATCAAAAGTGGCCACCGAATAAATCCAAAAGTCAGAGTATAATATCGAAGGGATGTGTCCGATAAGAGGAGCTACCTCCTTTGCTCGAGAATCGCTCCTGTTTTAGCCACCTTATGCCAACTCACGGGAGTCGGGTCCACGTATTTACCTCAAAGGAAACGCCGCCGCCATCCTACTTCATTTTGGAATCTCCACCGCGTACACGGTTGTTAAAGTGGTTTTCGGAGTTGGCAGAGAGTATGACAACTTTCGATCCCGGTCTCTTTAACAACCCAACTGTGACGCCCCACTCCGAGAGCCTCGTTAACAAAGAGTATTACATAGATAATACTGTCGGCTAACGCGGACAATAGAGTGTAATGGAAGCGACCATGTGTAATCTTACCTTAACTATTCACTAAATACGTCGAAAAGTAGAATCACATTAAAATTCGACCTATTCAATAAATATTTAAAGCAAAACTACAATGGCTATATGATCTATTAGAAGAAAATATAACAACTCAAATGTAATTCACATCATAGAACAGTTGATCATAATATACACATACACAGATACACAACAGAGTATACAAAATAATACATGTCAAGTGGTATAGGAGACCACAATATACAGACGAGACGAAAGAGTATAAATCAGAGTTACAACAGATAAGGACTACAAAAGACGCTATAACAAAAAGAAGCTAGCGAATAGTCCATGAGGAAGCAAAATAGGCTAAGTCCAAAAGCACCTAACCTGAAACATCTCGGTCTGACCCGAGTATAAAATACACGGGTCAGTCTAGATAACAAAGCAGTTAGATTAACTGAACAATAATAAACCTGCAAGGTCATACAGTATAACAAATATCTCTAGAGGAGATAACACAATCATCAACAAGAGATGAATCATATAGAGCAAGCCTCATATCATCGGCAACATATAGAAACAAAGGATACAAATATCCCAAAACAAGCCAGAAGGCAAATAACAAATACCCATAAGGTATACAAGTTCCACAAGGTAATCGCTATACTCCATGCGGCTCACAAAGACCAACACCGAAGGGCGATACCAAGGGAATATACATATCAATGAAACATCATGAAATTTTGCTCGAGCTCAGTACTGTACAAACAAGGATCCATGAGCCCGAAGACTCCAAACCCAAGTATCACCCATGCGGCACATAAGGCCAACATCAGAGCGAAACTATATAGGGCAACAAACCCGAAGGCACACACCCGAAGGCAACATACCCGAAGGCAACAAACCTAGGGAGACAGTCCGAAGACACTATCCCATAGGCAACAAACCGTAGTGGTGAAGGTCGAAGACCCAGTACTGGACACCACTAACTGGCGGAATGTGTCACAACTCTCGAAAAGGAATCCGAAAAGTGTTAACGTATGTCCCATAACCACTCGTTCTCACTAAACGGTTTACTATCCGTCAGTCCCTTTCACACTCAAAGCAGTACAAAGTTTACCTCATATCATCGATAAACCAAACCCGAAGGTCAAAACAATCAATCGAATAGGTCGAGGATTAATCGGAAAGATAAACGCACAGATTCATGGTCCGTGTTTTGCCCAACCATTTAATCACCCTTCCACTTCGTTCGAAGTGCGAAAGTGTGTGTTTTAAATAGAATTTATAAATTAGAGAAACGAACTTTTAAATGCGATTCGAGAGATTATTTTATAAAAACCCGTGGATTAAAATTAAAAAGGAACCATCAAAGTCAAAACAATTGATAATCATACATAGGATCATCATGAATCGATTCAAATTGGAAATTCAATCCCAAAAGGCAAAGTGGGCTGAAACAGCAGGTTCAGTCGACTGAACAGAGTTTTCAGTCAACTGACCCTATACCTGTAAATTTTCCAGGTTTAGGAAACTTTCTGTTTCCAGGTTCAGTCGACTGAACAGAGTTTTCAGTCGACTGAATCATGCCTGGAAACTTTCGGGTTCCAGGTTCAGTCGACTGAACAGAGTTTTCAGTCGACTGAATCACGCCTGGGCTGTTTTTCAGCCTTATTCAAATGAAGAGCAAACTCTTCCAAAATGCAATCGGACGAACATTGGCTCTAAGGGCTTATGCCAATCGACAACCCGGCCCTATATGTTCCTCGATGCATCACCAAAACATGATCAAAACATCAAAGTTAGGATTTCAAAGATTTGAACCCAAAACACTAAAAATTGGAATATTCCCCAATTCAACCCAAACCAAATGCAAGTGCATATGAACAAGGTGTTAGGAATTCATACCCAACATCAATGAAATCAAGGGAAGTAGATGTGAGTTCAAAACTCACCTTTGTACACAAAACAAAGAAGATGAAGAAGCACAATTGCAAGGAATCAACCAACTACACTCCACTTCAACACTACAAGCTTCAATCTAGAATCAAAGCAAGTATTTCCTAAGTTAGGGTTAGGAAATTACTGAAATTGAAGAGGAGAAAAGATGGAGGTGGAGATGAACTTACCAATGGATTCTCTTTGATTTTGGAGCAAGAATCAAGTTACAAAGGAAAAACTAGGTCTTGCTAATTTCTCTTTCCTTTCCCCCATTTCAGTTTTTAGCTTAAGAAATAAAATGAAATGAAGAGAGATGAGGGGAAGGGGCTGAAGTAGAAGGTTAAGTGAGTTAGCTAGCCTATGGGCTGAACCCAAACTCAAGCCCAAGTAGAAAAAGGGTCAAATTTCAACTTACTCCAAATATATCAAAGATTATACTCAAAAAGATCGCAAACGCCCTTTTGGAACCAATGGAGGTAGTTTCGAGTTCCGATTCGGCCATTTGCAGAAAGTAACATTTCGGACCCCAAAACCCAAATAACGACGCTATATTTAAATCAAACATTTAGATATAAAATCGTTAAATATGCGGGTTGTTACAGATCTCCCCTCCTTACAAAATTGCGTCCCCGCAATTCCTAGAGACGATATTTGTAACAACTACATACATACAACGTACAAAAGAAAGAATAAACTTGAGACACAGAAATAGACTTACCATTACAAAGCAAGGATAGAAAACCTGGATAAGATCGCTCGATATACTCTCTGGTTTCCCAAGTACAGTCATTGGGATTAGCGGACCATTGAACTTTAACGAGCGGCACGTCCTTATTCCGAAGGTGTCGCACCTCCGTGTCAAGCACGCGAATAGGTTGCTGTAAAATAGATAAGTCCGGTGAGACCTCAAGCTCTTGCAAATCAGGAGAATTAATTACAGAATCCGATTCTCGAAGACACTTCCGAAGTTGCGAGACGTGAAACACGTCATGAATGCCAGATAAATGAGCTGGAAGTGAAACTCTATAAGCCACAGGGCCAATACGTTCAGCAATAGAAAACGGTCCTATATAACGAGGAGCCAATTTCCCAGTCGTACTGAAGCGCATAACCCCTTTCAAAGGAGAAACACGAATAAAAACAAGATCGCCAATTGAGAACTCGAGAGGCTTCCTACGGTTGTCTGCGTAGGATTTTTGACGACTCTGCGCCTCTTTCATTCTCAACCGGATAAGATCAATCTTCTCGGAAGAATCACAAACAAAATCTGGACCAAGAATAAGCTTCTCTCCAGATTCCAACCAACATGAAGGTGATCGACATGGCCTTCCGTATAAGGCTTCGAAAGGAGCCATACCGACACTAGACTGAAAACTATTGTTGTAGGAGAACTCTACAAGAGGTAGGTGATCCTCCCAACTACCACCAAAATCAAAGATACAAATACGGAGAAGATCTTCCAAGATACGATTTACCCGTTCAGTCTGTCCGTCAGACTGCGGATGATAAGCTGTAGAAAAATTAAGCTTTGTTCCCAAAGCTTGCTGAAGACTCTTCCAAAAATGACTCGTGAATAAAAGATCACGATCACTCACAATAGAACTAGGAACACCGTGAAGTCTCACGATTTCCTTGACATACAACTTAGCCAAATGCGAAGCTGTCCTATTAGACTTAATAGGGACAAAATGAGCAGACTTGGTGAGACGATCAACAATAACCCAAATACTAGAATGACATGATCTCGAACGAGGTAGGCCGTCAATGAAATCCATAGAAACTTGATCCCATTTCCACAATGGAATCTCAAGAGGTTGAAGAAGACCAGAAGGACGCTGATGTTCGGCCTTCACACGTTGACATGTCATGCAATTGCTCACATAACTCGCCACATCGCGCTTCATGCCTTCCCAATAATAAAGACGACGCATATCGGCATACATCTTACTACTACCGGGATGAATGGTATACTTAGAACGATGGAAATCAACAAGAATGTCATGCCTAAGTGCAAAATCAGAAGGCACAAAAAGACGGTTCTTCTGACGAAGACACCCATGAGAATCAATGCTAAAATCTTGCAACGCCTCATCACAAGATCCAGACTCACAAAGCTGAATAAAATGCAACAAATCAGGATCACACCACTGAGCATCGGCAATACGATCCAATAAAATAGGTCGAGCTCCCAAACTAAATAATAGAATAGGAGAATCAAAAGATGAACCTCGATCACGAATTTCACAAAAAGATAGAGTCTCAAGAACATTCCATTCGGGAAGCATCATAGAAATAACAGCCGAATGTTTGCGACTAAGCGCATCTGCAACACGATTACCCTTACCAGGGGTATACTGGATACCAAAGTCATAGGAAGGAAGAAACTCGAGCCAACGCTGTTGTCTCATATTGAGTTCCTTCTGAGTGAACAAATACTTCAAAGATTTATGATCGGTATAGAGAATGAAGCGCTCGCCTAATAAATAATGTCGCCAAATCTTCAAGGCAAAGACAATGGCGGCAAGCTCAAGATCATGAGTGGCATAGCGAACTTCATTCGGGCGTAGTCGCTTAGAAGCATAAGCAACTACCCGATGTCTCTGCATAAGCACAACACCGAGACCACTACCACAAGCATCGGTGTAGACAACAAGATCATGATTCCCTTCGGGAACCACAAGAATAGGAGCATTAGTGAGAATTTCTTTCAATGTCTGAAAGGAAGCTTCACACTTGTCGGACCAAATAAAATGAATGCCTTTCCGGTTAAGGCAAGTGAGAGGAAGCACAACACGGGAAAAGTCCTTAATGAACCGCCGGTAATAACCCGCCAATCCAAGGAAACTACGAATCTCATGCACATTCTCAGGCCTCTTCCAATTCTGGATGGCTTCGATCTTTGAGGGATCGACAGAAATGCCATCGGAAGATACAACATAGCCTAAGAACTTAACCTTATTCTCCCAAAAGTGGCACTTGGAGAATTTGGCTTTAAGCTGATGACGATGGAGAGTACTCAAGACAATTCTCAAGTGATTAGCATGCTCAGCTTCAGACTTAGAATAAATAAGGATATCATCAATGAACACAAGGACGAACTTATCGAGATATTCTCGGAATACTCGATTCATGAGATCAACAAAGAAAGCAGGAGCGTTCGTCAAACCGAACGGCATAATGAGCCACTCAAAAGAACCATAACGAGTGCGGAAAGCGGTAAGAGGTATGCTATCCTCCGCGACTCGTAATTGATGAAAACCTGTGGCAAGGTCAAGCTGAGAAAAGACCTTAGCACCACTCAATAGATCAAACATGTCATCGATCCTAGGCAATGGATACCTATTTCTGATGGTTAACTCATTAAGCTTGCGATAATCAATGCAAAGCCTAAGAGTTCCATCAGATTTCTTCACAAAAACGACCGCGGATCCCCACGGAGAAAAACTGGACTGAATTAACTGCTTGGACTCAAGCTCTAAAAGCTGCTTCTTGAGTTCCTCATTTTCCTTTGTAGACATCCTCGTGGGAGGACGACTAACTGGCTGCGCGCCTGGAATGAGATCAATGCGGAACTCAATTGCCCGTTTGGGTGGCAAACCCGAAACAGGTTCAAAAACATCAGAAAAGTCACAAGCAATAGGAATACAAGATATATCATCCTCATCACGAGATTCAAAAGAATATAAAGCCATTTCGGAATTGTCCACATCCCGAAGAACAAGAGATAACTGAGAAGGCGAATTAGGATGACAAAGATATAAAATTCTCTCGGAACAAATAATCCTGGCATCGTACCTCACTAGCCAGTCCATACCAAAAATCATATCAAAACCCAAATGAGAAACAACGTGCAGATTCGTACGGAAAGAAAAGCCACATAAAACAATCTCAATATCATCACAAAGCAAACTAAGGGTCGCGGATCCCCCAATTGGATTCGCAATCCTTAAAGAAGTAACCATACTAGAAACATCCAAAGATAAATCATCTACAAGCTTCTTCGATACGAAAGAATGTGAAGCACCCGTATCGAAAAGAACTCGTATACTATGATCATGAAATAGAATTGAACCCTCCAAAATAGATGGAGACATACCTTTGGATTGAGATGAACCTCCAAGCATTAGCCACATTGAGCTTGCCAGATTTTGCATTAGCAGGAGCAGTAGGACAAGCTGAAACATGATGACCTTCCTTCTTGCAATAGCGACAGAAGAGAGGCTTTGGACAAGCTCGAATAATATGATCCGGAGAACCACAATTAAAACACTTTCGAACGAAAGGTGTTCCGGAAGACTGAGGCTGAGGATTAGCACCACCAGTCTTCTTTTTCTTAGAAGGAAAAGGCTTCTTCTGAATAGGAAACTGCTTCTTGTTGGGGTTTCTGGAAACCTCAACATCAACATCACTATCACACTCCTTCTCGACGGTCTCGAGATGAAGCGCCGAATCAACCAATTCCTCAAAAGAAAGTTTAAGCTGGAGCAACAGAGACTTCTTAAGATATTTCTTAAGACCAGAAACAAACTTCAAATTCTTCTTATAAGAAGTGCTGATGAATTCAAGACCATACTGAGATAAAGCCTCGAATGATGCAACATACTCAGAAACAGAAGTTTTCCCTTGCTTCAACTCAAGGAAGCGACGGGTCGATAAAACTTTTTCAGATTCAGGAACGAACTTGAGTTCAAATCGTCACCGAAACTGAGTCCAAGAAAGAGTAGACTCATCAATTTCAGCTACAAGAAGCTCATACCAGTCAAGAGCACGCTCATGTAATAAGCTAGAAGTTACAAGAACTCTATCATGGTCAAAAAGATCCATGCGAGAGAAAATATGCTCGCACGTGCGAAGCCAAGCTTGGACTTCAAGAACAGACTCGGAGCCCTTAAACGGTTTTCCTCCAAGATGAGCAAAATCACTGCACTGACGTGCAAAAACAGACTTGCGAGGTGGAGACACTCGAGGAGGAACGGGAGGCTGAGTGCTCCTAAACAATTCCAAAAACTGATTGGCAGTCATATAAACGCCATCCGGATGCGAGCCACTAGATTGCCCAGCATCCAAACATCGACCTCTGCCTCTTCCAGACATAAGCTGAAAGTAAGATAAGAATAAGATTATTCACAAGGTAGATATTACAATATGGGATACTACGGAATAAAATGCATTCCTAGACGTATTTCCAATATCTATCTAACCTTGATGGAATAAAGAAACACGATGATTCAAGGATCTGTATCACTTGTACACTTTGATGTACCATAATATGTGCATCTATTCTGTGTTTATCATATTTTGTTCTGAACTCAGCTCTGATACCATGATGTGACGCCCCACTCCGAGAGCCTCGTTAACAAAGAGTATTACATAGATAATACTGTCGGCTAACGCGGACAATAGAGTATAATGGAAGCGACCATGTGTAATCTTACCATAACTATTCACTAAATACGTCGAAAAGTAGAATCACATTAAAATTTGACCTATTCAATAAATATTTAAAGCAAAACTACAATGGCTATAGGATCTATCAGAAGAAAATATAACAACTCAAATGTAATTCACATCATAGAACAGTTGATCATAATATACACATACACAGATACACAACAGAGTATACAAAATAATACATGTCAAGTGGTACAGGAGACCACAATATACAGACGAGACGAAAGAGTATAAATCAGAGTTACAACAGATAAGGACTACAAAAGACGCTATAACAAAAAGAAGCCAGCGAATAGTCCATGAGGAAGCAAAATAGGCTAAGTCCAAAAGCACCTAACCTGAAACATCTCGGTCTGACCCGAGTATAAAATACACGGGTCAGTCTAGATAACAAAGCAGTTAGATAAACTGAACAATAATAAACCTGCAAGGTCATACAGTATAATAAATATCTCTAGGGAAGATAACACAATCATCAACAAGAGATGAATCATATAGAAGAAGCCTCATATCATTGGCAACATATAGAAACAAAGGATACAATTATCCTGAAACAAGCCAGAAGGCAAATAACAAATACCCATAAGGTATACAAGTTCCACAAGGTAATCGCTATACTCCATGCGGCTCAAAAAGACCAACACCGAAGGGCGATACCAAGGGAATATACATATCAATGAAACATCATAAAATTTGCTCGAGCTCAGTACTATACAAACAAGGATCCATGAGCCCGAAGACTCCAAACCCAAGTATCACCCATGCGGCACATAAGGCCAACATCAGAGCGAAACTATATAGGGCAACAAACCCGAAGGCACACACCCGAAGGCAACATACCCGAAGGCAACAAACCTAGGGAGACAGTCTGAAGACACTATCCCAGAGGCAACAAACCGTAGTGGTGAAGGTCGAAGACCCAGTACTGGACACCACTAACTGGCGGAATGTGTCACAACTCTTGAAAAGGAATCCGAAAAGTGTTAACGTATGTCCCATAACCACTCGTTCGCACTAAATGGTTTACTATCCGTCAGTCCCTTTCACACTCAAAGCAGTACAAAGTTTACCTCATATCATCGATAAACCAAACCCGAAGGTCAAAACAATCAATCGAATGGGTCGAGGATTAATCGGAAAGATAAACGCACAGATTCATGGTCCGTGTTTTGCCCAACCATTTAATCACCTTCCACTTCGTTCGAAGTGCGAAAGTGTGTGTTTTAAATAGAATTTATAAATTAGAGAAACGAACTTTTAAATGCGATTCGAGAGATTATTTTATAAAAACCCGTGGATTAAAATTAAAAAGGAACCATCAAAGTCAAAACAATTGATAATCATACATAGGATCATCATGAATCGATTCAAATTGGAAATTCAATCCCAAAAGGCAAAGTGGGCTGAAACAGCAGGTTCAGTCGACTGAACAGAGTTTTCAGTCGACTGACCCTATACCTGGAAATTTTCCAGGTTTAGGAAACTTTATGTTTCCAGGTTCAGTCGACTGAACAGAGTTTTCAGTCAACTGAATCATGCCTGGAAACTTTCGGGTTCCAGGTTCAGTCGACTGAACAGAGTTTTCAGTCGACTGAATCACGCCTGGGCTGTTTTTCAGCCTTATTCAAATGAAGAGCAAACTCTTCCAAAATGCAATCGGACGAACATTGGCTCTAAGGGCTTATGCCAATCGACAACCTGGCCCTATATGTTCCTCGATGCATCACCAAAACATGATCAAAACATCAAAGTTAGGATTTCAAAGATTTGAACCCAAAACACTAAAAATTGGAATATTTCCCAATTCAACCCAAACCAAATGCAAGTGCATATGAACAAGGTGTTAGGAATTCATACCCAACATCAATGAAATCAAGGGAAGTAGATGTGAGTTCAAAACTCACCTTTGTACACAAAACAAAGAAGATGAAGAAGCACAATTGCAAGGAATCAACCAACTACACTCCACTTCAACACTACAAGCTTCAATCTAGAATCAAAGCAAGTATTTCCTAAGTTAGGGTTAGGAAATTACTGAAATTGAAGAGGAGAAAAGATGGAGAAGGTGGAGATGAACTTACCAATGGATTCTCTTTGATTTTGGAGCAAGAATCAAGTTACAAAGGAGAAACTAGGGCTTGCTAATTTCTATTTCTCTTTCCTTTCCCTCATTTCAGTTTTTAGCTTAAGAAATAAAATGAAATGAAGAGAGATGAGGGGAAGGGGCTGAAGTAGAAGGTTAAGTGAGTTAGCTAGCCAATGGGCTGAACCCAAACTCAAGCCCAAGTAGAAAAAGGGTCAAATTTCAACTTACTCCAAATATATCAAAGATTATACTCAAAAAGATCGCAAACGCCCTTTTGGAACCAATGGAGGTAGTTTCGAGTTCCAATTCGGCCATTTGCAGAAAGTAACATTTCGGACCCCAAAACCCGAATAACGACGCTATATTTAAATCAAACATTTAGATATAAAATCGTTAAATATGCGGGTTGTTACACTAACGTTATTATAACACCACGGTCATTTCAAAATAATTTATACTTCAAAACCAAGATATAATATTTATTTCAAAACCATATAAATATGATATCATTTCCAATTTAAAAACCCAATCAATATGATATCCCTTTTTTTTTCAAATCAATTTAATATCATTTTATTTCAAATATATCCCCTTTTCAAAATCATAGCATTTCGAAATTTTATACTTCAAAACAAAATATTTGAAAATTTGACACCTTTAGAACATAATGCTTTGGAATTCATAACTTCGAAACATTTCAATTTCTATAAACATTTCAATTTCGATAAATTTCAAGGCTTTAAATATTCCAAAATTTCAAAACTAAATTTGATAATTTCGATTCAAAAATTTAATTTCCTATTATTTTGTTTTGAAATATTGTATGTAATAAACACCTTATTATTTAAATAAAAATCAAATTACAAATAACAAGATATTGCCTTCAATTCATTATACTTGAAATAATCATTTAATTCACCTAGACCCAAAAATCAAGTATAATAATTAGACCTTTTAAAATTTCCAATTTAATAAATTTCACATCAACCCTATTGGTTTAACTCTTAAATAAATTCAATTTCATAAAATCTCAAATTTATCTAAATTTTAAATCAAATTTTATTCGAGTAAAATTCTTAAATACTTTAATTCACATCCATTTCATATTTTATCTTCCAAATCTTTATTTATTTAAATTATTATAACCTCTATATAAAAGTATGATTTAAATACTTAACCAAATTTATTTTAATAGATCAAACACCATTATTTAACTTATTGTCATTAAACATATTTATATAATATCAAAAAGGATCAATATTTATTTAAACCGTATAACTCTATCCAAAACCATAGAAATCATTTCAAAAAAATTTATATATATAGACCAACGGCGTTTGTATATAATTTTCTATCATATGGTCAAGTGATACAGATATTTATCATTTCAATCCACAATTTAAAATAAAAATACGGTTATATATCATTTCAATTCGCAATTCGGAAAAGTTCATACCAAATTTGCAGTTTAAAACAATATGAAATACAACATCCATTCATCCAATAACAATCATCAACCATTTATTACAATCATCATCCAATTTAAACAATAACATCAATATAGAGCATATAATATATAACGGGTAATTGCTGACAGTTATATTCAATAATAAATTAAACAATCTACCTAACCGGCAGTTTATATGCAATAATAAATTAAATAACAGTTTAATTTAAATAAATGCAATTTACTGAGATGATGATTTAAAAATATACAAATAGTCATAAATAAATTCAAAATCACATCATAAACTAAATTTAACGAACATAAGAAATTTTAGAAGTTGCGAGTGGGTTAAAGCACTCACCTTTTGAATTTAAATTGAACTTAATTCCAAATTTAAACCCAAAATTCCCACAGTCTCAGAATTCGTCCAAACCAACGTCAAAATCTCTGGAATTCCAATACGATCCCATAGGAACAAATCGCGCATAAATCCGAGTTCGTATGCATAAGATATATAGTTTAGAACATTTGAATTTTGAAATTAAATTAAAATAATTTAATAGGTTACATGTCACCTCAGCAGACACGTCTCTCCCAGTCGTTCACGAACCCTACTGAGCCACCACTAACCCAACCCTTGACCGACTATAGCCATGCCTCTACCACGAACTACGACCTATGAGCACCACCCCTCGCCAGCGCGTGCAGCACTCTATCACCCCATACCGGAGCGATCGCTCCGAACTACACCCGCCGCCGGCTCTGTTCGATCAACCACGGCCAAATCCCGGTGCCACAGAGCATTCCAGGCCATGCGACCACTTCCTAACTACTCCACACAGCAATCTCTACGATACCCCTACCCCAATTTTGCCGAAATATTCATAAATCAAAATACCCAAAATGAATTTAGGGTTTCACAAATATTGAGCTTTGACCGAGCTTTTCGAATGATTCGAGCATCATTTGCAAAAAAAACACCTGACGTAGATTCACATCGTCGAGGACTTCGATTTTATAATTTTTTTGAATTTTTTTGAGGAGATTGAATTTTCAATTTGATATTTGAATTGCAAGTGGATTTGGTATTGTCTGAGATTGAAATGAAGAGACGAGGAAGAATTGTACGTACAGACAAATGAGAAATAGAGGCAGGCTAGGGTTTATAACAAGGTATTTATAGACAAAGCTAAAATAGAATGGATCGGATCGATTGGATATACTCCTTGAGCGGTAAAATGGCCCAAAAAGCCCGTTCTGACTCCAGAACGAAATTGCGTCAACCCATATATCAAAATAGATATTTTTAAATATTTTAAACGCAATGGAACAGGTTTCATGTCCAAATTCCATAGTATGAAGAAGTTATGCTAAAATCAGGTTATTTCAAATTGATTTCAATCGATTTTAATTTCATTGATTTCTGGGCGTTTCGAGTCCGTACGATCAAACGACAAGTCCGATCGTTACGAAATTTGAAATCCTACAATAATTCACCATTACGGATTCGATGAAACTGGTTTCATCGAAATCCGAGTCAGTGGTCAAAATGGCTATTTTCCAATTAATTAAATAAATTAATATTAAATAAATTAAATCACCATTTAAATTCAAATTCTATAATTCATAAATTTTATCATCCTGTATTACTTTATTAATTTATAATTCTTAAAACCAATTCCCATATCAGTTTAAAGTAAATTAATTCACTAATTATAGTATTTATTTCATTTACTTAAAATAATCCCTTTATTATAAATTGAATCCAATTAATTTTAATAAATTCCAATTAAACTGATTAGATTCAATTCTAACCCTTTAGTTGAGTCTATTATTACTTTGTAACGCGGTTAACACTTGTCTCACATTTCATTCCATTTATATATTCAAATTTCCAGCTTCCCTTTGTATTAATTACTACTTCCAAATATATTGAAGTTGTCATATATATACATTTGTTAAAATTATAACCTCAATTAATTCATTCAATAGGTTTCATTCCTTTATATTAACTTATGAATAAAATATGCATTTCCATTGCTTTATTACATTTACACTTTACAATTTACAGTTCTTACCCACATTAATGAGACATTTATTTTCATTTAAATGTAATTGTTTTCCAATTAATTTGGTAGACTAGATATATTCTGGTAATTTATGATGATTGTTACCACAGCCTTAAAATTTCACTTAGGCTTATCATTTCAATTATTTATCATAATTACTTACATCCTATGAATTTATTCTATTACCATAAATCATACATTAATTCATATGTTCATACAATACTTACCTTTATTTACTTATAATAAAGTCTCATTCCCAAATATAACAGTTACAACAAATTAATAGGACAATTAAATAGTAAGTTACGACCGTTACTATTACTTTGATTCACATTACTTACAATTAATATTCTCAATAAATTTATCTACTTGGACTCATGCTTTCTATTACACCAATTACTACCATATAAATAAAATAATGTTTCCATTTAAATTTACATTCATACTTTCCGTTATTACATTAATTATCATTAAGTACATTTAATTTTCTTTATTTGTAATTGGTGAATTAACTAGTAACAACCATTTGTCACCATTATACCCTTTATAATACTTGTATTTTCATTCTTCCTAACCAGTTACCATATATTATATTATTTCACACATTAATTCAATAATTACATTTGCTTCCCCATATCCCATTTATAACCAAGTCATAACATTTAAATTATTTTATTAACTAGAATTTCATTCAAGTTCATTAATTAATAACTTGCATTAACATATTTCCTTAATTTACATCTAATTACTGTTAACACTGTGTTATTACATTAAGTAATTCAATACTTATCTTTTATTTTCTCATATTCAATTTATATCCAGGTATACACTTTCACTACTTCATTTATTAGAATCTTATTCAAATTACTAATAATTAGTTTTTTTTATTACATTGCTATATTTCATTTTAGCGTTCATTTCAATATTAAATTATAATTTTTTATTTCTTACTAGATCTAATTACAAAAATCTTATTAAAATGACAAATTTAATTATCGAAATTTATGGGTCGTTTCACTCTCCCCTACTCAAAACTTTTCGTCCCCGAAAAGGAAAAGGAGGGTAAAGAAAGAATTAAGTAAACAATACATCTTATTCAAAAATATTAACTTTATAGAAAAATAAATTTGCAAAATTTAATAGTTTAAATAAAATATATCAATTTATAACCATTAAATCTTTTTATACTCAAATTAATTAACTTTGGAAAGCATTTTAAAAAAAAAATTCTAAGTTCAAAATCTACGAAAAATTTCGGCAGAGTCTCCTTTGTACGAAGATGCTCGAGAGAAAATATAATATCAAAAATAACAATATACAACATATATTTTCCGAAATAATATATATCCCAACCTGGGTAAATAATATAATACGTTATAAACCATAATCCAAAAACGTACCTATTTGTCGGGCAATTAACGCTTAATTATGAAACCAAAAGTAGTAGCAATTTGCTTCCATAACCTGTATTTCACTTATATAATCCAAAAAGGTTAACAATTATATAAAATGAAATATTTAAAATGGTTTGAACCATAAACAAACAAATCAATACAAACATCAATCAGTTGCAACCAGGCATACAACCATCACATAGAATCAACACATATCAATCATTCATTCATATCAAACAAAACAAATAGTTGTTCGGGTTCAACTTTAAATTGCACAGAATGGAAAATAAACTACTTAGTGCACCGTTTACTCAACAGTCTTAGATGAAACTAAATAGATTACTTATTCATCCAAACAATTTTAGAGTATCCTTGCCAAACAACCATAAACCAAACAAACAACGATTTCAAACAACAGATTAAGTTTATTCTTATTAATTTCATTTCATTTTTTTCTTTTCATTTATTACTTACAATTATTCATTTTCATTTATTTAGGTCATGTAAGTTTCTTTTTATTACTTTACATTTATTCATTTCTCAATTTCATTTATTTATTTAGTGCTTACCTTTCTATTATATTTAATTATGGTAACATTTCAATTACAACTTAAGTTTATAACTCTATAACATCAATTCTTATTAATAAAAGCAATTTATTGAACCTTTCATTACATAAGTTTACTTGTAAAATTTTCCATTACAACTCTTTAACATTTTAACTTTTAATAATTGGTAAGTTATATATATGCTTTAAGAATGTAACTGAAAGTTGTACAAGTTTTCTCATTCTTTTAATTAATTCATTGTTCAATAATTTTATCCTTTGTCTTATAATTTACAATTTCAACTTTCTTTTACTTTCCTTTATAACCTAAATTTAACTTTCTTATTTTAATTAAAGGATCCAATTATTAATTAGTTACACTCAATTTCACTACAATAACTGAAACTATTTATCAATAGAGACTTAAGAACTAAATACCGGGTTAATTTCAAATCATTTTAAAATAATAGATAAATGTTTATACTTAAAACTTATATGTCCAATTATACTTAAAACAATTAGAAATTTATATTTGGTTATCAAAATAAATCTGCAGTAAACTACTACAGTGGCCTTCCTACTTCAAAACTCGAAAATGAAAGTCGATGATGAGTGCACTCATCACCGAAATTATTTTCCAACGACAGAGAGGGGAGTACATAACTTATTTCCTTTCAAAATTTCTTTAAAGAAATTCTTTCAAATCATATTGAAATATTTATATCAGAAAATACTTCTAAATAATATTATTATTATATTCTAAAATCATTCGAAAGAAATATCCAAAATCTTGGAACTTAAGTTCTAAATTTCCAGTTTTCATTTGTTGAAATTTCAATCTCATTTCAACTATTATTTATAAATTTCATTACCTAACAACCAATATATTACAACCAAATATATATATCATTTATAAAAAAATTATTTTATATAGAAAATATAATAGGAAAAATTATTTCATTCACTTATATTTTAAAACAAATATTATGTCGGTCTATCCTATTAAGTGTTTAGAAATCCCTATTGATGTCATAGCGTCCTATGAACGAACCAGAATTTATAAATACAAAATGGAACAAATCAACACAATATCAAAACTTTTTTATAACACTAACAAATACGCTCTCTCATATATATATACATACTCAGTGACTCATCATAGGGTATTACTACCCTAATAACAAAGAGTCAAACCCCACAAAGCTAAGGTTTATCGCTAAACCAAAGCTCTGATACCAGATGTAACGTCCCGCCTATTTATACGTTTCAAATCGACGATAAACCATACACGTCAGACTTAAACCATACAAA
The DNA here is from genome assembly GCA_030765085.1 of Allium cepa. Taxonomy (NCBI): domain Eukaryota; kingdom Viridiplantae; phylum Streptophyta; class Magnoliopsida; order Asparagales; family Amaryllidaceae; genus Allium; species Allium cepa. The sequence goes on along the minus strand of CM060932.1, from coordinate 237,214,164 downwards.
AGGGCGGATTGTTATGGGGTAAATAATAAAAAGTAGAGAAAGAAAAATAAACAAAAATAGAATCTTACAGCGGAACGATAAAATATAATAATCAAATATACAGTTCATGAAGCTGATTACAAAATATTCGATTATTCTTATAAAATATATATCAAAGTTACACATACCAAGGAATAATAACAATGCAGTGGAACAATGTGATGCAATGGAACACTATAGTAAATATTAGTAATAATAAAATCTTCGTCTTCGTCCTCTAGAAATAAGGCCTTCAATTCCTAAAACGCTCAGGCTGACCCGAGCGAATTGAAAAGACAAAACACTCGAGTTAGAACAAAAAGATCTTATATAAGTTAAATCAACAGTAAATAATATGAGTGAAACGGCGTTAGAGATGTTTACGAAATTTGACATCTCCTATCCAGTGTCTAACGTGAGTGCAGTAACTTAAGAGATGTTCGGGATTCACATCTCCTAAGGATCCGTTAAACTATCTACTATGCAGTAATATACGCTATTATAATAGTGTCTAAAGTATAATATACTAAAAATAGCGTTAAGGGGTTACCCATATAGCCCTTAACACACTGTTATATTCCTATAGTCTATATAGTACCGTAATCTCCCCCGTACTATGTGTCGTCAGAGGGCACTCCATAGGTATGGTACAAAACAAAATCGTATAAGGCGCGCTAGGGTAGGTGACACGGCACAACTAGGCAAGGCCAGGGTAGATATACAAATTGCTATCTGGGCTGGGGGTAACGCATAGTGCGCAGCTACCGTCCATCTCGAGCCACACCCCCAAAATCAAAAAATAAAAAGTGGCCACCGAATAAATCCAAAAGTCAGAGTATAATATCGAAGGGATGTGTCTGATAAGAGGGGCTACCTCCTTGGCTCGAGAATTGCTCCTGTTTTAGCCACCCTATGCCAACTCACGGGAGTCGGGTCCACGTATTTACCTCAAAGGAAACGCCGCCACCATCCTACTACATACTGGAATCTCCACCGCGTACACGGTTGTTAAAGTGGTTTTTGGAGTTGGCAGAGAGTATGACAACTTCCGATCCTGGTCTCTTTAAAAACCCAACTTTATTATAACACCGCGGTCATTTCAAAATAATTTATACTTCAAAACCAGGATATAATATTTATTTCAAAACCATATAAATATGATATCATTTCCAATATAAAAATCAAATCAATATGATATCCCTTTTTTCCAAATCAATATAATATCATTTTATTTCAAATATATCCCCTTTTCAAAATCATAGCACTTCCAAATTTTGTACTTCAAAACATATCATTTGAAATTTTAACACCTTTAAAACATAATGCTCTGAAATTCATAACTTCGAAACATTTCAATTTCTATAAACATTTCAATTTCGATAAATTTCAAGGCTTTAAATATTCCAAAATTTCAAAACTAAATTTGATAGTTCGATTCAAAATTTTAATTTCCTATTATTTTGTTTTGAAATATTTATGTAATAAACCCCTTATTATTTAAATAAAACTCAAATTACAAATAACTAGATATCGCCTTCAATTCATTATACTTGAAATAATCATTTAATTCACCTAGACCCAAAAATCAAGTTATAATAATTATACCTTTTAAAATTTCCAATCTAATAAATTTCACATCAACCTTGTTGGTTTAATTCTTAAATAAATTCAATTTCATAAAATCTCAAATTTATCTAAATTTCAAATCAAATTTTATTCGAGTAAAATTCTTAAATACCTTAATTCACATCCATTTCATATTTTATCTTCCAAATCTTAATTTATTTAAATCATTATAACCTCTATATAAAAGTATGATTTAAATACTTAACCAAATTTATTTTAATAGATCAAACACCATTATTTAACTTATTATCATTAAACATATTTATATACAAAAAGAATAAATATTTATTTAAACCGTATAATTCTATCCAAAACCATAGAAATCATTTTCAAAACATTTATATATATAGACCGACGGTGTCTGTATATAATTTTCTATCCTATGGTCAAGTGATACGGATATTTATCATTTCAATCCACAATTTGAAATAAAAATACGGTTATATATCCTTTCAATCCGCAATCCCGAAAAGTGCATACCAAATTTGCAGTTTAAAACAATATGAAGTACAACATTCATTCATCCAATAACAATCATTAACCATTTATTACAATCATCATCCAATTTAAACATTAACATCAATATAGAGCATATAATATATAACGGGTAATTACTGACAGTTATATTCAATAATAAATTAAACAATCTATCTAACTAGCAGTTTATATGCAATAATAAATTAAATAACAGTTTAATTTAAATAAATGCAATTTACTGAGATGATGATTTAAAAATATACAAACAGTCATAAATAAATTCAAAATCACAACATAAATTAAATTTAACGAACATAAGAAATTTTAAAAGTTGTGAGTGGGTTAAAACACCCACCTTTTGAATTTTTATTTAATTTAAATCCAATTTAAACCCAAAATTCCAACAGTCTCAGAATCCGTCCAAACCAGCGTCAAAATCTCTGGAATTCCAATACGATCCCATAGGAACAATTCGCGCATAAATCCGAGTTCGTATGCATAAGATATACAGTTTAGAACATTTAAAATTTGAAATTAAAATAAAATAATTTAATAGGTTACACGTCACCTCAGCAGACACGTCTCTCCCAGTCGTTCACGAACCCTACTGAGCCACCACTAACCCAACCCTTGATCGACGATAGCCATGCCTCTACCACGAACTACGACCTACGAGCACCACCCCTAGCCAACGCGTGCCGCGCTCTATCTCCCCTTACTGGAGCGATCGCCCCGAACTACACCCGCCGCCGGCGCTGTTCGATCAACCACGGCCAAATCCCGACGCCACAGAGCATTCCAGACCATGTGGCCACCTCCTAATTACTCCACGCAGCAAGCTCTACGATACCCATACCCCAATTTTGCCGAAATATTCACAAATCAAAAATACCCAAAATGAATTTAGGGTTTCACTTTCATGGATATTGAGCTTTGACCGAGCTTTTCGAATGATTCGAGCATCATTTTGCAAAAATGAACACTTGATGCACATTCGCATCGTCGAGGACTTCGATTTTATAAATTTTTTTAAATTTTTTTGAGGAGATTGAATTTTCAATTTGATATTTGAATTGCAATTGGATTTGGTATTGTCTGCCATTGAAATGAGGAGATGAGGAGGAATTGTACATACAGACAAATGAGAAATAGAGGTAGGCTAGGGTTTGTAATAGGGCATTTATAGACAAAGTTGAAATAGAATGGATCGGATGGACTGGATATACGCGTTGAACGGTAAAATGGCCCGAAAAACCCGTTCTGACTCTGGAACGAAATTGGGTCAACCCATACATTAAAATAGATGTTTTTAAAGATTTTAAACGCAATGGAACATGTTTCGCGTCCAAATTCCATCGTATGAAGAAGTTATGCTAAAATTAAGTTATTTCAAATTGATTTCAATCGATTTTAATTTCATTGATTTCTGGGCGTTTCGAGTCCGTACGATCAAACGACAAGTCCGATCGTTACGAAACTTGAAATCCTATAATAATTCACCATTACGGATCCGATGAAGCTGGTTTCGTCAAAATCCGAGTCAGTGGCCAAAATGGTTATTTTCCAGTTGATTAAATAAATTAATATTAAATAAATTAAATCACTTTTTGAATTCAAATTCTATAATTCATAAATTTTATCATCTTGTATTACATTATTAATTTGTAATTATTAAAACCAATTCCCATATCAATTTAAAGTATATTAATTCACCAATCATAGTATTTATTTCATTTACTTAAAATAATCCCTTTATTATAAATTGAGTCTAATCAATTTTAATAAATTCCAATTAAACTGATTAGATTCAATTCCAACCCTTTAGTTGAGTCTATTATTACTTTGTAATGCGGTTAACACTTGTCTCACATTTCATTCCATTTACATATTCAAATTTCCAGCTTCCCTTTGTATTAATTATTATTTCCAAATATATTGAAGTTGTTATATATATACATTTGTTAAAATTATAACCTCAATTAATTCATTCAATAGGTTTCATTCCTTTATATTAACTGATGAATAAAATATGCATTTCCGTTGCTTTATTACATTTACACTTTACAATTTACAGTTCTTACCCACATTAATGAGACATTTATTTTCATTTAAATGTAATTGTTTTCCAATTAATTTGGTAGACTAGATATATTCTGGTAATTTATGATGATTGTTACCATAGCCTTAAAATTTCACTTAGTCATTTCAATTATTTATTATCATTACTTACATCCTATGAATTTATTCTATTACCTTAAATCATACATTAATTCATATATTCATACAATACTTACCTTTATTTACTTATAATAAAATCTCGTTCCCAAATATAACAGTTCCAACAAATTAATAGGACAATTAAATAGTAACTTACGACCGTTACTATTACTTGATTCACATTAATTACAATTAATATTCTCAATAAATTTATTTACTTGGACTCATGCTTTCTATCACACCAATTACTACCTTATAAATAAAATTACATTTCCATTTAAATTTACATTCACACTTTCCGTTATTATATTAATTATCATTAAGTACATTTAATTTTCTTTATTTGTAATTAGTGAATTAACTAGTAACAACCATTTGTCACCATTATACCCTTTATAATACTTGTATGTTCATTCTTTCTAACCAATTACCATCTATTATATTATTTCACACATTAATTCAATAATTACATTTGCTTCCCCATATCCCATTTATAACCAAGTCATAACATTTAAATTACTTTATTAACTAGAATTTCATTCAAGTTCATTAACTAATAACTTGCATTAACATATTTCCTTAATTTACATCTAATTACTGTTAACACTGTGTTATTACATTAAGTAACTCAATACTTATCTTTTATTTTCTCATATTCAATTTATATCCAGGTATACACTTTCACTACTTCATTTATTAGAATCTTATTCAAATTACTAATGATTAGTTTTTTTATTACATTGCTATATTTTATTTTAGCGTTCATTTCAATATTAAATTATAAGTTTTTATTTCTTACTAGATCTAATTACAAAAATCTTATTAAAATGACAAATTTAATTATCGAAATTTACGGGTTGTTATACTTTTAAACCATAACTAGTGATGATAAACTTGTTTCGGAAAAATGTTACAAAAATAAACACTTTGAAAAAATATATTGATAATGTGAATGAAAATAGTTTTATCGATGAACGGCTATTTTCTTAATGGAAGTTATTCAAACTTTTTACACATGCCTATTAATCACCAAGGAGTAAATTAGCAAATAAAAATATTTATGGCTAACTAAATTGTAACGACCCGTATTTTTTATAGTTGAAAACATTAAATTAAATGAGTTTTTGGAAATTAATAGTGTTTGTATTAAAATTTATGATTTATAAATGGAAAAAAATTATTAGAATACAATTTAATTATATTGATTGAATAAAATTGACAATCGTTTTAATGTAATTTCAATCAATTGAAATAATTGTAAGTTTAATAAGGAATAAAATAATGATGTATTAATGGTGAAATTATATGCTATTCGATTGAAATTGGTTTAACATTTGTAAGTAATTTATACTTCTTGTTTGTAAACAAAAAATGTATTAATGCGTTCAAATTATTTAAATGTAATAATTGTTTATTTCTCATCTTATTTGGGAATCAATGAAATTAGATGTAATTAAATGTTGCAGTTAATATAAGAAAAGATGTTAACTGTAGAGTTTGAGTGAAATAAAATGAAAACTTATGTTAATAGATTAACATAAGGAATTGCTGATTTAATATAAAAGACATTTAAATCAATTACTATAAGTTTTAATTTAATATAGAATAAAATGAATAAGTTTAGTAAAGGTGTAAACATATGTCTATTTGTTTGAAATTCATTTTAGCTTACAGATTAATTATAGGGTTGATCAACTATTATGTAATAAGAAATCTATAACTCCTGTTTGTATCCAATAATGTATGAATATGTTTAAATTACTACCGGATAAGAAATAATTGTTCTATTTCTCTTTACATTTATTTAGTCCATTTTGAAATTCACCTTTGTAATCAACTGAAATTAACGTAATTTAATAATTTCAATTAATAGGAGAGAGGATACTAAACTATAAAGTAATAGGTGTAATTGAACGTAGCTTATGTTTTGTGAAAATATGAGGAAAATTTAATTTAATGAAACAAACATTTATATCAAATAAAATGAATGTTTCATTTGTGATTGTTGGTTTATTTTCATTAAAATAAATAATAGAATGATTGGTTTAAAGGAAGAAATATACGTTTATTTGAACTGTGTTTTAGAATACATATTGATTGTAAGAATAGGAAAACAATTTATTCAAGTAAGTAATTTATTACTTGGTGCATAAACAACAAGCTTATAAACGTATTTAAATGACTAAAGAAAACATTTGTTCTATTTTTCATTCAGTTTAGTTTGTCTGTTTTGAAATTTAACATTGTAATTAGTTACAACTCATGTAATTGAAATATTTCAATTAAAAGGAAAAAAACATTGATTGCAATTAATAGATTTAATAAAAGAAACGCACGTTTTGTGTTAAAACAGAAAGGGCTATTTAATGGAAATAAAAGATCATTTTTGAGAAAACCAAATTGAAAATTTTCATTTTTAAGGCAAGTACAATTTCATTTATTATGTGTTGAAAAAAAATTAAATGTGTACAAATTGAATATTGTTTGAGTTAATGAAATTAATTTGGTTACGTTTCAAAAATTGAATTTCAAAAGGTTATGTGATGTATATTGTAACGAACCGTAAATTTTAACGATTTTAATACCGTAATTAACTAAATTTTAGTGAAATTTTAAATAATTGAATTTTGCAATGAAAATATGATATTTGAGATGTGTCTATGAAATCATAGCAAATGACAAATTTTTGTTGGAAAATATGGAAGTTAGTTCTATTGTGTAATTTTCAATTTCAATTTAAATCGGTTAAATTGTGGAAGTAAATATTTTCAAAAAAAACTTGAATATTTTACACAATAAATTTGTAAACTATTTTATGAGTGAGACGTCATATTTCATTTTGTCAAATTTGGACTGCTTTAGCTCCGTTTATCTTATTTTCAGCATTTTAGCAGTAGTTTGGTAGCGAATATCGACTTTTGATAGGATGATCGTATCGTTGATATCTGTGTACCGTTCTAATCGTCTCCTTGTGTTGATCTCCCTAGTATATTCATTTATGCATTTCGGGGTTCGGTACGCAGCGAAATCTATAAAACAGTTCGCCGTATCTGTACCCATTTTATGTCTGTTTATTTGCGATGTCCATTCATTTTGCCCACCGTATTATACCAACGGTCATTAACATTTATATCTCCTGAAATTCAGGTATGGCTTTTGTGATTCCACCTTTTTTTTATATCTGATAATATTTCAATATATTTTCTCTTGTTTCGTGTCATTTCATTTTCTTTGTCTTTCAATCTACTTTTGCTTTTGAAAATATTTTTATAATGTAAGTTTGCTTTCAGCCTGCTCATCTTCCATATTTACGTGAGCCTGCTTGTTTCTCTACTGTCCTATCTCTTCTTCTCTTTCCACTTGCTCTTTTGATCTAAAAAAATAGAAAAAATATATTTATATAATAGAGTCAATATTTTTGCGCTGAAGCTTATATTATCGAGATTTGCTTGCTTCTCACACCTTCATGTGCCTAACGCACCTTCATCAACCACTACCCGCACGCATGGCCACCACTAACCTATCACGTCCTCTTCCACCGTGATGCCTTATCCACCTTGGCACTGATCGACTTCCTCACAGCCTCATCGTCAAATGCACAGCCATCCTCCTCGTGCCCCGCCATCATCACCCATCTCCCTGATCGAATGGCAGTGACCAGCACATCTCACTTCCCTCGTCACCTTCACCGACTGTCTCACCCTTCCAGATCCGACCATCCACCTCCAAAACCGACCCCACAGCCTAAGCTTATTTTGCCTGACCACCCAAACGCTCTGTTTGCCATCATAGCTGACCGTGATAGCATCCTCCACCTTCATGGCAACTGCAATCTTTGCACGCCCCTTTCCACCCACACGCAAGCCACAATATTTGCCCAACCCAGCCCTTGCTACCCCTTCTTTAAAGAAAAATATATGGACGTATATGTTTGCATTCGATTTTCCTGTGACGTGTTCAAATTGTTTCTCGTCTGCATGCCTTCATATTTAAACTCTGTTGATCACATTACCTTGTTGTTGCAAGTCATCATTTCTTGTTTCTTATTTATATATATTACAAGATATATATCACATTTATATAAACTGATATTGACGTCGCCTATAAATACATATATGCATAGTATAATAGGTATTTGATATTGCTCATCTTACAGTTTTTTTATATAAAAGTAAGTTCAAATATAAAGTATGAGTTTATATAAAAACTTTCGTAAACTTTGTTTGAATATTTTTAACCGCTTTTGTATTATTAGCAAAAGCATCTATATTCTATGTTTAAAGTTTTTACACATATATTGTAAGTTTTCATTCATTGTTTAAGAATTGTTTTAAAGTATAAGATGTATGAATACTTTGATTTTGAGATGTACATAGATTTTTAAATTATAAAATTTTGTATATGTTGTACATAATATGTGATATAAATAAGTTCGTGTAAGTAATGGTATGTTAGTTTATGTTAGTTGTATAACAATTAGTTTTTATATGTTCTTTATATTATATAAATTATATAAATTATATAAGAGGTTCGCTTATATATGTAAATTATATAAGTTATATATATATATATATATATATATATATATATATATATATATGTTTGTATCAAAGAATTTGATTATCCAGTTTCCTCTATTACATGTTACATATATTGATTATAAGTAAAATAGAATATAGCTATTTTGACTTTCAATCGCATACTTCAAATATATATATATATATATTATATTTGAGTTGTATATATATTAGATTTTATATTTTAATATGAGTAAATATTACATTTTTAAAATTTACATATATTTGTCTCCATCGATTATCGAATTTTAACCTAGCTTTACTTTGTTCGTAGACTTCGTATTCATCGTGCTTTGTTTTTGTCTCGGCGTTGTCCAAATGGATCGTAGCATTCTTTTGTTTGCTTGTGTCCGTACCCATGTGCGTGTCCGTATCACCATCTTCGCCATCGTTTCTCTAGCCTTGAAAGGTGAACAACCACCCACTATTAACATCCTTATATTTAGTAAATTTGATTTCACTCGAAGCGACAATTGAAATATGCTGTTAAATTTGAATTGTTAAGTTATTTAATTGTTAAATATGCTATGCAATTATCTGCCATTATTTACCTATGAATATGACACAATAACCTGCTGTATATATTTAAATTTGTCCCTGATGATATATGCCATTTGTTGATATATTGTTATCATATTTGTTCTCACTCTGCAAGTTCTCTGTTAGATTAGAATTCCTTATGTGTTGAAATGATATGTACGTGAACGATATTATAGATTAGGGGAAAATCATTACGGGTTGAAATGATAAATCCAAACGATTTTCATTGATTTTAAATTTTGGGATCGTAGGTTGTAATGATATATACCTATAGATATTTAAATTGCGGATTGAAATGATAATTATCTGTATCACTTGACCATAGGATAGAAAATAATATAAGGACACCGTTGGTCTATTTTGAAAAAAAATGATTGCCAAGGTTTGGAAGGAAATATATGGACTTTATTAAATATTGATTTTTAAATTATAATATAAAGAATTTATTTTAATATATGTGTAAAATTTAGATTTTTAAAATTATATACTTTGAAAATTTTAAATTTATAACTTAGTTTGAAAATATAATTTTTAAGATTTTCTTATAATTTTCTTATTGTAAAATATATAAAATAAGATTTAATACAAAATACATTTAATAATAAGATTTAATTTAATAAAATTTAATTTAATTGGTTTATAATATGTTTAAGTATTTATTTAAATTTATATTAATATTTCGAAAATAGATGTTTTATAACTTTAATAATAAAGGTTGGGAACATAAATTAATGTTAACTGGGAATTTAAATAAAATTTGATTTGAAACTATTGATTTTTTGAGATTTTGAAAGATATTGTTTTATAAATTGATGTGGAAAAAAAGTGATTAAATGAATATTTTCAACTTTAAATAAAATTGAGACTTAATATTTAATATTGATTTAAATTTATAAATTGAGATTTTATTTAATTTTTATTAAAATGATTGAGTGAAAATATTTCCAATTTGAATAAAAAAATAAAGTTAATTGTTGAAATTTAAATGAAACTTATATCGAAATTGTTTGAATATTTAAACCTTGAATCTTATTGGAATTGATATGATGGTTCAAACTTGGATTTGAAATCGATAAAAATTGAAATGTTTTATTGAGAATTTGAATTGAATCTTTAACTTTTTAAATTAAAGTGTTGAATAGGGATTTATTTAAATTGAATTTTGGAATTCAATCCGATTTGAATCGATTTGTAAAATTGAAGGAAAATATTTTTATTATATACAGTATTTTAATATATATAAACTATTTTAATGTATAAATTATGTTGATATATAAACTATTTTAATTTATAACTATTTCAATATATATACTATTTTCAATATCTAAACTGTTTAATTTGAAAGTGTTATGGTTTTAAAAGTGTCATGATTTCAAAAGTGTTATAATCTCAAGGTGTCATGATTTCAAGAGTGTTATGAATTCAAAAGTGGTATGATCTCGGAAGTGCTATGATTTTGAAAGTGTTATGATTTTGAAAGTGTTACGATTTTAGAAATGAATATTATTTAAAGTGAATAATGATATCATATTAATATGGTTTTGAAATGAATAAGATATTTTGATATGAAGTATGAACTATTTGAAATGAAATGACCATGGTGTGAAATAAGCGTTTGGTTGTTAAAGAGACCGGGATCAGATATTGTCATACTCTCTGCCAATATCAAAAACCACTTTAACATCTGTGTGCATGGTGGAGATTCCAGAACGAAGTAGAATGGTTTGGCGATGATTCTGTATGAGGTATTAACATAGCCCTGACTCCCACGAGTCAGCTTGATGTGGCTAAAATAGGAGCCACGCCGGGCCAAGTGAGGCCATTCCTCCTATCAGGCACATTTCTTCGACACCATTCTACTACTTTGTGATTTGATTTGGTGCACCTTTGATTTGGAAGTGTGTCTCGAGGTGGGTGGTAGTAGCTACTATGCCTTACCACCAGTCCAGATCCACAAACGGTATATCTACCCTGGCATTCCTCGCGTGCCTTGTTACATGCCCTATCACGCCTTCTACGAGTTTGGTTTGTGTCGTACCTATGGAGTGCTCCCTGATAGCCTATTGCGAGTAGAGTTTATAGTATCTGTATAGACTACGGCATTATACAAAATGTTTTAAAGAGGGATATGGATAATACCTTAATGTTATTTTAATAGTTTACTTTACTATAGACAATATCATAATAGCGTATATTACTACACAGTAGATAGTTCCACGGATCCTTAGAGGATGGAAATCCCAAACATCCTTTAAGTTACTCATATTTTAGTTGACATTTCACTTGATTTGAATTTACTAGTATAAGAATGTTAATCTTGACTCGAGTGTTTCGTGTTTTGCTATATGCTCGGGTCAGACTGAGTATCACAGCATTTGAGACTCTCCTCTGGAGATTGAAGCTTTGATTGAAGACCTATCTATCCATGTTTCAGTTTATTCTAGTCAATTATGTTCAGACTTGTCAGTTGCTTATGTATTAGAGATTCATTTGTATTTGAGATACTGCTGTATATTGTTTCAGACTCTAATGTTTTATAGTAGCTTCATGAACTACTATTTATCTATTCCGCTGCTTATTGTTGTAATACTCTGTGTCTGTGATTCTATAATTGATTTATTTACCGTATATGCTAAGTTTTGCCAAATACAAATTAACAATCTATTGTTTTAAGCAATTCAAGTCTGACATGTGCGGATGCGAATGGTTCAAAATAGCGGGTCGTTACATATATGGTCCCTTCATTTCTTTTGTTATTAATTATTGCATGTACATTTTGAAATAGTTACCTCATTATTAATACTTGATCCTTCCATTTCTCTTTCTATTTAATACCCGATCTTAGACTTTTAGGCTATCTTTAATTCTTGTCATTTCATTTTTAGTTGTACAAAATTTCATTTCCCTTTGGTTTGCAAACTTTCCCATTCCTACGTACATTCCCTTATGCATTATTAATGCCTGAAGCTTTCAAAACAAAACGCGACATTAATTTTTGTCCCTCCACCTTCATTTCCTTATTAATAAATAACCTGCAATTTTATTTCTTCATTTGCATTTTTTTCTTCTGCTGACACCTCAAATTTATTTAGTTCAAATTGTTCTTTACTGAAGGTATAATTTTATCCTAAAATTTTCACGTTTTAAACTTGTCCCTTCATTTTTTTATCACCACCTCATTTCCTTTCCTCAAATCATTTTAATGTGAGCAAATTCAAAAGTTATCATTTTTGCAAATTCAAAAGCTTTCTTTTATGAAACATGAGTTTCAATTTTTTTCAATTGTCCTACATGTCCTCCCCTTATCTTAGTTTGTTCTTCCATCTTTGCCTAAAGCCTCATCTTGAGAAAAGCATAAGCATTATACTTTGTTTATTTTTTTTATTAAATGTGTACTAATTATTTTAGTAATATTTCTTATAACATGAATATCTTTTACATATAAACTTCAATTCACGCGCGATTTCTTCTGTTGGATTCATATTTAAATTTCGGTCAACATGAAACTGATTTGGTTGAATTTGGAGACTGTTGAGATTTTGCACTTCTGTTTGGATTTTTATGGCCTAAAATCAATAGTGAGTGATTTAACCCACTCACGCCGTACTAAATCTTCTTATGTTAGTTGAATTAAATTTATGATGCAATAAGAATTTCATTGGTTGCCGTTTGATAGTTTAATTTGACATTTTAATTGAAACTGAATTTTATTCTATTGATTTTCCATTTAAATTAATATTTAAATTGGATTGCTAGTTAAATACCTGACATTGATAACTAGTCAATTGTTGAGATTTATTGACCGATTTGGATGTTGATTGTGAAGTATGTCTATTTGTTGATATTTTGGATGATTGGATGTTTGTTTATTTATATATATCCCTGCTATTACCCTGCATATTAATTAAAAGCATATACGCCATTATTTGAATTAATTTCGAGTAAATTTTGAAATAGGTTGAAATGATATATACCTATGACAATTTGATTTAGATTGAAATGATATATATCCATCTCTATAATTAAAACTGAAATAACTGATCACTTGGCCATACGGTAGAAAATTATGTACGGACACAGGATTGGTTAAATTAAATGGTTTTAAAATCTTGAATTTGGATTTTGATTACATGTTATTCTTTCAAAGGAAATAAATTGTGGATTTATATGAATTTAATTATTTTCTAATTCAAGTTTTGAAAGTTGAAATTGAAATTGTTTGAAAGAAATTGTTTAAAAGAATTAAAATAGAAATGTAATGTTATAATCAATTTATTACTTTAATTCGAAAAATTGAATTATTTCGAAGATTTGGATTTGAAAATTGAACAGTGAAGTTTACTTTTATTTAAGTGGTTTAAATCAGCAAATTGAAACTAGACTTGAAATTGATATAAATTGAGATGGTTTAAAATAAGAATCGAATTAAAATTTAAATCATTGATTTGAATTGTTGAATAAAATTTGAAATTAAAAATAAATGTTTTGGAAACTGAAGTTATTTGGAATTAAAACTGAAATCAAGTTGATTTGAAACAAAATTGAAATTGAGTCAATTGAGTTGAAAGATTGGAAATTGAGTTTTGTCGATTTGAAATTTAGATGCGGAGCCAGTTTGTTGAAAAAGAAAGAAACGGTTTGATTTAGATACTATTTTCAAAATAAATTATTTTAATATAAACTATTTAAAATCTATCTTTTTAATATTCAGATTTATTTAGATTTTCCAAACTATTTTACTATATAAACCATTTTCAATACTCCAACCATTTTATATCAAACTATTTTAAACTATTTAAACTATTTATAACCATTCAAAATATTTTCTAAAATTTCAAACTGGGAAAAATTGGAATGTTTATATTTAAATCATTGATTTAAATACAAATATGGTTAAATAAGTTATAACCGAAGTTGGAATTTGAAATGATATTTTCAAGTGAAATTGACATATTTTGAGTCAATATGGTATTTTGAAATTAAGTGTTATTTTTGAAGTGAATATGAAATTTTGATATCAAATATGAATCGCTTTTGAAATGTAAAAGAACCAACCGGTGTGAAAAATGACATTTGGTTGCTAAAGAGATCGGGGCTCTTAATGGCATGCTCTTTGTCAATATTGGAACCACTTTAACAACTGTGTATGCGGTGAATGTTATCCAGAATGAAGTGGTTGAATTGGAGGCATTGCTAGATTTGAAGAAAGAGAACAATGATGGATGACCCCAACACTTGTGTTAATTGGAAATTACTAAAACAGGAGCCTATGTCTGGCCAAGGATTTCGCAACCTTTAGGGTCCATCACCCCTTCGTATTATCATATTGATTTTGGACTTGACCGGTGCATCTTGATTTGATTTGGAACTGGCGGACTCGAAGGACACTTATAGCTACGATCATTACCACCTGCCGGAAAGGGTAAACTGGTAGAATCCTACCTTGGGCATCGCCTTAAGTGCCTAGTCATACTTTTATCCTTATACGCACTATAGAAAAACTAGCCTTTGGTTACATAAATTGTTGGCATTTATTTGCAAATGCAACTAAAACATTTCACCTTATAATTAAAACGCGTCAAAAATTATTTTACCTTTCGCGTCTTTCCAAAATCTTTTTGCCTAAATATAATAAACGTAACCAGTACATTCCCTGTCGTTAAATTTCTCAAACTTATAAATTTCCAAATCGCTTCAAAATAATTTCCCAAATCGCCTTTTGGTTTCAATCTCACTACAAACGAATGGAATTCTCCAACTACCCTCGCTTTTCAGCGCCACTTGGGATGTCACGATTCTTGTCACTGATGGGAAGGTCACCTGGAAAAAACCCCAAAAAAGTCACCCGAAGGAGATGTACTATTTCCTTAATAAAGCTACTGAGTTTATCTTGAGGTCGCCACTATCTCGGTTATCTTCCCTTTGCTTGAACTCACGGTTGATTTATGTTGTGTCAATGTTGTGGATTGGTGAAGCTCCTGTCGATAAACCACTCGATATCGATGATGCTAAAGTTGTCAAATATAACGTTGATTGAGGAGAAGCCTGTATCATTTGGAATATGTGTGTTGCAAATAGAACCGTGTTACAACGTTCGTTGATCTGGAGATGAGTGTCGATCTGACTGTCTGATTGCATCTACGGGTACCTTGAATTGAACTGCCTCTTGAACTATTTTTTTGAGATGAACGAAGTGTTGTTGTTCTAGTTGTTAATTATGATAAGATAATGTTGTTGTAGTTTGAAGGTAATGCTGAGAGGTATATCATATCATTATCATCGTAGTTAAAGTTACGTAGACATCCATTACAGTAACTACATAGTCAGTTCTTAGTTTCTTCTAGAAGAAAAAAAAAGGTAAAACCACATGCTATTAGAAGTGTTCTGGCACTTCCATGTGAGCTTCACTGTATTTTTTCCTCGCTATAAATGGCCTAGTAGAAGAAAATTAATTACTAAAAATTTAAAATGAAAACAGAAAATGGAAATGTTATACGCTAGCGATTGGTGTTGGAAAACAAAACACAGGGTGTTTAGTGCTAATGGTCAAGTTGAATAACCATCTTCTGCTAAGATCAAAATAATATGACTTCCTGTAAAAGGTTCATATAAGTAAGTAAAAGTTAAATTATATAATTTATACCATCAACATTAATTAAAGGTCCCTTTTTGTATTAAATAGTGCTATGGTTTACTTTGCCTTTCACTTTCACTTTTTTGGTGCAATATAAAATCTCCACTTATCTTAATTTTGAGCTTATCTTCTTATTAGGAGACTATCTTCTTTTAAGCATATGTTTAATGTAGAATGTTATTGGATATGATATAAATAATAATTCCAATATATATAGGACTTATATGGAACAATAATGCAAAAACAAGTTTATTTATTTCAAAAAACTCTATATTGCTACATATAATTCAATCTTAAGATGTTTCATGTAGTATGCATATTTATAATTTATAACAAGGATATAACGGTTATGTTCAAAATTTTATATTATTATTTTTATGTACTTGAGCCTTTAAAAAAATCCAAAAGCAAGGAGAATGAGGAATAATTGTTGTCTATGCAAAGATATGAACTAAAGCAGAGGTAGTGGTAGTGGATGTCTTGATCTAGGCTTTCTGTTTCAAATCATTGTCCGGATTTATATGTGCTTATATAGTATAAGCTTCCCCAATAGTTGTTTTCACCCATGTGACTAACTTTAACTAAACGTTCAAATGTGTAAGGTTAACATATATAAAAAAGCCAAACTATTTTTAACATGCATTTGAAACTGTTTAAAATTTAGACTTTTTCATCGGTGTATTACTTTTATTCTTGATACTTTTACCTACTGAAATAGAGTCAAATATCATCAGTTTTCTATATTTAAGATACATATAATATTACACACACATAAGCCTTTGTTCTTTGGTAAATTGTAATGTATGTAATGCTAGTATGTTTGTAGTGTATGCTTGTTTGTTTCTTAATTTGCATAGTAATAGAAGTGTTTTTCCTTTATTTTTTCTTGCTAACATGCTCATTCTATTTTCCCCTTACACTAACTTATTCTAATTTGATTCCATATGTTCTAGGTTTCAATCAAGCAATTCAGCTTTATATAGTACATTTACTTTCGTTGACATATCAGAAAGTACCCAGATTAGTGATTTTTGAGGTGAGATCGTTGACGTATTGAAATTGTTGGGATTGTTTTTCTTATTATATTTGGCTTACAAATATTTCACCCTATATTATAAATGTAACAAAAAATATTTCAGTATCCCACCTCAACATTTGGCACCAACCCGGGTGCTACTAGTAGGTCGATAATTAGAGTTGGTTAGATGATATGCACTCGAAATGGAGATGAGTCAGATCATGGCGGTAGTCTTTAATCCATTGCTGCAGCAGCCAATGCAAATCGTGGTCCACAATACTAGTTGTAGGACTGGTATCGATCAATTGAAGAACACGGTATCATCATTGTCGACTTGGTTGCACTCTCAAGTATTGCATTTTTATAGATATAATTGATCTTTTTCTAGAATGATATATAGGCAATATAAGTTATAATTGATTGATCATGAGAGTAGAGTTGATTGATTTAGGATTGTCTTTATTAGCTTATAGCAGACATCTGATGTAGTTTATGTTAGTATTTAATGGTTTTATTATAGGAGGAGATGAATTTGGTTGTGGAAGAGGCAAAAAGCTTAGTTTATAGGTAATATGCTAAAACATCCATTGACACATATTGGTCATAGGGAGATGGGTAGTTATTCACTTATCTTATATCTTTAGTTTTTAACTATAATGTTTACCTTTTTAGTCATACAATCAGCGAAGTTTTCATAATCTCTTAATCCGCTTGCATTAGATTCAAATCCTTGGATATGCTTAAGGTAATTTCGCATTCTTCTTTAATAATATCACATGCTCAACAACTAGCGCACAAGCTGTTCATAATATAAGTTTGTATCTTGGACATGATAGTTCTAATTTTATCATTCGTAAGTGAGAAATAGTAATAAACTAATAATAATAATAATAATAATAATAATAATAATAATAATAATAAATTAACTAAGCTAATAAAAATTAACTAAGTTTTGTTAAAATTAAATAACTTTTATAAAATTAACTAAGTTTAAGTTAACTAAAATTTATAAATAATAATAATATAACTGATTAAACATAGTTTTATAAATGACAACGACGATGAATTAACCAAGTTTATAAAAATTAACTAAGTTTATGTTAACTAAATTTTATAAATAATAATACTATAATTAATTTAATAAAGTTTTATAAATAATAATGATGAACGATAATGAATTAACTAAGTTTATAAAATTAACCAAGTTTATATTAATAACAATAATAATACCTATAATAATAATATAATTAAATTAACCTATTTTTTTAATAATAATAATAATAAATTAACTAATTTTACCAAGTAAATAAAAATTAATTAAGTTCTGTTAAAATTAAACAAGTTTTATAAAATTAGTTAATTTAAGCTAAATTTTATAAATAATAATATAACTATTTTAACAAAGTTTAATAAATAATAACAATGATTATGATGATGATGAATTAACTATGTTTATAAAAATTACTAAGTTTATAATAATAGTAATATAATTAAATTAACCAAGTTTTAGTAGTAGTAATAATAAATTAACTGAGTTAACCAAGTTAATAAAAATTAACTAAGTTTTCTTAAAATTAACTGAGTTTAAGTTAACTAAATTTTATAAGTATAATAATATAACTAATTTAACAAATATTTATAAATAACGATGATGGTGATAAACTAACTTAGTTTATAAAATTTAACTAAGTTTGTAATAATAATAATAATATAATTAAGTTAACTGAGTTTGAATAATAATAATAATAAATTAAGTTAACCAAGTTAATAAAAATTAAGTAAGCGTTGTTAAAATTAAACAAGTTTTATAAAATTAACTAAGTTTAAGTTAACTAAATTTTATAAATAATGACAATATAACTAATTTAACAACATTTTATATACAACTGTAAGATTTGTAACGACCCAGAATTTTTAATAATTTAAATTTGAATATTTAATTAATTTTAAATATTAATAAGTGAATTTATAAGTCAAATAAATTTTTATTTGAATTTTTGGATTTAATTGAATAATTAAATCGATAATTTAATATGTGAAATTATGGAAATAATTGAAAATTGAGTTAAATATGATTGAAAATAATTTGGAAAATTTTATTTAATCATACTGGAGTTATAGAAATATTTTAGAACTTTTAAAATCGAATTAAAAGTTAATCTGTGAAAATTGAATATTTTAATATTTAATAATCGACTGTAAAATAGTCAATTTTTGAACAGTCTCAGAATTGAACGAAACCAGTTTCATTGGATCCGTAATAGTTAGTTATTACCGGATTTCAATTTTCGTGTCAATCGGAGCTATCGTTTGATCGTGGCAGCTCGAAACGCATCGAATCGTTTTTAATTTAAATTTGGCGAGTCAAAATAGCCATTTTTCAAAAAGTCTCGGAATTCGACGAAACCAGTTTCATCGGATCCGTAATGTGATATTATTGTAAGGTTTCAAATTTCAAGTCAATTGGATTTACCGTTTGTCCGGTACAAATTAAAACGCCTAGAAATCGATTTAAATCGGTTTAATTCAAATTGAACGTTTTCAGCCATAACTCGCACATACTTCCGAATTAGCTTCCGAAACCTGTTCCATTGTGTCCGGAACGCGGGGTAAACCCTAGGTACGCTGGTTACGGCGCCTAAATCGGAGTTCGGAATTCCCGGGATGAATAGTGTTTACGCTTGATTTTCTATAAATACACCACACACACAAATAAAAAAAAAAAATATTCCAAACCCTAGGGTTATTGTTCGTGGCCGCCACTTTCTAATCAAAGGCCAGAAATAATCCAATTTCATTCTTTAATTTCTTGCAATCTATCAGCTTTTACAACAAACTCCCAACTAACAAATTATAGAACATATCGAGGCCTTCGATTCTATATGGAGATGATTGAATATGGTGTGTCGTGGAGGGAGATAAGGCGCTGCGTTCGGCCATGCTTGCGCACGCCATACGAGGAGGAAGGGCAGGCCGAGCTTGCTCTTGTTGAGGCCGTGGGTAGAGTGGAGCGTGGCGCACGTGGTGGAGTAACTTGATCGAGGTAGAAGCTAACGATTAATTTGCAAAATTTAACCCTAAATCAATAGTTGGGTTCGGCCGAGTTTGTTATAGCCTGGGGATAATTCGCGTGAAGGAGAAAGGGGGAGGGGTGTTGCGCACGGCCTGGATTCAAAGCATGGAGATCCAATGGCAGATAATGGTTAAGGTTTAAAATATAAAGATTTATGTTGTAATTAATTATAGTATAAATCGTGTAAACTTGTAAAATTCGTAACTTTTTCATACGAGGTCGAAAAAATGCAAACTCAGTTGCGTTGGAATCGTATGGACGAGCACTACGCGATGGAGTTGGTTTGGAGTCGTTTGGAGTTAGTGAGAATTTCGGGTAAAATTAAACGCGCGTTTAATTTTATTCGAAATAAAAGCTAAAACGGAAATTAAAACCAAGGTGAGAACTTCTCACTCAATCGAATAGGTTTCGATTTTATTTTAAATAGTTAGATTTAAAATATTTGAATGCGTGTTTGAATGATGACTGTAAACTATTGATTGTTAAAATAGACATTATGCGCCGTTAGTAAGCGGATGTTATTTATTAAAAACATATACCGCGAATATTTCATAAACAGTGAAATTGGTATTATATATAATATCAATATATATATATTGGCATATGTATATATTGCAGTTGTTGATTTCCCGCATTTTTTGTTTAGCGGATGAGACCCTATTACGCCGTTATTAAGCGGATAATATTTATTAAAAACATGTACCGCGATAATTTCGTACTGGAGCGAAATTGGTATTGTGCTAATGTTTTTGGATGCAGGAAACAGGTTGGAGGGATCCAACTGGATTCCTCAACAGTTTTTATTTAATTTCAGATATTTTGATATTTGATGGATTATCATATCGATATATGATATCGTTGTTAGTCGTGATTGACTATTTGGTGTGTAGCATCATTGGACCCAGATTTTGGGATTTTAAAATGATTTTAAAAGTGATTTTGAGAATATACTATATTTTTGGAATTGATCCATTTCAAATAAATAAACGTTATAAGTTTTAAAGTTATAAAAATTATGATTTTTAAGAAATATAGTTAAAAGCTGATTTTTGAAAATAAGGAATCAATGACTTTATAAAAGAGTTTAAATTGGGATTCTAAACTTGTTATAAAAGTTTAAATATAGAATTTATAAAATTTGATTTTTTTTATAAATCAGAATGATGAAATTATAAAGGAATTTAAAGACGTTTTAAAAGAAAAATATAAATTGATTTATATTAAAGATTTATAAATTGATAATTTATAAATTAGAACGTAGGGATTATAAAACGAGCTTTTATAAGTGTAAGAATAAATTGTGAATGAATTTCATGAATAGAATGAAATTTATAGAATTTTATACGGTGAAGTCATAAATGGAATTTTATAAGCAGTAGGTTTATAAAATTTATTATGTTGTTAAAATAATAGTTTTGGATAAATAAATGAATCTTATAAGTTATGAGATTTATAATTATGAAATTCTAAGGAACGATTTTGTGAAATAATCGTTTATAAGTAGTTAACTTATAATATGAACATTTAGTTTATAATTTAGTTATAAACTGGAATATGTTAATAAAGGAATTTATAAAAAGGAAGTTTTTATAAATAAATCGAAATGGAATTTATAAACGTTGTTTTATAAATTCACAAACGACTTATTTTGATAAGTTAATTGTTATAACTTAGAAATAGAGTTATATTCACGTTTTTAGACAGTGAATAATCCTTTGAATTAAAATGAATAAAAGGATGGAATTTGTTAAAGAAGTTTATTCACGTTTTTGAACAGTGAATAACACGTTAAAGAAATTGTTTAGAATGTGAATGTTTTAAATAGAATTAAAACGATCTAACGATGTTTTAAAAGGTATTGAGATTCGAAACCATAGATTTCAACATTTATTGTTGAAATAGATGTTTCGAGAAATAAAAGGAAATAGTGGACTATAACACTGTTGTTATAGTAAATGATTTCCGAATGGAAATGTTTTGGTTTAGTATTGGGATTTATATATCTATTTTAATTCCGAATCCCTATACTAGTGATTTTGGGTTGTCGTAACGATGTTTTACGTAACATTCGTTTTGGCCCAAGTAAATATGTTTAAGTGAATAATTTCCTTAAAGAATGAAATATATACTTAATTCGATTTAAGTATATTGAATATTTTCTAAGTGTTGAAAATAAAAGAGATTTGTGAATTACTTATGAATAAATAAGTATGGAAACGTTTCCAATATGAAGTGAATATTTAGAAATTATCTTTTTGAAGATAAATTGAAATGGATAAGTGAAATCGTATATGCACGAATATTTTGAAATATAAATCCATTATGGAATTTATAAATGAAAAGTGAAATTGGTTAAAAATAAATATTGATTTATTTTTGAAGTGTTGAAATTATATATCTTGTAAAGATATTTTTGGAAAATAAAAAATTTGGAAAATTATTTAGAATCTGGTGATGTATGCATATCAATTGATAGTTCAATAGCCGACTATCAATATTTCCCTTTGATTGGGTATTTGATATGATTGTTTGAATTTGAATGCACACTTATTTTTGAATAAGCGCTCACTATTCGGGTTAACCGGGAAAGGACCATGGGGTCGTATAACCCATTCCGAATATGTGATACGTCGTTATGAATTGCATTTGAAGATCGGTGTTGAAGACCGAGTATTTGTGAAAGCGATAGGATGACCTATCGATTGTCTCTGCACTGGGTAGCTCCTGGTATAGAGATTCCTTAAGTGATGGGAAATTCGATCGGGATTGTGAATACCCGTATTGCAAGGGCTTCGTAAGAAGTGCCTTCGGTTTTGTTCGAGCCCGGAACAGACTTGTATGGATTGTATGCCTGACATTACAATTTGAGATATAAAGCCGATTCCTTTCAAATATATTTCTGTTGGTGGCGGAGAATTTATTCTTTGCTTAACACCCTTCTTTGAGACGTACGAGCTCAAAGGTTATATAGTTGAAGTTATCAGCGATATATCCCATTTTGGTAATGTGACATGCTGAGTGATGCTGAAATGATCATTGTGTTGATTATTTGTGATAGGATCATTTATTTGATCGTCTATCCTTGTGATCATTGTGTTGATCATTTGTTGACCCAAAGCATGGCTTTTGTATAAAGTATGTTTTTGTGGACGTGAATTCGTCGAGCCTCACACCCCGTGAATGGTCAAAACAGGAAAGAAGCAGCAAGGTTATGAGGGGTAGCACCCTTTAGGATGTGTCCATTTCCTTCTGGAAAAGGGTGGTATCATGGTATGGAGCCCAGATACTTACTCATGTTGAAAACACTTTATGATTGTGTGAATTGATTACGAGCGCTCGGTGATAAAGGTCCCAAAGGACCGGGGGATGGCATATTCGGTCAGTTGTTACTCAGTTAGGGGTAACCCGGCCTTGTGTTGGTAGAGATCCGGTTTGGTTCTCGGGAATGTCCATCCAGAGGCATTCTCATGTGGCAATGGGAAGTTCCTTGGCCTGACCATTCGTTGGAAATCCAAAGAAACAATACGTGACTTGTACGGTTTTAGTTGTATAACCTGCTATGGAATGTGGCGGTAACCTGCTATTGAACATAGTTAGCTATAGTAGGCATACGATAATGGTCGTATGTTGGCTAAGATTTATATTCTACTTTCGAAATGAATTTTTCCTACACTATACACTAATAATAATATCAAATGTTATTTTAAATGCGTATCAAGCATCTTTGACTATCATAAGGAGAAATCTCCTCCGATTCTGCGTTTGCATTGTGTGTGTGTGCGGGAGGCCTTATGGTAGTCTCATTTTTAAAAGCATTGCGAATTGATTAAAAATATTCCTCTATTTTGATTTTAAAGTAAATAAACTGTTTTGAGTTCTCACACCAGTCACATGACTGACTTGGAGTTTATTGTTTTCCTTCCTAAACTCTGGGTGCCCACCAATTTCCACACGGGCAGTTAAGAGTTAAGATTTATCAGGATATTCTGGATATTCTGGAGTTGCTGGAGGCAAGCTGGATGGCATGGCGTATTACTAGTTTATATAGTATTTCTTTTTCCACTGCACTGTTTGTTGTTGTATGTTGTTGTACACTCTGATGTGATGATATGATGTGATGTAATGTATAAAATGTAATAACTGATATAGTTCTTTGTTTAAAGATTTTTCATTTATTATTATATGTTGTTCCGCTGCGAATTGTGAGATTCTGATGTGATTCTGTTGTTTTGTTTTCTTCTGTCCCGTTCTATTTTTTAAAATGCTTCTATCTTCTATTTTCAAATTCTCTATTTTCTTTTCTTTCTCTGTTTTCAAAAAAAAAAAATTGTCTATCTTCTTTCCTCTCTATTTCCTATCTCTTCTCTCTTCTTTCTTTCTTTTTCTTAAATTCTTTTTAAAACCCATAACATCTCGGTTTTTCGGCCTTCGATTTCTCGGCAGTCGATAAAGTGAGTGTCGATGTCGGATTTTCGGAAGTCGAAATCGCCAGGACGTTACATTTGGTATCAGAACTGATGGTTAAGCGACAACCATGGTTCTGTTGGGTATTACTCATTAGAGATAGAGTCAGTAGTACTCTAGAATGAGTTTGAGTGTAATAATAGATATGAGAGCGTATTTGTTAGTGGATATGAAATTGTTTTATATTGTGATGATTGGTTTATTGAGTGGCATATGAACCTTCCTCAGCACGGTATGTACAACTTTGCCGAAGGGGTTTCTAAACACTTGTATAGAACAATTCGACACAGTATTGTTTTAAATTGGGTAAATGGAATGATTTTGCCTTGATTATATTTTATATATGAAAGAAATAATTTTTCAGAATTATTAAATGTATATAAATTGATTGTTAAATTGTTTGAATAATCTAAATAAAAGAATAATTGTATAAGCAAAAGAATTATAAGAATTGAGTTATAATTAAAGTGGATTACAATTGTGAAATAAACTTATATATATAAGAAGTGAAACTATATTTATGAATATGAGTTGTAAATAAAATGTAAAGTGAATTTAAAGTTAAATGGAATATAACTTAAGAGATATTGAATTAAGTTGAATAAATTGGAATGGAAATCAATTTAATGTTAAACCAAATTGGATGAATTATAAGCAAAGGAAATTTGGTTGTAATAAATATATATTGGTTGTTATATGATTGTTGATTGGTTGCATATAATTCATTAAGTATTAATGAAATTAAAAGCTATGTAATTGAATTCAAATGGAAAGTAAATAAATTTGAATAGAATTGAATGTGAATTGGATTTAATTAGTGAATGTAAACTAATTGAATTGAGAATGAATGTTGATAAAATCCAATGTAATAAATCAAATATGATTTAAAGTGAAAACCAATTCATTGAATATTAATGAGAATATGAATGAAAATTCATTTGATTATGAATGGTAGTTGGTTGATGTTTGCATTTGTTGTTTGGTTGCATTTGCTATGTGACATGTATAGTTATTATGTTACTATATGTTGTATATTGAGATTATTTGCATATGTGCATGTTCTCATGTTGTTTGATAAGTGTTGAGTAGGTGCGGATCGCGTTGCTTCGCATTTGGAGCTCGCTTTTGCGCTATATTAGCCGTATATGCTCGCTAATAAAATATAAGGTACATATCTCGGATTAAATATCGCACTTTTATACTTTTTTCCCTTCGGGATGCCTCATTACTTGATGAGATGTATATTTGTGATATATATACTGTCATTTTTTTTTCGGATCGAGCCGCGCAAAGGAGACTATGGCAAATTTTTTCGAAAATTTAAGGCGTTAGAAAATTTTTGAGAAAATTGGGAAAATTTTGGGAAACTTTAAACTTTGATTTGGAATTGAAAGTTAAACAATAGTAGTTGCTTTTGAAAAAGATAACTAAGTATGATTTGAAAACTTAGTAAAGTTATTGTAAGAAGTTTAACTATGAATTTTGGGAAAGTTAATAAATTGTATAACTTTTCTTACTTGTAATTTCGAGGACGAAATTCTTTTAAGGGGGGAAGATTGTAACGACCCAGAATTTTTAATAATTTAAATTTGAATATTTAATTAATTTTAAATATTAATAAGTGAATTTATAAGTCAAATAAATTTTTATTTGAATTTTTGGATTTAATTGAATAATTAAATCGATAATTTAATATGTGAAATTATGGAAATAATTGAAAATTGAGTTAAATATGATTGAAAATAATTTGGAAAATTTTATTTAATCATACTGGAGTTATAGAAATATTTTAGAACTTTTAAAATCGAATTAAAAGTTAATCTGTGAAAATTGAATATTTTAATATTTAATAATCGACTGTAAAATAGTCAATTTTTGAACAGTCTCAGAATTGAACGAAACCAGTTTCATTGGATCCGTAATAGTTAGTTATTACCGGATTTCAATTTTCGTGTCAATCGGAGCTATCGTTTGATCGTGGCAGCTCGAAACGCATCGAATCGTTTTTAATTTAAATTTGGCGAGTCAAAATAGCCATTTTTCAAAAAGTCTCGGAATTCGACGAAACCAGTTTCATCGGATCCGTAATGTGATATTATTGTAAGGTTTCAAATTTCAAGTCAATTGGATTTACCGTTTGTCCGGTACAAATTAAAACGCCTAGAAATCGATTTAAATCGGTTTAATTCAAATTGAACGTTTTCAGCCATAACTCGCACATGCTTCCGAATTAGCTTCCGAAACCTGTTCCATTGTGTCCGGAACGCGGGGTAAACCCTAGGTACGCTGGTTACGGCGCCTAAATCGGAGTTCGGAATTCCCGGGATGAATAGTGTTTACGCTTGATTTTCTATAAATACACCACACACACAAATAAAAAAAAAAAATATTCCAAACCCTAGGGTTATTGTTCGTGGCCGCCACTTTCTAATCAAAGGCCAGAAATAATCCAATTTCATTCTTTAATTTCTTGCAATCTATCAGCTTTTACAACAAACTCCCAACTAACAAATTATAGAACATATCGAGGCCTTCGATTCTATATGGAGATGATTGAATATGGTGTGTCGTGGAGGGAGATAAGGCGCTGCGTTCGGCCATGCTTGCGCACGCCATACGAGGAGGAAGGGCAGGCCGAGCTTGCTCTTGTTGAGGCCGTGGGTAGAGTGGAGCGTGGCGCACGTGGTGGAGTAACTTGATCGAGGTAGAAGCTAACGATTAATTTGCAAAATTTAACCCTAAATCAATAGTTGGGTTCGGCCGAGTTTGTTATAGCCTGGGGATAATTCGCGTGAAGGAGAAAGGGGGAGGGGTGTTGCGCACGGCCTGGATTCAAAGCATGGAGATCCAATGGCAGATAATGGTTAAGGTTTAAAATATAAAGATTTATGTTGTAATTAATTATAGTATAAATCGTGTAAACTTGTAAAATTCGTAACTTTTTCATACGAGGTCGAAAAAATGCAAACTCAGTTGCGTTGGAATCGTATGGACGAGCACTACGCGATGGAGTTGGTTTGGAGTCGTTTGGAGTTAGTGAGAATTTCGGGTAAAATTAAACGCGCGTTTAATTTTATTCGAAATAAAAGCTAAAACGGAAATTAAAACCAAGGTGAGAACTTCTCACTCAATCGAATAGGTTTCGATTTTATTTTAAATAGTTAGATTTAAAATATTTGAATGCGTGTTTGAATGATGACTGTAAACTATTGATTGTTAAAATAGACATTATGCGCCGTTAGTAAGCGGATGTTATTTATTAAAAACATATACCGCGAATATTTCATAAACAGTGAAATTGGTATTATATATAATATCAATATATATATATTGGCATATGTATATATTGCAGTTGTTGATTTTCCGCATTTTTTGTTTAGCGGATGAGACCCTATTACGCCGTTATTAAGCGGATAATATTTATTAAAAACATGTACCGCGATAATTTCGTACTGGAGCGAAATTGGTATTGTGCTAATGTTTTTGGATGCAGGAAACAGGTTGGAGGGATCCAACTGGATTCCTCAACAGTTTTTATTTAATTTCAGATATTTTGATATTTGATGGATTATCATATCGATATATGATATCGTTGTTAGTCGTGATTGACTATTTGGTGTGTAGCATCATTGGACCCAGATTTTGGGATTTTAAAATGATTTTAAAAGTGATTTTGAGAATATACTATATTTTTGGAATTGATCCATTTCAAATAAATAAACGTTATAAGTTTTAAAGTTATAAAAATTATGATTTTTAAGAAATATAGTTAAAAGCTGATTTTTGAAAATAAGGAATCAATGACTTTATAAAAGAGTTTAAATTGGGATTCTAAACTTGTTATAAAAGTTTAAATATAGAATTTATAAAATTTGATTTTTTTTATAAATCAGAATGATGAAATTATAAAGGAATTTAAAGACGTTTTAAAAGAAAAATATAAATTGATTTATATTAAAGATTTATAAATTGATAATTTATAAATTAGAACGTAGGGATTATAAAACGAGCTTTTATAAGTGTAAGAATAAATTGTGAATGAATTTCATGAATAGAATGAAATTTATAGAATTTTATACGGTGAAGTCATAAATGGAATTTTATAAGCAGTAGGTTTATAAAATTTATTATGTTGTTAAAATAATAGTTTTGGATAAATAAATGAATCTTATAAGTTATGAGATTTATAATTATGAAATTCTAAGGAACGATTTTGTGAAATAATCGTTTATAAGTAGTTAACTTATAATATGAACATTTAGTTTATAATTTAGTTATAAACTGGAATATGTTAATAAAGGAATTTATAAAAAGGAAGTTTTTATAAATAAATCGAAATGGAATTTATAAACGTTGTTTTATAAATTCATAAACGACTTATTTTGATAAGTTAATTGTTATAACTTAGAAATAGAGTTATATTCACGTTTTTAGACAGTGAATAATCCTTTGAATTAAAATGAATAAAAGGATGGAATTTGTTAAAGAAGTTTATTCACGTTTTTGAACAGTGAATAACACGTTAAAGAAATTGTTTAGAATGTGAATGTTTTAAATAGAATTAAAATGATCTAACGATGTTTTAAAAGGTATTGAGATTCGAAACCATAGATTTCAACATTTATTGTTGAAATAGATGTTTCGAGAAATAAAAGGAAATAGTGGACTATAACACTGTTGTTATAGTAAATGATTTCCGAATGGAAATGTTTTGGTTTAGTATTGGGATTTATATATCTATTTTAATTCCGAATCCCTATACTAGTGATTTTGGGTTGTCGTAACGATGTTTTACGTAACATTCGTTTTGGCCCAAGTAAATATGTTTAAGTGAATAATTTCCTTAAAGAATGAAATATATACTTAATTCGATTTAAGTATATTGAATATTTTCTAAGTGTTGAAAATAAAAGAGATTTGTGAATTACTTATGAATAAATAAGTATGGAAACGTTTCCAATATGAAGTGAATATTTAGAAATTATCTTTTTGAAGATAAATTGAAATGGATAAGTGAAATCGTATATGCACGAATATTTTGAAATATAAATCCATTATGGAATTTATAAATGAAAAGTGAAATTGGTTAAAAATAAATATTGATTTATTTTTGAAGTGTTGAAATTATATATCTTGTAAAGATATTTTTGGAAAATAAAAAATTTGGAAAATTATTTGGAATCTGGTGATGTATGCATATCAATTGATAGTTCAATAGCCGACTATCAATATTTCCCTTTGATTGGGTATTTGATATGATTGTTTGAATTTGAATGCACACTTATTTTTGAATAAGCGCTCACTATTCGGGTTAACCGGGAAAGGACCATGGGGTCGTATAACCCATTCCGAATATGTGATACGTCGTTATGAATTGCATTTGAAGATCGGTGTTGAAGACCGAGTATTTGTGAAAGCGATAGGATGACCTATCGATTGTCTCTGCACTGGGTAGCTCCTGGTATAGAGATTCCTTAAGTGATGGGAAATTCGATCGGGATTGTGAATACCCGTATTGCAAGGGATTCGTAAGAAGTGCCTTCGGTTTTGTTCGAGCCCGGAACAGACTTGTATGGATTGTATGCCTGACATTACAATTTGAGATATAAAGCCGATTCCTTTCAAATATATTTCTGTTGGTGGCGGAGAATTTATTCTTTGCTTAACACCCTTCTTTGAGACGTACGAGCTCAAAGGTTATATAGTTGAAGTTATCAGCGATATATCCCATTTTGGTAATGTGACATGCTGAGTGATGCTGAAATGATCATTGTGTTGATTATTTGTGATAGGATCATTTATTTGATCGTCTATCCTTGTGATCATTGTGTTGATCATTTGTTGACCCAAAGCATGGCTTTTGTATAAAGTATGTTTTTGTGGACGTGAATTCGTCGAGCCTCACACCCCGTGAATGGTCAAAACAGGAAAGAAGCAGCAAGGTTATGAGGGGTAGCACCCTTTAGGATGTGTCCATTTCCTTCTGGAAAAGGGTGGTATCATGGTATGGAGCCCAGATACTTACTCATGTTGAAAACACTTTATGATTGTGTGAATTGATTACGAGCGCTCGGTGATAAAGGTCCCAAAGGACCGGGGGATGGCATATTCGGTCAGTTGTTACTCAGTTAGGGGTAACCCGGCCTTGTGTTGGTAGAGATCCGGTTTGGTTCTCGGGAATGTCCATCCAGAGGCATTCTCATGTGGCAATGGGAAGTTCCTTGGCCTGACCATTCGTTGGAAATCCAAAGAAACAATACGTGACTTGTACGGTTTTAGTTGTATAACCTGCTATGGAATGTGGCGGTAACCTGCTATTGAACATAGTTAGCTATAGTAGGCATACGATAATGGTCGTATGTTGGCTAAGATTTATATTCTACTTTCGAAATGAATTTTTCCTACACTATACACTAATAATAATATCAAATGTTATTTTAAATGCGTATCAAGCATCTTTGACTATCATAAGGAGAAATCTCCTCCGATTCTGCGTTTGCATTGTGTGTGTGTGCGGGAGGCCTTATGGTAGTCTCATTTTTAAAAGCATTGCGAATTGATTAAAAATATTCCTCTATTTTGATTTTAAAGTAAATAAACTGTTTTGAGTTCTCACACCAGTCACATGACTGACTTGGAGTTTATTGTTTTCCTTCCTAAACTCTGGGTGCCCACCAATTTCCACACGGGCAGTTAAGAGTTAAGATTTATCAGGATATTCTGGATATTCTGGAGTTGCTGGAGGCAAGCTGGATGGCATGGCGTATTACTAGTTTATATAGTATTTCTTTTTCCGCTGCACTGTTTGTTGTTGTATGTTGTTGTACACTCTGATGTGATGATATGATGTGATGTAATGTATAAAATGTAATAACTGATATAGTTCTTTGTTTAAAGATTTTTCATTTATTATTATATGTTGTTCCGCTGCGAATTGTGAGATTCTGATGTGATTCTGTTGTTTTGTTTTCTTCTGTCCCGTTCTATTTTTTAAAATGCTTCTATCTTCTATTTTCAAATTCTCTATTTTCTTTTCTTTCTCTGTTTTCAAAAAAAAAAAAAATTGTCTATCTTCTTTCCTCTCTATTTCCTATCTCTTCTCTCTTCTTTCTTTCTTTTTCTTAAATTCTTTTTAAAACCCATAACATCTCGGTTTTTCGGCCTTCGATTTCTCGGCAGTCGATAAAGTGAGTGTCGATGTCGGATTTTCGGAAGTCGAAATCGCCAGGACGTTACAAGATTGGACTTTATTTATTTCATTTCATTTATAACTGATTATTTATATGAAATTATTTATTGGTACACTCATACAATGTTGTATATGTTTGATATTAGATTTGAAGTCCTACGAACTAACATAATTGTTTAACTATATGTACGCTTTCACTTGTGTAGGCATTTGTTTTCCAAAGAGAGCAAAGGTTGGACTTTTTTGGTGCTAGCTTTCACCTACGCATGCAACAAAGAATTATGGGTAATCATCTGTTTTGTCAGCACCAGTTTGTTATAACATTTTATTAGTACTAGGTGTTTAAATTTCTATACGAATGGTTATTGTATGTGAGTTTGGTCATTTTATCAAAAAACTATTATATTAGAATGGTTATGGATATCTTATTTAATTATATGATCGATTGTTGATTGATATAGTAGCAACAAAATAGACAATCAATGGGAAATAATAGCATGAAAAAATGGTGCAAAATGATTAATAACTTTTAGTAGCGTTTCAAAAATGCTACAGAAATACATATAGTGGCATTGAGTAAACGCAACCGTAAAGTAGGCGTAATGTTGAAACCTCTATTACAAAAAGATTTTTAGTCGCATTTAAGAAATGCTGCAATAAAAGGATTTATAGTGGCGTTGAAATAAATGCAACTAAAAAGATTTCGTTTTAATGTTGTCTTATCACGACACCTCCTTGACTACCTACGTTACTGGTGATGTCAAACGCAAACTGTAGGACAATACTTAAAAATGTGTTAAGGGGGATTAATATAAAAGCTTAATGCTAGAAAAAATATTTATTTTATTGATTAGACGCTACATATACAGCATATCTTACTACATATAGATAGTTTAACGAATCCTTAGGAGATAGAAAATCTCATAACATCTCTTAAGTTATGTGATATCCAGAAATTTTTGGCAATATCAGTATAATAATCTTTATTTAAAATTGAATTGATTTGATAATATTGATTAATAAAATATGAATTGTTTTAATAATCTAATTAAATAAATATTTAATTAGTAATTTTATCTTTAAAAGCTAAATAAATGTTTCTATCTATAATGTGTGTGTGTGTGTATATATTTGTATATATATTATAGATAATCTTTGATTTGGAAATTGATAAATAAATAAAGTTTTGTTTTCAAATTCTAACAATATATTTAATAATTGGAAATTATGATTTAAATTAATATTAAGTTTTTCATAGTTATTTAATTAATAACTATATGGGTTGTAAATACTTAAGATAAATGTTTATTGTTTAAAATTATATCTTAGCTTAATTTTAAATTTAAAATAAAAAGTTTGTTTTATTTCTTTTTAAATATTATTAGATAAATATGATTTGAAAATTTTATATATAAGTTTAAATCACAATATAGCATATGGTCTTAATTCATTTAATAATAGTGATTTATAATCTCTTTTATAAATCATTTAAAATTGTTAAATTTGTTATTTTCAAGCCATATTAATAATGTATTATTTTTCCACATAAATATAAAAAGAATTAAAATAAGAAAATGGAATTATCTTTTTAAATTGAATAAGTTGACTTTAATTTGGATTTCAAAAGTTTAATTTGAATTTGGGATTTATTTTGAAATTCAAAATAATAGATTCTTAAAAATATTTGGATAAGCTTTAATTTATAATTTGTTTTTATTACATTTTCTTTACATAGGAAATTCACATATATATTTATATAAGTATAAATAAATTAAGTAAAAATTTTATTAACATTTAAAATAAAAAGAAAATTTAAACAAGACATGTGTTAACATATTAAGTAATCAAATAACATGTGTTAGCTAACAAATTAAAGTATATGACAAGTGTCATTTTATTTTCATTCGTTTTCTTTTATGTTGTTAAATTAATTTCAACCTTTATAAATCATATTTTCTTCACCTTCACTCTTTTTCCTATCTTTTAATCAAAAGCTTAGTGAATCAAAGAAAGAAAGAAAATCTAAAAATCATCTCCTCAGAACAAAAAAAATATAAATCACAAAAACCTGAAAACATTACTCTTCAAATCTGAAAATCAATTTCCTCTCAAACCAATTCTTCAAAGTAAAACCAGAAATTATCAAGCATGCAAATTCAATTCCAAAAAACATAACTTGTTCAGTTTCAAAATCAAATGTCTTTATTTCTTCCTTTGGAAATCATCAGCATGCAAGTCAATTTCAAATCTGTAATCCATTCTCTGGAAGCAACCTGGATCCAATGTTTTGCAAGTAAACAAATGTCTGCATTTTCAAACCTGGAATTAAAGCAGAAATCAGGCCTGCATGCATGTAGTTTGGATAGGGAGCAATAGCATTTCAGTTTCATCAGCATGCAACTACAGAAACTCAAGTTTTAAAGTTTAAAGTTTTTTCAAAACAAAATAGAAAGGGAGTGCTCTGTGCTGCTGTTTCAGGTGAGTAACACTTTTTAAAACTTAAAGATAATCTGGTTGCTTGA
Source organism: Allium cepa (assembly GCA_030765085.1). NCBI lineage: Eukaryota > Viridiplantae > Streptophyta > Magnoliopsida > Asparagales > Amaryllidaceae > Allium > Allium cepa. Next base: position 237,179,809 of record CM060932.1, on the reverse strand, counting down.
GTTATGCCTAAAGTTAGTTTGTATTTGTGTATATGTGGAAAATTTCTGTTTATTGTGTGATGCATGTGTGATTTTGAAATGCCTGTAGAACATCTCTGTTCTAAATTTCAATACTAGTTTCAATTTAAAAATCATTCCCCTTTATCCATTGATTGTTAGGACTTGGGATCCAAACAAATATTGCTTGTTTGATTTTAAACTAAGAATTAAAAATTTATTTAACTTAAATTAAAACTGTAATTTCTCTGGAAATAAAATTAAAACAGGAAACTCAAGTCTCTGAAAAAAATTCAAACATGTAAATTTTGCAATTCAGGTATATAAACTAAATCCTTAAACTAAGACATGATTTTTAAGAGTAAAATCATTATTTTTAATTTGGGTTTGACTGAGCAAGTAAGGGTTGATCAGAATTTATTGTTTGGGTGTTTTCTGGCGAATGAGGCAACCTGGATGGTCAGGGTCTTCTATGGTGGTAGAGGAGCGATCGGAGGGTGAGGGAAAAATTGGATCGTCTCTGTCTCTAGGATTGATCGAGTGAGATGAGGCTTTGAGGGATGGTAGCTGGGTCGATGACGAGGGCATGGTCGGAGCTGCAGCGTTTACGGTGGTCGGAGGACAGAGGTTGTGGCATTGACAGGTTTGGGTTTGAGGGGAGTTTTGGTGTTCCCGATTTGGTTCATGTTCAGTTTTTGGGTTAAACATTCGAATTCAATTTCGAGTTTGATATCGATGTTCTGATGTTTGTAATGATGCGCGAGGTAGTTATCTGATGTGATGATGCTGTAGAAGTTGATCGGTGATGGTCAGAGCCACGGTGCACGTGCACAGTGCTCTTAGTTTCCTGATGATCTCAGAATAATTGGTGAGGGTATTGTACTCGAGTCATTACAGTGTTTTACCCGAAGTCAAGTGGGAGATGACTCGAAGTAAAATTTAATAGGCTCGGGTAAACTTTAGATTACAGGTTTCAGGAACCTGTCTGTGTTCGGTTTTTAAAATTTAAACTAAAAATAAAAATAAAGCAAGTTTTAACACAAGGGTTTTGAAAACAAAGTTTAAATCTGTTTTTTTAAATCTGAATTCAAATTGAATTTGAATCTTAGGTTTGAATTTGAATCTTAGGTTTGAAAAGAAAATAAAGGTTATAAATTCAAATGTTGTAATTAAGTATGAACGATAAAGTATTTTATAAGTGGTTTTAAAATCTGAAAATGAGTTTTAAACAAGATTTTAAATTTAAGTTTAAATCCGAATTCAAAGCTTGATTTGAATTCTAGTTTGAAATAAAATAAATTTTTTGAATTTAAATTGTTTTAAAACAACTTTGAATGTTTTAAAATATGGTTTGGAAGTTGAAAATGAACTTGGTTTAAATTTCTTTTAAAATTTCTTTTATAAAATAAGTAATTCTTTAACATGTAATTAAAAAGGGTTTTTGAATTGTTTTAAAAGCTTTGTTAAAGTTAAATTTCTTTTCATTTTAAATCTTAAATTTAAAATGGAATTCAATAGTAAATTTAAAGCAAATTATTTTTAAATTACTTTGTTAGTGATAGTTTAATCATTAATAAGATTTAGGTTTATCTTAAAGTTAATTAGGACTTAATGATTTTAATTCATTAAATTATTAAGGAGATTAAGATGGTAATTAATTAATTAATTAGGGGTTTTACTTAATTAATTGAAGAATTTAGTGAGTTAATTAAGAATTAATTGATTTGTAATTAAGAAATCATTAATTAGATAAGATATGATTTTAAATTAATGATTTAAAATTCATTATTCAAGTAATTACAATTAATTAAGTTATAGATTAACACTTGATTAATTAAATAATTAGAGATTAATTAATGAGTTTTATAGGTAATTTAATTTGTAATTAATAATGATTAATCTCAGTTAATTATTTTAGAGAAGTAATTAAAGATTTGTTAATGGTTAATGAAGGTCATTAACTTAGGATTATTAATAATTAATTAATGTGATTAATTTTAATAATTAATTAGATTAATTAATTTAAGGATAATCATTTGTGAATTGTTTAAGTGTAATTACTTAATGGAAGTAATTAAGGAATTAATTACTAATTGTAATTAATTAAGTTTACTTTGATTAGTTTAAGTTAATTAATTTAATATAATCATTGGATAATTTAGAAAATAAATACTCAACGTAATTAATAAAGAATAATTACTCAGTGAAGTAATTAAAAAGATAATTACTGGATGTAATTAAATTGAAGGATAATCAGGAAATGAAAGAGTTTGAAGATTAATTACTTTGTGTAATTCATATGAAGAGTAATTACTTACTGGAAGCAATTAACTATTAATTACTTAATGTAATTAATTATGAATTGTTAATATAGTTATTTGAAGATAATTAAGAGGTGTAATTAATTAAGTGAAATTAATTACTTAAAGAGATTAATCTAGGGTGATTAATAAGTATAATTAATTAAAGATTAATTATTAAAGATAATTAATTAGGGAGAAATTAATTTATCTAATGAAGTAATTAAAGGTAGTTAATTACTGAATGTAATTAATTAATATGGTTTAATTGATGATTAATTACTTAATGTAATTAATTTAAATAGGTAGTTATAAATAAAAATAATTAAGGATCATTAATTTATATAATTAATGATGTAATTAAGGATTGATTAATTAAGAACGATTAATCAATGAAGGAATTAATTAATGTAATTAATTAAGGATAAATGTAATTAATTATAGTTAATTAATTAATGAAGTAATTAAAGGTTAATTACTAAATTTGGTTTAGAATAATTAATTTGTGAAATTAATTAGAGGATAATTACTTGAATGTAATTAAAGGATAATTAATCAAGGGTGATTAATTAAGGTGATCTATCTAAGGGTAATTAATTGATTGATTTAAAATTAATTAATGGAGATATGAGCAAGATTTATAATAATAAAGTAATTAATTTAATTTATTTTAAATTAATTAGAGAAGAAGTAATTAATTTAATTCATTTTAAATTAATTGTAGAATGGTGATTAATAAGTCATTGCTTATGAATGCTGTTTGATATTGATTGCCCTGAATAGTTGAGATCTCAGATATGAGATAAGTGATGTTGTGTGATATAGATGCTTTGGTTGCATTGTAATGATAATATGAATTATCTGTTTGTGATGATAATGGGGATTATCTATTTATGATGATAATGTTGATTATCTTTTGTGAATTATCTATCTGTGTGTATATAGATAATATTGAATTGAATTGTTTTAAACTTTAAAACAACTTGGACTTAAAATACACCTTTTGGATTTCGATGAGACCGGGATCGGGTTTCCGTATTTGGATATCCGAAAACCACATCATCCAAATTAACGATAGGTCGTGAATCTCAAGTGAAGATGAAGATTCAGAGTGCAAGGGTTATCGTCGTTAACTCTGAGGGTGATTCCAAAATGAGTGTAATGAGATAATGCCTTCGATTTCGTTTGAACCCGGAACGAACTTGTATGGATCGAATGCTTCCAGAACATTGTCAGGTGGACGATGAGCATTCTAAGAGATGTGTTCTCTAAAGGTAATCGTAGCCTCAAGCCTCATCAACGGGAATGGCTAAAACATGGGAGGTGCAGCAAGGTTAAGTGGGTCATGCCTAAGTAGGATGAGATTTACCCCTGTCTAGATGTCCCTTTATATTCGGCTGTGTAGGCAGTTGGTTGCAAACAACTGCAGGGTTGTCTTGTTCGGGACTGTTCAGTAAGGAATGGTCCCGGCCTTGTGTTGCATGGGAGTTAGGGTGGCTCTTCGGTATGGTGATCTAGGCCACGTACTGTGACGGGCGGTACCCCAGTAGCCTTGCCATTGTATGGAATCCAAAATCCAATAAGTGCCAACGGTTTTGATTGTATTACCCACTTTTGTGGATAGTAGCTGGAATTTAATGAATGTAACAATTTCGGCTATTTCTTATTTACTTGAAAACCCTAGTCCTATTATAATATCACTGGATTTCCTATCAAATGTTTTGGTTAGCGTAAGGTAAAAACTTTTCCATGTTTGTGTGTGGGAAGTCTTACGTGATACCTTTTCTTTTCAAAGGATTTTTAAAGTTAAGCAACCTTAACCTGTTACTCATACTAGACCCATGTCTGACCCGGAGTTTATCTTCTGTTTTCTTAAACTCTTGGGTACTCAAATTTTTACGAGTAGTCAAGGGATTCAGGTTAGCTTTGACGAATTATGGAGGAGCAATGGAGCAGGAGGCTTCTGTGTTGTAGATATATAGTTTCCGCTGTGTGTTCTCTGTGTTGGTATCTCTTTGTTGAGTTGTATTGAGTTGCAATAACTAGACAGGTGTTTATAACTGTCAAGTATGTGACGTATATGCTGTGTATCTCTGATAGATATTGTATATTGTGTAAATACTTATGTTATTAATAAAATTTATTCGTTTTGCTGTTGAGATTCTGGTGATGTTTCTTTTTTCCCTTCTTTCTTTTCTCTTTTCTATCCCTTTCTTTCTTAAAGATGATACGACTTTCTATGGAGAAAAAAGTCGGGTCATCTCAAGTTATTACACGCATGTTATACACTAGATAGGAGATGCAAAATCCCATAAACATCTTTGAAGCTATTGCACTCATATTTACTTGTTGTTGATTTAACTTACATATGAATCTTTAGTTCTGACTCGAGTGGTTTGTATTTTCATCACGCTATGGTCAGTCTGAGCTTTTCAATGTTGAAGACATTATTTCTAAAGGACGAAGATGGAGTTTGGTATATTACACTATTAGTATTATTCCCCTGCATTATTTTGGTATGTTTGTTGATTTTACTCTGATTATATTGTATAAATTATGTAATCGAATGTATATAATAAAACAACTTCATGAACTGTTTATTTGATTATCATATTTTTTCATTCCGCTACGAGATTCTGTGTTTTTTTCCTTCTTTTCTCTTATTTACCCCACTGACAGTCCTCTCATTTGAATGGTTTGAGTAAGAGATGTGTGGTTCATTGTCGTTTTAAACCGTCCAAAAAGGTGGGTTGTCACATAAATAGGAAAATGAGCAAAAATGGAAATAATTAACTCTTAAGCTAACACCTAATTAACACATTAGCAACTAATTAAACACTCTTCTATTCATACAAAATTGGAAGCTTCTAAAAGCTACCTAAGGGATAAGAGGTATTATGGTAAAGGTATAATAGTAATTAGCCTAAAAGGAGAAGTGACATAAAGTAAAAGTAAGCATAAATGGAAATGCTTAAGTGTTAAGCAAATAATAAAGGAAATTTGATAAGAGGTAAACCTTCGAAGAAGGGCGAGGGTAAGCTTATTCTTTACCATTTGATGCCTACAAATAGAGGGAAAGGTTCACTTAATAATCACGAATAAATTCCTAAGCTTGAGATAAAGTAGGAGGGTTGAAAATGGTGAAAGTGCTTAAGCACTAATCTACAAATTACTCTCCAACATTTTTAAAAGTTAACCAAATCTTCTCTAATCTCTTCTAAATTTTGGCTTTGGGCCTAAGAGATCATGGGAAGCATGATTAGCAAGTAAGAAGTAAGAGGAAGGGAGAGGAAGAGGGGGATCTCTTGGATGGGTCGTGAGCAAAAAGGAGGAGGAAGAAGGTAGCTTTGCTTGAAAGTGTTAAAGGTTGGACCTTTAGACCTGTGTTGATGGAAGGAGGTGGTTCTTTAGTTCTTATGGCCTTGTATCTTGGGTTAGGCATTGATCTAAGTGAGTTATCTCATTATCTTATTTGTATATATTGTGTTTATACATTGTGTGCAAATTTTAATGTTAAAGTGATTTTAACTAAGTAAATCCATAAACATTGGACCCCTCTTACTTTTAAAAGAAAATGATAACACCACTTCTATTACCTTCCTAAACATGTGGCATGGCCTTGATTTGAAGTTTAGTTGTTTATCTCGTGTGTTGAGTTGACGTAAGTGTGAAACTATTTGAAACGAGAATAGTCATTATAAGTGCAATTTCGAATCCCTTGTTCTTCTGGAATTTTTATAAATAAATGGATAGATATTATTAGAGATTTATTTCCATGGTTTTTAAATACCCTAATGGTAGTGCTTCCTATAAAAATATCAATTCTCAAATCATTTGTTTAAGTGGTTAAAACTAGTCGCAAAGATTGTGCTTTCTAATGTTGTTTTAATAAGGACTTTTAATAGCACTTATAAATGCTAATGTTAAGTCACTTATTGTTTTAATTATTTAAAATACGATGTTTTGGCTAGTTTTTCGTGATTTAAATGGTTTCTAATTTCTTTTCTTTATGAAACATTTTGATTGAAGTTCTTATAAAATGTATTTGAGTATGAAAAATAGAGTAGAAGTTAAATATAGTCTTAATGATTATTTACGAATTTTGAGTGCAAAGTGCTGCAAAATGTAAAACATGTTTTTAATTAAACTTCTAAATTGGTTATTTTCAATTAATATTTTACATAGATATTTAAAACATATTTAAAACTATTTCTAAAGTATTATTATATATCTTATAACGGCCTAAGGTTTTGGTCACTTAGACTAGGAAATTTTATATTTTATATTTTGTATGATCAATAAATGAATTTTTATAATAAATAAACTCATTTTAATTAAGTAACAGTAATGGTAAAGTCGTCTTCAATTTTTTTTACCAAATTAAATAGTTCGTAGAAAAATAGAAAATGTGACCAAAGAATGTTTTTTGGAGTTTCGACTTTTCAACACCGAAAAGTTGTCGGAAACGTTATTCATCTTTGTGCCCTATATATATACACATATACATAAGAGTTAATTAACTAGATAATAATACACTTAAGAATATTATCTTATAATTAATTTTAATTTAACAAGTGATGTGACTTTATATATATATATATATATATATATATATATATATATATATATATATAAAGACTGATGTGATAACACATAATTACATACATATATATATGTATAAAGGGAGTGATGTGACAACACATAATAATTATATATAAATATATATTTATAAAAGGAGTGATGTAACCAGAAAAGAATATTATAAATTATTTATAAGATGATGTGATGTGAGATTTGTTTTGCTTATAAATAGCCATAGGTTTTCTCATTTTCTTTTCATTTTGAAATCTTCCTAAAGCCTTTCCTCTTCCTTCTTAATGTACTTGAAACCAATTAATGGCTTCCAAGTTTTACCAAAGTCTTCAAAATAAAAAATCTTGAATTATTTAAATGTTCTAAAATGGTTTTAATCTCCTCTATTTTACCCCCACTTTATTCGGCCATAGCTTCCACTAATATTCACCAAATCAAAATTTTATTTTTTTCAAATCGTTTATAATTCCGGTGCCTACAACTTTTAGTTTATCACTTTTTCCGTTTTCTAGATTAAATACCCCGAAAATCCATATTTTTCTAAAGTGTTTTTGAACCTAGATTTTGAAGTCTGAAAATACCCCTTACTATTTTGATCATAACTCCCTAAAAAATTATCCAAATTGAGTATTTCTTTTTGAAATGATATAAGAAAGAATCATCTAAAACTTTTCTTTTGACAACTTTTTCAAAATCTAAGATTAAAGGGTCCAAAAATCGAGAAGAAAATGACCTATTATTGAATGGATTTCCTTGTTATCCCAGCTTTCTGAACGCAAAAGTATTTTAAGTTTTCAAAATATTTGGTGAGTAAACTTCTAAATTTTTGGAAACACAGAATCTTTAAATATATACTGGCTTTTTAGTTATATGTATGTGGTTAGTTGGGTTGATTGCGTATGGTTTGGATATATGTATGTATGTATGTATGTATGTGTATGTATGTGCGAGCTTGTGGTTAGCATAACTTTGAATTGTTGGTCAAATTGATGAGTTTGGATTTAAAGTGATGATCCTGTGGTATTTTTGTGATGATATGCTGTGGTATATGGAACTTGAGTATTAGCAAGTTTTATGCGTGGAAGACTTAAGAAAATCAAATGTTGTTTGCTAGTTTCTTTACTAAAGGAACTTCAAGTTTAAATTTAGTGTTGATTTCAACTTTGTTTTAATCTGAGACTTACGTTTTAAATATTTAGCAAATCTTTAGTTGTTTAGTTTCAAATGGGAGTTAAAAACAAGTGGGAAATTATGGATATCCGCAGCGATAATCGCTATGGATGCAGTTCATTAAAAAATAGATTTTCACAAAGTTTGCTTTTTATACATCAAATTGTTTTATAAATGGTTTATAAACTAAATAATGATATTTTATAATGTAAATTAAGAATTTAATAAACAATTTTTAGTTAATTATGTTTTGATAATTGATAATTAAGTAAGGATTAAACAAGGGTTATTAACTTTTATTAATTAAAGGTTGATTGTTAATTAATTATCTTTTAAAGTTAAGATTTATTTTAATTAATTAAGTTAGTTAATTACGAGTTAAGTATATGATTTAGTTTTAATTAACTATTTTTAAACATAGGATTAATTATTAATTAATTATTAATCAACTATTTAATTATTTTCAAATTATAAATTAATTAAGGTTTAATTTATAACAAATTACTTATTAAAGGTTTAATTTATTATTTAAGTTTGATAAAGACTAATTAATTAATTAATTGAGATTAATTAATAATAATTGTTAATGAATGTTTAATTAATTATTTGATAATTAATAAATGATTAATTTTGGGATTAACTAACAGCTGATTACTGTTTAACTATTTAACTAACTTAAGTTAAGATTCAATTAAAATTAATTATGATTTAAATATGGATTTAACTTATAATTAATTATTTTAAAAAGGGTTTTAAACTTTTAAATTCTTTGGTCTTTAAAAGTAAAATTGTTTAAAGATACTTCTTTTTCAAAGGTGGTTTGAATACAAGCGATTCAAATGTTGATACCATTAAGAAACCATACAACTGTGATGAGTTATAATGTAGATCGTTGGGTTGTTTGGACATGTGTTAGCAGAATAATTTCATGTTCTGCTATAAATTGTTGTTTGTTTGCTTTTTTGTGTAGACATGTGTTAGCAGAATAAACTCCCATTCTGCTATTAATTAATCGAATTGTTTGGGAATCTGTTTAGCAGGACAAATCACCATTCCTCCATTATGTTATTGGACATTTATATGGTAGTTAGTTCATATTGACATGTTATTCCCTGATTTGGAAATGAGTTGTAATTACATATATGTTGACCTATGTAAATAACTATTAAGTGAATTAGAATGGAAATTGAATGGTAACTTAAATTAGTATATTAGGATTATTAAACCTCCTTTTGAATTACAAATTATGTTATTGAATTAACTTAATTCTTTAATCTATTTGAGGTTTTAAGGTTTATAAATGATTTCCAAGCTATACTATTATTTTATAAAGTTACTTAAGTACATGTTTATAAAAAGTTTTTTTTACTAATGGAAAGGTTTGCCTAAAGTGTTTCCCAAATGATATTTTGTTAATGATATTGTATAAAGAAATTTTATGGGAACTTATAAAGGAAGACTTATAAGAACTTATAATAGGAATAGTGCCTTCAGTTTCGTTCAGTCTCAGGTCGAACTATTATGGATGAATACTAGCATTGCATTGGCACCTAGAGGGCAGTGTTGGTATTCCAAGATGGATTGCTATCCAAAAAGGTAAATTGTAGTCTCAAGCCTCATCATCCGAGAATGAAAAAAATCGAACATGCGCTAGGGCCAAGTGGGTAGCTCCCAAGTAGGGTATGGTCATTCCAATTCTAGATCGGTTATTATCTCTCATTTGTAAGATGTGGGGCCCATTAATGGAGGGATGATCATATTCGGCACTACTAGTCAAGTGGTAGGTGTAACGATCCGTAATTTTTGATAATTAAAAATTGTTAATTTAATTAGATTTTGTGATTTAATATTGGGAGAAGTAAAAGTTGGTGAATTATTAATGAAATAATAAGTAGAATGAAATATAATAATGTTAATTTAAGTAAAATCATTTACAACTTTATTAAGATTCCAATCAATGGAAATAATGTAAATGTTATAACTTGGTTATAAATTTAATATAAGGGAGCAAATACAAATATTGAATTAATGTATGAAATAGCAGAATAAATGGTGATTGAATAAAATCAGTATTATGTAAGCAATTGCAATATTTTTTTGGAAGTAATAAACTTATCATATGATTGAAAGTTAATGGTAAAAATTATTATAAGTTACCTATTTAATTTGTTTATAAAATTTAATTGGAAATCAATTGAAATTAAATGTAAATGAATGTTACAGTAATATGGGAGTAACGACAATAACTATAAATCGTGAATATGATAAAATGAGCAGCAATGTTAATTTTACACATAATGTAATAATTGATTTAATAAAATAATGAAATCGGGATAAATAAATCAATTTGGGATTCTTGATTTTATTTAACGTGTGAAATTGACAAAATTCAATATAATTGAATTATAGTGGTTAATGCAAATAAAAGAGGGAAATGTAGCCTATTAGCGAAATAAGGCATCAACAAATATTAACTATGTTATTTGAATAATAATTGATTGAATATAAAGCCTGAAATCAAATTTTAAACAATGTATTGAAATTAAATTATAATCAATTGGATTTAATTAAAGCTGAAATTGAACACTGTAATTAGAAAATTTTTAAACACTGAATCAATGTGTGAACTTGTTTTGAATCATTACAAATGTCTAAGTAATTAAAAATGATGAATTTTTTTGGCTAATGAATATTGAATTAAAAAGTGAATTAATTAATTTTATATTAATTTAGTTAATTAACGTGAAAATAGCGTTTTGGCCACTGACTCGGATTTCGACGAAACCAGTTTCATCGGATCCGTAACAGTGAATTATTGTAGGATTTCAAGTTTCGTAGTGATCGGACTTGTCGTTTGATCGTACGGGCTCGAAACACGTAGAAATTAATTTAATTGAAATCAATTTGAAATAAGCTAATTTTAACATAACTTCTTCAACGATCGAGTTAGGACTTGAAACCTGTTCCTTTGAGTTTAAAAATATTGAAAACATCTATTTTGATATATGCGATGACCCATTTTCGTTCCAGGAGGCGGAACGGGTTTTTCGGGCCATTTATTGTTTAACTTCCAAATCAAATTTGATCCATTGATCTCTATTTCTTATCTGCCTAGAAATATTCCATTATAAACTCTAGCCACTTTTTTTTTCTGTTTTATGTACGTACATTTCTTTCTCATCTCCTCTTTCTAGTGGTAGACAAACAAAACCTAATCCCAAACTGCAAATCCTATTGCAAATTCAAATTTGAAATTCAAACTCCTCAAACCCTATCAAATTTTATATCAATTCGAAGGTCTCGACGAGCGTAATCCTCGGATGCATTTCATTTCTCAATTCGATGCACCATTTAACCAGAAATCGAGAATGAACCTCGACCGTCCATTATAGGTTTTGGATGATCCAGCGGCAGATCGCCCTCCGATCAACGATTGGAGGGCGTGGTATTGTAGAGGAGTAGGTGCAACATGCATCCATGCTATTCGTTCGATCCATATGGTCTCGATTTTGCTAGAAATCGCTAGGGAGTGATGTGGTAGCGTGTGGCACCTGGAGAAGTGGGGTACGACCGCGATGTGGCCACTGGTGCTGGTTGAGGAGGCGGAGTCGGCGGCGTTCTCTGATTGGGTGGATGGCATGTGGAGGCGGCGCGATTGGTAGTCAAAGTAGCTTTGAGGGGGTCTGTTGTCTTCGTTCGACGTCGGGCATGAATCGGTTGGGTTTCTGTGTACACAAATAGATGGTGACTTGGCCGACTGATTCATGGTAATTTTTTTGTTTTATTTTATTTTATGTAAATTCCAATTTTGAATGTTCTAAATTGCACAACTTTTATATACGAGGTCCAATTTATGCGCAGTTTCTTCTACTGGAATCGTATCAAAATTTCATACATTGTGACACTGGTTTGGACGAATTCTAAGATCGTTTGAATTTGCGTCCTAAATTGGATTTAAATTCGATTTAGATTTAAAGGTGAGTGATTTGACTCACTCACAACTTCTTAAATTTCTTATGTTTGTTAAATTAAATTTATAACGTGATTGAAAATTTATTTATGGATGTTTGGTATATTTTAAATCAACATCTTAGTTATTTTGAATTTATTTGAATTAAATCATTATTTAATTTATTATTGAATTAAAATTTCCAGTTAAATACCTGTTACCGATTATCAGTTCTCTATTGATGTTTATTGATTGATTTGGATGACGATTGTGATGGATGTTCGATTGTTGGTATTGGATAGATGGATGTTGTATTTTATATCATTATAAACTACAAGTTCACTATGGGTTGAAATGATACATACCCGAATGATCTATAGATTAGGAAAAAATCGTTATGGGTTGAAATGATAGACTCGGATGATTTTATGGATTTTTATATTAATTCGGGATTATGGTTTGAAATGATGTATATCATAAAATTTTAAATTGCGGATTAAAATGATAAATATCTATATCACTTGACCCTAGGGTAGAGAATTATATACGGATACCGGATTGGTTAAATTAAATGATTTTAAAATTCTTAAATTTTGAATTAAATTAAATGATATTTTGAAATAAAATTTGATTTATATAAATTGAATTATTATTGAAATATCAAATTTTATGTTGAAATGTGAATTGGTTTAAAGGAATTGCTTTAAGAAACTAAATTGAAATTTTAATGTCGATTTTGAGATATAAGTGAAATTTGTCAGAATTGAGCTATTTGAGTTGTTTAAAATATAACTTTGAAACATATTGAAATTTGAGTAATTTAAATTTATATTTCTAACATGGATTGAAATCGATATAGAATTTAATAGTTATATGAAATTGAATTAGAAGATTTGCAATTGGGTTTGTTGATTCGAAAACTGAAATGGTTCAGATGTGTTGAAATAAAATAAATGGTTTAAATTGATAGTGATTCCAAATTTATATATTATTATAAACTGTTTAAAAATACATTATTTTAAAATTTATAATTATTAAGATTTTCAAATTATTAAACTGTTTTAACCTATATTAACTATATTAAATCATTTTAACCTGTTTTAAACCATTTAATTTATTTTAAAACAAAAGAACCCATTTTAATTCATTTTAAATCTATTTAATCTATTTTAAAGTTATTTAATTCATTTCAAATCTATTTAACTAACTTAATCAATTTTAAAATATTTTAAATCTATTTTAAATATCTTAGAGTATTATAACTATATAAAAATCTATTTAAACCGTTTATAACTACTTACACTATTTTTCTAAAATTCAAACTAAGTAAAGTTGATGTGTTTATATTCAAATTCATTGATTTAAAAGCAAATACAACTAAATGATTTTATAACCTAAGTTGGGATTTAAATGTTATTACTAATTGAATATAATGATTTTGAAGTAAGGATTTAACCTATTTTGGAAGTATGATTTTTGAAAGAAATTATGATTTCGGAAACGATATGATTTCAAAGGTAAATATAATTTCGAAGTGAATATGATTTAGAAAGTATTATGGTTTTAAGAACACGATATTTTGATATCAATTGTGAATTGACTTTTGAAATGTAAAAGAATCATCTGGTTAGAAATAAGCATTTGGTTGTTAAGGAGACCGGGATCAGTTGTTGTCATACTTTCTACCAATATCGAAAACCACTTTAACAACTGTGTATGTGGTGGAGATTCCAGAAATGAAGTAGGATGGTTTGACGAAATATTTCTGTATAAGGTATGATGTGACCCTGACTCCCGTGAGTTAGCATATATGTGACTAAAACAGGAGCTATACCAGGCCAAGTGAGTTCATTCCTCCGATGGGCACATTCCTTCGATACTATATTCTGACTTTGTGATTGATTTAGTGGCCACCCTTGATTTTTGATTTAGGAGTGTGTTCTGAGGTGGGCGATAGTAGCTATTATATGTTACCACCAGTCCAGGAGTGCAATTGGTATGTCTACCTTGGCATTGCCTCGAGTGCCATGTTCACATGCCCTACGCCTTCTACGAGTTTGTTTTGTACCATACCTATGGGGTGCCATCTATGTAAACCTCTCGAAGGAGCGTATGTTACTGTATAGACTACATGAATATATAAAATGTGTTAAGGGGGATATGGGTAACTCCTTAATGCTATTTTATTACTTTTATTTTACTGTAGACATATTATAATAGCATATTGTACGACATAGTAGATAGTTTAACGGATCCTTAGGAGTTGCGAATCCCGAATATCTCTTAAGTCACTGCACTCACGTTAGACACTGGATAGGAGATGTCGAACCCCGTAAACATCTCTGACGCCGTCACACTCATATTTATGTTGATTTAACTTACATAAGATCTTTTAGTTCCGACTCAAGTGTTTTGTCTTTTAAATTCGCTCGGGTCAGCCTGTGCATTTCAGGGTTAAAGACCTTATTTCTAAAGGACGAAGACGAAGAATTGTACTATTATTATTATTATTATATTTATTCCACTGCATCATGTTGCCCCGCTGCATTTATTTATTTATTTATTCCTATCTATATAACTATGATGTTTGTGTTGTAAAGAATAATCAATTGTATTTATAAAACAGCTTCATGAACTGTTATTTGATTATTATATTTTGTCATTCCGCTGCGAGATTCTGTATTTTTTTTATTTCTCTCTTTTTCTTATTTACTGTATAACAATCTGCCCTTTTGAATGGTTTGAGTTTGATGTGTGTGTCCGCTTAAAACATCCAAAAAGGCAGATCGTTACAGTTGGTATCAGAGCTTCGGTTTAGCGATAACCATAGCTTTGTGGGGTCTGACTCATATAAATAGTGTAGTAATAACCTAGAATGAGTCGTTGAGTGTATATATATGAGAGAGCATACCTGTTAGTGTTATAAAAGGTTTTTATATTATGTTAATTTTTTCCATTTTGTATTATAAATTTTGGTTGGTGCATAGGACGCTCTGACATTGATAGGGATTCCTAAACACTTAATAGGATAGACCGACACAATATTGTTTTGAAAAATAGGTAAATGATAATTTTGCCTATTATATTTTTGTATATAAAATAATAGATTTTATAAATGATATAGTTGGTTGTTATATATTTGTATGTTAGGTAGTGAAATTTTATAAATACTATTAGAAAATAGGATTTACAAATAAAATGAATATAAATTGTAATTTTAGAATTTAAGTTCCGGGATTTTGAAAACTTCTTTCAAAAGGATTTTGGAATATAATATTAGTATTATTTGAAAGTATTTTATGATATAAATATTTCAATGTTATTGAAAGAAAGTTTAAAAGAACTTATAAAGGAAATAAGTTTCAGACTTCCCTCTCTGTCACTTGAAAATAATTGCGGTGATGAGTACACGCATCATCGACGTTCATTTTCAAGCTTTAAAGTGGAAAGACCGTTCTAGGAATTCTATTGCACAATTGTTTTGATAAATTAATCTTGATTTTTAAATTCCAAATATGTTCTGATATATAAAAGGTATTATTATATATATTATTTTAAAATAATTGTAATGGAATCCTGCATTTAATTCTTAAATTTCTATATTGTAATAAAATGGAGTTTTAACTATTTAATAATTGGAGCTTCAAAAATAAAATTAAGAAATTAAATGCTAAGTTATAAATGGAACATACAAGGAATTTGGAATTTGTAACCTGTAAATAAAAGGATATGAAAATGAGAAATGTTAACTATTGAACATTAAGTTAATTAAAATAAGTAAGTCAAACTAGTGTAACATTTAATGGCATTCTTAAAACATATACATATACATATATATAACTTACCAAATGTTAAAAACTGAAATGTTTAGGAAGAAAACGCAATGGAATATTATACAAGTAAAACTTAAAGTAATGAAAGTGTTCAATAAAATCCTTTTATAAATAAGAAGCTTAATATTATAGCTGTTATAAACTTCAGTTATAATTGAGATGTAACTATAATAAAGTGTAATAGAAAGTAAGTATTGTAAGTAAATAATTATAAACTTAAGTTAATTAATCGATATGTTATGTAATTGAATTGGACATGAATATATAAAATTTAATGATTATAGACTTAAGTAAATGTTTGAAATTATTTATAACTTAAATAAGTAGAAAGGGTGAATACTGTAAATAGATGATTGCAAACTTAATTCAATGATGGAAGCCATTGGTAATCGAAATGAATAGAAAACTGGATACTATAATAAATTAAATAATTATAACTTCAGAAATTGTTGAAATGATTTAGAAAATTGATTAAATATTAAATGACACTATATAAGGGAATGAATGTAAATAAGGGAGTAAAAAAGTTGAGAATGAATATTAATATCTTATGGAAATCAAGTACATAAATTAATAAATTTAAACTAAACTGAAACAAAATGTATGTAAAACTTAAATAGCGAATTCATTGACTTTTATAAACAATTGATGAAAATAACTTATGTAAAGAAATGAATATAAAATAATGAAATGAAATGACATTTTATGAATAATTGAAAATTTAATATAAAAAAAAGGGAAGAACATATGTGAACAAATGAATATAGATTAATGAAGATCGGTAATGTTTGAATAAACGAAGAAAAATGAAATTTGTGAGGAATAAATGGAAATAAGCACTGAGTGAATGGATGTGAACTTATTTACAAAGAAACGTATATAGTACTTTAAGAATTGATTTACAGGGGTTTAAAATAGTTATGTATGAGTAACATATGTAAGAATTAAATAACATATGTGAATAAATGACTGTAAATAAATGGAATTAAGTGCTAAATGAATAAATGGGAATAAAATTTTGTGAGAAATAAATGTAAACTAAAGAAATGATCATTAAGGAAAGAAATTAATAAGAATAAACTTAAATAATGTTTGGAATTTGATTGTGTTTGGTTTTATGGGTTGTTGGGTAAAGATACTTCTAATTGGTTAGCATGTATGAATAATTTATTGAGTTTTATCTAACACTGTTGAGTAGATGGTATACTTAGTAGTTTATTTGTCGTTCTATATGATTAAAGTGTCTAAACCTGAACAAACCATTTTGTTTTGCTTGATATGGATGAATGGTTGATTACTTTGATTCCTTATATGATGGTTGTATGTTTTTGATTGCAAGTAATTGTTGTGGTATTATGTTGGTTTGTTTTTGGTTGAAACAACTTTATATATTTCACTTTTTATAAGTATTAACTTCTTTGTATTATATAAGTGAAATACGTGTTTATGGAAGTAATTGCTATTGCTTCATAAAATAAGCATTATTTGCCCGACAAACAGGCACGTTCTCGGATTACGGTTTTATAGCGATATTATATTATTTTCGGTTGTTGGGATATATTATTTTGTCAAAAATTATATAGATTGTTATTATTGATATTACTATTTCTCCCAGACCTTTCCGTACAAAGGAAACTCTGCCGAAATTTTTCATGAATTTTGGACTCACAATTTTTTTTTTGAAATGTTACCCAAGCTTTTATTTACTTGAATATTAAGGATTTTATTGTTATAAATTGATATATTTATTTAAATTACTTAATTTTGTAAATTAATTGTTTATAAATTTAATATTTTGAATAAGATATATTGATTTCTCAACTCCTTCTTTTCCGTTCTTTTTCCTTTTCGGAGGCAAAAAATTTCCAGTGGGGGAGAGTGTAACGATCCGTAATTTTGGGTAATTAAAAATTGTTAATATGATTTGATTTTTGTGATTTAATATTAGGAGGAGTAAAAATTGGTGAATTATTACTGAAATAATGACTAGAATGAAATATAATAACGTTAATTTAAGTAAAAGCATTTACAACTTTAATGAGATTCCAATCGATGGAAATAATGTAAATGTTATAACTTGGTTATAAATTTAATATAAGGGAGCAAATGCAAATATTGAATTAATGTATGAAATAACATAATAAATGGTGATTGAATAAAATCAGTATTATGTAAGCAATTGTAATATTTGTTTGAAAGTAATAAACTTATCGTGTGATTAAAAGTTAATGGTAACAATTATTATAAGTTACCTATTTAATTTGTCTATAAAATTTAATTGGAAATCAGTTGAAATCAAATGTAAATAAATGTTACATTAATGAGAGTTATGGCAATAACTGTAAATCGTGAATATGATAAAATGAATAGAAATGTTAATTTTATTCATAATGTAATAATTGATTTAATAAAATAATGAAATCAGGATAAATAAATCAGTTTGGGATTCTTGATTTTATTCAATGTATGAAATTGACAAAGTTCGATATAATTGAATTATAGTGGTTATTACAATTAAAAGAGGGAAATGTAGCCTATTATTGAATAAGGCATCAACAAATATTAGCTATGTTATTTGAATAATAATTGATTGAATATAAAGCCTGAAATCATATTTTAAACAATGTATTGAAATTAAATTATAATTAATTGGATTTACTTACAGTTGAAATTAAACACTGTAATTAGAAAAAATTTAAACACTGAACTGATGTGTAAACTTGTTTTGAATCATTACAAACGTCTAAGTAATTAAAAATGATGAAATTTGTTGGTTAATGAATACTGAATTAAAAAGAAAATTAGTTAATTTATTTAATTAACGTGAATATAGCCATTTTGGTCACTGATATGGATTTCGACGAAACCAATTTCATCGAATCTGTAATAGTGAATTATTGTAGGATTTCAAGTTTCACGACGATCGGGCTTGTCGTTTGATCGTACGGGCTCAAAACACGTAGAAATTAATTTAATTGAAATCAATTTGAAATATGCTAATTTTAACATAACTTCTTCATACAATGGAATAGGACTTGAAACCTATTCCATTGAGTTTAAAAATATTGAAAACATCTATTTTGATATATCAGATGACCCGGAACGGGCTTTTCGGGTCGTTTATCGTTCAAATTTCGAATTAAATCTAATCCATTCATCTCCATTTTTGATCTGTCTATAAATAGTCCATTATAACCCTAGCCACATTTTATTTTTCTATCGACTGTACGTACATTTCTTTCTCATCTCCTCTTTCCAATGGCAGACAAACAAAACCTAACCCCAAACTGCAAACCCAATTTCAAATTCGAATCTGAAATTCAAACTCCTCAAACCCTATCAAATTTTATATCAATTCGAAGCTCTCGACAAGCGTAATCCTCTAAGGCATTTTATTTCTCAATTCGATGCAAAATTTAACCATAAATCAAGAATGAACCTCGACCGTCCATTCTAGGTTTTGGACACTCCAACGGCGGATCGCCCTTCAATCAACGATTGGAGGGTATTGTATTGTAGAGGAGAAGGTGCAACATGCATCCATGCTATTCGTTCGATCCAGATGGTCTCGATTTTCCCAGAAATCATGAGGGAGTGACATGGCGGCATGCGACGTCTAGAGGAGTGGGGTACGGCCGCGACGTGGCCATAGGCACATGTTGAGGAGGCGGAGTCGGCGGCGTTCTCTGATTGGGTGGATGGCGCGTGGAGGCGGCATAATTGGTGGTCAAAGTAGCGTTGAGGGGGTTTATTGTCTTCATTCGATGTCGGGCATGAATCAACCTAGGGTTTATGTGTATAAAGATAGATGGTGAGGTGGCCGACCGATCGAGGGTAATTTTTTTTGTTTTATTTTATTTTATGTAAATTCCAATTTTGAATGTTCTAAATTACACAACTTTTACATACGTGGTCCAATTTACACACGGTTTCTTCTGCTGGGATCGTAACGAAATTTTAGACATTTTGATGCTAGTTTGAATGAATTCTGAGATCATTTGAATTTGGTCCCTAAATTGGATTTAAATTCGATTTAAATTCAAAGGTGAGTGATTTGACCCACTCAAAACTTCTAAAATTTCTTATGTTTGCTAAATTAAATTTATGATGCGATTGAAAATTTATTTATGGCTACTCGGTATGTTTTAAATTGTCATCTCAGTTAATTTGAATTTATTTGAATTAAATCGTTATTTAATTTATTATTGAATTTAAATTTTCAGTTAAATACCTGTTACTGATTATCAGTTCTCTATTGATGTTTATTGATTGATTTGGATGATAATTATGATGGATGTTTGATTGTTGATATTGGATGGATGGATGTTGTATTTTACATTGTTATAAACTACAAGTTCACTATGGGTTGAAATGATACATGCCCAAATGATCTATAGATTAGGGAAAAATCATTATGGGTTGAAATGATAGACTCCAGTGATTTTATGGATTTTTATATTAATTCGGAATTGAGGTTTGAAATGATATATAACCGTAAAATTTTAAATTGCGGATTGAAATGATAAATATTCGTATCACTTGCCCCTTCGGTAGAGAATTATGTACGGATACCAGATTGGTTAAATTAAATGATTTTAAAATTCTTAAATTTTGAATTAAATTAAATGATATTTTGGAATAAAATTTGATTTATATAAATAGAATTATTATTGAAAAATCAAATTTTATCTTGAACTGTGAATTGGTTTAAAGGAATTGCTTTAAGAAACTAAATTGAAATTTTAAAGTCGATTTTGGGATATAAGTGGAATTTGTCAGGATTGAGCTATTTGAGTTGTTTGAAATATAGCTTTGAAACGTATTGAAATTTGAATAATTTAAATTTATATTTCTAACATGGATTGAAAATCGATATAGAATTCAATGGTTTTTTAAAATTGAATTGGAAGATTTACAATTGGTGTTGATTCCGAAACTGAAATGGTTCAGATGTGTTGAAATAAAATAAATGGTTTAAATTGATAGCAATTCCAAATTCATATATTATTATAAACTGATTAAAAATATATTATTTTAAAATTTCTAACTATTAAAATTTTAAAATTATTAAACTATTTTAACCTATATTAACTATATTAAATCATTTTAACCTATTTTAAACCATTTAATTTATTTTAAAACAAATGAACCCATTTAATTCATTTTAAATCTAATTAATCTATTTTAAAGTTATTTAATCTATTTTAATCATATTTGATTCATTTCAAATCTATTTAACTACCTTAATTAATTTAAAAATATTTTAAATCTATTTTAAATACCTTAGAGTATTTTAACTATTTAAAAATCTATTTAAACCATTTATGACTACTTAAATTATTTTTCTAAAATTCAAACAAAGTAAATTTGATGTGTTTATATTCAAATTCATTGATTTAAAAACAAATACAAGTAAATAATGTTATAACCTAAGTTGGGATTTAAATATTATAACTAATTGAATATGATGATTTTGAAGTAAGGATTTATCTATTTTGGAAGTATGATTTTTGAAAGAAATTATGATTTCAGAAACGATATGATTTCAAAGGTAAATATAATTTCAAAGTGAATATGATTTCGAAACTATTATGGTTTTGAGAATATGATATTTTGATATCAATAGTGAATTTATTTTTGAAATGTAAAAAAGCCATCCGGTGTGAAATAAGCATTTGGTTGTTAAAAAGACCAGGATCGAATATTGTCATACTCTCTGCCAATACCAAAAACCACTTTAACAACTGTGTACGTGGTGGAGATTCCAGAAATGAAGTAGGATGTTTTGGTGAACGATTTCTATATAAGGTATGACGTGACCCTGACTCCCATGAGTCAGCATAGATGTGTCTAAAAAATGATGCTATACCGAGCCAAGTGAGGTCATTCCTCCGATAGGGCACATTCCTTCGATACTATATTCTGACTTTGTGATTGATTTTGTGGCCACCCTTGATTTTTGATTTGGGAGTGTGTTCCAAGGTGGGCGATAGTAGCTGCTATGCGTTACCACCAGTTCAGAAGTGCAATTGGTATATCTACCCTGGCATTGCCTCAAGTGCCGTATTCACATGCCCTAGAGCGCCTTCTATGATTTTGTTTTTTACCATACCTATGGGGTGCCTTCCGTGTAAACTTCTCGGAGGAGAGTATGGTACTGTATAGACTATGAGAATATATAAAATGTGTTAAGGGGGATATGGGTAACACCTTAACGCTATTTTAATACTTTTACTATACTATGGACATATTATAATAGCGTATTTTACTACATAGTAGATAGTTTAATGGATCCTTGGGAGATGTGAATCCCGAACATCTCTTAAGTTACTGCACTCATGCTTGACACTGGATAGGAAATGTCAAACCCTGTTAACATCTCTAACACCCTCACAGGCATATTTACCATTGATTTAACTTACACAAGATCTTTTAGTTCCTACTCGAGTGTTATTTCTTTTCAATTCGCACAGGTTAACCTGAGCATTTTAGGGTTAAAGACCTTATTTCTGGAGGACGAAGACGAAGATTTGTACAATTATTATTGTTATGCTTATTCCACCGCATCATGTTGTTCTGCTGCATTTATTTATTTATTTATTTATTTATTCCTGTCTATGTAACTCTGATGTTTGTGTTGTAAAGAATAATCAATTGTATTTATAAAACAGCTTCATGAATTGTTATTTGATTATTATATTTTTTCCTTCCGCTGCGAGATTCTGTATTATTTTATTTCTTTCTCTTTTTTATTTATCCCATAACAATATGCCCTTTTGAATGGTTTGAGTTTGACGTGTGTATCTGCTTAAAACGTCCAAAAAGGCATGTCGTTACAGTAGGCTAGTCCTGTATGGCAGAGGCACAAGATGTTCTCGTCAGACCTTGGTGCATTTATCTATAGGTGTACCTTCGGCAGTCCCTTGCCTTGTTATAGTATGGAATCCATTCTCCAATATGAGCTTTATGGTTTTTGTTGTATACCAAATATGTCGGAACACGAGATGCTAGCATTCTATTAATATTTTACTTTGAACCCTTAGATATTATTATAATATCGCTCGATTTTCTATATAAGTGTTTTGGTTATCGTAAGGTAAAAAATCGTCCATGTTTATGTGCGGCGAGGTCTTACGAGATACCATCGATTTCAAAGGATTTTTAAAGTTAATAAATCAGTGGAGTTTTTTTTTGTGATTTGGTTTACTCATGCTGGTATTCTTGACTGACCAGGACGTTATTTCCTTACAATGCTCGAGTCAGATCGATCATATTATAGATTAGTTTGGATGCTTGGAGCTTTAGGAGACAAGTTGGAGGCCAGGGATGTATTTACATAAATGGTTAGTTTCCGCTGCATTCATTATTGTGTTTATCAACAATTGTGAGGACAAACTGTATATACTCCGATTGTTGTCTGTATATACATGTATTACAGTTTTGTTTTTGTGTGAAAATTTATGGTATATTATAGATTATTCGTTCCACTGTGAGATTTTAAGTTGTTTAGTTTTCTTCTATCTTCTACCTTCTTGTTTCACCCTAAAAAATCAGTATTTTCGACTCTTAAATGTTTGGCATGTGATATGATGGACGTATTAATATCAATTTTCGAGGGTCGAAAGCTCAATTCGTTACATGTGGTACCAAAGCTGAAGGTTAATCGGGAACCTTGGCTTTGGTGCGGTTAACTCATTATTGATAGGGTAAGTGACACCCTAGAATGAGTTTGAGTGTATATATATGAGAGTTTATATTTGTTAGTGATATAAAAAATATTTTATATTGTGTTGTTTGATAGGTTGAGTGGCTTAAGAATTCTAGTCAATGCACTTGGCCAACGTTATCGATAGGGATGTCCTAAACACTTAAACAAGTTTAATCGACACAGTATTATTTTGAAATTGGGTAAATGTAATAAATTTATCTAGAACGTATTTTATATATAAAAAGGAATGATTTTCACAAATAGTGTAGTATAGTTGGTTCGGTGTTAGGAGATAATAATATGTTACTGTTATCATTTAAGGTTTATTTAGTCATGCTCGTTTAGTTCAGCATTGACTATTGTTAGTATGTTTCCTTTTTAAGATATGGGTTGTGTAAATAGGAATAGGGAAAAATTAAAACCGAACACCTTCTGAATTAAATTTCACAGTTTGACTATAGGGCGTTTGATGTTAATGTTGAGGTAGAATTTGATTTAAAGGTTAGAATATTTTGAGATAAATATTAAAAATGATTTAATAGAAGTTATTTATAAAATGGGTTTATAAAAACGCATCATTTAAGTTAGAAGAGATTAGGTTAAAAACAAGAGAACCTAAATCCCGATGCTTTTGGAAAATGATTTTCAAGATATTGGGAAAATAATAATAATAATAATAATAATAATAGTATTTGAAAACAATTTTAGTTCAAATATGAAATTCTGGAATGAAAATGTTAAGAAATGTTTCCTTTGGATTGGTGTGAGGAACAAGTATAGATTTTTTTGTGATGATAAGAATAATCTTCTAAGTGACGATCGGATGTCTACCTAGAAGAACGATGTGAGATACTTAATAAATTATCCTCTTTATCATTGTACAATCAAAACAAATTCACCCAAACGAATCCAAAGTAAGTTGGTGATAAATGTTTTTTTTGAAAAATGTGAAGTATTGTTTCAAAAATGGGATTTCGAAATAAATAGAATATTTTTAAGTTAACTAGTTCGAGTGGCTTGAGAATAATTTAAATTTAGGAAAGAGATATATTCAAATGACAAACACTTCTCTTGAGTATTAATACTATTTGGTAATACCAGTCCCTTAGTGTCATTTTGGAGTTACTTGGGCTATATATATATATTCTATAATTGAAATACAGAGTTTCATTTCTAAAAGTTTTTGAAATAAAAGCTGGGTGTTTGAATCTTTAGTTTTCTTAAGAAAATAAATGCAAAATGGAATAGTTGAATCTAATAAGAGTATATACTCTCAAGATGTAGTGAAGTGTTGTATAAGTTGAACATAAGTTAGTCTTAGTAAATGTTTTCATAAATAGCTTTTATGGAAATAGAATTGGTATTAGGGAGAACCTATTAAATGAGTGCGTAGGGTGGGCGTAGATAATTTCTCTCTCTTATGTATTTTTGATCTAAGATTCAAGTATATGACTTTAAGGTGTTTACACCCTTCCGAATAAGAATATATTACTCGATTTTTGAAGGTGAGCATTTGATGAGGATTTTTGGTAGAGGACCAAAGTTTTCTATCATATTATCTGACTATGCGTAGAGAACCAAGGTTCTAAATCAAGGAACCTGATTAGAGTTCGCACTGGAGAATCGGGTATGCGATACTAGTTTGGAGGTGGAGTTATGTATTCGGGTGGTGATCGAATTAGATTTTTTTTATGAATGATCTATGAACATCATGCTAACTTATGGATAGTACTAGGTTGTTCTTGAGCTATAATTTTGAGGATGAAATTCTTTGAAGGGGGTAGAACGTAATGACCCAGAGTTTTGGTCTCTTAAACTAGGCAATTTTATATTTTATATAGTCAATAAATGATTTTTTTACAGATAAATAAACTCATTTTAATCAATTAATAACATTGGTAAAGTCGTTTTTAAAATTTGTTTGTCAAATTAAATAGTTCATAGAAAAATATAAAATGTGACAGAAGAATGTTTTCTAGAATTTCGACTTTTCAACACCGGAAAGTTGTCGTAAACGTTGTTCGTCTTTGTGCACTATATAAAGACATATACATAGTAGTTAATTAACTAAATAATATTATCTTATAATTAATTTTAATTTAACAAGTGATGTGACTAGACATAATATATATATATAAAGAGAGTGATGTGACAACGCATGATAATTATATATAAATATATATTTATAAAAGAAGTGATGTGACTAGAAAAGATTATTATAAATTATTTATAAGTTGATGTGATGTGAGATTTTTTTGCTTATAAGTAGTCATATGTTTTCTCATTTTCTTTTCACTTTAAAATCCTCCCAAAGCTGTTCTACTTCCTTCTTAAAGAGTTGAAACCTATTAATGGCTTCCAAGTTTTACCAAAGTTTATAAAATAAAAAATCTTGAATTGTTTCAGATGTTCCAAAATGGTTTTAAACTGCTCTATTTTTACTCCAATTTATTCGGCCATACCTTCCACCAAATTCACCAAATAAAGATTTTCCTTTTTTAAAATCATATATAATTCCTTAGAGACTTGAGATTAGTAGATAGAAGCCTTGGAAAATTTGAAATTTTGAGTAAATTTTGTTTAACTAAAGAAATATAGGATATTTTAAGATAAATGTTTTAGGGAGATTTTTCATAGATAAAAGCTAATTTTATATAATTGATTTATAAAAGAGATGTTTGAGATTTTGAAACTCCAGTGATTTTGGAAAAGATTGTTTTAAATTTTTTTTTGAGGAAAATGATTATGATATTGCTTAAGTAAAGTTTTTGAATGGTAGAAATTTAAAAAGGAAGAGTTAATTGAAGTGTGTACCTATATATATTCTCTTTAGCATGTATGAATTTATGAAACCTAAGGATCACATTCTTGGTTTGTTAATTTATTGTATAGAACCCGTGGTGTCGTCCGAGGGGGAGCACTTTCTAAGGCTAAGAGGCCGACGATTATGACTTGGTTAACAGAATTCTGAAGGATCTTAATGAGCCATCGATATATGAGGAGGAGTTAGAGGAGGAAATAGAGCCTGTTGAGGAGCCATCGCATCAAGAAGAGGAGCACAAGAAAGAAGAAGAAGAGGAATTCGAGGATGAAGAGGAATTTGAAGCAGAGGAAGAGCCAGAATCGGAAAATGATGATGCTGTCATCTGGGAAATGGGCGAGGTTGAAAATGAGCCATTTGCAGACGGAGATTGTGACGACCGCCCATGACTCCTGCACTAAACAAGGAAATAATGCGCTGAAAAGTGTGCCAGGCCGCCATGGACGATCATCAAGGTAGGGTAATACCATAATGGTCTATCGTATTACTCACAGCGCAGGGATAAAATACAATAGAAAAGTATACATAGTGAAGCTCATTGAACAGAATCTTATCATATAAACTCATAGTAGTTTATTACAAACATCTAAATAGTCAATACATCAAGCCTCACTACATAACACTCAGAGTATCAAACAAACAGCGGAACATCCAGTACATATAGTAAGAAAACAATATGCAAAAGCCTCTAGCTCGTCTTCGTCACTAACAGCGTTGATTACTAAGAACAACACCTGTCACCTGCTACCTAGTCTGCCCATCCCAACATGGATGAACAGCCCAAGGTAATAAGAGTTAAACATAAAACCTTGAGTCAGACAAAAGTCTTAGTGAGCAGTAAATCAACTATCAAACATACCAAAAGAACATAAAGGGTAAAAGGAATAGGAACCCAACCATCCCACTCCACCTCTTTCTACAGTGATAGCCCCCAGACACACTAAGCAAAAACAAACATAGCAAAGCGGGCAATTAAAGTAAAGCAATTATCACTCGAGTCAAGGTCGATGTTTTCCAAGTACAAACCCCCAAGGCCAAAACCAAGATCAGATAAGCACCCACAAAACATCGCTCTTGAGACCGAGTGACGATACAACCAAACATCCATGACTCCGGCTATCACTGTCATCATTGCCTCGATACCATCGTTAATTGAATGACCGGCACATTCTTTCAGCCGTCAGTCAAGGGCTAATGGCAACCCCGGTTCTAGACACAACTCCACACGTCGTCGCAGCCCGTGCCTAGGAATTTTCGCAACTACCCAGAGTACTAGCACGTCGTCGTAGCCCGTGCCTGGGACGTCGTCGCAGCCCGTCCCAACGTACTCTTGCTTTGAGCGTGCTAGAACCTTCAATAACGATGAGATCTTAGCCTTCTAGTCATCCTCCTTGACGACTATTTTCATACTAGCTCAAGCGCCTCTCGGGCCCATCATTATCAACCAACTCGAACCGCATCATCGAGTTATCAACATGCTTGGGATGATCCCATCTGGATTAAACCAAGGCTATCTCACATCATGCTTTGCTTCATCGCATCATAGCAAAGTCCCGTCTCAACATCATGCTTTTCTTCCTCTCATCATAGCAAAGTCTCATCCCAACATCACACTTTGCTCTATCGCATCATAGCAAAGTCCATCATCATCGAATCTATCCATATGAGCTTTAACCTCCGCTTCATATGCCACAAGCAGCTTTCATCATTCAAGTGCCTCTCCACTTAGCTTTTGAATCATCTTCGACCAACTTGTCCAAATCAACTATTAGCTAATTTGCAACAATCTATCAATCAAATCAATCATTAATCCAAGCAGTCAAACATTCAAACAAGATCTAATAAGCAATTATACAAGAATGGCAATTTCGTAATTAAAATGTCCAAATCTAACAAGTATGAATTATAAGCAAATATCTCTACAACTTAATGAATAAACTTATATAAGTTAACATGTAGCAAAATGGGTATCCAAAACTTCATAGACAATGGGTCTACATGCAGACTTAAGGAAAATGCAAGAAATCTCTATCTTTAACACATAAACAAGCCACCGATCCAATATACTCCTTTGGGTCCGTGTGAGAGATAACCACCACTCACCGAATCACCTAAACACCTCAAAATCAACTAACTCCATATCTGGACAGCAAAGGATCTAGCTTGATCCGACAAGATTCCGATTCAAACGATGAAATCTCT
This sequence comes from Allium cepa, assembly GCA_030765085.1. NCBI lineage: Eukaryota > Viridiplantae > Streptophyta > Magnoliopsida > Asparagales > Amaryllidaceae > Allium > Allium cepa. Next base: position 237,151,236 of record CM060932.1, on the reverse strand, counting down.
CTTCAATGGATGGAGATCTTCAACTTTGGCTCTTGGATCTTCGATTTAATCTTCAATCTAGATGGAAGGAATCACAAGATTAAAGTGGAGAAAAGAAGTGAAGAAATGTTGTAGTCGAGCTCTCAAAATGGCAGCACTTCGTCGCTTCAAAATCCGGTGCCAAAGTAGTGAGATGTGGACGTGTATTTATAGGCTGAAACGTCCCTTAAGTCGTCCGCCCCTATGAGTCGTCCACGACCTAAAAGCCCAACGACTTACGACTTATGCCCCCACACAACTCAACGACCTAACACCTTAACACTTACACGGCTTAGCGACTCAACTACAAATTCGACCTAACGGCTTAGCAACATAGCCGCCTCAACGACCTAACTGATATACACGACCTACGACCTAACTGGTATGCGACTTAGCAAATGCCGCGACCTAACCAAACCCAGGCCACACGACTTAACTATGTGACGACCTAAAAAAAAATACGACCTAACTAAACACAGGGTCACACGACCTAACACTTATGCGACCTAATCACTAAGTCGCTCGCGACCTATCGATACACTGCTGTCTAATATAGGTCGCTCACCACTAAGTCGCTAACTCCTATTAGGTCGCTCGAATCCTTAAGTCGTCAACCACCACTAACCCACTTATCCCATTAGGTCGGTCACTCTCTTAGGTCGTAACATCCTATAAGTCGCTAATTCTATAAGTCGCCACTACGACCTAAACCACTACTCACCTAACCCCTTAGGTCGCCTGAACCTTTAAGTCGCTTGCTTTTAACTCGTTAACCCGTGGCCTTCTAACCCGCTAACTTCCTTAACTCGCCCAACATTCTTAAGTCGTTATTTTCTATAGGTCGCTCCACTAAACCTAACTTTCACACGACCTAAGCTTCACACGAGCTAACTTACACATGACTTAAGCTTCTTCACGACTTAAACTCTAAACGACTTAACAACATCAACGACTTAAAGTTAATAGTTTTACGATCTTTCAATCCGTAAAAATACGGGTCGTTACATTCTCTCCCCCTTAGGAATTTCGCCCCCGAAATTCCAAACAAACAAGAGCAATCAAAACTATTCTGCATGCCTACCATTCATGGCAATCAACAAACCATGCATCCAATTACTAGCCTAGCATGCGAAATTCTAAGACTAGAACAAGTTACAAATTCATGAGATGTCACGACACCTTAGGGCCATACCTCGAAGTGTTCAGGATGAGCCGCCTTCATCCTCTCTTCCTCCTCCCATGTACAGTCGTTAACATCATCACTCCATTGTACCTTGAGCGACGTAATCGTCTTCCTCCTAAGCTGTTTCGTGTCGGTTTCCACAACACGAAGCGGCTTACGAGGTCTCATAACAACTGGGTCAACCTCTAAATCTTCACAGCTATCAACCGAAACCACTGTACTTGGGTCGTGCACATACTTCCGTAGATATGATACATGAAAAACATTGTGCACACCCGCCATCTTTTCTGGTAACTCCAATTTATAGGCGAGCTTTCCAATTCGCTCGATGATCGGGAATGGTCCAACAAATCTTGGAGTTAACTTTCCTTTCTTCCCGAATCGAATAACATTCCTCAGAGGAGAAATTTTCACAAAAACCATATTACCTACGTCGAATTCCAAATCCTTACGACGATTATCAGCATATCTTTTCTGATGGTCTTGGGCTGCCTTCATTCATTGCCGAATGATCTCTATATAATCTGAAGTCTGTCGAATCATTTCTGGCCCAAGTATCAACTTTTCTCCAGTTTCCAACCAACATGTCGGAGAGTTACACGGTCTTCCATACAATGCTTCATACGGCGCCATACCAATGCTTGATTGGTAACTGTTATTATACGCAAATTCTACCAAATGAAGATGATCTTCCCATGATCCTCCGAAATATAAAACACAAGCTCTAAGGAGATCTTCCAAAACTCGGTTGACTCTCTCGGTCTGACCATCTGTTTGGGGATGATAAGCTGTACTCAAACACAACTCGGTCCCCAAAACTTCTTGGAACCTCTTCCAAAATTCACTAGTGAACAATGGGTCTCGATCGCTCACTATACTCTTCGGAATACCATGGAATCGAACTATCCACTTAACATACAACTCAGCCAATTTCGATGCAGTCCTAGTTGATCGAACAGGAATGAATCTTGCACTCTTAGTCAAACGATCTACGATTACCCAAATCCCTTCATTTCCTGCTCTGGTTCTTGGTAACCCATCGATAAAATCCATCGATATTTGCTCCCACTTCCATGTAGGAACTTCTAATGGCTGAAGTAATCCACTTGGCTTCTTCTGTTCGGCTTTTACCAACTGGCAGTTCATGCACTTGGAAATAAAATTTCCAACATATTTCTTCATACCTTCCCAGTAATAGGTTCTCTTCATATCCCGATACATCTTATTTCCACCTGGATGAATTGTCAACTTCGAGTGATGACTTTCCTTAAGAACTTCATCTCTCAATCCATCTATATCGGGAACAACTAATCGTCCTTGCTTCCGAAGCCAACCCTCTCGATCGACTTTAAATCCTTTATCCTTTTCTGGGTCTACTCCAGATTCCACATCACGGATAATCTTGACAAGCTTATCGTCTCGCTTTTGGCTCTCGCCAACTCTTTCCACCAGAGTAGGTCTTATCGATAAGTTTGCCAACATCTCAGGTTCCAATTCACATCTAGGCCTGAAGTCAAATCCAGCCAAATACTCAAGGCTCTTCCATTCTGAAAACATGGCTCCCAATCCTGCATGTCTTCGACTTAACGCACCTGCCACTGCGTTACCTTTTCCCGGAGTATAGGCTATACCAAAATCATATGATGCTAAAAACTCTAGCCATCGTTGCTGTCGAAGATTCAAATCCTTTTGGGAGAAAAGATACTTCAATGACTTATGATCTGTAAACAACTCAAATCGGACTCCCAATAGGTAATGTCTCCACATCTTCAAAGCAAACACAATCGCCGCTAACTCCAAATCATGCGTCAGATAATTCCTTTCATGCGGCTTCAGTTGTCGACTTGCATATGCAACAACTTTATCCTTCTGCATTAGCACTGCTCCAAGTCCAGTACCACATGCATCGGTGTGTACCCCCATCTCATCATTCCCACTTGGAATAGTCAAAACAGGAGCACTTGTCAATTGCTCTTTCAGGATTCCGAAAGCTTGCTCACACTTAGCATCCCATCTGAACACTTGGTTCTTTTTCGTCAATCCTGTTAACGGTGCAGCTATCTTGGAAAAGTCTTTGATAAACCGACGATAATATCCTGCTAATCCAAGAAAACTTCTCACATCAGATGCATTCTTAGGTCTAACCCAATCCTGGATCGCTGCCACCTTGGCGGGATCAACCGCTATTCCATTTCCAGAGATAACATGGCCTAAGAACCTCACTTCACTCTTCCAGAAGTGACACTTCAAAAACTTAGCCTTCAGCTGATGTTTCCGCAAGACTTCTAAAACAATACGCAAGTGCGTCTTGTGCTCTTCTTTGGTTCTGGAATAAACCAAAATATCATCCACGAACACAAGTACGAACTTGTTCAACTGATCCCTGAACACTCTATTCATAAGATCCACAAAATATGCTGGTGCATTAGTCAATCCAAACGGCATTACCAGCAACTCATAGAAACCAGACGGTGTCCTAAAAGCAGTCTTCGGTGCACTATCCTTTGCCACTCTCAACTGGTGAAATCCCATTGCCAAATCCATCTGAGAAAACACCTTAGCTTCGTGAAGCTGATCAAACAAGTCATCTATTCTCGGCAATGGATACTTGTTCTTCTTAGTCACTTTATTCAGCTCACGATAATCCACACACAACCTCAACGATCCATCCGCTTTGGTTGCAAACACAACTGGTGCACCCCATTCGGACACACTATGCCGAATGAATCCTTTATGCAAAAGGTCATCAACTTGCACCTTCAACTCTTGCTGTTCTGTAGGCGCCATTCGCCTAAGAGGCATCAGAACAGGTCTGGCTCCCTCAACTAGATCGATACGAAACTCGATCTCCCTATGCGGCGGTAACCCTTTGACCTCGTTAAAGACATCCTCAAATCCATTCACAATAGGCACCGATGACAGTCCATCCCGTGGAGCAACCAACGAATACATGAAGCTCATGAAGACGCCTTCCTCATGCTTACATCGTATCACAACCTTTCGCCTCTCCACATTCTCGACTGTCACCTCCAGCCTCTCACAATCAATCCTTGCCGCATACTTCCTAAGCCAGTCCATACCCAAAATAATTCCGAACCCCGCAAAGTTCAGAACAAAACAATCACAAACAAAAGAGCAATCATGACTCGATACAACTAGACCACGACATACCATACACAAACAAGACGAACCCCCAACTGGATTAGTCACAACCAATGGTCTATCAACAATATCCGGTTCCAAACCCAACCGGTCTACCAACTCATTATAAACAAAGGAATGTGACGCTCCAGTATCAAACAACACCCTAACTGGAACACCACAAATGGAAAGAATACCTTGAACCACCACGCTCTTTCCTTTCTCTTCCACAGTAGGAGCTTTCAAAGATGATGGAACAGCTCCCAAAGCATAGGCTTGCACAATCTGCTTGTCCTTCCTCGGTTCTGGACAATCCTTCCTAAAATGCCCCGGTTTGTCACAGTTGTAGCACTTCGCCGGCACTTTTGGTTTCTTGCAATCCCTGATAAGATGACCCTTCTGCTGACAGTTGTAGCAGGTCACTTAACCCTTCGGCTTCTTCTGGCCATCCTTACCCTTCTGCTGCTGCTGCTTCCTCTTCTTGTTTCCATTTTGCTCCTTGGTCACAGCAACAACAGATCCTTCTTTAGGAAACAAATTCTCATGCCTAAGAGCTTTCTCCACAAGCTTCTCAAATGGATCATCCAGATGATCCACCAACTGCCTCCCAAGATAAGTGTCCAAGCCTGTCACAAACTTCTCATTCTTCTGATAAGGGGATTCAATATACGACTGAGCATACTTGGACAAAGCTTCAAACTCAGAAACATACTCAAGAACTGGTCTTCCACCTTGCTTGAGCTCCACAAACTTCTTAAACAGAACAGATTTCTGAGCTGTAGAAATGAACTTAGCTTCAAATCTAGCTTGGAATTGCTCCCAAGTAATCTCTTCTTCTGGAGTATCAATGGTGATAGAGTTCCACCAATCAGAAGCTCTCCCTTGAAGCTGTGTTGATGCAAGCTTCCTCTTAGTTGCATCCTCAATTCCCAAATCACCAAAAATCCTTCTACAAGCATCTATCCATCTCTGAACTTCAATGGTTGATTCTGTTCCCAAGAAAACCTTTCCTCCAAGAGAAGTATAGTCTTTGCACCACTTAGCAAAATCCACTGGTTTTAGGGCTTGAACTTGAACTCCAACATCTACTGATGACCCCGAGGCTGGCATCCTTCTCATGATCGAAGTCACCATAGCCTCAAACATAGTAGCATAATCAGCAGCCCCTTCAGCAGCACGGCCTTCCCTAGCAGCTGGTCTCCCTCTTCGACTCATCCTTAATATATATAAAAAGGAATGATTAGAACACCTTGAGAAACAACTACATAAGGAGTTCAAATCCTTCTAAGCTACTATATTATATATAGTAATCGTCCATCAAAATATAATTACGTCTCTCATACGTAGTTGCGTCAGCGAGCGTTGGCTAAAATCGATTAACCAAAGCTCTGATACCAAATGTGACGACCGCCCATGACTCCTGCACTAAACAAGGAAATAATGCGCGGAAAAGTGTGCCAGGCCGCCATGGACGATCATCAAGGTAGGGTAATACCATAATGGTCTATCGTATTACTCACAGCGCAGGGATAAAATACAATAGAAAAGTATACATAGTGAAGCTTATTGAACAGAATCTTATCATATAAACTCATAGTAGTTTATTACAAACATCTGAATAGTCAATACATCAAGCCTCACTACATAACACTCAGAGTATCAAACAAACAGCGGAACATCCAGTACATATAGTAAGAAAATAATATGAAAAAGCCTCCAGCTCGTCTTCGTCACCAACAACGTTGATTACTAAGAACATCACCTGTCACCTGCTACCTAGTCTGCCCATCCCAACATGGATGAACAGCCCAAGGTAATAAGAGTTAAACATAAAACCTTGAGTCAGACAAAAGTCTTAGTGAGGAGTAAATCAACTATCAAACATACCAAAAGAGCATAAAGGGTAAAAGGAATAGGAACCCAACCATCCCACTCCACCTCTTTCTACAGTGATAGTCCCCAGACACACTAAGCAGAAACAAACATAGCAAAGCGGGCAATTAAAGTAAAGCAATTATCACTCGAGTCAAGGTCGATGTTTTCCAAGTACAAACCCCCAAGGCCTAAACCAAGATCAGATAAGCACCCACAAAACATCGCTCTTGAGACCGAGTGACGATACAACCAAACATCCATGACTCCGGCTATCACTGTCATCATTGCCTCGATACCATCGTTAATTGAATGACCGGCACATTCTTTCAGCCGTCAGTCAAGGGCTAATGGCAACCCCAGTTCTATACACAACTCCGCACGTCGTCGCAGCCCGTGCCTAGGAATTTTCGCAACTACCCAGAGTACTAGCACGTCGTCGCAGCCCGTGCATGGGACGTCGTCGCAGCCCGTCCCAACGTACTCTTACTTTGAGCGTGCTAGAACCTTCAATAACGATGAGAACTCAGCCTTCTAGTCATCCTCCTTGACGACTATTTTCATACTAGCTCAAGCGCCTCTCGAGCCCACCATTATCAACCAACTCGAACCGCATCATCGAGTTATCAACATGCTTGGGATGATCCCGTCTGGATTAAACAAAGGCTATCTCACATCATGCTTTGCTTCATCGCATCATAGCAAAGTCCCGTCTCAACATCATGCTTTGCTTCCTCTCATCTCCGCAAAGTCTCATCCCAACATCACACTTTGCTCTATTGCATCATAGCAAAGTCCATCATCATCGAATCTATCCATATGAGCTTTAACCTCCGCTTCATATGCCACAAGCAACTTTCATCATTCAAGAGCCTCTCCACTTAGCTTTTGAATCATCTTCGACCAACTTGTCCAAATCAACTATTAGCTAATTTGCAACAATCTATCAATCAAATCAATCATTAATCCAAGCAGTCAAACATTCAAACAAGATCTAATAAGCAATTATACAAGAATGGCAATTTCGTAATTAAAATGTCCAAATCTAACAAGTATGAATTATAAGCAAATATCTCTACAACTTAATGAATAAACTTATATAAGTTAACATGTAGCAAAATGGGTATCCAAAACTTCATAGACAATGGGTCTACATGCAGACTTAAGGAAAATGCAAGAAATCTCTATCTTTAACACATAAACAAGCCACCGATCCAATATACTCCTTTGGGTCCGTGTGAGAGATAACCACCACTCACCGAATCACCTAAACACCTCAAAATCAACTAACTCCAGATCTGGACAGCAAAGGATCTAGCTTGATCCGACAAGATTCCGATTCAAACGATGAAATCTCTCTTCAATGGATGGAGATCTTCAACTTTGGCTCTTGGATCTTCGATTTAATCTTCAATCTAGATGGAAGGAATCACAAGATTAAAGTCGAGAAAAGAAGTGAAGAAATGTTGTAGTCGAGCTCTCAAAATGGCAGCACTTCGTCGCTTCAAAATCCGGTGCCAAAATAGTGATATATGGACGTGTATTTATAGGCTGAAACGTCCCTTAAGTCGTCCGCCCCTATGAGTCGTCCACGACCTAAAAGCCCAACGACTTACGACTTATGCCCCCACACAACTCAACGACCTAACGCCTTAACACTTACACGGCTTAGCGACTCAACTACAAAGCCGACCTAACGGCTTAGCGACTCAACTACAAAGCCGACCTAACGGCTTAGCAACATAGCCGCCTCAACGACCTAACTGATATACACAACCTACGACCTAACTGGTATGCGACTTAGCAAATGCCGCGACCTAACCAAACCCAGGCCACACGACTTAACTATGTGACGACCTAAAAAAAAACGACCTAACTAAACACAGGGTCACACGACCTAACACTTATGCGACCTAATCACTAAGTCGCTCGCGACCTATCAATACACTACTGTCTAATATAGGTCGCTCACCACTAAGTCGCTAACTCCTATTAGGTCGCTCGAATCTTTAAGTCGTCAACCACCACTAACCCACTTATCCCATTAGGTCGGTCACTCTCTTAGGTCGTAACATCCTATAAGTCGCTAATTCTATAAGTCGCCACTACGACCTAAACCACTACTCACCTAACCCCTTAGGTCGCCTGAACCTTTAAGTCGCTTGCTTTTAACTCGTTAACCCGTGGCCTTCTAACCCGCTAACTTCCTTAACTCGCCCAACATTCTTAAGTCGTTATTTTCTATAGGTCGCTCCACTCGACCTAACTTTCACACGACCTAAGCTTCACACGAGCTAACTTGCACATGACTTAAACTTCTTCACGACTTAAACTCTAAACGACTTAACAACATCAATGACTTAAAGTTAATAGTTTTACGATCTTTCGGTCCGTAAAAATACGGGTCGTTACAGAGATAACCATTATAGGGAATCAAGCCCGGTGTTTGCATGGGTTCCGGATAATGACGTTGAATCTAGGGAAATGGAAGGATCCAAAGTGAACTCTGATGGAGAGAGTCCAATGTAAGTGTTGGTTTGGGTTGAGTGGTCCTTTGGTAGTGTATACCCTATTAGTATACATTAGTAGCATGTAGACGTCATGTTGTTGGATTATAGTCCAGTCAAGTATCTCAGTAGATATTTTGGTATGACCATATATATGTGTATGTGTTTATGATGATGGTAATTGTGAAAGCATCCTAGTGATACTTGGTATAACTGTTATTTTAGGGTATATATATATATATATATATATATATATATATATATATAAATATATATGTTGACTTGTGTGATATGGGCATTTAATAATTCGTTAACAAATTAAAATTCGGTTAGTTATGTTTACTAGCCTGGTTACGGAAATTTCGGGGACAAAATTCTTTTAAGGGGGAGGAATGTAATGACCCGGAATTTTCGTCATCTTGAGTTTTGAATATTAATTTTTAATATTCAATAATACGGTATTTTAATCAAATGAAAGTCCCCGTTAAATAACAATTGGTGATAATATATAACTTTAAACCAAGAGAGTATTTTGAATTTCTAGAATTCATTTATAAAATAGGCAATTGATTTAACTGAATTATATATATATATGTATATGTATATATTTAGAACAACAAAATTTATATATATATATATATGACATGGAAAGAAATTCATAGCAAATAAATGTAGGTGAATAAGAAGATTATATTGTAAATAGAAATGATACGACTTATGGAAAATATAATGTATTATAAATGGAAAGAGTTTAAAATTGGATTTTCCTATATACATATATACATATTAGTTAAGGAGAATGTATATATTTATAAATATAAGTTCAAAAAGGAAAATTATAGTATTTATAAACAAATAAATATTGTATGCTAAAAACAATATAAATAGTATGTTAAAAGAAGTAAATATATAAGAAGAGATGTATACAAAAATATATATATGATAGAAATGAGGAAATTAAATAAAATCATTTTAAATAATTTTTTTAAAAAGGAATCTTTTACAAAATAATGTTTTGAAAAAAATGTTAATTTATACACTTAAAATAAAATAGCAAAATTCTCATTTACCTTAAGTTATATATTTTGATTGAAGTGTGTGCGTGTATGTGTGTGTATATATATATACATATATACAAAGACTTAATTTGTTCTAATGTTATATTCGAAAACCACTTTACATATTATTTCAAAAAATTTGTGGAAACTTGAATGAGGAGGAAATTCACTAAATAAATAAAAAGGCATGTTAAAAATCAAGTAAAAAAGTAAATAACAAAAAAAATGTAAATCATGAAAAAGTAAAACAAAATTATGGTAATCATTTTCCTGGTAACAAAAATAACAAATAGAAATGAAAGGAATATAAAAATAAGACAATGCATTGTCTGGTCTAAAAACAGTAAAGACCAAAACATAAGTTTTAACCTCTTTTCAACCCAAAAACAATATGTCACTCCATCTCATTTCAATACATCAATGTATACATCAGTTTGTCTTGCAAACATGAACATATATTTAGGGTTAGTTCAGTTTGTAAAAGCCTATAAACAAACGCTGTGAACACACAAAGTCTGCAACCATTGTAAAAAGAAAATAAGAAGAAGCGTCTTCTATTCTCTAAAAATTCAAATACGAAGCAAGATTTTAGATCAACTAAAGAACAAGTAGGAGATTTCAAAAGTTTCAAACATATTTAAGGTGAGAAATTTACTTTTTAAAAAGCCTGGAAGTGTTTAATTCTACTATGTAATATTTAACAGTGAAAAAATACATGCATACTCCATTTTTAAAAATCCTTATCCCAAATTCTAATTCGAATTTGCGAACGATGTAAACTAAAGAAATTATTGTTTTTAAGTGTAGTTTTCATTAAAAATATTTTGAAGCTCATTCATTTTTTATATTGTGAAAAATCTTAAAATTACAGTAGATAACTTGGTTTCCGACGAAAATCAATATGTTTAAAACATCGAATCATGTACATATTTGTGATCGTCATACAAAGATTGGAATTTTAGTGAAGGAGTCATATTTTCTAATAGTCTAGTTTGGGAATATTTGTTAGATGATTAATGTTTGGTAAAAAATTATTTTTCGGTGATACGATTGGCGATGGATGGTGTGGTTTGACTGAGGAGGGGCGTGATGACGTGGGTGAAGGTTTCACCGTGGTCGTTTGTTGAAATTGGCCTTGTTTTAGAGTGACAATGGAGTTTTAGTGTTTATGGCGCACGTAAAGTGAGGTTCGATCATCCAGTCACCATGTTGGTTTTGGGTCAACGGAGGCGACCGGTGTTTGCTGGAAGGAGACGTGGGGGTTGACGGTTATTTTGGAAGTGGTGCCAAGTTAAATAGTGAAGGACAAGGAGGTGGTGGTCTCGTGTTCGTTCGCTTGGACATTTGGGATTCTCGATGATGGCTCGAAAATTTGAGGAGGTGGCCGGAGGCTAAGGCAGTGTTGGAGGCACATCGAGGTGGCCGAGGGGGAGGGGTCTACTATTGTCATCGCCGTGGCCATTGGAGGTTGGAAGCTCGTGTGCACGTACATGCATGCACGTCTTTAGTGCTTTATATCCTGGAATGAACAGATGAAGTGGGGAAGATGGTTGCTAATACTCCGGGTTTGGGTTGGAGTCTTATGAGAAAGTTGCATGGATGTTCGGGGGAAACAGCAAGATTGATCGAAGGTGTGGAAATGGATTTTTGGGGTCGATCTGGTAAGTTGAAGTTTCAGGTAATTGAAGAAGAGAAGTAGGGAGAAAGAGGGAAGAGAAAGGAAGAGGATGGGTTCATAAAGTCTTGGACTTCGACCCAAAACATATAAGAAGAAACAAATATATTTAAAATGTTTAAGTTTATATATATATATATACTTAGAAAATATTTGAAATATTATAAGTCACTCATACGAATCCCAGTTTATGCAAGATTCGTTGTGATGGGTTCGTGTCGACAAATACTATGTGGTCGTAAAATTGGTTGACAATTTTGAAAAAAGGGAAAATTTTGGTATAATAAAACGGACAGGATTTTAAGTAATTAATTTAAACAGATATCTGCGTTCAAATTTATTTGACTTGCCTATTGAAGTTATTTATCCAGATGAAAATAGTGATGAGTTAATTTATGTTAATTGTGATGTTTTGACATCTTTTTAGCGGAAAAAACGCCATTCCGTTAATTATATGTAAATTGGACCTCTGTTGGCAGAATGAATCACCGTTCTACAATTATTACTGGATATATTTGTTCTTGGACGTTTACTAGCAGAAATAAAAAAAACCTGTTCTGCTATTATATTTGTACGTACAACTATTTGTTATCCTGATAATTATATTGGACAATGTGATGTTGGGTTGATTGTTAAAAATAGATTGATATGATATCTATATCTGTTATTCTGGACTGTTATGGAACGAATGGTAATTTGATTAAGTACCATTGAAATTTGTAAGTCTTTTTCCGATTTGGAAGTTGACTATTGAACAAAAATTGTTTAAGGATAATTATTATTTATTAATGATATTTTAAAGTTAAAATGATAATTATTTGAAAGACTTAAAGTTAATTATTTATTATTCTTAAAAATTATTAAAAATTACTTAGTTATTGTTTCAAAGCAATTTAATTATTTAGATTGTTTAAAATATATTGAATTATTAAATAAAGTTATTCTATAGCGATTCGTTTAAAGTAAGTTATTGTTTATGGATTGATTAGCATTAAAGTATTTTATTTCAAGATAAATTGTTCAAATATTAGTGATGTTTTAAAAATAATATATTATATAGTAAACTTTCATAAAAGAGTATTTTACTAAATTAGAAATTGGAAAATTTATATTGAAATTTTATAAGTATTATTTTGAAAATTTTTAAATAAAGTTTTTGGAAAGTAATGGTATAGTTTCATGGCGAAATCGAAGGCAGAGAGTGTCTACAGTTAAGTTTGGATTTCTTTGGGATAGAGACATAACCATTGAGCTGTGAATCCATGGTTGATACTGCAATGGTGCTTTCCATATTTATTTTAAAAGATTTTCCAATATTTTTGAAAGAATGGTAAGAGAACCTACTTACTCCGATGGGATAAGTACATACTTTTTATAAAGAGATTTAATTTGTTAAAATTTAATTAAACGAGACCTAGTGTTTTTAGTGGAAAATGAGATATTTCGTTGAATGATTGTTTATTTGATAGTTAAATAACTGACTATCAAATCCGGACTCAAAAACATAACTTTGGGAATATCTATAAGAAACACGCGACTTATGTGGTATAGTTACCGTACGAGGTGTTATACGGTACATATAAACTCGTTTCGTTCTTCTAGGACGACGATGAAAATCCATCCACTAACGATTTGGAGCGGATCTCTAGTCTTAATTTCATCTATTTATTTCCTAAAGAACCGGAGTTGAGTTTACCAAAAATATCGAATATTGTTTCGAAGAGATCGGAATCGGATAAGTTATCCAAAAACCACTTTGATCCAACGAGTACGTTTTCGAAGTGAAAACGAGAGCATGGAGTCGATGATGGAGCAGTGAAGTGCAAGGGCTAATCGCTACTAATCCTGAGGATGATTCCAAATGGATGTAGTAGGACTAGTGCCTTCAGTTTTGTTCAGACCCAGAACAGATTTGTACAGGTGAATGCTATCGGTACATTGTCATTGGAGAGCAATGAGCATTCTAAGTGTAAATTCCTTTAAAAGGTAATCGTAGCCTCAAGCCTCATCAACCGGGAAAGACTGAAAATCACGGGAGATGCAGCAAGGCTAAGTGGGTCGCACCTAATTACGGTATGTTTATCACCTTTCTAGATACCCTCAGATATTATTACTATGGTGCGCAAAAGAGCTCGGAAAGGGTGGGAACATCCTGGGTGATAATATATTCGGTCTATCCAGGTTTGGGATAGTCCGGTCTTGCGTTGTAGAGGATCCCGACGTGGTGCTCGGTACTGTAACGACCCAGAATTTTTATTAATTAAAAATTATATATTTAATTGATTTTAAACATTAATAAGTGAAATTTATAAGTTGAATAAATTTTATTTCGAATAATTGGATTTAATTGAATAATTAAATCGATAATTTAATAGTTGAAATTACAGAAATAATTGAAAATAGGGTTAAATATGATTGAAATTGATTCGTAAAATTTTATTTTATCATATTGGAGTTATAGTGATGTTATGGAACTTTTAAAATCGAATTTAGAGTTAATTTGTGAAAATTGAATATTTTAATATTTAAATCGACTAGTGAAATTAGCCATTTTTCGAACAGTCTCAGAATTGGACGAATCTAGTTTCATTGGATCCGTAATAGTTTGTTATTATCGGATTTCAATTTTCGTAGCAATCGGAGTTGTCGTTTGACCGTGGCAGCTCGAAACGCATCGAAATTGTTTTAATATTAATTTGGCGAGTTAAAATAGTCATTTTTCAAACAGTCTCGGATTTCGACGAAACTAGTTTCATCGGATCTGTAATGTAATATTATTGTAAGGTTTCAAATTTCGTGTCAATTGGATTTACCGTTTGTCCAGGGCAAGCGAAAACGCCTAGAAATCGGTTTAATCGATTTAATTTTAAATCGAACGTTTATTGCCATAACTCACACAGATGATCGAATTAGCTTCCGAAACCTATTCCATTGTGTCCGAACGCTGGATAAACCCAAGAAACGCCGGTTACCGCGCGTAAATCGGAGTTCAAAAAACTCGGGATGAATAGTGTTTTCATTGAAAATTTCTATAAAAGCAACCCATCCCTTTCATTATTGAGAAACCCTAACCCTAGTTATACACAGTCGCCACCATCATAACCAATGGCCGAAAATCACCAATTTTCTTCCCCAATTATCTTCCAATCCATAAATTATTTCTAGAATCTTTCAACTGGAAAAATGTTAAGCACGTCGAGATCCTTGTTTTCAACGGCTATGATTAATTTTCATCGAGCCGATCGACGGCAAAACGTGTTCAAAGTCGCACGTTCATCTTCGTTTTGCCGAGCCTAGGGGTGGCCGAGTGCTATGCTATTGTAGCCGAGTGTAGAGCTTCTGAAGGCGCACGCAATGATGGTTCTTGATCGACCTAAAAACAATGGAGGGGGTCGCGAAAATTCATTGCAAATGGCGGCCGATGGGTTACGAACGACCTGGACAAATGCGTGGATGGGGAAGAAGATAGGGGATGGCCTTGATCTGCTAAGGCTAGGAACGAACGACTCAGATAGACGTGGTTTTGAAAAATTAAAATAAAAGTTGTAAATAATTTTATATAAATTCGTGTTAACTTATAAATATCATAACTTGTTCATACGAGGTCGGATTGAGACGAAACGAATTGCGTTGGGTTCGTATTAACGAGCACTATGCTATGGAGCTGGATTGGAAGCGATTGGAGTCAGTGAAAATTTTGGGTAAAATTAAACGTCCGTTTAATTTTATTCGAAATAAAAGCTGAAACGGAAATAAAACCATGGTGAGAACTTCTCACTCAATCGAACAATTTCGATTTAAATTTTAAATAGTTAGATTTAAAATTGTTGATTGAATGTTGAATGATGATTGTTATCTATTGATTGTTAAAATAGACATTATGCGCCGTTAGTAAGCGGAGGTTATATATTAAAAACATATACCGCGAATATTTCACCGTATAGTGAAATTGGTATTATTATTGTACTTGGAGTTGATTTTCCCGCATTATATAGAGGATGAGACCCTATTGCGCCGTCTATTAAGCGGATAATATTTTATAAATCCTATATACCGCGATAATTCCGTACTGGAACGGAATTGGTATTGTGCTAACATCTTTGAATGCAGGGAAACAGGTTGGAGGGATCCAACTGGATTCCTCAACTGTATTGATTTTATTTACAGATATTGTGATATTTGTTGATTATCATATTGATATATGATGTTTGGATGTCGTGATTGACTATTTGGTGATATTGCATCATCAGATCCATTTTTGAAGTTTTAAAAGAATGATTTTGAATTTTTTTTTTAAAAAGAATTTTTAAAGTGATTTTTGAAAGTGTATGTTTTATTAAAATTTTGAATTGATTTATTTTAAATAAATTAACGTTATAAGTTGAATGTTATAAAAGTTATGGTTTTTTTAAAATATAACCAAATTAAGATTTTTGAAATAAATAGTGATTAATTTATAAAATGGTTTAATTGGGAATTTTGAATTATTACAAATGGTTTATATAAAAGATTTATAAAATTGATATTTATAAATTAAAAATACTGGAATTATAAAACGAGTTTTTATAAGTAACAAAGTGAAATAAAAATGGATTTCATAAGTGAATTGAGATTTATAAATTTATGAAATATGAATATATAAAATGGATAGATTTTGTAAAATATAAGATTTATAAGTAATCAACTTATAAATCGGATTTTGGCATTTAAAATGAGATATAAAAAGGATTTTTATAAATAGAAGTTTATAAAAATATAAATGGAGTTTATAAACGTTGTTTATAAATCCGAAATCAATTGAATTTGATAAGTTGGATATAGGAATATATGAAAGGAATTATATTCACGATTTTGGATAGTGGATAATCCTTTAATTAAATATGTAGAAATGTTGAAATTGGTTAACGAAGTATATTCACGATTTTGGACAGTGAATATATTATTAAATGAAATGGATATGTTTTTAGGGAAGGAACATTATGAAATGAAGTTAATGATTTTAAAGACGTTTTAAAATGCATTAAGTATCGAATACATAGATTTCAACATTCATTGTTGAAATAGACATTTTCGAGAAATAGAAGGAAATAGTGGACTATAACACTGTTGTTATAGTAAATGGTTTCCGAAAGGAAAGGTTTTATATAGTATTGGGATTTATATATCTATCTAAATTTCGAATCCCTACACTAGTGATTTTGGGTTGTCGTAACGATGTTTTACGCGACATTCGTTTTGGCCCAAATAAATGTGTTTAAGTGAATGTTTTTCCTTAAAGAATGAAATATATACTTAATTTCAATATTAAGTATATTGAATATTTTCAAATGTTGAAAATAAATAGATTTGTGAATTACTTATTATTAAATAAGTATGGAAATGTTTTCCAATATGAACTGAATATTTTGAGACTTTATCTTTTAAAGATAAATTGAAAATGAATATTAGAAATCGATTTGAAAATCGTATATTCATAGATATTTTGGAGTTATAAATTCATTATGGAATTTATAAATGAAAAGGGGAATTTGTTTAAAAATAAACGTTTATCTTTGAAGTGTGGAAATTATATATCTAGTAAAGATATTTTGGAAAGTAAATAATTTGGAAAATTATTTGGATTTCGTGATGTTGAACACGCCTATTGATAGTTAAATAATCCGACTATCAATATTTACCTTTAAATAGGTATTTGTTGTGATTGCTTCAATTTGAATGCTACACTTACTTTTGAATAAGCGCTCACTATTCGGGTTAGCCAGGAAAGGACCTTGGGGTCGTATAACCCATTCCGAATATGTGATACGTCGTAATGGATTGCATTCGATGACCAGTGTTGAAGACCGGATATTTTTGAAAATGGAAGGATTACCGTCGAGTTACTCTACATCGGCTGATCTTCGATATAGAGGTTTTATCACCTTTAGTGACGGGAAGTCCGATCGTGATTAGTGAATATCCAGAATGCAAGGACTTCTTTGTAAGTGCCTTCGGTTCTGTTCGATCCCGGAACAGACTTGTATGGATTGTATGTCTGACATTACAAATTGAGATATAAAGCTGATATCTTTCAAATATATTTCTGTTGGTGGCGGAGAATTTATTCTCTTAGCTTAACACCCTTCTCTGAGACATACGAGCTCAGAGGTTATGTAGTTGAAGGTTATTAGTGATATACTCCCAATTTGGTAGTGTGGCATGCTGAGTGTTGTCGTGAAATGATCATTGATTGATCATTTGTTTGATCATTTATCTTGGTGGTCATTAGTTTGATCATTTGTTGACCCAAAGCATAGGTTTTGTATAAAGCGTGGCTTTGTGGACGAGACTTCGTCGGACCTCACACCCCGAAAATGGTCGAAACAGGAAGGATGCAGCAAGGTTATTAGGGGGTAGCACCCCTTTAGTGTATGTCATTCCTTCTGGATAGAGGTGGTATCATGGTATGGAGCCCAGATATTTAACCTATGTTGTTGCTGCAATTTTTGTGGTTGTTGGAAATCGAGGATCCTCGGATAGATCGGTTACGATCGGGGGATGACATATTCGTGTCAGTAGTTACCTAGTTTGAAAGGTAACCCGGCCTTGTGTTGGCAGAGATCCGGTTAGGTTCTCGGGGCGTCTTTCCAGAGGTGTTTCCATGTGGCAATAGGAAGTTCCTCGGCCTGACCATTTGTTGGAAATCCAATGAAACAATACGAGACTTGTACAGTTTTAGTTGTAGAACCTGCCATGGATTGTGGCGGTAACCTTCTATTGAACATGGTAGCTATAGTAGGCGTACGATAATGGTCGTATGTTGGCTAAGATTTATATCTTTAATTTCGAAATAATTTTTCTACACTATGCACTAGTAATAATATCAAATGTTTCTTTTTAATGCGTATCAAGCATTTTTGACTATCATAAAGAGAAATCTCCTCTGATTCTGCGTTTGCATTGTGTGTGTGTGCGGGAGGCCTTATGGTAGTCTCATTTTTAAAAGCATTGCAAATTGACTTTAAAAATATTCCTCTATTTTGATTTTAAAGAAAAATAAACTGTTTTAGTTCTCACACCAGTCACATGACTGAATCGGAGTTTATTGTTTTCCTTCCTAAACTCTGGGTGCCCACCAATTTCCACACGGGCAGTCAAGAGTAAAGGTTTATCAGGATATTCTGGAATTCAGGAGTTGCTGGAGGCAAGCTGGATGGCATGGCGTATTACTACTATATAGTATTTCTTTTCCGCTGTTTGATGTTGTTTGTTGTTGTACACTCTGATGTAATGAAATGAAATGTAATGTAATGTAATAACTGATATAGTTCTTTGTTTAAAGATTATTCATTTATGTATTATATGTTGTTCCGCTGTGAATTGTGAGATTCTGATATTGTACTATTGTTTCTGTTCTGTTCTATCTTTTTCTCTCTTCTTCTATCTCTTTCTTCTTCTTTAACCCTAACGGTATGATTTTCCGGCCTTCGATTGCTCGACAGTTGATACAGTGGACGTATTGATGTCGGTTTTCGTGGACGAAAAATCGCGATCGTCACATCTGGTATCAGAGCTTATGGTTAAGCGACAACCATGGATCTGTTGGGTATTACTCATTAGAGATAGAGTCAGTAGTACTCTAGAATTAGTGTGAGTGTAATAATAGATACGAGCACGTATTTGTTAGTGAAGATAAATTGTTTTATATTGTGATGATTGGTTTGTTGAGTGGTATATGGATTTTGGTCAACACGAGTAATTAACGTTGTTGATAGGGATCTCTAAACACTTGTACAGAACAATTTGACACGATATTGTTTTAAATTGGGTAAATGAAATAATTTTACCTTGATTATATTTTATATGTATAAAGGAATAATTTTTCAGAATTATTTAAAGTGTATATGAATTGATTGTTTGGTTGTTGAATAAGTTAAATTAAAACGACAATTGTAAAAGAATGAATTGTATAAGCAATCCAATTATAAGTATGAAGTTATAATTAAAATAATTTACACTTGTGAAATAATCTTATATATAAGAAGTGAAATTATATAAGTAAAAAATTTATAAATGTGATATATAATCTGAAATAAAAATTCCAGAGAAGTGTTTTGAAAGGATTTGATATTTTGGAAAATTGTTTTGGAGAAATTAAAGCTCTAAACTCTTTTCGGTCGCTGGAAAATAATCCTGATGATGATGGCCACATCATTAGAATTCATTTTCGGGTTTCCAAAAGAGGAATTGCTGCCAGATTATTTTAAATGAAAGTTGTTTGGAAAATTTGGGTTTGGTTTTGAAATGCAAAAGGTATTCAATAATGTTTTGAAAGATTGAAAAGACTCTGGAATCCTATTTAAAAATATTTATGGGAATGATAAATGAGTTGATAACTTATACAGATTGAATTTTGATAGAATAAATTTAACTTAAAAGATGAATTTAAATTGAAGGAAGTATAAGTAAATCAATAAAATCCAAGTTGAAATAAATTTGAGTTGTCATCAAAGACATGTAATTTGAAATTTAACAAAAGGAAAGTTAAATAAATTGATTTTGATTTGATAAGATGTTTGAAATGGAATATAACTTAAGGGAAGTTGAATGAAGTAAATTTTGGTATCGAAGTAAATTAATAAGTGAATTAATGAACTGAAGTCATTAAGAATTTGAACTTGAGTTATATAAATGAAATTCAACATTATATTGTTATAGGAATTAGCAATTGAATTGATAAATAGATTGAATGTTAATCAATTAAATGTAAGTAATTGATAGGAAATAATGGATGTAAGTGTAAATTCATTAAAAGCTAATTGAATAAATTGAACGAGAGTCAATTTAATATGATCCAATTTGAATTAAATGTGTTGAGCCAAATTGAATGTAAAGTGGATAAATTTGATTGTATTGAATAAACATTGGTTGTTATTTGATTGTTGATTGATTGTATATAATTCATTAAGTGTTAATGAAATTGAATTAGCGAAATTGCAAGCTATGTGATTGAATTCAAATGGGATAATATGTAAACTTGAATAGAATTGAATTTGATTTGGAAGTGAACTAAGTTGAATATAAATTAGTGGATGCAAACTAATTGAAATTGAATATGAATGAATGTTAGTAAAATTCCAATGTTAATGAATCAAATGTGAATTAATTGGAAAACCAATTCATTAAATGTTAATGAGAAGTAAATTTATATTGATTTGGTAGTTGCATTTATTGCTATTGAATGCATTGCTATGTTGGCACATGTAGTTGTAACAACCCCCATATTTATCGATTTTATATTTAAATATTTTATCGTTAGTCGGATTTTAGTCCGAAAAGCTACTTTTTGCAAACAGCCGAATTAGGACTCGAGACCACCCCCATTGAGTTCAAAATGGCGTTTGCGACCTTTTTGAGTATAAGCTTCGATATGTTTGGAGAAAGTTGAATTTTGCTACTTTTCACTTAGGGTTTTGGTTTGGGCTGAGCCCACTTATGTATTCAGTCCCAACCCCTCTCCTCTTCATTCACTCCTTTTCTATTTTTCTAACACTCAAGCTTTAGCAACAATGGTGGAAGAGAATGGGAAATAGAAATTCCTAAGCCCTAGCTTGCTTAGCAAATCCATCTTCTTGCTCCAAACTCAAGTGAATCCATGGGTAAGCTTTTCCTTCTTCTTCTCCAACTCTTTCTCTCCTTGATTTCAGAAAATTCCTAAACCTAATTTAGGAAATGTTTCTCTTTTAAGCTTAGATTGAAGCTTTTTGAGTTGTTATTGAAGAGGAATTGATCTTAGCTTGTTTTTAAAGCTTCTCCTTCATTGATTTGGGTTCAAAGGTGAGATTTTTAATCTCACATCCATGCTTATAATTCTCTTCTATTGTTAGGTATGAATTCCTAACACTTATTCATGTGCATTTGATTTTGATTTAGATTGCTTTTGTGAATATTCCAATTTTTAGTGTTTTGAGTTCAATTCGTTAAAAATCCTAACTTTGATGTTTGAACATGTTTTTGGTGATGCATCGGGGATCATATAGGGCCGGGTAGTCGATTGGCATAAACCCTTAGAGCCGTTGCTCGTGCGATTGCAATTTGATCGGGAGTTGCACCTCTTTTGAAATAGGGTAGGAAGTGCAAGCATACAGGTTCGGCCGACCGAGCCCCTGGGCCGGTCGACCGACCTGTAGTCCAGGCACTTCCTGCCTTTGTTTGGAAGTGTCGGTTACAGGCTTCGGCCGACCGAGCCCCCTGGGCCGGTCGACCGACCTGGTGCCCCGAGCACTTCCAACCTCTGGTTCGGTCGACCGACTCAGGGAGTCCGGTCGACCGACCTGCTACTATTTGCCAGATTAGCCTATATTGCTAATCCGTTTGAATATCCAACTTTAATCGATTCGTGTTGTCTCCCTTTTGTTGTTGTCATTTATTATCGACTTTGATGACCTTTTCTTTGGGAATTTTAGATATATCCACTTTGATGGATTTGATATCGATTTCTTTGGATTTTATTCACGTCTTCGAATGTGAATTTTTATGCCGATTGTTTCTACAATCACTTCTATGATTTGTCACTTTAAAATATAAAGGTTTTCTATACTAGTAGTAAATATCAAAACTCTTTCTTCAAATGATTTCAACACTATTTTATTACAAAGCTCGTTTTCTCAAACCGATTTCCAATCTATTAGTATATACAAACCTTTACCTCACTCGTATGAGAAATCTAATTAAACGACTTAGTAAAACAAGTGGTATGAAACGCTTGCGTTTACTTCGTTGGTTAATTTTTGGACTTGTTCGATTGAACCACTTGTGACATTTTTCTAGTGGAGATTTACAGTTTGTTCGTAAATGTTTAAGTTAAGCAAGTGGTTATGGGACATGAAGCTAAACTTTTATATTTACTAGCTTAGTGTAATTGACACTTCTCTTTGATCATGACGATCATTTTATGTTTTAGACTAGCATTGAGCAATGTCTTAGAGATTTTGGTTCATCGGATGTCTCTCTGTACGACGTCGTTGTTCCCTTTGATTGTGATTTGGTTCATCTGATGTCTCGCTGTACGACGTTGTTTTTCCCTTTGATTGTGTTTTGGTTCATCGGATGTCTCGCTGTACGACGTCGTTGTTCCCTTTGATTGTGATTTGGTTCATCGGATGTCTCGCTGTACGATGTCGTTGTTCCCTTTGATTGTGATTTGGTTCATCGGATGTCTCGCTGTATGACGTCGTTGTTCCCTTTGATTGTGTTTTGGTTCATCGGATGTCTCGCTGTACGACGTCGTTGTTCCCTTTGATTGTGATTTGGTTCATCGGATGTCTCGCTGTACGACGTCGTTGTTCCCTTTGATTGTGTTTTGGTTCATCGGATGTCTCGCTGTACGACGTCGTTGTTCCCTTTGATTGTGTTTTGGTTCATCGGATGTCTCGCTGTACGACGTCGTTGTTCCCTTTGATTGTGATTTCTGGATTTCGTCTGTTGAATTCTGGAATTTATGTTTCACCAACTTTTACGATTGGCATTGCTATATATGTCATTTATTGTGGCTTGGTGAATAAAATTAGGAGTATGACATTCCTTTTTGTCTTGAGTAGATTATTGTGATATTGATTAATCTCTTGTTGATTTTCAATTACTTATTTATCACAGCTTGGCATTGTGATTATTATATGTTTATGTCATATCTCTTATTATATATCACTTCATTTGATATTATAGCTAGACTGATCCGTTTATTATTTTCTTCTTAAATAATACTCGGGTCAGACTGAGATTTTACAGGTGCTTCTGCTTGACTCCTTATCGGACCATCATCTGACTTTTGGCTAACTACTTAGATTAGTAGTTTTTGTTGTATACATTTGAGATACAGACTCTATGATGTATACTTATTCTTTTGTCTAGCACTTGTATCTATTCTTTTTGATATTGTGGATCTTGTTTGACCACTACTCTGATGTACACTTTCATGTGTTATATTCATATCTATTTCTGCCTTTGTGATATGAATTATCTGTGACTGATTTGTGTTATGTTTATTTCTATATTTGTTACCGAAGAACTTTATAGCCACTGTGTAGTAGCTTTGAGTTTGTGTCGGTACGTCGGATTCCCTCTTGAGTTGAAAAGTTATATTTTTATCTGGCATATCGATGCTCGCACAAAGCAATTACACGGATGGTCGCTCCTCAACAGCCTTATTCTCCATGCTAGTCGACAGCATTACTCCGTAGTATTCTTGGCTAGCGTGGGTATAGAGGTGGGGCGTCACAGCTTAGTATCAGAGCCAAACTTCGGAACAATGTAGAATAATTTAACAAGGATCATCGTCCTAAGTCCATCTTAGGAGTCGTGCTTTAGGATTTAATTCGAGTCTTCGTACCGATTCATCCTACTTTCTTTTATGATTCCTTGTTTTATCTATCATGATTGCTTGATATTTATTTTGAGAATAACTTTTTCCTCTTCTTTCTTTCTTTCTTAAAGAAGAGAAATGGTTAGACCTGGCCGTCCGAGCGCCGGTCAATCTAGTGCTACTCCCCTGGATGGAGTATTCATGTCTGCTCAACAACTTTTGGATCTTGTAAAGAATCAAGAGTTTATCTATGCTTTGAGTAAGAACCCCGAAATGGTTCTACCTTTGAAACTTGAAGTTTCTTTCAATCAGCTTGTGGATGTTACTCTTCTTCATGGAGAGGTTGGTAAAGGAAGTGTTTGTGATATTGGGACTTCCAAGAAGAGGCATATTAAGTTCAAGAGCCTTAATCCCAATAAGAGAGTGAAGCAAACTACTTTTGTACCAAAGACTCCAATCCCTAATGTGGAGGATGCTACAATTGTAATTCTATGGAGCACTATGCGAATATGTGTCCAAAACCCCGTTCTTGTCGCTATTGCAAGAAACCGGGTCATCTTTTATCTGCGTGTCCCAAACTTTTGAACAAGGACATGAGAAAGCTAAATATTGTGCAAGCCCCTAGCAACTCTTCTCTTGGTCAAGGTACTTTTCACTCAATCCTTGATGGCATTGTTTTATTTCGTGATCTTCTTATTTGAGTTCTTTTTGATATGGGTTCCATCTCACTATTTTATATCAAAAGAACTTGTCGATTCTTTTTCTTTGAATATTTTGGGCTTGATGACTTCTTTGAGGATTGTGAATCCGGATGGTAGATCCGCAACACTCAATTTGCTTTTTATTGATGTCGAAATTATTTTATGAGACTTTTCTTTCCGAGCCGATATTTTTACTTAGGCTTCGGAATTTACTTTTGTAAGGATTGGCTTAATTATTATGAGGCCATAACCTTTGTCCCGTGTGGACTATTCATCTTTGACATTTTCAATCTGTTAAGCAGATTTCTATTTTTCCTTTATGATTTTGATTCCAACTTGATGGCATCATTTTATTCCTTAAGCCCACTTATAAGGAAAGTGTTATTTCTCTCATTTATGTAGTTAGAGAAATTTTCCGGTATTTTAGAGTTTGTCTTAGGATTATCACCTAAGAAATCTTTTGTGTGGTGTTAAGGTCTTTTCAGTTTGACTGTACCACCGGTTTTCGTTTGCTACGAGTTGCGGAAATTAGCATTCCATTTACCGCATTCCGCACTCGTTATGATTCTTATGAATGACTTATTATGTCATTCAAATTGTCCAGCTTGTTTCATCCATTTTATAAATCGAATAATCTATGAATATTTCGATGAGACTATTCTTGTATTTACTGATTTTAGATGAAAATAGTAATTTAAAATTTTGCAAATCTTTTTCATAAGATTTATTTATAAGTAAAACTGGATTTTTGTTCTTGAAACGAACAAAGAATATTCTTAATTTTTTTTAAGAGATTTATTTATCCTATAAAAGATGATTTTGTGATTGTATTGCCCATTGAGTGCTTTAAGAATTTTGGTCGATGCGCTTGATCAACGTTATCGATAGGAATTTCCTAAACGCTTTGATGAGACAATCAAACACAGTATATTAACGTGAAAATAGTAAATTTTTCTAGAATGATTATTACATAATGATAAATGTAATTTTGAAAGTTTTAACTTTTCAGGAAAGAAGATTATTTAAAAGAAATTCTTTCTTTTCGATACTTTTATTCTTGTGATTCCTGGAGGGGGACCAAGACTTTGCTATTTGTACCGATACTTGTCGTATTGGTTGGATGCCGTTCTCCTGCAAAGGAGAACGTGCTATCACTTGTGCTTCTAAATCATTATAGCTTATCGAGACTAGGTATGCCACTCATGATCTAGTGCTCGCGGCTATTGTTTTTGCTTTTAGAGTTTGACATCATCATCTTTGGGGGAGAAATTTGTTCTCTACCTCGATCATAAATCTTTGGAATAATTATTTTCTCATATGGAACTCCATGTTGACTCGAGTTCCTAGCGTCTTATGATCTTGATATTCTTTTATTCCCGAGAAGGGAAATCGTGTTGCCAATGCGCTTTGTCGTAAGCAACAAGTGGTTGATTCTTTGATGTTGTCTGAATGGAATTATCTTTCTATCAAGTTCATTGGACGTTTTGGTATACTTCATTTTATTGAGCTTTATCTCAATCCTTTTATGGACTAGTGTCCGGTGTTCTTTTATGGTGTTCGGTTCATCGGATGTACTGTTATTATACTACATCGATGTTCCGTCTTATTTTGATTCATTGGATGTAGCGTTTGTACTACATCAATGTCTTTGCTTTTGATTCATTGGATGTACCGTTTGTACTACATCAATGTCTTTGCTTTTGATTCATTGGATGTACCGTTTGTACTACATCAATGTCTTTGCTTTTGATTCATTGGATGTACCATTTGTACTACATCAATGTCTTTGCTATTCGATTCATTGGATGTACCGTTTGTACTACATCAATGTCTTTCCTTTTGATTCATTGGATGTACCATTTGTACTACATCAATGTCTTTCCTTTTGATTCATCGGGCGTACCGTTTTTGTACTACGCCGTTGCACCGGCTCAATTTTCTGCTATTTTTGACGTTCCCCACGTCTTTTATCTACAGAAATGCCTTAGGGATTCCGGTTTTCATTCTTGAGCCCGGTAATATTGTGGAAATTGAAGTTTCACCAGATTTCTTGCTAACTCTTTCGTGCACTTTATGTTGAACTTCCTATTTCAAATTTTCTTTTGTGTTGATATGCTTCCATGGTTGTTACTTCTTATTTTCCTCTTATGTATTGCGAGGACGCAATTTCTTTAAGGAGGGGAGTCTGTAACTACCCGCATATTTATCAATTTTATATTTAAATATTTTATCGTTAGTCGGATTTTAGTCTGAAAAGGTACTTTTTGCAAACAGCCGAATTAGGACTCGAGACCACCTCCATTGAGTTCAAAATGCCGTTTGCGACCTTTTTGAGTATAACATTCGATATGTTTGGAGAAAGTTGAATTTTGCTACTTTTCACTTAGGGTTTTGGTTTGGGCTGAGCCCACTTATGTATTCAGTCCCAACCCCTCTCCTCTTCATTCACTCCTTTTCTATTTTTCTAACACTCAAGCTTTAGCAACAATGGTGGAAGAGAATGGGAAATAGAAATTCCTAAGCCCTAGCTTGCTTAGCAAATCCATCTTCTTGCTCCAAACTCAAGTGAATCCATTGGTAAGCTTTTCCTTCTTCTTCTCCAACTCTTTCTCTCCTTGATTTCAGAAAATTCCTAAACCTAATTTAGGAAATGTTTCTCTTTTAAGCTTAGATTGAAGCTTCTTGAGTTGTTATTGAAGAGGAATTGATCTTAGCTTGTTTTTAAAGCTTCTCCTTTATTGATTTGGGTTCAAATGTGAGATTTTTAATCTCACATCTATGCTTATAATTCTCTTCTATTGTTAGGTATGAATTCCTAGCACTTATTCATGTGCATTTGATTTTGATTTTGATTGCTTTTGTGAATATTCCAATTTTAGTGTTTTGAGTTCAATTCGTTAAAAATCCTAACTTTGATGTTTGAACATGTTTTTGGTGATGCATCGAGGAGGCCGGGTAGTCGATTGGCATAAACCCTTAGCGCCGTTGCTCGTGCGATTGCAATTTGATCGAGAGTTGCACCTCTTTTGAAATAGGGTAGGAAGTGCAAGCATACTGGTTCGGCCGACCGAGGCCCTGGGCCGGTCGACCGACCTGTAGTCCAGGCACTTCCTGCCTCTGTTTGGAAGTGCTGGTTACAGGCTTCGGCCGACCGAGCCCCCTGGGCCGGTCGACCGACCTGGTGCCCCGAGCACTTCCAACCTCTGGTCCGGTCGACCGACCTGCTACTATTTGCCAGATTAGCCTATATTGCTAATCCGTTTGAATATCCAACTTTAATCGATTCGTGTTGTCTCCCTTTTGTTGTTGTCATTTATTATCGACTTTGATGACCTTTTCTTTGGGAATTTTAGATATATCCACTTTGATGGATTTGATATCGATTTCTTTGGATTTTATTCACGTCTTCGAATGTGAATTTTTATGCCGATTGTTTCCACAATCACTTCTATGATTTGTCACTTTAAAATATAAAGGTTTTCTATACTAGTAGTAAATATCAAAACTCTTTCTTCAAATGATTTCAACACTATTTTATTACAAAGCTCGTTTTCTCAAACCGATTTCCAATCTATTAGTATATACAAACCTTTACCTCACTCGTATGAGAAATCTAATTAAACGACTTAGTAAAACAAGTGGTATGAAACGCTTGCGTTTACTTCGTTGGTTAATTATTGGACTTGTTCGATTGAACCACTTGTGACATTTTTCTAGTGGAGATTTACAGTTTGTTCGTAAATGTTTAAGTTAAGCAAGTGGTTATGGAACATGAAGCTAAACTTTTATATTTACTAGCTTAGTGTAATTGACACTTCTCTTTGATCATGACGATCATTTTATGTTTTAGACTAGCATTGAGCAATGTCCTAGAGATTTTGGTTCATCGGATGTCTCTCTGTACGACGTCGTTGTTCCCTTTGATTGTGATTTGGTTCAACGGATGTCTCGCTGTACGACGTCGTTGTTCCCTTTGATTGTGTTTTGGTTCATCGGATGTCTCGCTGTACGACGTCGTTGTTCCTCCCTTTGATTGTGATTTGGTTCATCGGATGTCTCGCTGTACGACGTCGTTGTTCTCTTTGATTGTGTTTTGGTTCATCGGATGTCTCGCTGTACGACGTCGTTGTTCCCTTTGATTGTGATTTGGTTCATCGGATGTCTCGCTGTACGACGTCGTTGTTCCCTTTGATTGTGTTTTGGTTCATCGGATGTCTCGCTGTACGACGTCGTTGTTCCCTTTGATTGTGATTTCTGGATTTCGTGTGTTGAATTCTGGAATTTATGTTTCACCAACTTTTACGATTGGCATTGCTATATATGTCATTTATTGTGGCTTGGTGAATGAAATTAGGAGTTTGACATTCCTTTTTATCTTGAGTAGATTATTGTGATATTGATTAATCTCTTGTTGATTTTCAATTACTTATTTATCACAGCTTGGCATTGTGATTATTATATGTTTATGTCATATCTCTTATTATATATCACTTCATCTGATATTATAGCCAGACTGACCCGTTTATTATTTTCTTCTTAAATAATACTCGGGTCAGACTGAGATTTTACAGGTGCTTCTGCTTGACTCCTTATCGGACCATCATCTGACTTTTGGCTAACTACTTAGATTAGTAGTTTTTGTTGTATACATTTGAGATACAGACTCTATGATGTATACTTATTCTTTTGTCTAGCACTTGTATCTATTCTTTTTGATATTGTGGATCTTGTTTGACCACTACTCTGATGTACACTTTCATGTGTTATATTCATATCTATTTCCGCCTTTGTGATATGAATTATCTGTGACTGATTTGTGTTATGTTTATTTCTATATTTGTTTCCGATGAACTTTATAGCCACTGTGTAGTAGTTTTGAGTTTGTGTCGGTACGTCGGATTACCTCTTGAGATGAAAAGTTATATTTTTATCTGGCATATCGATGCTCGCACAAAGCAATTACACGGATGGTCGCTCCTCAACAGCCTTATTCTCCGTGCTAGTCGACAGCATTACTCCGTAGTGTTCTTGGCTAGCGTGGGTATAGAGGTGGGGCGTCACAGTAGTTGTTATGTTGTTATGTTGCTATATGATGTATATTGATACTATTTTCATATATGCATGTTTCTCATGTTGTTGTTGAGTGTTTAGTAGGTGTGGATCGCGTTTTCTTCGCATTTGGAGCTCACTTTCGTGCAATATTAGCCGTATACACTCGCTAATAATATAATAAGGTACATATCTCGGATTACATACCGTACTTTTACACTTTTTTCCCTGCGGGATGCCTCATCACTTGATGAGATGTATATTTGTGATATATACACTGTCATTTTTTTTCGGATCGAGCCGCGCAAATGAGACTATGGCGAATTTTTTCGAAAATTTAAGGCGTTAGAAATTTTTTTGGAAATTTTGGGAAAATTTGTGAAAACTATAACTTTGATTTTGGAATTGGAAGTTAAACGATGTAATTGGTTTTGAAAAGGATAACTAAATATGATTTGAAAACTTAGTAAAGTATTGCCAGAAGTTTGACAATGATTTTGGAAAGTTAATGAATTCTGTAACTTTTTCTTACTTGGTAATTTCGAGGACGAAATTCTTTTAAGGGGGGAAGATTGTAACGACCCAGAATTTTTACTAATTAAAAATTATATATTTAATTGATTTTAAATATTAATAAGTGAAATTTATAAGTCGAATAAATTTTATTTCGAATAATTGGATTTAATTGAATAATTAAATCGATAATTTAATAGTTGAAATTACAGAAATAATTGAAAATTGGGTTAAATATGATTGAAATTGATTCGTAAAATTTTATTTTATCATATTGGAGTTATAGTGATGTTATGGAACTTTTAAAATCGAATTTAGAGTTAATTTGTGAAAATTGAATATTTTAATATTTAAATCGACTAGTGAAATTAGCCATTTTTCGAACAGTCTCAGAATTGGACGAAACTAGTTTCATTGGATCCGCAATAGTTTGTTATTATCGGATTTCAATTTTCGTAGCAATCGGAGTTGTCGTTTGACCGTGGCAGCTCGAAAAGCATCGAAATTGTTTTAATATTAATTTGGCGAGTTAAAATAGTCATTTTTCAAACAGTCTCGGATTTTGACGAAAACAGTTTCATCGGATCCGTAATATAATATTATTGTAAGGTTTCAAATTTCGTGTCAATCGGATTTACCGTTTGTCCGGGGCAAGAGAAAACGCCTAGAAGTCGGTTTAATCGATTTAATTTTAAATCGAACGTTTATTGCCATAACTCGCACAGATGATCGAATTAGCTTCCGAAACCTATTCCATTATGTCCGAAACGCGGGATAAACCCTAGAAACGTCGGTTACCGCGCGTAAATCGGAGTTCAGAAAACCCGGGATGAATAGTGTTTTCGTTGAAATTTTTTATAAAAGCAACCCATCCCTTTCATTATTGAGAAACCCTAACCCTAGTTATACACAGCCGCCACCATCATAACCAATGGCTGAAAATCACCAACCTTCTTCCCCAATTATCTTCCAATCCATAAATTATTTCTAGAATCTTTCAACTGGAAAAATGTTAAGCACGTCGAGATCCTTGTTTCCAACGGCTATGATTAATTTTCATCGAGCCGATCGACGGCAAAACGTGTTCAAAGTCGCACGTTCATCTTTGTTTTGCCGAGCCTAGGGGTGGCCGAGTGCTATGCTATTGTAGCCGAGCGTAGAGCTTGTGAAGGCGCACGCAATGATGGTTCTTGATCGACCTAAAAACAATGGAGGGGGTTGCGAAAATTCATTGCAAATGGCGGCCGATGGGTTTCGAACGACCTGGACAAATGCGTGGATGGGGAAGAAGATAGGGAATGGCCTTGATCTGCTAAAGCTAGGAACGAACGGCTCAGATAGGTGTGGGTTTGAAAAATTAAAATAAAAGTTGTAAATAATTTTATATAAATTCATGTTAACTTATAAATATCATAACTTGTTCATACGAGGTCGGATTGAGACGAAACGAATTGCATTGGGTTCGTATTGACGAGCACTATGCTATGGAGCTGGATTGGAAGCGATTGGATTCAGTGAAAATTTCTGGTAAAATTAAATGAAACGGAAATAAAACTAAGGTGAGAACTTCTCACTCAATCGAACAGTTTCGATTTAAATTTTAAATAGTTAGATTTAAAATTGTTGATTGAATGTTGAATGTTGAATGATGATTGTTATCTATTGATTGTTAAAATAGACATTATGCGCCGTTAGTAAGCGGAGGTTATTTATTAAAAACATATACCGCGAATATTTCACCGTATAGTGAAATTGGTATTATTATTGTACTTGGAGTT
This sequence comes from Allium cepa, assembly GCA_030765085.1. Taxonomy (NCBI): domain Eukaryota; kingdom Viridiplantae; phylum Streptophyta; class Magnoliopsida; order Asparagales; family Amaryllidaceae; genus Allium; species Allium cepa. The sequence continues at coordinate 237,119,401 of CM060932.1, read as the reverse complement.
GATTTTCCCGCATTATATAGTGGATGAGACCCTATTGCGCCGTCTATTAAGCGGATAATATTGAATAAATCCTATATACCGCTATAATTCCGTACTGGATCGGAATTGGTATTGTGCTAACATCTTTGGATGCAGGGAAACAGGTTGGAGGGATCCAACTGGATTCCTCAACTGTATTGATTTATTTACAGATATTGTGATATTTGTTGATTATCATATTGATATATGATGTTTGGATGTCGTGATTGACTATTTGGTGATGTTGCATCATCGGATCCATTTTTGAAGTTTTAAGAGAATGATTTTGATTTTTTAAAAAAAGAATTTTTAAAGTGATTTTTGAAAGTATATGTTTTATTAAAATTTTGAATTGATTTATTTATATAAATTAACGTTATAAGTTGAATGTTATAAAAGTTATGATTTTTGTAAAATATAACCAAATTAAGATTTTTGAAATAAATAGTGATTAATTTATAAAATGGTTTAATTGGAAATTTTGAATTATTATAAATGGTTTATATAAAAGATTTATAAAATTGATATTTATAAATTAAAAATACTGGAATTATAAAACGAGTTTTTATAAGTAATAAAGTGAAATAAAAATGGATTTCATAAGTGAATTGAGATTTATAAATTTATGAAATATGAATATATAAAATGGATAGATTTTGTAAAACATAAGATTTATAAGTAATCAACTTATAAATCGGATTTTGGCATTTAAAATGAGATATAAAAAGGATTTTTATGAATAGAAGTTTATAAAAATATAAATGGAGTTTATAAACGTTGTTTATAAATCCGAAATCAATTGAATTTGATAAGTTGGATGTAGGAATATATGAAAGGAATTATATTCACGATTTTGGACAGTGGATAATCCTTTAATTAAATATATAGAAATGTTGAAATTGGTTAACGAAGTATATTCACGATTTTGGACAGTGAATATATTATTAAATGAAATGGATATGTTTTTGGGGAAGGAACATTATGAAATGAAGTTAATGATTTTAAAGACGTTTTAAAATGCATTAAGTATCGAATACATAGATTTCAACATTCATTGTTGAAATAGACGTTTTCGAGAAATAGAAGGAAATGGTGGACTATAACACTGTTGCTATAGTAAATGGTTTCCGAAAGGAAAGGTTTTATATAGTATTGGGATTTATATATCTATCTAAATTTCGAATCCCTATACTAGTGATTTTGGGTTGTCGTAACGATGTTTTATGCGACATTCGTTTTGGCCCAAATAAATGTGTTTAAGTGGATGTTTTTCCTTAAAGAATGAAATATATACTTAATTTCGATATTAAGTATATTGAATATTTTCAAATGTTGAAAATAAATAGATTTATGAATTACTTATTATTAAATAAGTATGGAAATGTTTTCCAATATGAACTGAATATTTTGAGACTTTATCTTTTAAAGATAAATTGAAAATGAATATTAGAAATCGATTTGAAAATCGTATATTCATAGATATTTTGGAATTATAAATTCATTATGGAATTTATAAATGAAAAGGGGAATTTATTTAAAAATAAACGTTGATTTATTTTTGAAGTGTGGAAATTATATATCTAGTAAAGATATTTTGGAAAGTAAATAATTTGGGAAATTATTTGGATTTGGTGATGTTGAACACGCCCATTGATAGTTAAATAATCCGACTATCAATATTTACCTTTAAATAGGTATATGTTGTGATTGCTTGAATTTGAATGCTACACTTATTTTTGAATAAGCGCTCACTATTCGGGTTAGCCGGGAAAGGACCTTGGGGTCGTATAACCCATTCCGAATATGTGATACGTCGTAATGGATTGCATTCGATGACCGGTGTTGAAGACTGGATATTTTTGAAAATGGAAGGATTACCGTCGAGTTACTCTACATCGGCTGATCTCCGATATAGAGGTTTTATCACCCTTAGTGACGGGAAGTCCGATGGTGATTAGTGAATATCCGGAATGCAAGGACTTCTTTGTAAGTGCCTTCGATTCTGTTCGATCCCGGAACAGACTTGTATGGATTGTATGTCTGACATTACAAATTGAGATATAAAGCTATTTCTTTCAAATATATTTTTGTTGGTGGCGGAGAATTTATTCTCTTAGCTTAACACCCTTCTCTGAGACATACGAGCTCAGAGGTTATGTAGTTGAATGTTATTAGTGATATATTCCCAATTTGGTAGTGTGGCATGCTGAGTGTTGCTGTGAAATGATCATTGATTGATCATTTGTGATATGATCATTTGTTTGATCATTTATCTTGGTGGTCATTACTTTGATCATTTATTGACCCAAAGCACAGCTTTTCTATAAAGCGTGGCTTTGTGGACGAGACTTCGTCGGACCTCACACCCCGGAAATGGTCAAAACAGGAAGGATGCAGCAAGGTTATTAGGGGGTAGCACCCCTTTAGTGTATGTCATTCCTTCTGGATAGAGGTGGTATCATGGTATGGAGCCCAGATATTTAACCTATGTTGTTGCTGCAAATTTAGTGGTTGTTGGAAATCGAGGATCCTCGAATAGATCGGTTACGATCGGGGGATGACATATTCGTGTCAGTAGTTACCTAGTTTGAAATGTAACCCGGCCTTGTGTTGGCAGAGATCCGGTTAGGTTCTCGGGGCGTCTTTCCAGAGGCGTTTCCATGTTGCAATGGGAAGTTCCTTGGCCTGACCATTTGTTGGAAATCCAAAGAAACAATACGAGACTTATACCGTTTTAGTTGTAGAACCTGCCATGGAATGTGGCGGTAACCTGCTATTGAACATGGTAGCTATAGTAGGCATACGATAATGGTCGTATGTTGGCTAAGATTTATATCTTTACTTTCAAAATAATTTTTCTACACTATGCACTAGTAATAATATCAAATGTTTCTTTTTAATGCGTATCAAGCATCTTTGACTATCATAAGGAGAAATCTCCTCCGATTCTGCGTTTGCATTGTGTGTGTGTGCGGGAGGCCTTATGGTAGTCTCATTTTTAAAAGCATTGCGAATTGACTTTAAAAATATTCCACTATTTTGATTTTAAAGAAAAATAAACTGTTTTAGTTCTCACACCAGTCACATGACTGACTCGGGAGTTTATTGTTTTCCTTCCTAAACTCTGGGTGCCCACCAATTTCCACACGGGCAGTCAAGAGTAAAGGTTTATCAGGATATTCTGGAATTCAGGAGTTGCTGGAGGAAAGCTGGATGGCATGGCGTATTACTACTATATAGTATTTCTTTTCCGCTGTTTGATGTTGTTTGTTGTTGTACACTCTGATGTAATGAAATGAAATGTAATGTAATGTAATAACTGATATAGTTCTTTGTTTAAAGATTATTCATTTATGTATTATATGTTGTTCCGCTGCGAATTGTGAGATTCTGATGTTGTTCTGTTGTTTCTGTTCTGTTCTATCTTTTTCGCTCTTCTTCTATCTCTTTCTTCTTCTTTAACCCTAACGGTATGGTTTTTCGGCCTTCGATTGCTCGACAGTTGATACAGTGGACGTATTGATGTCGGTTTTCGTGGACGAAAAATCGCGATCGTCATAGGTACATTTTTCTAGACGTGTACCGTGGAAGGTGTACCCCAGTGCCTGGTCATACGTATGGAATCCATTCTCCAATAGGTGCATTTATGGTTTTGAATTATCTGTCCATGTTGTATAGGTTGGTGTAGTCTGATTGTTATATGTTACGTAAATATTACAGTTTTTGTTTTTATGTAAAGATTTGTTCTATATTATAGATTATTCGTTTCCGCTGTGAGATTCTGTGTTGTTCTATTTTCTTTCTATCTTCTTTCCACTTTCTTTTTCTTATTATCTGCCTTTCTATTCAATTTGGACTTGAAAAGTGTGGTAAACTGTCGGTTCGAACTGTACGGAAAAGTTGTTCATGACAATTGTCGTACAGTTTGCATATAACGCCCCAGTGGAACGTCGGAGGATAGGGATGCGCCGTGATACGACAACACTAAACCAAAATCATAGTGGTCTCGTATAAGGATAAAATTATGAAAAGGCACGTGAGGCAATGCCCAAGGTAGGATGCTACCAATTCGGGTTGTAGGACTGGTGGTAATGCATCATAGCCACATCTACCCACCGCATACATCCATCCCATATCAAGTCAAAGGGAGGGTATCCTAAAATCAAGGTGCACTAATTGCAACCAACAACAAGGGGAATAATATGGACCAAGTCTAACAAAATCGAAGAACGGATGTCCACTAAGGGTAGCTAGCCCGCTCAGCTTTGTCAAGCTGTTTTGTTTTAGTCATTTCAAATTGGCACAAGTGCCCAGGCCTTTCTATCATCGTTCTCTTTCTCTAAATCCAGAAAACAACGCCAAATTCAACCACTTCGTTTGGGAGTCTCCTCCGCGTACATAGTCGTTAAAGTGGTTCCAATATTGACAGAGAGTATGCTAATAAGAGGTCCCGGTCTCTTTAACAACCAAATATCATTTTACACACCGGTTGGTACATTTACATTTCAAAATCGATTCATACTTGATATTAAAATATCATATTCGCCTCAAATCAATTTTATTTCAAAATATCATATTTACTCAAAATATGCTATTTCACTTCAAAATCATTTCCCCTCAGTATCTCGATTTCAGTTCTGTTCAAAATTTCTTTGAATTTTCATTTGGGTTATAACTTCAATTTAATCCAAATCATATTTAAATACATGACTTAAATATAACATTCCCGCCTTGACCAGCTTGAATTTTTAGAAAACAGTTTGGAAAAAGTTTTAAATTGTTTAAAAATAGTTTAAATAGTTAAAATAGTTTGACATAAAATGATTTAAGTATTTAAATGTTTTATAAACTAAAATAATTTGAAAAATAAAAATAATTTGAATATTTAAAGATAGATTTTAAATAGTTTATATTAAAATAATTTATTTGAAAATAGTTTCAAAGTTGAACTGATTCAATTCCAAATTTTCCAATTCAAACCACCTTCCATTTCCTTTCCAATTTAATCTATTCAATTTCGATTTCATGTCGAATTTTGCATCGATTCCAATTTCGATTTAAATAAATTCGATTTTGATTTCGAATTTATTCAATTCCAATTGATTTCCATTTCAATTACAACTTGAATAAATTTCAATTCAATTCTAAATTTCAAACCATTTCAATCTATATCAAGTTCGAGTTTGATTTCAAAGTTCCAATTTAAATCGTTTAAACCAAATTTAACTTCGAAGTTTAATTCAATGTCCAAATCTTTAAAATAATTCAATTCCGAGTTCAACTTTTGAAATATCAATTAAAATTACTTTTACATAACAATATTCAAAGTTCGGATAAAAGTCCAATCTTTTAAAACAGATCAATTTTCATAATTCAAATCATATTTTGATTATAACTTCAAAATCACAACTTCGATTATTTAAAAAATCCATGTCAACAAATTTAAATTCCAACATTTCAAGCTCAAGTTCGAAAATAATTCAATGTTCATAAATTCGATTTTCTTCTTTAAATCGGAATAATTTAATAATTTCACATCAAAATTATTAGAATCGTTTAATTTAACCAATCCGGTATCCACATATAATTTTCTATCATATGGCCAAGTGAATAGTTATTTCAATTTAATTTCAGGGATGGATATATACCATTTCAACCCAAATCACGATGTCATTGGTATTTATCATTTCAACCTATTAATTATTTTATTCGAAATAATTCAAATAATAGTTTATATACTGTCAATTAACTCACAGGGTGACAACATGATATATAAAAATAAATAAACATCCAGTCATTCAAAATCTCAAGCAGTTGGCATCCATTACAACCTATCGTCCAAACGTTCGGTAAATCAAAACAATTATCCAATTATGAATAATCCGGAATTTTACTAAAAGTTTAATTCCGATTCAATTTAATGATTAATTCAAATTTCTGTCAGTTAATTTAGATGTCAACATAGATGTCAGTTAAAATTATCAAACAACAATCAATAAATTTAAATCACTTTATAATCTTAAATTTAATTAACATAAAAATATTCTAGTGCTTCGTGAGCACTATAAAACACTCACCTTTTATTTCAAATTGAAAATGTTTCGGCTTCAAATAAATACCACTTCGATTCCAAACTATAAAAGAGTCGATACGGTTCCAATGCAATTCATTTCACCCGAAACAGACCTGTGCATTAATTACGAATTTATTAATATCGACGTAATTAAAACTTAATTAACAACTAATTATCACGTAATAAAATAAATAAGTAAAACCTTATACTCTATCCTCCTGCTCACGTTCTTCCCCCAATCCCATGCTTCTCCTTCTCAAGTCACGACCTACTTTGTGTATGTGTATGCGTGTGTATATATAATAATTGATCGAAGCCTCCCACAGCCCGCCATTGATCAAACACCTATGTGCCACCCTCTCCTCCGCCGCCGCAGCCTCCTCTGGTCATGCGCGCTCTCACCAGCAAAATGAGAAGGAACCCTAAAATGAGGACAAACAAAGCGCCATCGACAAGCCTCCATCACTCCCTCCCCTCGCGAGCATACGAGCTCAACCGCAGATTTGATATATATTTTTCTTTCGTTTTTTTTCTTACTCGAACAACTGCTATTTTGAAAAGAGGGAAATAAGAGAAAGGGTGAGGGAATAGAAGAATGTATGCGGAGTGTACGAGATGTTGGGGTGAGGTAGACAAATATATTATTGTATTTGAAAAATATCTCGCCTTTAAACGTCCAAAATCCTCGAGCTTCAAACAAAGCATGCCGCCTTGCGTCCCTTATTTTTTACCCTTGATCCGAGCGTAATGGAACTAGTCTCGAGGCCTAATTCGATCGTATTCAGAAGATAACTTTTCAAATTAATTTAATTTAATTTAATTACTTTAATTAAATTCTACGTATTTCAAGCTCGCATGGCAAAATGACAAATCTGATCACTACAAAACTTGAATTCCTCAATAATTCACCATTAGAATCCGATGAAACTGGTGTAACAACCCGTAAATTTAACTTTTTAAAAACGTAATTAAATGAATTTAGTGAAATTTTAAATAATAAAATTTTGAAATGAAAATTTATTTTTTGGACTACGTCGTCATAAACATAACAACCGGTAAATGTTCATCAGAAATTATCAAGTAAATTTTATTGTGTAATTCAATTTCCATTTAAATCAGTTAATAATTGATGATAATAAAATATTTTTCAAACCTGAATATTTTTATACAATAAATTTGTAAATCATTTTCTGAGTGAGATGTCATATTTCGTTTTGCCAAAATTTGGATTGCTATTGCTTCGTTTATCTTATTTCCGATGTTTTAGCTGCATTTTTCGGTACCGAATATCGACTTTTGATAGTTTGATCGCACTACTGATATCTATATACTATTTGGATCGTCTCGTCGTACTGATTTCAACAGTCTACACATTTGTGCATCTCAGAATTCGACACGCGTTGAAACCGTGAAACGGTTAACTGGATCGATGCCACTTTTACACTTTTTGATAGTGGTGTCCATTCAAATTTCAAATGGGAATTGACAACAACAAACATTTATTATAACATTCATTATTTACTAATATTCATCCGTTGTCATCCCATCACCATTTCAAAAATCAAAACGTATAAATTGGTATACGTTTGCATTTCATTATTTTGAACGGTTCATTATTTTTTTTAGCTTTATAAGTTCATTTGTTTTTCATTTTGTTTCCTTTACATTGTAATTTCCTTTTGCTGTGAACTATTCTTCTTGCCATTCCTCTCCGTTTTTTTGTCTGCATGGCCAACAACCCATTCTCCTTCTAAAAAAAAATTATAATACGAATGAATTTTGCATTTGTCTGTAGCCTATTCATATATAGAAAGCTTGTTTTCATTTTTGTTACCTTGCTTGAGAATTTCATGCGTCTCCATTCTTTCCCATTGAAGCTTGTTCCTCTCTCTCACGCACCTCCATGCTAGCTTCCACCAAACCTTCACCTTGCCGTATGGGATCACCGACGCTGACCAGATCTGCAATCCAAACCACACAGTTCAATGCACAGCTCCGACCTGCCATTTCCATTGCCTTCGGCCCATCCACAAAACCTCAGCCACTTTCCTACTCAGCCCATCATCTATACCATCCCATCACTTCCGACCTCGTAGCCTCGTCCCTAATCCGCCTCCACAACCGTCGCGTGCTGCATCGTCATCTTTCCTAGCCTGGCCATATGCTGTATATAGGTATATATGTTATTTGCTAATTTTTTTATAAATATAGTTTACATATGTATAATCTAGTCTACATATTTCGCATATATATATGTACAATATTATCTGCTGATAACATAGTTTTTGCTGTTTTAGATAGATCTATGTGTTTAAATTGTTTAGTTTATAAAGTTAGTTATATATAATACAATGTCTGATGTTGCACTTATCATATTTACCAAATAGTGTGTTTAAAACTTGCATATAATTGTAAGTATATTTTTACACTCGCTGTGGTAAAATTTTACAGTATATATGAATTTAATATGTTGGTTATGTAAGTTTATATATGGGTTTTTATAACTTCTGATTTGGTAGATATATATTGTACATATGAAAAAATTTATGCGTTAGTTATATATATGTTTACAGTATTATGTTATAAAGGTTACAGTATATTTATGTTTTGTACAATTCTGAGTTATGTAAGTATATTGAGTATCTAGGTTATATTTTTACACACCATTCTGCATATAAAATTGTTATAGCTGGAGTCCATATATTCTGTTATTAACTTGCACTGGTTGACTTATATATTTATAGGTTTGTATTTCTTTCAATCCTCTCCTATTGTTTAAGTGTGAGTTATGCTTTTCCATATATTGTTGTTTTATATTTTGAAAATGTGATTTTATTTTCTAAGTCACGGGTATGTTTGAAAAAAAGTAGGTGGAATATGTTTTCTTTTGTTTTATATGTGTATGTTTAGTATTATGTCAGCACTGTTTATTGGTTTCAATTTTAGAACACAATGATATTTTAAAAATATATATTGTTTTTAAAATGTAACGTGTATGTAAGTTGTATATATGTTTATATACATTTAAGCATACGTGGACTGAAACGACCCGACTTTCTCACCACAGAAAATCGCATCATTTTAAAGAAAGAAAGGGATAGAAAAGAGAAAAGACAGAGAAGAAGAAAGAAACAATATCAGAATCTAAACAGCGGAACGAATAAATTATATTAATCACATAATATATTACATAGTATCATATACATCAGAGCTATAAACACCTGTCTAGTTATACAACTCAATACAACACAAAGACAAACGACTCAGAGAACACACAGTGAAATACTATATAGCTATACGCAGAAGCCTCCTGCTCCATTGCTCCTCCAGAATTCGTCAAGCCAACCTGAATCCTCTGACTACTCGTAAAAATTTGAGTACCCAAGAGTTTAAGAAAAACAAAATAAACTCTGGTCCAGACATGGGTCTGGAGTGAGTAAATGGTTAAAGTTGCTTAACTTTAAAAACCTTTTGAAAGAAAAGGTATCACGTAAGACTTCCCACACATAAACATGGAAAAGTTTTTACCTTACGCTAACCAAAACATTTGATAGGTAATCCAGTGATATTATAATAGGTCTAGGGTTTTCAAATAAATATGAAATAGCCGAAATTGTTACATTATTAAATTCCAGCTACTAGCCACAAAAGTGGGTAATACAATCAAATCCGATGGCACTTATTGGATTTTGGACTCCATACAATGGCAGGGCTACTAGGGTACCGCCCGTCATAGTACGTGGCCTAGATCACCATACCGAGGAGTACGCCCGCTCCCCTGCAACACAAGGCCGGAACCATTCCTTACTGAACAGTTTCGAATAAGACAACCCCGGCGGATCTAGCTAGTCAACGGCCCACACAGCCGAAATAAAAGGGACTCTAGATAGGGATTAATCTCATCCTACTTGGGCATGACTCACTTAGCCTTGCTGCACCTTCCCTGTTTTAGCCATTCCCAGTTGATGAGGCTTGAGGCTACGATTACCTTTAGTGAACACATCACTTAGAATGCTCATCGTCCACCCGACGATGATCTGAAAGCATTCAATCCATACAAGTTCGTTCCGGGTTCGAACGAAACCGAAGGCATTATCTCGTTACACTCATTTTGGAATCACCCTCAGAGTTAACGACAATAACCCTTGCACTCTGAATCTTCTCTTCACTTGAGATTCACGACCTATCGTTAATTTGGATCGATGTGGTTTTCGGATATCCAAATATGGAAACCCGATCCCGGTCTCATCGAAATCCAAAACGTATCTTTTAGGTCCAAGTTGTTTAAGGTTAAACAATTCAATTCAACTATCTATATACACACAGATAGATAATTCACAAGTCACACTTGATAATCACATTATCAAAATAAACAGATGATCCATAACAAAATAGGTAATCCATATCATCATCACAATAGATAATCTATATTACCATCACAATGCAACCAAGCATTCATACCACACAGCATTACTTATCTCATTTCAGAGATTACATCCATTCAAGACAATCAATGTCACCCATTCATACATAAGCAATGATTTACTTAATCACAACATAATTAATTTAAAATGAATTAAATTAACTATCTCTATCTCTAATTAATTTAAAGTGAATTAAATTAATTACTTTATCTCTTAATTAATTTAAAATTAATTAACTTCATCACAATAAATCTTGCTTACTTATCCACTAATTAAACCAATTAATTAATCATCATCTTAATTAATCAACCTTGATTAATTAACTCTTAATCAAGTAATTAAACCTTAATTATTCTCATTAATCATATTAATTAATGAACCTTAATTAATTACTTTCATTAATTAATTAACTATAATTAATTACATTATTGCTTAATTAATTACATTAAATAATCATTCTTAAATTAATTGTTTTCAATTATCAAAACTTATTAAGTAAACATACTTAATCATTTATCAAGTGACTATCTTTAATTAATTAACAAATTAATTAACTTGTTTGATCACAAACATCCCATAAATCATAATCGAATAATTCATCCCTTAATTACTCTTTAACCAAATTAATCTTCAATTTACAGATTAATTATCTTCAACTATTAATTAATAAACCTTAATTATTAATCAATCCTTTAATACAAAGTAATCAATCTCTAATTACTTTTATAATTAATTAATTAACCTTAATTAACTAATTAATCATCTCTTAATCATTAATTAATAAAACTTAATTATTAATTAACCACCTAAATTACAAATTAATTAATTCATAATTAAAATTAATCAATCCTTAATTACAATTAATTAACCTCTAATAATAGTTAATTAATTCTTAATTAACTTGCATTATAAATTAATAACCTTTTAATTATTAATTAAGAAAACCCAATTAACACTTAATTACTAGTTTAATTACTTAACTAGTTAATAATTATAATTTAATTAATCATTTGTCATTAATTAAATCATCATAATTATTTGTTAATTAATTTAATAATTATACTTAATTAATTACTTAATTAAATCCTTTAAATAATTAATTAAATTAATTAATTAAACTTAAAATTCTTAATCCACTTAATTAATTACAAATCATTAACACTTAATTATTCTTTAAGATAAAACATTATCTTTAATTAACCTTGAAACTTTACTTAACTTAATTCATTAACTAGTTTAAGATATAAAGTAATCATCAATTACTTACCCTTAATTATTAATTAACAATTCCTTAGTTTCCAGTTAATAAATTAACTAAACTTTAATTGTTAATTAATAAATTATTATAACCTAACTATATTAAAAAAACATTTCCTTATAATTTCCTTTTATGTTTCAAAATAAGTTTTGAAAATAACATTAAGGTTTTAACTTAAAACATTTAAATCCGTTAATACAAATTCATTTATAAAAGCAAATCAATTCAAAGAAATGAATTTCAAGGATTAATTTAGCTTAAATTATTTATAGTTTAAAACTCACTTTATTTTAAATTGAAAATTTGGTTGAACATTTTAGTTTGGGTCCAACCCATGTATACTTGAATCCAAGTACAAAGTACATCTTCTTTTCCGTTTAAAAACAATTTGACTTGAAAATTTTAAAAACTGTTTTAGTTAAAAAAATTAAAAACTGTTAAACTTAACAGTTTAAATCAGGATTTCAAAAGACCCAGAAAATCACTCGAGACCCAACAAAAATTAACTCGAGTTTTTCCCGAGACATCTTCCTTATATCCTGAGACCTGCTCGAGACAAAAAAACAACCCAAAACATAACACAACCCACTGACACCATCCACCTGTGCAAGTGCACCGGCGATCAACGCCGCCGCGACCAACTCCAACCCCTCTCACATGCCAGCGACACTCACTGCAAACGATTCCGACCACCATTTCGTCACTACAATACCCATATCAAAATCGAGCTCCTCAGTAGAACTCGAACCCACAACCTCTACCTGAAAATACCCCGCTTCCACATCATCGACCACTAGATCATCAGAAAATCTGGCCACACCATTCCCAAGCTTCCACGATCAAATTCCCACAATCCCTTCAAGCTCGATGCAAAAATGAAGATGCAGTAGACAAATTCCCGAGTTCAAACAGATATAGGTTTAAAATCAAAATTTAGCAAATCCAAACTCCACGATGGATTACAAACCCTTTAGCAATTTTTGCCACACTCCCCAATCCTACCTCTAACTCCATCAAGAACCCCAAGCACCCCAAATGCACAAATCATCAGATTTTGGCAAAAAACCAAATTCCAGCAAAACCGCAATTACTCATTCAATTGAATTTTAAAAATTGTGATATTCTTTTTAAAATTCATATTTCCCAGTGACAATCCAGATTACATAATTTATTTCATCAAATTTCAACATTCATTTTCAACCATTGGTGATTAAGTGTCACTGCATTTTATTTTCCAGAAAAATTTCAAATACCAGAACTTAGTATTATTTATATTTCTTAGTTTATACTTAAACTAACTTATCTTTTTTAAATATAAGGCTTAACAGTTGTTTAAATAGAATAGCTTTAAGTTTCTGACTATTTCTTAAATTTTTCAGTAAGGTGAAGCAGAGAAGATTCATGAAATATAACATGCACAGATTCAAGTCATACAACACATATTGCATATTTATCTACACAGAGGCAAACTTATATATATATATATATATATATATATATATAATAAACATCATCACTAACTCATATGCAACAGATAATTACCACTTAAATTTTTGTAAAATGTTTACTCACATCTTTTAAAATGAAGTGCAGAGGTGATGATAAGCTGGAAACTTGCAAAATACTTTGAACTTGAAGCTTTTGAAACAGAAAGGCTTCATCCCTTTAATTTTTTGCTTTCAACAGATATGCTTCAAGTTTTCCCTTCTAAAAACTTGCATGCATTTGAAAGATAATGGAGATATGGGAAATTTAGAACTGGATTGAAAGTTGTTTTGAACTTTTGCAAATGCTAGAATTGTTTTGAAAACATACTGCAGACATGTAGTTTTGATTTGCACAAGATTTCAGGTCTTTTTTTTGTAAACATAGATTGATGTTTGAGGAGTGTTTTGTAGGCTTTTGATCATAGAATGGTTTTGGAAAATAATTTACAGGACTTTCAAATTTATTTCTGGATTATGTTTGAATTTGAAGAATAAATGACAGGTTTGGAAAAATTTACAGGAAAACAATTTTTTTTGCAGATTTGCATTTGAACTGAGGAGGTTTTAGATTTTGGTTTGAGGATTGGTTTGAGGATTTTCTAATTTTGGAATGAGTAAAGATTGCATGGATATCCTAGTTTCTCTTAGGAATGAATCATAAAATTTAAGGAAAAAGAAAATGAAGAAAGATGGTGTTTATATAGGAAATTTTCAGTTTTATTAAATTTAAAAGAAAATTTAAAAAAAATGGACACTTGTCTTTAATTTACATAAATGTGTAACACTTGTTATCTAAATGATTTAGAATTAAACACTTGTCAACATTTATTTAATTTTTATCCTAAAAGAATTTTAAAAAGCTTTTTAAATTAATTTCCTAATTAACTAATATGTTTTCTTAATTTATAAATACTTTTCTAATTAAATTCCTAATTAACAAATACATTTATAAATTTATAAATGTTTCTAAATTTATATAAATACAATTTTTAAAAGAAAATAAAATAAAACCAATTATAATTTAAATAAAATTATATAAATATTGCAAACTCATTTTAAAATGCTATTTCAAAAAGCCTTGTATTTATTCTTATTAAATAAATGCAATTCCAAATTTCTATAGATAAATTTCTGTAAAAAGAATAATATAAAACAAATCTTATTTTTAATTAAAAACATTATCTATATATTTTTAAATTCGAACTATATTATCATTTTATTTTAATATGTATGTATATTTCCTTGAATTAAATTTATATTCAGATTCAAAGTCAATTTAAAAATCCAAATCTAAAATCAATTTAAATAAATATAAATATCTATTTTTAAATAAGCTCATTATTATTTAAAATAATTTATCCTATTTTAAAATCTATTTTAAATACACAGATATAAATATATTTAAACACACTTATCAATTATGAAAACAATAAGTTAATTTAGAATTTATTTATACAAACAAAATAATTATTCTTATTATAAAACCAATTCATAACCAAAATTAAAACATTATATTATTATTACTTGGTTATTTATTTTTGAAAATAACAATTTTATCAATTCAAATAATTTAAATTAAGAGATTATCACATTTTAAATTCCTGGAAATTCTGGGATATTACATCCCTCCCCTTAAAAGAATTTCGTCCTCGAAATTTAAAACAAAGATAATCCAAAGTTTTATTTTATTTCAGCCAATTCAAACGTACATAACAGCCATACGCTATCAATCAAACAAACGATTTCGTCCAAATAACCAATTTATCCAATTCAAATAAATAACACTAGCAATCCGGACACAAATCCGGATAAGCTTCCTAAAATTATCTCGAGTTTCCCGGGTACAGACACAGGGATACTCGCTCTACTAAATCCAAACTAGCTATACTGCTAAGCTACTGAGTTCCTACTCAGCTAAATCTATAATCTACCTAAGATACCAGACTATAAACAAGTCTGATCAACAACTAAATCCTTCACAGAACTACTGGTCTCAAAACCAGTGATGGACCAAACACGTACTGCCTTAGAGACACGTGAAATATTTTGAATTCCAGTCTTCCAAACTGGCAATTCAACTCTTTAAACCAAAGCACTGATCCTTACAAAAACTTAGAAGAATCCAATATACCTCAGAGCTCACCAAATATTATTGCTCCCTTTACCAGAGAAAACCTCAACAATATCGAAGCCTCCCACTTTGAATTCCAAATTCTTCCATTACTTAACCTCAAAACTTTCCGGATGATCCGGGCTGCCTACAGATCCTTCATGATCAGATCAACCTTCGCTGATGCTTCTACAAACAAACTGGATCAACTCAACAAACTGATCCTCGCAAGATCAATCCAAAATCAAAACCAAACTTTAATATCAACAGTAGAAAACCACTTCTCCCATCCGGAAAAGACAGAACAGAATCACTCGCCAACTTGTCTTAGATTCTGAAAAATTCCAGTAGAAACTCTCTAATCCAAAACATTGCAACTTCCAGTTTCTTCTACTCAAGAATAACAGCCATCTTTCTTCCGCTGCACAACTCTGATCAGAAGCAGATGAAAATGCCGTTGAATGAACACAGGCACAGACTAAACATCACATCTCGGAAATAAGGTTCAACATAAGCTTCAAGAAATACAGAGCTGCTTCACCAAACAATCAACCTATAAGACATCCTTCTACCCAGCTGAATCACCGATATCACTCCTGTCAACAAGTCGATTCAGAACTCAATCCTCAATGCGGGCAAATCTCTAACTTTCCTGAAGATATATCCGGAAAATCTTCGACAAATCCATAACTCCTACATCCTCTAGAGATGCCACAAACCCAAGCAAAAGACTATCTAAGATAATCGCCAAACCATCGCAAGCCACTTTTGCGATTCACCCAATCTAAATAAACTGCTCTCTCTTCCCAAATCAGAACAGTTTATCCTCGACCAACTAATCCATCGAAGAAATAGATCCTCATTGCTACTTCTAAATTCCACCTCTAGGAAATTTCTAAGCCAAAAAGATCTTCCTGCTGGAACATAGAACACTCACGAGCTGCACCTCTAACACAGATGCCAAAGACTTCTTACCCAAAGCTCTTTGAGAAACTCGGACCTCCAACTAAACTCATACATCCTGCTGAACTCAGCTAGAAACCCGAAGCAGACACACTTCCCTAAACTTGCTCCGAAAGAAAACATCTTTGGAGACATCCATGGTCACTGCGTCTCATCACGCAGCTACTAAGATAACATCACTCGCTTCTGCCTAACCGACAGATCCAAATCCTCAAAAATCCGCTCACACAAGTGCGATCAAACCTACACTTCAAAGATGAACTCCGAACCTTAACAGGTTTCCTTCAGAGATCAATGAAATCCTTACACCAAACTGCAAAGATTACTCGAGACGGTATTACGTATACAGTCTCGACAAATACACTTCCAATCTCAAACATTCAAACTCCAACCATCGGTAGTCATGTTACACACACCACTACCTCATCTACCTTTATAACTTATGTTGGGAAACCCGAATAGGGAACCCAACAGATAGGTAGAAATATATATATATATATATATATATAGTTATATATAAAAATTACAAGTACGCTCTCTCAAGAAGACACCACTATAGAGCCTAGGTATTTGCTCAACCTATTGCTCTGATACCAAGTGAAACGACCTGACTTTCTCACTATAGAAAATCGCATCATTTTTAGGAAAGAAAGGGATAGAAAAGAGAAAAGACAGAGGAGAAGAAAGAAACAATATCAGAATCTAAACAGCGGAACGAATAAATTATATTAATCACATAATACATTACATAGTATCATATACATCAGAGATACACAGCTAAAACATCGCATACTAGACAGTTATAAAGACCTGTCTAGTTATACAACTCAATACAAAACAAAGACAAACAACTCAGAGAACACACAGCGGAATACTATATAGCTATGCACAGAAGCCTCCTGCTCCATTGCTCCTCCAGAATTCGTCAAGCCAACCTGAATCCTCTGGCTACTCGTAAAAATTTGAGTACTCAAGAGTTTAAGAAAAACGGAATAAACTCCGGGTCAGACATGGGTCTGGTGTGAGTAAACGGTTAAAGTTGCTTAACTTTAAAAACCTTTTGAAAGAAAAGTTATCACATAAGACTTCCCACACATAAACATGGAAAAGTTTTTACCTTACGCTAACCAAAACATTTGATAGGAAATCCAGTGATATTATAATAGGTCTAGGGTTTTCAAATAAATATGAAATAGCCGAAATTGTTACATTATCAAATTCCAGCTACTAGCCACAAAAGTGGGTAATACAATCAAATCCGATTGCACTTATTGGATTTTGGATTCCATACAATGGCAGGGCTACTGGGGTACCTCCCGTCAAAGTACGTGGCCTAGATCATCGTACCAAGGAGTACGCCCACTCCTGTGCAACACAAGGCCGGAACCATTCCTTACTGAACATGTCCGAATAAGACAACCCTGGCAGATGTAGCTATTCAACCGCCCACACAGCCGAAATAAAAGGGACTCTAGACAGGGATTAATCTCATCCTACTTGGGCATGACCCACTTAGCCTTGCTGCACCTCCCCTGTTTTAGCCATTCCCGGTTGATGAGGCTTGAGGCTACGATTACCTTTAGTGAACACATCACTTAGAGTGCTCATCGTCCACCTGAGGATGATCTAAAAGCATTCAATCCATACAAGTTCGTTCCGGGTTCGAACGAAACCGAAGGCATTATCTCGTTACACTCATTTTGGAATCACCCTCAGAGTTAACGACAATAACCCTTGCACTCTGAATCTTCTCTTCACTTGAGATTCACGACCTATCGTTAATTTGGATCGATGTGGTTTTTGGATATCCAAATATGGAAACCCGATCCCGGTCTCATCGAAATCCAAAACGTATCTTTTAGGTCCAAGTTGTTTAAGATTAAACAATTCAATTCAACTATCTATATACACACAGATAGATAATTCACAAGTCACACTTGATAATCACATTATCAAAATAAATAGATGATCCATAACAAAATAGGTAATCCATATCATCATCACAATAGATAATCTATATTACCATCACAATGCAACCAAGCATTCATACCACACAACATTACTTATCTCATTTCCGAGATTACATCCATTCAAGACAATCAATGTCACCCATTCGTACATAAGTAATGATTTACTTAATCACAACATAATTAATTTAAAATGAATTAAATTAACTATCTCTATCTCTAATTAATTTAAAGTGAATTAAATTAATTACTTTATCTCTTAATTAATTTAAAATTAATTAAATTAATTACCTTCATCACAATAAATCTTACTTACTTATCCACTAATTAAACCAATTAATTAATCATCATCTTAATTAATCAACCTTGATTAATTAACTCTTAATCAAGTAATTAAACCTTAATTATTCTCATTAATCATATTTATTAATGAACCTTAATTAATTACTTCCATTAATTAATTAACTATAATTAATTACATTATTGCTTAATTAATTACATTAATTAATCATGCTTAAATTAATTGTTTTCAATTAATCAATTTTAATAAATATAAACAGTAATTAATTATTCTTAATTACTTCTTAATTACTTTTAATTATATTTATAAATACTTTGATTTATTACACCAAGTAATAAACCCTTAATTACTTTAACAAGTAATTATCCATTTAAAATTTACTTCCCAATAAGTAATTTCATCTATCTCAATTACCCTTGTAATCTATCCATCAATTACTTATCTTAAGTCATTACACTTATCAAAACTTATTAAGTAAACATACTTAATCATTTATCAAGTGACTATCTTTAATTAATTAACAAATTAATTAACTTGTTTGATCACAAACATCCTATAAATCATAATCGAGTAATTCATCCCTTAATTACTCTTTAACCAAATTAATCTTCAATTTACAGATTAATTATCTTCAACTATTAATTAATAAACCTTAATAATTAATCAATCCTTTAATACAAAGTAATCAATCTCTAATTACTTTTACAATTAATTAATTAACCTTAATTAACTAATTAATCATCTCTTAATCATTAATTAATGAAACTTAATTATTAATTAACAACCTAAATTACAAAATAATTAATTCATAAATAAAAGTAATCAATCCTTAATTACAATTAATTAACCTCTAATAATAGTCAATTAATTCTTAATTAACTAGCATTATAGATTAATAACCTTTTAATTATTAATTAAGAAAACCCAATTAAAACTTAATTACTAGTTTAATTACTTAATTAACTAATAATTATAATTTAATTAATCATTTGTCATTAATTAAATCATCATAATTACTTGTTAATTAATTTAATAATTATACTTAATTAATTACTTAATTAACCCCTTTAAATAATTAATTAAATTAATTAAACTTAAAATTCTTAATCAAATTAATTAATTACAAATCATTAACACTTAATTATTCTTTAAGATAAAACATTATCTTTAATTAACCTTGAAACTTTACTTAACTTAATTCATTAACTAGTTTAAGATATAAAGTAATCATCAATTACTTACCCTTAATTATTAATTAACAATTCCTTAGTTTCCAGTTAATAAATTACCTTAAACTTTAATTGTTAATTAATAAATCATTATTCCCTAACTAATTTAAAAAAACATTTCCTTATAATTTCCTTTTATGTTTCAAAATAAGTTTTGAAAATAACATTAAGGTTTTAACTTAAAACATTTAAATCCATTCATACAAATTCATTTGTATAAGCAAATAAATTCAAAGAAATGAATTTCAAGGATTAATTTAGCTTAAATTATTTATAGTTTAAAACTCACTTTATTTTGAATTGAAAATTTGGTTGAACATTTTAGTTTGGGTCCAACCCATGTATACTTGAATCCAAGTACAAAGTACATCTTCTTTTCCTTTTAAAAACAATTTGACTTGAAATTTTAAAAACTGTTTTAGTTAAAAAAATTAAAAACTGTTAAACTTAACAGTTTTAATCAGGATTTCAAAAGACCCAGAAAATCACTCGAGACACTACAAAAATTAACTCGAGTTTTTCCCGAGACATCTGCCTTATATCCCGAGACCTACTCGAGATAAACAAACAACCCCAAAAAAAACACAACCCACTGACACCATCCACCTGTGCAAGTGCACCGGCGATCAACGTCGCCGCGGCCAACTCCAGCCCCTCTCGCATGCCAGCGACACTCACTGCAAACGATTCCGACCACCATTTCATCACTACATTACCCATATCAAAATCGAGCTCCTCAGTTGAACTCGAACCCATAACCTCTACCTGAAAACACCCCGCTTCCACATCACCGACCACTAGATCATCAGAAAATCTGGCCACACCATTCCCAAGCTTCCACGATCAAATTCCCATAATCCCTTCAAGCTCGATGCAAAAATAAAGATGCAGTAGACAAATTCCCAAGTTCGAACAGAACTAGGTTTAAAATCAAAATTTGGCAAATCCAAACTCCACGATGGATTACAAACCCTTCAGCAATTTTTGCCACACTCCTCAATCCAACCTCTAACTCCATCAAGAACCCCGAGCACCCCAGATGCACAGATCATCAGATTTTGGCAAAAACCCAAATTCCAACAAAACCCCAATTACTCATTCAATTGAGTTTTAAAAATTGTGATATTCTTTTTAAAATTCATATTTCCTAGTGACAATCCAGATTACATAATTTATTTCATCAAATTTCAACATTCATTTTCAATCATTGGTGATTAAGTGTCACTGCATTTTACGTCATAGGAGAGAAATTTGTTCTTTATACCGATCATAAGTCCTTGAAGTATTTATTCTCTCAAAAGGAACTTAATTTACGTCAACAGCGTTGGCTCGAATTTCTTGCACCATATGATCTTGATATTCTTTATACTCCCGGTAAGGGTAATCGTGTCGCTGATGCTCTTAGCCGTAAACAACAAGCTGTTGTTTCTATGATGATATCCGAATGGAACGATCTCGAGATTTTATCCACTTGCGAAATTCGAGACCGTATTTCCGATTTATGTTCATCTCTTGTTTTATGTAGCCTTGAGGCTCATCCTTCTCTTCTAGACCGCATTCTTGAAGCTCAAAGGCTAGATCCTGAATTGGCTCTTCTTGGCCAAAATATTAAGGATAAAATTGATATTGAAAGTTTGAAAGACTTTGATATCGATTCTCGTGGCGGCATTCGAAAATTTGGTAGACTTATCGTACCAAATATTGGTGACCTTCGTAAAGATCCCATCGTTCTAAATTTACCATTCATCCCTGTAGTAGCAAAATGTACGCGGATATGAAGCGACTTTATTATTGGGAGGGAATGAAACTTGACATCGCTAACTTCGTTAAGCGTTGCATAACTTGCCAACTCGTTAAGGCCGAGCATCAAAGGCCTGGTGGGTTATTGCAACCTTTAGAAATTCCAATTTGGAAGTGGGACCAAATTTCCATGGATTTTATAGATGGCCTTCCCCGTTCTTGTTCGGGTCATGATAGCTTATGGGTGATTGTTGATAGACTTACTAAATCCGCCCATTTTATTCCCGTTCGGTCTAACCGAACCATTCCTCTTTTGGCCAAGCTCTTTGTTAAAGAGATTGTTAAATTACATGGAGTTCCTACTTCTATTGTTAGCGACTGTGATCCATTGTTTACTAGTGGATTTTGGAAGAGTCTTCAAAAAGCTTTGGGAACGAAGCTTAATTTTAGCACCGCTTATCATCCTCAGTCCGATGGACAAACCGAGCGTGTGAATCAAACTCTTGAAGATCTTCTTCGTGCATGTGTTCTTGATTTTGGTGGAAGTTGAGAAGATCATATTTCTCTTTTGAATTTTCCTATAATAATAGCTTCCAATCTAGTATTGGTATGGCACCTTTCGAGGCACTCTATGGAAGGCCATGCCGATCTCCTTCTTGTTGGCTTGAGGCCGGTGAGAAGATGGTTTGAGGTCCAGATTTTATTCGTGATTCCACAGAAAAGATTGACCTTATTCGTCATAGGATGAAAGAAGCCCAGAGTAGACAAAAATCCTATGCCGATAATCAGAGAAGGAAGTTAGAATTTTATGTGGGAGATCTTGTGTTCATTCGTGTGTCACCTCTGAAATGTGTGGTACGTTTCAGTCGATCGGGAAAGTTAGCGCCTCGATATATTGGGCCATTTCCTATCACTGAACGTATTGGTTTCATGGCTTATCTCCATTTATTACCGGCTCAATTTTCAGCTATCCATGACGTGTTTCACGTTTCTCAACTTCGGAAGTGTCTTCGAGATTCCGATTCTATTCTTGAACCCAGTGTTGTGGAAGAGATTGAAGTTTCACCGAATTTAACTTCTGAGAAGCGTCCTGTTCGTATCATTGCTTCAGAAGTCAAACATCTTCGAAATAAAGATGTTCCGCTTGTTAAAGTACAATGGTCTTCAAATCCTAAGGATTGTTCTTAGGAATCTAGAGAGTTCATCGAGCGAACACATCCGGGCTTACTTTCCCGTGCTCTTTAAGGTGAACTTTTTATTTCAAACTTCTTTTGTGTTGAATATGCTTTTATGGTTGTTACTATATATCTTCTTCTTAAATATTGCGAGGACGCAATTTCCTTAAGGAGGGGAGTCTGTAACAACCCGCATATTTGTCTAATTTTTTTTAAAATATTTTATTAAAATATTTTATCGATACTCGAAATTTTGTCCGAAAAGCTACTTTTTGCATACGGTCGAATTAGGACTCGGGACCACTCCCATTGAGTTTAAAATGCCGTTTGCGACCTTTTTGAGTATAAGCTTCGATATGTTTGGAGAAGGTTGATTTTTGCTACTTTTTCACTTAGGGTTTTGGTTTGGGCTGAGCCCACTTACGTATTCAGTCCCAACCCCTCTCCTCCTCATTTACTTCATTTCCAATTCCTAATACTCAAGCTAAAGCATCAATGGTGGGAGAGATTGGAAATTAAAACTCCAAAACCCTAGTTTTCTCTTGCAAATCAACTCTAGCTCCAAACTAATAGAAGAACCCATTGGTAAGCTTCTCTTCTTCTTCTCCAACTCATTCTCTAATCAAAATTCAGAAATTTCCTAAACCTAACTTAGGGAATGTTCTTCTTTTAAAGCTTAGAATCAAGCTTCTTAAGTTGGATTTGAAGAGTGGTTGATTCTCCATTGATTTCAAGCATCTTCTTCAATCGTTTGGGTTCAAAGGTGAGATTTTTAATCTCACATCTAGGTCTATGATTATCTTCGATTGTTAGGTATGAATTCCTAACACATATTCATGTGCATTTGGTTTTGGTTTGGATTGATTTGGTGTATATTCCAATTTTTAGTGTTTCGAGTTCAAATCTTCAAAAATCATAGCTTTGTAGTTTGAACTTGTTTTTGGTGATGCGTCGAAGAGCTTATAGGACCGGGTAGTCGATTGGCATAAACCCCTAGTGACCGTGCTCTCCCGATTGCATTTTGAAGAAGATAGCATCTTCATTTCATAGGCTGGAAAACAGCCTTGGTGCCAGTCAGTCGACTGAACCCTTGAGTCAGTCGACTGGCTGTAGCACATAGGCATTCCGAAGGCAATAACTAGAGGCTCGGATCCTCTGTTTCCCTGCATTCAGTCGATTGAATTTTTAGGTCAGTCGACTGACTGTAAGAAATTATTTTTCCCTGCTTCTGGTTCAGTCGACTGGACCTTTGAGTCAGTCGACTGACCTGCACCAATTTGCCTAATTATGCCTATTTGTGTATATTTTTGCTTGGTTTCCAAATTCCATCGACTCGTGTTATTTCCCACTTGTTGTTGCTACGACGTTAATGACTTCTATTTTTTGGAATTTTTGGGAATATCCATTTTGATGGATTCAGATCGATTTCTTTGGATCTTTATTCGCATCTTTGAATGTGAGTTTTGGTGGTTGATTGTTCTACAATCATTTTTGTGTTTTGTCACTTTAAAAATATAAAGGTTTCAATACTAGTAGTAAATATCAAAACTCTTTCCTCAAAACGATTTCAACTCTATTTTCAATACCAAATTCGTTTATAAAACCGTTTTCCAATCTATTAGTATATACAAACCTTTATCTCACTCGTATGAGAAATCTAATTAAACGGCTTAGTAAAACAGGTGGTATGAAATGCTTGCGTTTACTTCGTCGGTTGATTCTTGGACTTGTTCGATTGAATCTCTTGTGACAATTTCCTAGTGCAGATCTACAATTTGTTCGTAAATATTTAAGTTAAGCTAGTGGTTATGGGACATGAAGCTAAGCTCATATATTTACTAGCTTACTGTAATTGACACTTCTTGATGATCATGACGATCATTTTTATGATTTAGACTAGCAATGTGCGATGTCTCTTTGTCTGCGAGGGAGACTAAACCTCGTTTTGTGGAGTTTCGACTCAAATTGGTGGGGTAGCAACCCATGGTCTTCGGGCCGTTTGTGGAGCTTCGGCTCAATTTGTGATGGTTAGAAACCATGGAATTAGGATTCCGTTTGTGATACACGTGTTGGTGAGCCTTGTGCTCCCGTTTGTGATAGGCCTTCCCCCCTTTTGTGATTTCTGGATTTCTTGAGACGATTTCTAGAATTTGTGCTTCACCAATTTTCGTGATTTCCATTGATAAGCTTTATCGATATTTGTTCATTGGTGAATTCGTGCGTCATTGACTTTTGTGATTTCTGGATTTCGTGTGTTGAATTCTGGAATTCGTGTGTCATTGACTTTTGTGATTGACATTGATATAATCGTCAATAATTGTGGTTTGATGAATGAAATAAGGAGTATGACATTTCTTTGATTCTTGTGTAGATTTTGTGACATTGATTAATCCCTTGATGATTTTCAACTACTTATATATATCACAGCTTGGCATTGTGATTATTATGTGTTTAGTCATATCTCTTATTCTATATCGTTTCATCTGATATTTATAGCTAGACTGATCCGTTTATTAATTTCTTATTAAATAATACTCGGGTCAGACCGAGATGTTACAGGTGCTTCTGCTTGACTTCTCCCCAGGGATTCATTACTCTGACTTTTGGCAAACTACTTAGATTAGTAGTTTATTTTGTTATATACACTTGAGATATAGACTCATAGTTGTATTCTTTTGTATAGCACGTGTTGCTATTCTTTTGTATTATTGTGGATCTTTTTGACCACTACTCTGATATACATTTCCATGTGTTAATTATATATTCATATCTTCTTCCGCCTTTGTGATATGAATTATCTGTGAATGATTTATGTTATGCGTATTTCTATATTTGTTTTCCGAAGGATTTATATAGCCACTGTGTAGTATCTTTGAGTGAGTATCGGTATGTCGGATTTCCTATCAAATGCATGTTTTACCATCTGACATATCGGTGCTCGCACAAAGCAATTACATGGATGGTCGCTCCTCAACAGCCTTATTCTCCGTGCTAGTTGACAGCATTCACCGTAATGTTCTTGGCTAGCGTGGGTATAGAGGTGGGGCGTCACAGCTTGGTATCAGAGCCAAAGTTCGGAACAATATGGAATATTATAACAAGGATCATCGTCCTAAGTCCATCTTAGGAGTCGTGCTTTAGGATTTAATTCAAGTCTTCGTACCGTTCTATCCTATTTTCTTTTATGATTCCTTGTTTTATTTATCAAGATTTCTTGATAGTTATTTGGTGAATAACCTTTTTCTTCTTCTTCTTCTTCTTTCTTTCTAAAGGAAGAGGAATGTCTAGACCAGGCCGTCCCAGAGCCATACCGTCTAGTGTTCCACCCCAAGATGTAGTTTTTACGACTGCTCAACAGCTTCTTGATTTAGTGGCAAATGCTCAAGCAGCTGGAGCTATCCCGGAACCTACTCACCCAAAGTCGGGATTTGCATGCTTGTGCAGCGATTACACTAATTTGGGTGGGGAGCCATTCAAAGGTTCCGAAACTATTATTGAAGTACAGGCTTGGCTAAGGTCATGCGATCGAATCTTTTCTCGCATGAATCTTATTGACCTTCACCGAGTTCAGGTGGCCTCTAGCATGCTCCGAGAAAGAGCATTGGACTGGTACGAGCTTCTTATTTCTGAGATTAATGAAGCGGATCTCACCTGGGAGCAATTCTGGGAACGCTTCGAGTTGAAATTTGTACCAGAAGTAGAGAAAGTGACATTGGCTCGATGATTTATAGACCTTGTTCAAGGTGAGTCCTCCGTGACTGATTACGTCGCCTCCTTCGAGTCGCTTTCCAAATATGGGGTTGAATACATCAACACCCCTTTAAAGAAGAACCAGAGGTTCGTCTATGGCTTAAACAAAAATCTCAAGAAGCCATTACTTCTAAAATTAGAAGTTTCTTTCGACCAACTCGTTGATATCGCTCTTCGTCTTGAAGAGGCGGATAGGGAGAATGATGCTGAAGTGGTGGGTTCCAAACCAAACTTCAACAACAAAAAGAAAAGGCCTAGTAAATTCAAAGGTCCTTATCCAAATAAGAAAGGAAAGCAAGCAACCCCCGTGGCAAAGACTTCTTCCTTTGGTCGTGGGGAATGCTATAATTGTGGTTCGAAGGACCATTACGCGAACAATTGTCTAGAGTCTCTCTCTTGTCGCTACTACAAAGGTCTCGGTCATGTTATATCTTCATGTCCCAAGCTTCAGGGCAAGAAGGAGGGAAAGTTGAATGTTGCTCAAGCCCCTGGCAACACATCTCGAAATCAAGGTATTTCTCATTCTATCCTTGATGGAATTATTTTATTTCGTGATCATCCTATTCGAGTTCTTTTCGATACGGGTGCGTCCCATTCTTTTATATCAAAAGAACTGTTGATACTTTTTCTTTGGATGTTTTGTGTTTAATGACTTCTTTGAGAATTGCGAATCTGGTTGGTGGATCCATGACAATCAGTTTATTGTGTAAAGATGTAGAGATTATTTTGTGTGATTTTTCTTTCCGAGCCGATTTGCATGTCATGCGTTATTTAGGCTTTGGAATGATTTTGGGAATGGATTGGCTTAACCGTTATGAAGCTCATATCCTATGTCCTGAGCGGACTATTCATCTTCGACATCCTCAATCTGTTAAGCAGATTTCTATTAATCTTAAAGATTCAGATTCCAGCTTGGTTGCATCTTTATATTCTTTAAATCCTCGTGATGACGATGATAATGATGAGGGTGATATTATTTCTCTTATTCGCGTCGTTCGTGAATTTTCCGACATATTCGAGCCCGTTTTAGGATTACCACCTAAGCGAGCAATTGAGTTCAGAATTAATCTTATTCCTGGAGCTCAACCTATCACTCGTCCTCCTTATCGTTTGTCCAATAAAGAAAATGAGGAGATGCGCATACAATTATCCGATTTGGAAACGAAGCAATTTATTCGCTCTAGTTCCTCGCCTTGGGGATCTTCAGCTATTTTTGTGAAGAAATTCGATGGTACACTTAGGCTTTGCGTTGACTACCGCAAGCTTAATGACCTTACTATCAAAAATAAATATCCTTTACCTCGGATTGATGATCTATTCGATCAACTTAGTGATGCTAGAGTCTTTTCACAATTAGACTTAGCTACTGGATTTCATCAGCTTCGTATTGCAGAGGATAGCATTCCTTTGACATCGTTCCGAACTCGTTATGGATCTTATGAATGGCTTGTTATGCCATTTGGTTTAACGAATGCTCCGGCTTATTTCGTTGACCTTATGAATAGAGTTTTCAAAGACTTCATCGATTGATTTGTTCTCATCTTTATTGATGATATTCTTGTGTATTCGAAAACTGAGGAGGAACATGAGAAGCATCTTCGGATTGTGTTGGAAACTCTTAGGAGTAATCAATTGAAAGCAAAATTTTCTAAATGTCATTTTTGGCAATCTCGTGTGAAGTTTCTCGGTCATATTATTTCCGAATCTGGAATTTCCGTGGATCCTTCAAAGATTGAAGCAATTCAAAGTTGGAAGAAACCTGAGAGTGTGACTGAAATCCGCAGCTTTCTCGGATTGGCGGGCTATTACCGTCGTTTTATTAATGACTTTTCTAAGATTGCCGTGCCTCTCACTAGCTTAACGAAGAAAGGTATTAAATACATTTGGTCGGACAAATGTGAAACTTCTTTTCAGAAACTAAAAGAACTCCTTTCAGATGCTCCTATTCTTGTTATTCCCGAGGGGAATCAAGATTTCGTTGTTTATACCGATGCTAGTCGCGTTGGTTTGGGTGCCGTTCTTATGTAAAGAGAACGTGTTATTGCTTATGCTTCTAGGCAATTGAAGCCTGCTGAGACTAGATATGCCACTCATGATTTAGAGCTCGCGGCTATTGTTTTCGCCCTTCGTATTTGGCGTCATTATCTTTTAGGAGAGAAATTTGTTCTTTATACCGATCATAAGTCCTTGAAGTATTTATTCTCTCAAAAGGAACTTAATTTACGTCAACAGCGTTGGCTCGAATTTCTTGCACCATATGATCTTGATATTCTTTATACTCCCGGTAAGGGTAATTGTGTCGCTGATGCTCTTAGCCGTAAACAACAAGCTGTTGTTTCTATGATGATATCCGAATGGAACGATCTCGAGATTTTATCCACTTGTGAAATTCGAGACCGTATTTCCGATTTATGTTCATCTCTTGTTTTATGTAGCCTTGAGGCTCATCCTTCTCTTCTAGACCGCATTCTTGAAGCTCAAAGGCTAGATCCTGAATTGGCTCTTCTTGGCCAAAATATTAAGGATAAAATTGATATTGAAAGTTTGAAAGACTTTGATATCGATTCTCGTGGCGGCATTCGAAAATTTGGTAGACTTATCGTACCAAATATTGGTGACCTTCGTAAAGATCCCATTGTTCTAAATTTACCATTCATCCCGGTAGTAGCAAAATGTACGCGGATATGAAGCGACTTTATTATTGGGAGGGAATGAAACTTGACATCGCTAACTTCGTTAAGCGTTGCATAACTTGCCAACTCGTTAAGGCCGAGCATCAAAGGCCTGGTGGGTTATTGCAATCTTTAGAAATTCCAATTTGGAAGTGGGACCAAATTTCCATGGATTTTATAGATGGCCTTCCCCGTTCTTGTTCGGGTCATGATAGCTTATGGGTGATTGTTGATAGACTTACTAAATCCGCCCATTTTATTCCCGTTCGGTCTAACCGAACCGTTCCTCTTTTGGCCAAGCTCTTTGTTAAAGAGATTGTTAAATTACATGGAGTTCCTACTTCTATTGTTAGCGACCGTGATCCATTGTTTACTAGTGGATTTTGGAAGAGTCTTCAAAAAGCTTTGGGAACGAAGCTTAATTTTAGCACCGCTTATCATCCTTAGTCCGATGGACAAACCGAGCGTGTGAATCAAACTCTTGAAGATCTTCTTCGTGCATGTGTTCTTGATTTTGGTGGAAGTTGAGAAGATCATATTTCTCTTGTTGAATTTTCCTATAATAATAGCTTCCAATCTAGTATTGGTATGGCACCTTTCGAGGCACCCTATGGAAGGCCATGCCGATCTCCTTCTTGTTGGCTTGAGGCCGGTGAGAAGATGGTTTGAGGTCCAGATTTTATTCGTGATTCCACAGAAAAGATTGACCTTATTCGTCATAGGATGAAAGAAGCCCAGAGTAGACAAAAATCCTATGCCGATAATCAGAGAAGGAAGTTAGAATTTTCTGTGGGAGATCTTGTGTTCATTCGTGTGTCACCTATGAAAGGTGTGGTACGTTTCAGTCGATCGAGAAAGTTAGCGCTTCGATATATTGGGCCATTTCCTATCACTGATCGTATTGGTTGCATGGCTTATCGCCTTTTATTACCGGCTTAATTTTCAGCTATCCATGACGTGTTTCACGTTTCTCAACTTCGGAAGTGTCTTCGAGATTCCGATTCTATTCTTGAGCCCGGTGTTGTGGAAGAGATTGAAGTTTCACCGAATTTAACTTTTGAGAAGCATCCTGTCCGTATCATTGCTTCAGAAGTCAAACGTCTTCGAAATAAAGATGTTCCGCTTGTGAAAGTACAATGGTCTTCAAATCCTAAGGATTGTTCTTAGGAATCTAGAGAGTTCATCGAGCGAACACATCCGGGCTTACTTTCCCGTGCTCTTTAAGGTGAACTTTTTATTTCAAACTTCTTTTGTGTTGAATATGCTTTTATGGTTGTTACTATATATCTTCTTCTTAAATATTACGAGGACGCAATTTCTTTAAGGAGGGGAGTCTGTAACAACCCGCATATTTGTCGATTTTATATTTAAATATTTTATTAAAATATTTTATCGATACTCTGAATTTTGTCCGAAAAGCTACTTTTTGCATACGGTCGAATTAGGACTCGGGACCACTCCCATTGAGTTTAAATGCCGTTTGCGACCTTTTTGAGTATAAGCTTCGATATGTTTGGAGAAGGTTGATTTTTGCTACTTTTTCACTTAGGGTTTTGGTTTGGGCTGAGCCCACTTATGTATTCAGTCCCAACCCCTCTCCTCCTCATTTACTTCATTTTCAATTCCTAATACTCAAGATAAAGCATCAATGGTGGGAGAGATTGGAAATTAAAACTCCAAAACCCTAGTTTTCTCTTGCAAATCAACTCTAGCTCCAAACTAATAGAAGAACCCATAAGTAAGCTTCTCTTCTTCTTCTCCAACTCATTCTCTAATCAAAATTCAGAAATTTCCTAAACCTAACTTAGGGAATGTTCTTCTTTTAAAGCTTAGAATCAAGCTTCTTGAGTTGGATTTGAAGAGTGGTTGATTCTCCATTGATTTCAAGCATCTTCTTCAATCGTTTGGGTTCAAAGGTGAGATTTTTAATCTCACATCTAGGTCTATGATTATCTTCGATTGTTAGGTATGAATTCGTAACACATATTCATGTGCATTTGGTTTTGGTTTGAATTGATTTGGTGTATATTCCAATTTTTAGTGTTTCGAGTTCAAATATTCAAAAATCATAGCTTTGTAGTTTGAACTTGTTTTTGGTGATGCGTCGAAGAGCTTATAGGACCGGGTAGTCGATTGGCATAAACCCCTAGTGACTGTGCTTGCCCGATTGCATTTTGAAGAAGATAGCATCTTCATTTCATAGGCTGGAAAACAGCCTTGGTGCCAGTCAGTCGACTGAACCCTTGAGTCAGTCGACTGGCTATAGCACATAGGCATTCCGAAGGCAATAACTAGAGGCTCGGGTCCTCTGTTTCCCATGAATTTTTAGGTCAGTCGACTGACTGCAGGAAATTATTTTTCCCTGCTTCTGGTTCAGTCGACTGGACCTTTGAGTCAGTCGACTGACCTGCACCAATTTTCCTAATTATGCCTATTTGTGTATATTTTTGCTTGGTTTCCAAATTCCATCGACTCGTGTTATTTCCCACTTGTTGTTGCTACGACGTTAATGACTTCTATTTTTTGGAATTTTTGGGAATATCCATTTTGATGGATTCAGATCGATTTCTTTGGATCTTTATTCGCGTCTTTGAATGTGAATTTTGGTGGTTGATTGTTCTACAATCATTTTTGTGTTTTGTCACTTTAAAAATATAAAGGTTTCAATACTAGTAGTAAATATCAAAACTCTTTCCTCAAAACGATTTCAACTCTATTTTCAATACCAAATTCGTTTATAAAACCGTTTTCCAATCTATTAGTATATACAAACCTTTATCTCACTCGTATAAGAAATATAATTAAACGGCTTAGTAAAACAGGTGGTATGAAATGCTTGCGTTTACTTCGTCGGTTGATTCTTGGACTTGTTCGATTGAATCTCTTGTGACAATTTCCTAGTGGAGATCTACAATTTGTTCGTAAATATTTAAGTTAAGCTAGTGGTTATGGGATATGAAGCTAAGCTCATATATTTACTAGCTTACTGTAATTGACACTTCTTGATGATCATGACGATCATTTTTATGATTTAGACTAGCAATGTGCGATGTCTCTTTGTCTGCGAGGGAGACTAAACCCCGTTTTGTGGAGTTTCGACTCAAATTGGTGGGGTAGCAACCCATGGTCTTCGGGCCGTTTGTGGAGCTTTGGCTCAATTTGTGATGGTTAGCAACCATGGAATTAGCATTCCGTTTGTGATACACGTGTTGGTGAGCCTTGTGCTCCCGTTTGTGATAGGCCTTCCCCCCTTTTGTGATTTCTGGATTTCTTGAGATGATTTCTAGATTTTGTGCTTCACCAATTTTCGTGATTTCCATTGATAAGCTTTATCGATATTTGTGCATTGGTGAATTCGTGCGTAATTGACTTTTGTGATTTCTAGATTTCGTGTGTTGAATTCTGGAATTCGTGTGTCATTGACTTTTGTGATTGACATTGATATAATCGTCAATAATTGTGGTTTGATGAACGAAATAAGGAGTATGACATTTCTTTGATTCTTGTGTAGATTTTGTGACATTGATTAATCCCTTGATGATTTTCAACTACTTATACATATCACGGCTTGGCATTGTGATTATTATGTGTTTAGTTATATCTCTTATTCTATATCGTTTCATCTGATATTTATAGCTAGACTGATCCGTTTATTATTTTCTTATTAAATAATACTCGGGTCAGACCGAGATGTTACAGGTGCTTCTGCTTGACTTCTCCCCAGGGATTCATTACTCTGACTTTTGGCAAACTACTTAGATTAGTAGTTTATTTTGTTATATACACTTGAGATATAGACTCATAGTTGTATTCTTTTGTATAGCATGTGTTGCTATTCTTTTGTATTATTGTGGATCTTTTTAACCACTACTCTGATATACACTTCCATGTGTTAATTATATATTCATATCTTCTTCCGCCTTTGTGATATGAATTATCTGTGACTGATTTATGTTATGCGTATTTCTATATTTGTTTTCCGAAGGATTTATATAGCCACTGTGTAGTAGCTTTGAGTGAGTATCGGTATGTCGGATTTCCTATAAAATGCATGTTTTACCATCTGACATATCGGTGCTCGCACAAAGCAATTACATGGATGGTCGCTCCTCAACAGCCTTATTCTCCATGCTAGTTGACAGCATTCACCGTAATGTTCTTGGCTAGCGTGGGTATAGAGGTGGGGCGTCACAATTTTATTTTCCAAAAAAATTTCAAATACCAGAACTTAGTTTTATTTTAAGTTCTTAGTTTATACTTAAACTAACTTATCTTGTTTAAATCTAAGGCTTAACAGTTGTTTAAATAGAATGGCTTGAAGTTTCTGGCTATTTCTTATATTTTTCAGTAAGGTGAAACAGAGAAGATTCATGAAATATAACATGCAAAGATTCAAGTCATACAACACATATTGCATATTTATCTACACAGAGGCAAACTTATATATATATAATAAACATCATCACTAACTCATATGCAATGGATAATTACTACTTAAATTTTTGTAAAATGTTCACTCACATCTTTTAAAATGAAGTGCAGAGGTGATGATATGCTGGAAACTTACAAAATACTTTGAACTTGAAGCTTTCGAAACAGAAAGGCTTCATCCCTTTAATTTTTTGCTTTCAACAGATATGCTTCAGGCTTTCCCCTTTATAAACTTGCATGCATTTGAAAGATGATGCAGACATGGGAAATTTAGAACTAGATTGAAAGTTGTTTTGAACTTTTGCAAATACTAGAATTGTTTTGAAAACATACTGCAAACATGCAGTTTTGATTTGCACAAGATTTCAGGTTTTTTTTTGTAAACAGAGATTGATGTTTGAGGAGTGTTTTGTAGGCTTTTGATCATAGAATGGTTTTGGAAAATAATTTACAGGACTTTCAAATTTATTTCTGGATTATGCTTGAATTTGAAGAATAAATGACAGGTTTGGGAAAAATTTACAGGAAAACAATTTTTTTTGCAGATTTGCATTTGAACTGAGGAGGTTTCAGATTTTGGTTTGAGGATTGGTTTGAGGATTTTTTGATTTTGGAATGTGTAAAGATTGCATAGATATCCTAGTTTGTCTTAGGAATGAATCATAAAATTTAAAGAAAAAGAAAATGAAGAAAGATGGTGTTTATATAGGAAATTTTCAGTTTTATTAAATTTAAAAGAAAATTTAAAAAAAATGGACACTTATCTTTAGTTTGCATAAATTTATAACACTTGTTATCTAAATTATTTAGAACTAAACACTTGTCAAAATTTATTTAATTTTTATCCTAAAAGAATTTTAAAAAGCTTTTTAAATTAATTTCCTAATTAACTAATATGTTTTCTTAATTTATAAATACCTTTTTAATTAAATTCCTAATTAACAAATACATTTATAAATTTATAAATGTTTTCTAAATTTATATAAATACAATTTTTAAAAGAAAATAAAATAAAACCAATTATAATTTAAATAAAATTATATAAATATTGCAAACTCATTTTAAAATGCTATTTCAAAAAGCCTTGTATTTATTCCTATTAAATAAATACAATTCCAAATTTCTATAGATAAATTTCTATAAAAATAATAATATAAAACAAATCTTATTTTTAATTAAAAACATTATCTATATATTTTAAATTCAAACTATATTATCATTTTATTTTAATATGTACGTATATTTCCTTGAATTCAAATTTATATTCAGATTCAAAGTCAATTTAAAAATCCAAATCTAAAATCAATTTGAATAAATATAAATATCTATTTTTAAATAAGCTCATTATTATTTAAAATAATTTATCCTATTTTAAAATCAATTTTAAATACACAGATATAAATATATTTAAACACACTTATCAATTATGAAAATAATAAGTTAATTTAGAATTTATTTATATAAACAAAATAATTATTCTTATTATAAAACCAATTCATAACCAAAATTAAAACATTATATTATTATTACTTGGTTATTTATTTTTGAAAATATCAATTTTATCAATTCAAATAATTTAAATTAAGAGATTATCACATTTTAAATTCCTGGAAATACCAGGATATTACATGGACTTAGTTTTTCAAATATATACATAAACTTTGTTCGGTGTTAGAGTCCTATATTGATTTGAAAATATATATATATATATATATATATATATATATATATATATATTATTTTTCAAATATGTTTAAAATTTTGGTTTAGAGAGAGGTTATAACATATATTTTGTTTCGGTTATATCAGGATGATTCTGATTCGTTCCCATCAATTCCTTTTTATTAGCTTGTCCGTCGAGCTCGTGTCCATCGAGCGTTACTTTGAAATTCGTGCTTGGATTCGTAACCCATTTCATTGTCAAATTTCTCTAGCCTCGAAAGGTGAGCAATCACTCACGACTAAAGTTCTTATATTAATTAAATTTGATTTCAATTGAAACCACAATTGAAATATGTTGCTGTTAGTTAAATAAATTGTTACATATGCTATTATCTGTATCTGTTCACCTATGGGATATGACACCATGTCCTATAGTTTATATTTTATTTAATTACTGATGATATATGCCCGTTATTGATATGCTATATTCATCACTGTTCTCACTCTGTAAGTTCCCTGTAAGTATAGAATTCTCTATAGGTTGAAATGATACATTCCCAAATAATCTATAGAATGGGAGGAAATCGTTATGAGTTGAAATGATAAACCCAAGCGATTTCCATTGAATTGACTTTGGGATTGCGGGTTGAAATGATATAAACCATATATATTTTAAATTGCGGATTGAAATGATAAATATCCATATCACTTGACCATAGGATATAAAAGTTTATATAGACACCATTGGTCTATATATATAATATACTTTAAAAATGATTTACAAGGTTTTGAAATGAATATTTTGGTTTTAATAAATAATGATTTTAAGATATTATATATATAACAACCCTGTATTTTGTGATTATTTTAATTATTTCAATTGAATTTCTGATTTAAAAACTTTATTTTATTTTTTAAAAATGAATAAATTTTGTTATTTTAAATATATATTTTGATCTTTATGTGAATTATAATTTCAAACATGAATAAATAGATATTTTCCAAAAAATGTGGATTTTTGTCAATGTGGTCAAACTTTGACTTTAAATTTAAAATTTAGAACTTTGAATTTTTGAATTTTATTTTTTATTATGGAAGTAAATTAAATTTCAAGTATACTGCTTTTCGTTTCGTTGAAATCTAATTAATATTGTGAAAGTTATGCTTTTTACAATATTGTATGTAAATTGTTTTATTTAACAAATTGTTTATTTTAATTTTATAAATAATATTTTTTTTTATCATATTCATGTTCTAATTTGTGTAACATGACATGTTATGTATTTATTTTATTTTTAAAACATTTTTAAAGTGTAGTTATAATTTTTAAATGTTCATTGTATTTTGTTTTCAATTTTAAATTCTAGTTTCAATTAATAAACCATTTTCTTATTTATTTTCTATATTTCTTTAAAATATTTATTTATTTTCTTTTTGACTTTATTTTGTTTCCATCTTTATTTTTATTTACTGACTTTTCTTTAGTTTATTTTGATTAAAAGAAACAAGAAATACAAAGAGACAAAACCCTTTCATTTTCCTTGTGGCTTTTTATTTTACCTTTGCCTTTTCATTTCTTTCCTTTGGCTTTTCATGCTTGGCCATCCATTTCCTTATACATAGCCATGTGTTTCCTCTTCATTTTCACGTGAAAAATATTTTTCCTCGTCTTAAACTCATGGCTATCTTCAATAAAAAAATGGTAATGGCTTCTTCCTTTATCCCACTTTTCTCTTCTCTTCATTGATTTTGTGCCTTGCTTCCCTCAAGCTTGCTCGGCCTAGCCTCTAACCACCTTCATCTCTACCACCACCTCACCATACATGGCAGCACCATCAACCTCTCCTCTGATCAAGGCAGGCCGTGACCATCCATTGATGTCTGCACCATAAACTTTGCACAAAAACTCCACCAAGCATGCTAGCCGAGCCAATATTTGCACCACCCCTTCATTGTCCACTTAGGCCACCCCCTAAGCATGGCCGCCTCTTCACCACCAGCAACTACTTCACCTCTGGCTACCTCTTCACCTCTGGCCAGACCTGCTCAAAGCATGGCTGAGCCTACTTGCCTATGGCCGAGCCAAATGGGGCACCAAAACTTGCCTATTTTTGCCTTGTCCTTTGATTTTCTTCACTTGGTAACTCCTACCCTTCACTTACTCCATGTTGCCGTGCATTTGTGATGCCATACCCGAGCCAAAGCATGATCATGGCTGAGCAAAAGAACCCCTAGGTCGAGCACTAGTTTGGTTGAGGCAAGGTCAAATCATTTCATTCTTTGTTGCTTTTTATTTTCATTTGTTTCTATGTGTTTTGTGTTGAATATTTATGTTACATTGTCTTGTTTTGGCTGTTTACAAGATCATCATCTTGGCTCTCTCTTCCCGCTTGAATCAATAGTCGTGTTGTGTCATGCTATATTGTGCTTTCTGGAATCTATTCCGTGCATTTTGATTTACCAACTCCAGTGTAAAGAGGTGAGTATTCACTCATGACATTCATACTTATAGAATTGTAAATTGATAGCAAGTGAATGTGTAGAATTATTATATCGTGTTATACATGCCTGTGATATGAATCATATGATGTTAACCCTTGTTTATAACCTGTCATATCATCTGATACTGCAATATGTTGCTATACAGTTTATTTATTTCTGTTTCTCACACTGCAAGATTCCTATAGAATAGACTATGGGTTGAAATGATACACACCAGAACGGACATTAGAATAAGGAAAAATTTATGGGCTGAAACGATAGGCCTGAGTGATTTTTATTTATTTCATTTAACTTGGGATTGCGGGTATGAAATGATAGAACCCGGATTTTTCTTTGTAAATTACGGATTGAAATGATATATTATCCGTATCACTTGACCTATGTTAAAAAAATTTATACAGACCCGTGGTTATTTTATATAAATTTTTAAGGAATTTTTAAAGTATTTTAAAATTTTATTGTAACGACCCGTAAATTTTCGAAAATTAAAATAGCTAATTTAATAAGATTTCGTGATTTAGTGTTAGAAAAAAATTGTAAGTCGTTTGGAATAATAATAACTGGAATGAATTGCTACAATAATTATCCAAGTAATGAAAAATGAATGCTACTTAGTGAATGCCTTTGAAATCAATAGTAGAATAGGATAATGAATGTTGAAATTCAGTGGGTATAATAGAGTAATTGATTGATAAGTAAAATCTATTTAAAATCAAATATTGAATATTGAACAGGTAAATTGTTTAAATTAAATATTTAAACTTATTGAATAATTGAATAACTGTAAAATAAAAATAGTGTTCTAAATTGTGAATTGGTTTTAAAAGTTGATTCTTATAAGTTCAATTTCAATATTTCAAAAGATAATGAATTATTGGATAATCGAAATTGTTTAAATTAAATATTTGGAAATTATTGAACAATTTAATAATGGGGATTTGAATAGCCGTATAATGGAAATAGTTGAACTATAATTTTAACTCGTTTCGAAAGTTAAAATTTGAAGTTCGTTTTGAATATTTCAAAAGATGGTGATTTAAGAATAATCAAATTTGTTAAGTTTAATATTACAATGTTTGAATAATTAAATTCCGAATTTGATATGATTAATTTGATATTGAAATTTAATATATGAAAATAGAGTGAATAATTGAAATTTGATTTAATATGATTCAAATTGGTTTCCAAAGTGAATGTAAGTTATATCGGGATTATAATGGAGTTAATAAGATTTTAAAATTGGAATTTATTGGATAATTGAATAACGGGTTTAATATGATTAAAAATGATTTGTAAAATTTTATTATATCATATTGGAGTTATAGTGATGTTATAGAACTTTTAAAACTGAATTTAAAATTTATTGGTGAAAATTGAATATTTTAATATTTAATTATCGACTGAAAAATAGCCAAATTTTGAACAGTCTCAGAATTGGACGAAACTAGTTCCATTGGATCCGTAATAGTTAGTTATTATCGGATTTCAATTTTCGTAGCAATCGGAGTTGTCGTTTGACCGTGGCAGCTCGAAACGCATTGAAATTGTTTTAATATAATTTAACGAGTTAAAATAGTCATTTTTCAAACAGTCTCGGATTTCGACGAAACTAGTTTCATCGGATCCGTAATATTATATTATCGTAAGGTTCCAAATTTGGTGTCAATCGGATTTACCGTTTGTCCGGGGCGAGCCAAAACGCATAGAAATTCGTTTAAATCGATTTAATTCAAATTGATCGTTTATCGCTATAAATCTCACATACGATCGAATTAGCTTCCGAATATTGTTCCATTGTGTCCGGAACGCGGGGTAAACCATAGAAACGCCGATCACCACGCGTAAATCGGAGTTTGAAAATCCGGAATGAATAGAGTTCGTCGTTTCCTATAAATAGCCCCTTGTTCACAATTTTCAACAAAAAAAATAAAAAAGAAACCCTAGCAGCCAGTGAATGCAGCCAATGGCTGAAAATTATCAATTTTCTTCCCTTCAAATCTCTCAATCCATCAACAATTAGCGAAATCTTTCAACATGGAAGTTGTAGACGACAATGAGATCTAGTAATTCAACGGTTATGATCATGTTTCGATGCACGAATCAACGGTAATTGCTCCTCAAAGTCGCGCACTTGTTCACGTCGTTCGAGAACATGGGGAGGTCGTGCGTAGCCGGTCTCTGGCCAAGGGTAGGTGGCGCGATGTGCTTCGTGATGGTGGCTCCTGATCGTGATATCGACAATCGTGGAGGCCGCGATATGCAACCCTAGTTGGGCGTTGTTGGGTTTCTTTGCGTGTGGCCTTACCTGTACGCGTGAAGAAGAAGATACGTGAGCGGCTGTGATTTTCAAAGCATGGATGGATGGCTTGATGATGGGCTAGGTTTAAATATTAAATTAAAGTTGTAATTAATTATAGAAAATTTCGTGTTAACTTTAAACTATCATATCTTATTCATACAAGGTCGGATTCGAACGAAACTTTTTGCGTTGGAATCGCATGGACGAGCTCTACGCTATGGAGCTGGATTGGAACCGTTTGGAGCTAGAGAAAATTTTGGGTTAAATCGAACGTCGTTCGATTTGATTTAAAATCGTAAAAATCAAGGTGAGTGTTTTATAACGCTCACACCATACTAAATATCTTTATGCTAGTTAAATTTGACATTATGAAATGTTATGATTTTATTTGTCGTTGTTTGATGAAATTTAATTGTCATATAGATTGTCATTTGAATTAACCGTTGAAATTAAATTGACAGATAAATTGAAACTAAAATTTAATTGCGATTAAATTACCTGACACTGATAACTATGAAATTGCTATGAATTGTATTGTCTATTGGATGATTTATTTCGATGGATGCTATTGGTTGATATTTAAATGTGTGGATGCTTATTTGCTTATATATAACCTGTTATGCATACATATGCCACTATGATTGATTTAAGTGATATATATATTCATCCCTCACATTCAATTGAAATAAATAACTACTTGGCCATAGGATAGAAAATTATATACAGATACCGAATTGGCTAAACTAATAATTTTTGAAATCGTCCATTTGAAGTTTATTTAAATGTTTTGATCTAAAGGTTATAAATAGAAATCGATTTATAGAAATTGAATTCATCAAAAAAATTGAGTTTGGAATGTTGAAATAAATTTTGGTTAAAGGAATTTTGTTAAATAATTAAGTTGAGACTTTGAAATTTGAAATTGGATATGATTGAATGTCGAAAAGTGATTTGTTTAAAGATTTAACCTTAATTCGAGCTTTGAATATTACTAAGTAAAAGTGATAAAAAATGATATTTTGAAATCGAGTTTGGAATTGAATCATATTTGGAATTTGGATTTAAACTTGAATATTGTTGGGAATTTTTGTTAAGTGTTATAAATTGATATTTTGAGAAATCAAGCTCTAAATCGATATAAATTGAAATTGAATAAATTAAAGGTGAATGAAAAAATGAATTAATTCGAAGTAAAAATTAACGTTGATTGAATTGAAATCGAAATTGAATCGGTAGAATGGAAATTGGAATTGATTTGAATTGGGAAGTTATAATTGAAATGGATTGATTTTGAAGCTGTTTTATTTTGTTTTCCAAATTACTCGGTTATATAAACCATTTTGAATACTTAAACTATTTTAATCTATTTTAAATCTACTTAACCCAATTTAAATTATTTTAAACTAAATTTATCTATTTCAAATCCATTTTAAGATTTTAAAGTATTTTAACTATTTTAATTATTTAAAACTACTTTTAAACTACTTAAAACTATTTTTCTAAGATCCTAAGCAGGTCAATAAGGTGAAATGTTTATATTTAAATATTGAATTTAAATACGAACTGAGTTAAATGAAGTTGTAACCTAAATTGAAATTCGAATTGATTTTGAAATAGAAATAAGATATTGAGACGAAAAATGATTTTGAAACGAAATCTGACATTTTAATAGATGCGATGATATGTGAAATGGATTTGATTTTTGAAGCCAATATGATATTTTGATATCAATTATGAATCGATTTGAAATGTAAGAGCCAACGGTGTAATAATACGTAGTTATTAAAGAGACCGGGATCGGATATGGACATACTCTCTGTCGATACCGAAAACCACTTTAATAACTATTATACGAAGAGTGTTGATCCAGAATGAAGTGGATGGTTTGGTGAACGCGTTGACTGAAGAAAGAGAACGATATTGGATGACCCCTGACATGACTAAAACAGGAGCCACGCGGGGCCATTGAGGTTCGCCACCTCTAGCGGACACACTTCTTCGATACCATATCTATTACATTTGTGAATCGATTTGGGTGCACCCCTTGATTTGGGAGTGTTGTTTCGCGGTGTTGGGGTGGCTGCTGGCTATGCCTAACATCAGTCCGGATCACGCAACTACTAGTATCCTAGTTGGTATCGCCTCATGTACCTTGTCATACTGATTATCCTATTCGCGACCACTACGTTTTGTTTTGTGTTATACCTATGGGGTACCTCTGATAACCACCAGTTTACGGAGGGGCTTACGGTGCTGTATAGACTATGGCATTATAAAAATGTGTTAAGGGGGATTATGGTAACGCCTTAACGCTATTTTGATACTTTATATTACTGATAGGCATTATCTACTTAGCGTACATTACTACATAGTAGATAGTTTAACGGATCCTTAAGAGATGGAAAATCCCGTAACATCTCTTGAGTTATTGCACGCACGTTGACACTGGATATGAGATGTCAAACCCCGTAAAGATCTCTGACGCCGTTACACTCATATTTATTTACGATTGATTTAACTTTCATAAGAATATTTTAGTCCTGACTCAAGTGTTTTGTCTTTTCATTACGCTCGGGTCAGTCCTGAGTTTTTCAGATTTTTGAAGATCTATTCTGGAGGATGAAGACGAAGATTTGGTATACTATTACTATTATTACCCTTGCATCATGCTATCTGCTGCATTATTTTAATTGTTCTGTTGTATATGTATAACTCTGGTAAATGTTGTATAAATAATTGTCAATGTATAGTAAACAGCTTCATGAACTGTTTATTTGACTATTATATTTTATCGTTCCGCTGCGAGATTCTGTGTTGTTTCATTTCCTTTATTTCTCTTTATTTTCTTTTCTTATTTACCCCAATAACTATCTTCCCTTTTGAATGGTTTGGAATCGACATGTGTATTTGATCGTCGGTTTAAACTGTCCAAAAAGGCGGGTCGTTACAGTTGGTATCAGAGCTTTGGTTTAGCGATAAACCTTGGCTCTAGTGGGGAATAACTCATTGAAATAGCGGTAAACTATATGAATGAGTTGAGTGTACATGAGAGAGCGTACTTGTTATTTGATATAAAATGGTTTTATATTGTGTTAACTTTGTTCCGTTGAGTATTTATGAATTCTAGTCGATACTTGGGACGCCAAGGCATCGATAGGAATTTCTAAACCCTCGAATAGGACAAATCAACACAATATCGTTTTGGAATATATTTTATATAAAAGAATTATTTGAATATTTATTCACTTTGATTGAATTGATTGTTAGGAGATGATAATATTATATTATTATCGTTATTGTTTGATCAGACAATATTTACAACAAATTGATTAAATAACAATGGATTTAGGAAAATGAAATCTTGTAAACACAATTGATAATGAATGTAAATGAATTTTAACTTGGATTTGGGGAATTTAAATTCCTGTGTTTGAAATTGACTTACAAGAATTTGAAAAAATAATAATACGAGTATTATATGATAGTATAATTGTGTTGAAATTGTTTTCGAAGGATTTTTTTATGACAAGTGTTATATTCCCTTCTCTTGACGCTAGAAAATGATTTCGGTGATGAGTGCACGCATCATCGGCATTTATTTTCGAGAGTCCGAGTGGGGGAGACCACTTAATAGCTTGTCTAAACCTTGTTTTGATTCAAATTTAATTTTATTTTGTATTCTCTATAGTATGATTTGATATATAAATTATATAAGTATATATTATTTCAAAACTTGATTTGAAATGAAACCGGGATTGGAATTCTTAAGTCCTTTAATAATTAATGATTTTTTTATGATTGAAATGAATTTAGACTTGAATCATTAAGGAACTTCTGAATTGTGAAATGAGAAATGAACCTAAGAGCTAAGTGAAAAAATCAATTGAAGTAGAAATCCTTAGAATTAGGAAATTATGAACTTAAAATAAAATTGAAACTGTAAAACTCGCATAGTATTGAATTTCATTCTATAGCATAGATATAACTTACCAAAATATTTAAGAAGTTCAAAAATGTTAT
This sequence comes from Allium cepa, assembly GCA_030765085.1. NCBI lineage: Eukaryota > Viridiplantae > Streptophyta > Magnoliopsida > Asparagales > Amaryllidaceae > Allium > Allium cepa. Next base: position 237,075,320 of record CM060932.1, on the reverse strand, counting down.
ATGAATTGTTAATTGGATAATATACAAGTATAGGTTTGAATAATGAAATATGCATTTAATTAACGGTTTGCAAATATAAATAAAAATTGTTAGTAAACAATTGGAATTTAAATTAACATTTAAAGGCGATTCACAATTATGTTAATATAAAATGGAAATACTACATGTGAATGTAAATGTGAAATTAAATTATAGTGAAATTTAAGTAATGACTTAAGAATTAATTAATTGAAAAATCAACTTTAAATGAAAAGAAGTTGTATGTTGTTTAACTACATTCTATTTGCATAACTATAACTTACCAAATACTCAAAAGGTTTAAAATGCTAATAAGGATAAGTAGAGAAATAATATACCAGTGTGAGAATGAATAATAAAATGTGAAGATCTATTGATAGTTGTAAATATAAAAGAAATTTAAGCTGTAAAATGAATGATATATATACGTGAATGAATAAATTTAAATTAATGAAATATAAATTGGTAAATGGAAACTAATTAAATTTGAATATAACTAAATATCAATAAACTTGGAAGTGTATGAAATTAAAATTGACTTGGAAATGTATAATTGATTTAGTGTAGATTTTGGATGGATGTTAATGTTTGATATTGCATTGGTTGTAGACGGATGAAAATTGATTAAGTAGAATTCATTAGTGTTAATGGAATTGAATAAACGGAATAAAATTTTAAAATAATTAAATTCAAATTTGAAGCAAAGTGAAATTAAATATAATTGAATTCAATTTAAATTGAGGCAAATTGACTTGAATTTAAAATGTGAATGAAACAAACTTGAATAAATCGGAAACAAATTGAATGTAAACCTATTGCATGGATGAATAAGAAAATAAATGACTTTGTGTTTATGATTGTTCTTTAGAAAATTTGAAGTTTGATGGTTTGTACTTTGAAATAATAAAAGCAAATTTTGAAAAGAAAAAAAATCCAAAATTGTCCAATATTTGCTGAAACGAAAACAACCATAACTTTTAAATGGATGAACGGAATTCGACGATCTTGGACTTTTCGAAAAGCTTAGAAACTATAGCACAACTTTTGTTTAGATAACTTGAGAAAATTCCTTCGTCTACTAGGTTAAGATTTGAATGTTACTCGCTGTCCGGTGTAAAAATAAGTAAAATCAGTAGTATACACCCTTAGTATTTTCGCCATATCTTTTGACTGGTTAATCGGATTTTGATAATCTTGCACTTTCTGAAAGCTAAGAACTTAAGATAAAACTTTTTTTTTAAGTGTTTTGTGTTTTGATATCGTTTAGAAGGTCGAAAATGTGGGTGAACGTCGCTGACCTGCGCAATTCATTGCCCAGGCTGAGGCGTATCCTCCAAGTAAAACGGCCATAATTTTTGAACGTATGGTCCGAATTCGATGATTTTGGACATTCCGGAAAGCCTGAAATGAATGCAACAACTTTTGTTTAGATTCAGTTGCCGAATTTTATCATCTAAGTGACCTAAAACTAAGATTTGTTTGCTGTCCTGAAATTGGAATCTCAGTTTTAAAGCTAAATATGTTATATATATGTGTGTAGGCTAAGTATATCGATCTATCTTTATATGCATGCTTCTAACTTAGTTATTGAGTGTTTAGTAGATGCGGATTGCGCTTTCTTCGCATTTGGAGCTCGCTTTCGCGCTATATTAGCCGTATATGCTCGCTAACAATATATAAGGTACATATCTCGGATTACATACCGTACTTTTACACTTTTTCCCTTCGGGATGCCTCATCACTTGATGAGATGTATATTTGTGATATATATACTGTCATTTTTTTTTCGATCGAGCTGCGCAAAGGAGACTCTGCCGAAATTTTCCGTAAAATCCGGGCGTTAGAAAAATTTTCAAGTTTTAAAATTTTTTATAACTTGTTTTGATTACTAACTTTTAAAGTTAGGAAGCCGTTCGGAGTAACTTAGTGGAAGCGTAGTTATGACTTTATAAATGGAATTTCATTGTTTATAAGTGGATAATTTTTAATAAAATATATCAAATGTTGAATTCTTTACTTAGTTCCTTTTCCCTTCTTTTTCCTTTTCGGGGACGAAAAGTTTTGAGTGGGGGAGAGTGTAATGACCCGTAAATTTTCGAAAATTAAAATAGCTAATTTAATAAGATTTCGTGATTTAGTGTTAGAAAAAAATGGTAAGTCGTTTGGAATAATAAGAACTGGAATGAATTGCAACAATAATTATCCAAGTAATGAAAAATGAATGCTACTTAGTGAATGCCTTTGAAATCAATAGTAGAATAGGATAATAAATGTTGAAATTCAGTGGGTATAATAGAGTAATTGATTGATAAGTAAAATCTATTTAAAATCAAATATTGAATATTGAACAGGTAAATTGTTTAAATTAAATATTTAAACTTATTGAATAATTGAATAACTGTAAAATAAAAATAGTGTTCTAAATTGTGAATTGGTTTTAAAAGTTGATTCTTATAAGTTCAATTTCAATATTTCAAAAGATAATGAATTATTGGATAATCGAAATTGTTTAAATTAAATATTTGGAAATTATTGAACAATTTAATAATGGGGATTTGAATAACCGTATAATGGAAATAGTTGTACTATAATTTTAACTCGTTTCAAAAGTTAAAATTTTAAGTTCGTTTTGAATATTTCAAAAGATGGTGATTTAAGAATAATCAAATTTGTTAAGTTTAATATTACAATGTTTGAATAATTAAATTCCGAATTTGATATGATTAATTTGATATTGAAATTTAATATATGAAAAAAGAGTGAATAATTGAAATTTGATTTAATATGATTCAAATTGGTTTCCAAAGTGAATGTAAGTTATATCGGGATTATAATGGAGTTAATAAGATTTTAAAATTGGAATTTATTGGATAATTGAATAAGGGATTTAATATGATTAAAAATGATTTGTAAAATTTTATTTTATCATATTGGAGTTATAGTGATGTTATAGAACTTTTAAAACTGAATTTAAAATTTATTGGTGAAAATTGAATATTTTAATATTTAATTATCGACTGAAAAATAGCCAAATTTTGAACAGTCTCAGAATTGGACAAAACAAGTTCCATTGGATCCGTAATAGTTAGTTATTATCGGATTTCAATTTTCGTAGCAATCGGAGTTGTCGTTTGACCGTGGCAGCTCGAAACGCATCGAAATTGTTTTAATATTAATTTAACGAGTTAAAATAGTCATTTTTCAAACAGTCTCGGATTTTGACGAAACTAGTTTCATCGGATCCGTAATATGATATTATTGTAAGGTTCCAAATTTCGTGTCAATCGGATTTACCGTTTGTCCGGGGCGAGCCAAAACGCATAGAAATTCGTTTAAATCGATTTAATTCAAATTGAACGTTTATCGCTATAACTCTCACATACGATCGAATTAGCTTCCGAAACTTGTTCCATTGTGTCCGGAACGCGGGGTAAACCCTAGAAACGCTGGTCACCGTGCGTAAATCGGAGTTCGAAAATCCGGAATGAATAGAGTTCGTCGTTTCCTATAAATAGCCCCTTGTTCACAATTTTCAACAAAAAAAATAAAAAAGAAACCCTAGCAGCCAGTGAATGCAGCCAATGGCCGAAAATTATCAATTTTCTTCCCTTCAAATCTCTCAATCCATCAACAATTAGCGAAATCTTTCAACATGGAAGTTGTAGACGACAATGAGATCTAGTAATTCAACGGTTATGATCGTGTTTCGATGCACGAATCAACGGTAATTGCTCCTCAAAGTCGCGCACTTGTTCACGTCGTTCGAGAACATGGGGAGGCTACACGTAGCCGGTCTCTGGCCGAGGGTAGGTGGCGCGATGTGCTTCGTGATGGTGGCTCCTGATCGTGATATCGATAATCGTGGAGGCCGCGATATGCAACCCTAGTTGGACGTTGTTGGGTTTCTTTGCGTGCGGCCTTACCTGTACGCGTGAAGAAGAAGATACGTGAGCGGCTGTGATTTGCAAAGCATGGATGGACGGCTTGATGATGGGCTAGGTTTAAATATTAAATTAAAGTTGTAATTAATTATAAAAAATTTCGTGTTAACTTTAAACTATCATATCTTATTTATACAAGGTCGGATTCGAACGAAACTTTTTGCATTGGAATCGTATGGACGAGCTCTACACTATGGAGCTAGATTGGAACCGTTTGGAGCTAGAGAAAATTTTGGGTTAAATCGAACGTCGTTCGATTTGATTTAAAATCGTAAAAATCAAGGTGAGTGTTTTATAACGCTCACACCGTACTAAATATCTTTATGCTAGTTAAATTTGACATTAAGAAGTGTTATGATTTTATTTGTCGTTGTTTGATGAAATTTAATTGTCATATAGATTGTCATTTGAATTAACCGTTGAAATTAAATTGACAAATAAATTGAAACTAAAATTTAATTGCGATTAAATTACCTGACATTGATAATTATGAAATTGCTATGAATTGTATTGTCTATTGGATGATTTATTTCGATGGATGCTATTGGTTGATATTTAAATGTGTGGATGCTTATTTGCTTATATATAACCTGTTATGCATACATATGCCACTATGATTGATTTAAGTGATATATATATTCATCCCTCACATTCAATTGAAATAAATAACTACTTAGCCATAGGATAGAAAATTATATACGGACACCGAATTGGCTAAACTAATAATTTTTGAAATCGTCGATTTGAAATTTGTTTAAATGTTTTGATTTAAAGGTTATAAATAGAAATCGATTTATAGAAATTGAATTCATCAAAAAAATTGAGTTTGGAATGTTGAAATAAATTTTGGTTAAACGAATTTTGTTAAATAATTAAGTTGAGACTTTGAAATTTGAAATTGGATATGATTGAATGTCGAAAATTGATTTGTTTAAAGATTTAACCTTAATTCGAGCTTTGAATATTATTAAGTAAAAGTGATAAAAAAAATGATATTTTGAAATTGAGTTTGGAATTGAATCATATTTGGAATTTGGATTTAAACTTGAATATTGGTGGAAATTTTTGTTAAGTGTTATAAATTGATATTTTGAGAAATCAAACTCCAAATCGATATAAATTGAAATTGAATAAATTAAAGGTGAATGAAAAATTGAATTAATTCGAAGTTAAAATTAACATTGATTGAATTGAAATCGAAATTGAATCGGTAGAATGGAAATTGGAATTGATTTGAATTGGGAAGTTATAATTGAAATGGATTGATTTTGAAGCTGTTTTATTTTGTTTTCCAAATTACTCGGTTATATAAACCATTTTGAATACTTAAACTATTTTAATCTATTTTAAATCTACTTAACCCAATTTAAATTATTTTAAACTAAATTTATCTATTTCAAATCCATTTTAAGATTTTAAAGTATTTTAACTATTTTAATTATTTAAAACTACTTTTAAACTACTTAAAACTATTTTTCTAAAATCCTAAGCTGGTCAATAAGGTGAAATGTTTATATTTAAATCTTGAATTTAAATACGAATTGAGTTAAATGAAGTTGCAACCTAAATTGAAATTCGAATTGATTTTGAAATCGAAATAAGATATTGAGACGAAAAATGATTTTGGAACGGAATCTGACATTTTAATAGATGCGATGATATGTGAAATGGATTTGATTTTTGAAGCGAATATGATATTGTGATATCAATTATGAATCATTTGAAATGTAAGAGCCAACGGTGTAATAATAAGTAGTTATTAAAGAGACCGGGATCAGATATGGACATACTCTCTGTCGATACCGAAAACTACTTTAATAACTATTATACGCGGAGTGTTGATCCAGAATGAAGTGGATGTTTTGGTGAACGCGTTGACTGAAGAAAGAGAACGATATTGGATGACCCCTGACATGACTAAAACAGGAGCCGCGCCGGGCCATTGAGGTTCGCCACCTCTAGCGGACACACTTCTTCGATACCATATCAATTACATTTGTGATTCGATTTGGGTGCACCCCTTGATTTGGGAGTGTTGTTTCGCGGTGTTGGGGTGGCTGCTGGCTATGCCCAACAGCAGTCCGGATCACGCAACTACTAGTATCCTAGTTGGTATCGCCTCATGTACCTTGTCATACTGATTATCCTATTCGCGACCACTACATTTTGTTTTGTGTTATACCTATGGGGTACCCTCTGATAACCACCAGTTTACGGTGGGGCTTACGGTGCTGTATAGACTATGACATTATAAAAATGTGTTAAGGGGGATTATGGTAACGCCTTAACGCTATTTTGATACTTTATATTACTGATAGGCATTATCTACTTAGCGTACATTACTACATAGTAGATAGTTTAACGGATCCTTAAGAGATGGAAAATCCCGTAACATCTCTTGAGTTATTGCACGCACGTTGACACTGGATATGAGATGTCAAACCCCGTAAACATCTCTGACGCCGTTACACTCATATTTATTTATGATTGATTTAACTTTCATAAGGATATTTTAGTCCTGACTCGAGTGTTTTGTCTTTTCATTACGCTCGGGTCAGTCCTGAGTTTTTCAGATTTTTGAAGATCTATTCTGGAGGATAAAGATGAAGATTTGGTATACTATTACTATTATTACCCTTGCATCATGCTATCTGCTGCATTATTTTAATTGTTCTGTTGTATATGTATAACTCTGATAAATGTTGTATAAATAATTGTCAATGTATAGTAAACAGCTTCATGAACTGTTTATTTGACTATTATAATTTATCGTTCCGCTGCGGGATTCTGTGTTGTTTCATTTCCTTTATTTCTCTTTCTTTTCTTATTTACCCCAATAACTATCTGCCCTTTTGAATGGTTTGGAATCGACAAGTGTATTTGATCGTCGGTTTAAACTGTCCAAAAAGGCGGGTCGTTACATTTATATTATGATATTTTGATTTAAATTGAACTTAAAAAATGATTTTTATAAGGATTTGTGATTTTTCTACAAGTTAAATAAATGAAATAAATGAATGGTTAAGTTGAAATTTGAAATATAAATTAATTTTGAAATTTGTGATTTTGTTTAAAAATGGAGTAAGTTAAGTAAATAAAATATGATAATTTGATTTTAATTGAATTTAAAATGATTTAGTAAAGTGTTATTGATTTTTCTATGAATTAAAATGGTTAAAATGAATGTTTAAAAGTGAAATTTGAATATAACTTAAATATTTAAATTTGAGATCTGGTTTTAAAATAAAAGTTAAGTTAAGGAAATAAAATGAAAATTAAGTTATAGTTTGAAATGGTAATTAAAACTTAAGTGTTTAGTTAAATTAATTTTTAAATGAAAAAAAAAAGGAAATTGTATGCTTGAAATTACTAAGTGAATTATTAATAATTTGATTTTTATGTATGAAATTTACTTTATAAAAATCATAATTTAAAGGGTATTTAAATGTAGATTTTGAGTGGAAAAATATGATTTTTATAAGTTAAAAGGGTTAAAATCAAAGTTTAATTGTTTCTGAAATTGTATTGAAAATCTGAAAATTCTTTTAGTAGCACTTCAGAAATGCTATCATTTTTGAAGTTAACTTAAAATCTGTTCTAAAGGATATTACAGCACTTTGTAAGTGCTGTGGTTGATATAAATTAACTAAGGCTATTGCAACACTTGGTAAGCGCTGTAGTCGCGGAAAAGAAAACTAAAATCTGAAACTAATGAAAGAGCTATTGTAGCACTTGATAATTGTTGCAGTTAGCTAAAATGAGATTTTTGAATATAATTGAATTATAGCAGTTTTTAAATGCCGTCTTTGCTGAATTAAATTGGTTTCAAATATAACTTACCGTAGTATTTTCTAAGTGCCGTGGAAAGCTAGAGTTTCATTGTTTTAATGTTTTAACTAAATAAATGAATTCAGAAAAGGCTAAATTTTGGGAATTGAATATTTGATTTATAAGTATAACAACTTCACTTTTAAGTTGTTTAAATGGAGTATTTTGATTTGAAATATAAACTATTTTGAAAGGTGATTTGGAATGGTGTTTAAAATAAAATATAAATTGAATTAGGTTTTGAAAGGATATGATATTTTGATATTTTTGAAATGTGTTCGAAATGATATTTGAAATAATGAATGAATGACATATTTTATTTAAAAATGATATTTAAATTGAATATTTGAATTAGAGAACGATAATGAATTTACAATGGATTTGAAAAGGATATGATATTCGAATTTTGAAATGGTTTGTTGGGAAACTAAATTGAATTGAAACTGATGGTTTGAATTGAATTAGATTGGAACTTTTAAAATTTGGGTTTAATTGAATAAATTTGTAAAATGTAAAGAATTAAAGCAAGATTTTAAATGTATGATTTTGAAATGTTATGATTTTCAAAGTGCAATGATTTCACGTATTTTGGTCTTGAAAAAGTTATAACTTTGAAAGTATTATGATTTTTGAAAGGTGAATATAGTTTTGAAATAAAAATGGTTTCGGTTTGAAATATAAACTATTTTTGAAATTTATAACCACCGGTTATAATAATGATTGGGTGTTAAAGATACTGGGATCGGATATGGGCATACTCTATGTCGATACCGAAAACCACTTTAACAACTGTGTACACAGTGGAGATTCCAGAATGAAGTACGATGGTGGCAACGATCCTATTGAGGTATGAACGAGGACCTGACTCCCGTGAGTTGGCTTAAGGTGGCTAAAATAGGAGCTATCTCGGGCCAAAATGGGTAGCTCCTCTGGTCGGACACACTTCTTCGATACTATACTCTTACTTGTGATTGATTTGATGGCCATCTTTCGATTTTGATTGGGAGTGTGTTCCGCGGTGGGCGTAGTGGCTGCTACGTTACTGCCAGCCCGTGTACGTAATTGGTATACCTAACCTGGCATTGCCTAGTTGTGCCGTGTCACCTACCATAGAGAGCCTTACTACGAGTTTGTTTTTCTTCCGTAGCCTATGGAGTATTTAGGGTAGCCTCCCGATCTGGAGGTACGCTGATACTGGATGGACTACTGAGACTATTACGTGTTGGGGGATATATAGGTAACCCTTCAACGCTATTTTAAAGTAAGTTTATTTTACTATAGGCATTATTATAATAGCGCAATATTACTATATAGTAAATAGTTTAACGGATCCTTAGAAGATGGGCAGTCCCAAGCATCCTTTGAGTTACTTGTACTTTACTACAGTTCACTTGAGTTGGTTTAAATTATATAAGTATGTATGTCCTGACTCGAGTGTTTTGTATTTTTTCTTTAGGCTCGGGTTAGCCTGAGTATTCACAGCTTAGCTTTGGCTTTCTCTTTCTAGAGCTAGGAATCGCTGGAGATTCTGCATATCTAGTATCTATCTTTCAGTTTTAGTTGTTCTATTTCAGCTCTTGTAATAGTGATGTTCTATGTAATTGGATTTTCTATTGTATTTGTTTTCAGACTAATATTATGTATTTTGGTTTGAGACTTTGTAATAGTAGCTTCATGAACTACTATGGTATTTTAATTTCCGGTACGAGTTATTCTGATATTTCTGTGTCTGTGATTGCTTTCATTTGCTCCAAATTTTATTACAATCTGTTATTTTGAATTATTCAAGTCCTACATGTGTGGATTATTATCGATTTGAATGGTCCAAAATAGGGGTTGTTACAGTTGGTATCAGAGCTTTGGTTTTAGGCAAACCTTAGCCTACGGAGAAAAAAATCGTTAGAGATAGGGTAGAAATACCCTAGAATAGGTGAAATCAACCTCAGAATCATTTTCTTTGTGAGAGATCGTATTTTCAAAGTATAAATTGATTTTCAAATGATTTTTCAAAGGATTTTTCAAAGATTATTTTGATATAAAATTTTCTTGTTTTAAAGGAATTTTTTTCTAACTTCCTTCCTTTTGTATCTACCTTGTTAGTATTTTCTTCCATTAGGATATTCATCCAAGTGAATTTATCTATCTTCAGCCTGGTCATTTCAGTAAGGCATACCCTTCTGTTGGGTAGCGCAACCTTTTTAGCCTTTTGGTATATTTTCTATCACCTCGGCATCTTCTCCAGCTCTTACTCCTAGTGATGACGAAGGTTCTCTCCAGGGCATCTTTTTTTATTTCAGTATCCTGTTCGTGTCTTATTTGATACTGGAGATTTCCATAATTTTATTTCTGTTGATTTGTGTGATAAGTCAAGCATCTCCTTTCTCCTGAATATGCTTCTGTTCTTTATGTGTTTCAAATCCAATTGGGGGTCCTACAAACCTTAATCGGATTTGTAAGCAAGTGAAACTTCTCTATTCTGATCATCGCTTTAGTGGTGATTTCTTTGTTCTTGGCTTCGATCTATTGCTTTTGATCTATTGCTTGGAACATATTGGTTTGGTGGGTATGATGCCCATATCTCTTGTAAGCTAGTCTGTTTATCTTGTTGATGATCAAGCAATTCCTTTGATATTCAGTGCCGCATGCCTCTGGATTTTGCTGGCAGTTTTATTTATTCTCTGGATTCTTCTCCTGGTGATCTTCATTCGACCCGTATGGTTAGTTTTTTTATCCCAATGTATTTGGTGAAGTCATTGCATTACCTCCTAAGCGGGAAATTGATTTCCGTATTGAACTTATTACTGGATCTCGACCTGTAGTTCTTCTTCCTAGAAGAATGGCATCCCATGAGAAGGTTGAGTTGGGAAAGCAAATTGAGGACTTGTTCTCCAAAGGTCTGATCAGACCTAGCCATTCAGAATGGGGAACAGCGGTGATTTTCGTCACTAAGTCCGATGGTTCTTTGAGGATTGTGTTGAGTATAGGGAGCTGAACAAGCTCACTATGAAAAACAGATGTCCAGTGCCTCGTATCAATGATTTGTTTGATCAACTTTATAGTGTCCCTGTTTCTCTCAGCTTGATCTTGCCTCAAGTTTCCACCATCTCAGTGTTACTGAGGAAAGTATTCCCAAGACCGCTTTCCGTGCGGAGAGTGGGATCTATGAATGGTTAGTCATGCTTTTGGTTTGACTAATCTCATGTTTTCTTTGTTGATTTGATGAATCGGGTTTTTCATGTTGTGCTTAATAAATTTGTTCTAGTCTTTGTTGATGATATCCTTTTCTTTTCTAAGACTAAGAAAGAGCATGAGTCGCATTTGAACTCTGTTTTGGAAATTCTTAGAAATCATCAATTGAAGGCTAAAATTTTCTATATGCCATTTCTGGAAAGATGAAGTCTGATTCCTTGGACATACTGTTTCTAGTAATGGAGTTTCTGTTGATCAGTCAAGATCGCTGTGATCAATGGAAGTCTTTCTTCCTTTCTTTCTCTTTTTCCTTCGTCATTTAATTCTTTTATCTTTTCTGTTGTCCTTATTTCTCCCTATTCTGTTACAGGATTAGGAAACTCCTAAGACTCCTTCTGAGATTTATAGTTTTCTGAGCCTTTTCAGTTATTACCGCAGATTCATTGAGAATTTTTCTCAGATTGCTGCACCTCTCACTGCTTTGACTCGTAGGAATGATGAGTTTATCTGGGTTATTGTGGATAGACTGACCAAGTCCGCTCATTTCATTCTAGACAAGTCTACCCGTTCTGCTTCTAGCTTGTCTAAGGTCTACATGAGAGAGATTGTTTGTCTCCATGGTGTTCCTCTCAATATTGTTTGTGATCATCTCCATCTTGTTAAACTTACCTATAACAACAGTTATCAGGTATAATTTTAATCTTCTTGTCATCTTGTCTTAATCCTATTTCATTCTATCTTTTTCTGTGTCTTCCCGTACATCAATCCATTTCGGGGACGAAAAGTTTTGAGTGGGGGAGAGTGTAACAACCCTGTATTTTGTGATTATTTTAATTGTATATTTTAATTATTTCAATTGAATTTCTGATTTAAAAACTTTATTTTATTTTTTAAAAATGAATAAACTTTGTTATTTTAAATATATATTTTGATTTTTATGTGAATTATAATTTCTAACATGAATAAATAAAATATTTTCAAAAAAATGTGGATTTTGGTCAATGTGGTCAAACTTTGACTTTTAAACATAAAATTAAAAAAAAATTAATTTTTAAATTTAATTTTTTATTATGAAAATAAATTAAATTTCAAGTATACCGCTTTTCGTTTCGTTGAAATCTGATTATTATTGCAAAAGTTATGCTTTTTACAATATTATATGTAAATTATTTTGTTTAACAAATTGTTTATTTTAATTTTATAAATAACATTTTTGTTTATCATATTCATGTTCTAATTTGTGTAACTTGACATGTTATGTATTTATTTTATTTTTAAAACATTTTTATAGTGTAGTTATAATTTGTAAATGTTCATTGTATTTTTTTTTTCAATTTTAAATTCTAGTTTCAATTAATAAACCATTTTCTTATTTATTTTCTATTTTTTCTTTAAAATATTTATTTATTTTCTTTTCTACTTTATTTTGTTTTTGATCTTTATATTTATTTACTGGATTTTCTTTAGTTTATTTTGATTAAAAGAAATAAGAAATACAAAGAGACAAAACCCTTTCATTTTCCTTGTGACTTTTCATTTCACCTTTGCCTTTCATTTCTTTCCTTTGCCTTTTCATGCTAGGCCGTCCATTTCCTTATGCTTACCCGAGCCAAAGCATGATCATGGCTGAGCAAAAGAACCCCTAGGCCGGGCACTAGTGTGGTTGAGGCAAGGTCAAATCATTTCATTCTTTGTTGCTTTTTATTTTCATTTGTTTCTATGTGTTTTGTGTTGAATATTTATGTTACATTGTCTTGTTTTGGTTGTTTACAAGATCATCATCTTGGCTCACTCTTCTCGCTTGAATCAATAGTCGTGTTGTGTCATGCTATATCGTGCTTTCTGGAATCTATTCTGTGTATTTTGATTTGCTAACTCCAGCGTAAAGAGGTGAGTATTCACTCATGACATGCACACTTATAGAATTGTAAATTGATAGCAAGTGAATGTGTAGAATTATTATATCATGTTATACCTGCCTGTGATATGAATCATATGATGTTAACCCTTTATTCATAACCTGTCATATCATCTGATATTGCTATATGTTGTTATACAGTTTATTTATTTATGTTTCTCACACTGCAAGTTCCCTGTAGAATATAATCACTATGGGTTGAAATGATACATTCCCGAACGGACTTTAGAATAAGAAAAAATCGTTATGGGCTGAAATGATAGGCCTGAGTGATTTTTATTTATTTCATTTAACTTGGGATTGCGGGTTTGAAATGATAGAACCCGGATTTTTCTTTGTAAATTACGGATTGAAATGATATATTATCCGTATCACTTGACCTAGGTTAGAAAATTTTATACAGACCCGTTGTTATTTTATATATATTTTTCTGGAATTTTTAAAGTGTTTTAAAATTTTATATTATGATATTTTGATTTAAATTGAATTTAAAAAATGATTTTTATAAGGATTTGTGATTTTTCGATAAGTTAAATAAATGAATGGTTAAGTTGAAATTTGAAATATAAATTATTTTTGATATTTTTTTAAAATGGAGTAAGTTAAGTAAATAAAATATGATAATTTGATTTTAATTGAATTTAAAATGATTTAATAAAGTGTTATTGATTTTTATATGTATTAAAATAGTTAAATAAATGAATGTTTTAAAGTGAAATTTGAATATAACTTAAATATTTAAATTTGAGATCTGGTTTTAAAACAAAAGTTAAGTTAAGGAAATAAAATGAAAATTAAGTAATAGTTTGAAATGGTAATTAAAACTTAAGTGTTAAGTTAAATTTATTTTTAAATGAAAAGAATAGAAAATTGTATGCTTGAAATTAATAAGTGAATTATTAATAATTCAATTTTTTAGTATGAAATTTACTTTATAAAAATCATAATTCAAAGGGTATTTAAATAATCATTTTGAGAGGAAAATATGATTTTTATAAGTTAAAAGGGTTAAAATCAAAGTTTAATTGTTTCTGAAATTGTATTGAAAATCTGGAAATTCTTTTAGTAGCACATCAGAAATGCTATCATTTCTGAAGTTAACGTAAAATTTGTTCTTAAGGATATTACAGCACTTTGTAAGTGCTGTGGTTGGTACAAATTAACTAAGGCTATTGCAGCACTTGGTAAGTGCTGTAGTTGTAGAAAAGAAAACTAAAATCTGAAACTAATGAAAGAGCTATTGTAGCACTTGATAAGTACTGCAGTTGGCTGAAATGAGATTTTTGAATATAATTGAACTATAACAACAGTTTTTAAATGCTGTCTTTGCTGAATTGAATTGGTTTCAAATATAACTTACCGCAGCATTTTCTAAGTGTTGTGGAAAGCTGGAATTTCACTGTTTTAATGTTTTTAACTAAATAAATGAATTCAAAAAAGGCTAAATTTTTGGGAATTGAATATTTGATTTATAAGAATAATAACTTTACTTTTAATTTGTTTAAAAAGAGTATTTTAATTTGAAATATAAACTATTTTGAAAGGTGATTTGGAATGGTATTTAAAATAAAATATAAATTAAATGAGGTTTTGAAAGGATATGATATTTTGATATTTTTGAAATGTGTTTGAAACGATATTTGAAATAATGAATGAATGACATATTTGATTTAAAAATGATATTTAAATTAAATATTTGAGTTAAAGAGCGATAATGAATTTATAATGGTTTTGAAAAGGATATGATATTTGAATTTTGAAATGGTTTGTTGGGAAACTAAATTGAATTGAAACTGATGGTTTGAATTGAATTAAATCGGAACTTTGAAAATTTGGGTTTAATTGAATAAAATTGTAAAATGTAAAGAATTAAAGCACGATTTTAAATGTATGATTTCGAAATGTTATGATTTTCAAAGTGTAATGATTTCAAGTATTTTGGTCTCGAGAAAGTTATAACTTTGAAAGTATTATGATTTTTGAAAGGTGAATATAGTTTTGGAATAAAAATGGTTTTGGTTTTGAAATATAAACTATTTTTGAAATTTATAACCACCGGTTATAATAACGATTGGTTGTTGAAGAGACGGGATCAAATATGGACATACTCTCTGTCGATACTGAAAACCACTTTAACGACTTTGTACGCGGTGGAGATTCCAGAATGAAGTAGGATGGTGGCGATGATCCTATTGAGGTATGAACGTGAACTCGACTCCCGTGAGTTGGCTTAAGGTGGCTAAAATAGGAGCAGTCTCGGGCCAAAATGGGTAGCTCCTCTGGTCGGACACACTTCTTCGATACTATACTCTTACTTGTGATTGATTTGATGGCCATCCTCCAATTTTGATTGGTAGTGTGTTCCGAGGTGGGCGTAGTGGCTGCTACGTTATCGCCAGCCCGTGTGTGTAATTGGTATATCTACCTTAGTATTGCCTACTTGTGCCGCGTCACCTACCATAGCGAGCCTTACTACGAGTTTGTTTTTCTCCCGTAGCACATGGAGTATTTAGGGTAGCCTCCCGATCTGGAGGTACGCTGATACTGGATGGATTACTGGGACTATTACGTGTTGGGGGCTATATGGGTAACCCTTCATCGCTATTTTAAAGTAAGTTTATTTCACTGTAGGCATTATTATAATATCATGATATTACTACATAGTAAATAGTTTAACGGATCCTTAGAGGATGGGCGGTCCCAAGCATCCTTCAAGTTACTTGTACTTTACTACAGTTCACTTGATTTGGTTTACATTATATTAGTATGTATGTCCTGACTCGAGTGTTTTGTATTTTTGCTTTACGCTCGGGTCAGCCTAAGTATTCACAGCTTAGCTATGGATTTCTCTTTCTGGAGCTAGGAATCGCTGGAGATTCTGCTTATCTAGTTATCTATCTTTCAGTTTCAGTTGTTCTATTTCAGCTCTTGTATTAGTGATCTTCTATGTAATTCGATTTTCTATTGTATTTGTTTTCAGACTGATATTATGTATTTAGTTTTGAGACTTTGTAATAGTAGCTTCATGAACTAATATGGTATTTTAATTTTTGCTTTGAGTTATTCTGATATTTCTGTGTCTGTGATTCTGCGATTGCTTTCATTTGCTTCATATTTTATTACAATCTGTTATTTTGAATTATTCAAGTCCTACATGTGTGGATTATTGTCGATTTGAATGGTCTAAAATAGGGGTTGTTACAATATATACATACATACATATATATATATATATATATATATAATTTTATAAGGGTTTAAAATTTAGATTTTTAAATTTATATGTTTGAAATTTTTAAGGTTATAAGTTAGTTTTGAAATTATATTTTCAGATAAATTTATATTGATTTTATGAGTAAGGTTGGGAAGATAAATTTGAATTTATCAAAAACTGTATTATTAAGAATTTTATTTAATTAAATCAATTTGAAACTTATTGAAATTGAGATTTTAAAGGATATGATTTTATAACTTGATTTTTGGTTTATGGTAATTAAATGAATATTTCAATTTTAAATAAATCGAAGGAAATATGTAGTTTAATATAATTTTAGGTTATTTAAATGATATTGGATTTATTAAGTGAACATTTCAAAACTTAATAATAACGAAGTTAAATTTTGAGATATATGAAATTATCAAATCTATTTTTGAAATGTTTGAATATTAAAACTTTGAAATATATTGAAATTGAAATGGTTTTTTTTGTCGTTCAAATCTGTATTTGAAATTGATATAATTTGAAATAATTTATTGAGAAACTGAAGTGAATCGAAATTGAAGAATTGAGAATGAATTAAATTGGAATTTTGGAATTCGTGTTGATTTGAATCGATTTGTGAAATTTGAGGAAACTATTTTATTATATAAAGTATTTTTAAATTATATTTTACTTTATAAATTATTTTAATATAAACTATTTTAATATAAACCATTTTTAATATAAACTATTTTTACATAAACTATTTTGTAAAACTATTTTGTTATATATTATTAATAATATCTAAACTATTTAAGTGGTGGAACTTATAATTTCAAATTTATGGTTTCCAAAGTATTATGATTTCAAAGTGTTATAATTTCCAAAGTGTTATGATTTTAAATGTTTTGGTTTCGAAAGTGTTATAACTTTGAAAGTGATATGATTTTGGAAATGGATATATTTGAAATGGAAATGATATCTTATTGAGATGGTTTTAAAATGGAAATGATATTTTGATTTTGAAGTATAAACTATTCTGAAATAATCGCGGTGTTATAATAACGATTGGTTGTTAGAGAGACCAAGATCGGATATTGTCAAACTCTCTACCAATACCAAAAACCACTTTAACAACTATGTACGTGGTGGAGATTCCAGAATGAAGTAGGATGGTTTGGTGATGATTCTGTATGATATTTACAAAGCCCTGACTCCCGTGAGTCAGCTTGATGCGGCTAAAACAGGAGCTATGTCGGGCCAAGTGAGGTCATTCCTCCTGTCGGACACATTTCTTCGATACTATTCTATTTTCTTTTCTGATGTGATTGGGTGCACCCTTTGATCTGGGAGTGTGTCACGAGGTGGGTGGTAGTAGATGCTATGTGTTACCACCAGTCCAGATCCGCAAACGGTATATCTACCTTGGCATTGCCTCGAGTCGAGTGCCTTGTCGCATGCCCTATTGCGCCTTCTACGCGTCTGTTTTGTACCGTACCTATGTGATGTCCTCTGGGTAAGCCTCTAGTTTATGGAGGAGAGTACGACAATGTATGGACTATAGGAATATATTAATATCTTAAGGGGGATATGGGTAATGCCTTAATGCTATTTTAATACTTTTTCTTTACTATAAACATATTATAATAGCGTATATTACTACATAGTAGATAGTTCCACAGATCCTTAGAGGATGGAAATCCCAAACATCCTCTAAGTTACTTGCATTTCAGTTGACATTTCACTTGAATTGAATTTATTGATATAAGAATGTTAATCCTGACTCGAGTGTTTTGTGTTTTCCTTTACGCTCGGGTCAAACTGAGTGTCATAGCATTTGAGGCTCACCTTTGGAGTTGGAGCTTCATTTGGAGATCCATTTGCATTTATTCGGCTTTCATTTTCCAGTTGATTTGTTCAGAGATGTCATCTGTTTGTATTCGAGACTTCACTGTATCTGAGGTATTTTGTTGTATTTTATTTCAAACTCTATTGTTTATATAGTAGCTTCATAAACTACTATTTATCTATTTCGTTGTTTATTATTGTAATACTCTGTGTCTGTGATTTTGTGATTTATTTTTTTACTTATATGATGAGTTTTGCCAAATATAAATTAACAATATGATATTTTTGAGCAATTCAAGTCCGACATGTGTGGATGTGAATGGTTGAAAATAGCGGGTCGTTACAGTTGGTGTCAGAGTTCTAGTTTAGGAAAAACTAAACATATAGAGTAAATTAATTTACAAAATCACCTTCATTCGAGCTTAAATCTCCTCCTCTTTGATTTGGATTTCGTTTGAATTTTGGAACTTCCCCATTTGTTCTAAAATCCATTCTTTCCTCTCCCTATTCGTGTTTCCTTGATTCTGGTGCATCCCATAGTTCCATTGAATGATTTGTAAAGGGGTGAAACTCCTTTACAACAGACGCTGATTCACCGGAAATTTATATATCCTTGATTTAGATGCTACTACCTCTTGTTGTGCCCGAATTCTATTTCTTGTGATCGATGTCATTTGCCTCAGAATTCTGCATCGTTCTTATTCTTGAAGTCTCGGTTGACCTGTTAAGGTTGCCCGCGATTTATATAAGTCTATCCATTCTTTTCTCTCTTTGTAATCATCTTATCTTATTTTAGAGGTATCTTCTGGTTAGAATCCACTTTGATCAGGGTTTCTCTAAATTTGAATCCATATCCTTGTTCTAAAATTTATTCTTGAATCATTGAGTGAGGGAGTGTATTTGTTATTAATATAAAAATATTTTATATATTGTGTTGTTTGAGATGTTAAGTTTGAATTTTGGGGTTTCGATCGATTCGTCTGATCAACGCTATCAATAGGAACTCCAAAACACTTGAACAGAGCAAAATGACACAATTTTGTTTTCAAATTTGCTAAACGAAATGAACTTTGTATGATTATATTATATATATATAAGTAAAAGATTTCCGAAATTAAATAGTTGACTGGATTGGTTCTTAAAAAGGATAATATTTGATTTTTATTTATTGTTTTGTAAACCATTGACTATTCCAACATGATAAATAAATGATATTATAAAACATGGTTAAAAATTTAATTTGGAATTGAAGTGAATTTGAATTAAGAATTTGAGGATTAAATTCCCAGTACATTTCGAAGTTTGGTTTTGAAGTTTTGAAAAGTATTGTTATTTAAAAGTATTTTCGAATGGAAATTGTTTAAAAAGGAATAATTCAAAATTTAAAAACCTGCACCATCCTCTGTTGTCGCTGGAAAATAATTTCGGTGATGACTATAGCATCATCGACATTCATTTTCGAATTTCAAAGTGGAGAAATGAGTTAGTAGCTTTGCTGCACTTTCGTTTGGAAAATGGATTTGATTTGAAATTCTTGAATATGATTTGATTTATATATAATTATTTCAAAATAGTTTGAAGTGAAACCAGAAATTTGAATCTTTAATTTTATGTTAAGCAATTGTTTCGATTATTGAAATAAAGTGAAATTTTTAAATAATTGGAATATCTAAAATGATAAACAGAACCAAACCAACCTAAAATAATGAATTTGAACTAATTTATTTGTATAACACTGAATTGCATTCTAATATATAACTTGCCTAAATATTTAAAAAGTTAAATGTTAGGGTGAATAATAAATCGAGGGTTGTACAAGAAGAAAACTTAAGTAATAAATTGTCAAACAAAAATCTGGCTTAATATAAATATTGTGAATAAAAGAAATTTTTCACAGTGTTTAATTACACTCAAAAACATTAATATAACTTATCTGTAAAGTTTAAATGTAATTAGAATGTAACTGGATAATGTACACTATGATATAAGTAATAGGATATCAAAAATGATATTTAATTAAGGAAATTTATTGATAATAAATTGAATAATAAAGGGGAATTCATTCGGCCGGAAAATATGGTTATAATATATTTATACACTTAATATATGTTGTGAAAATATGTTAAGTGAAATAAATTAAGTAGATTAAGAGAAATACTATTTAAGTAACTGAAATTTGAATATTAGTGGAATCAGCTCAACTGAAGATAAATGGATAAAATAAATGGGTTAATTTAAAATGAATTTGTTTGAAAGGAATGTTGATAAAATGAAAGAAAATCAATTTTAAACTAAATGACTATTTATTAGTTGAATAACATGTATTGAACCAAATTATTGAATATTAATTAAAAAATTGAAATCTATATCGTTATGAATAGTTGAAAGTAAATGTTAAGGTGGAATTAACTATGATTGATAAAATAGGTTTAATGGATGTGTAAAATAAAACAAATTTCGTTGTGAAATTTTTGCAATAAATGTTAATAAATTGGAAACAAATCAATTTAGTGAAAGTATAAGGAAATGAAACCAATTAAATGTGAACACAATAAATTTGATTTATTGAATAAAATGAATTGAAATCAATAAATTGAATATAAACCAATTTTAAAATAATTGTAATTTATATGGTTTTATGTTTATTTGTTGTATTTGGTATTTCAGTCTATCTTTTCTTTCTGGTTGTTTCTATTCTCCTACCTCCCACATTTTCGGGGACGAAAAGTTTTAAGTGGGAGAGAGTGTAATGACCCGTAAATTTTAACTGTTTTATAACGTAATTAAATGAATTTTGTGAAATTTTAAACAATAAAGTTTTGAAATGAAAATTTATTATTTGGAATACGTCTTCTTAAACATAACAATTGGTAAATTTTCATCAGAAATTATGCAAGTAAATTTTATTGTGTAATTCTATTTCCATTAAATCATGATAGTAAAAATTTTCCAAACTTGAATATTCTTATGTAATAAATTTGTAAATCATTTTTTGAGTGAGACGTCATATTTCATTACGCCAAATTTGGACTGTTATTGCTCCGTTTATCTTAATTCCGATGTTCTAGCAATATTTTTCGGTACTGAATATCGACTTTTGATAATTCGATCGCACCACTAATATTTGTAAATCGTTTGGATCATCTCATCATGCTGATCTCAACAGTGTATACTTTTTTGCATCTTAAAATCCGGTAGGTGTTGAAACCGTTAAACGGTTAACTGGATCGGTACCACTTTTACACTTTTTGATAGTGGCGTCCATTCAAATTTCAAGCGGGAATTGGCAGCAACCAGCATCTATTATAACATTCATTATTTACTAAAATTCAGCAGTTGCCTTCCTATTACCATTTCGAAAATCAAAACGTATAAATTGGTATACTTTTGCATTTCATTATTTTGAACGGTTCATTTTTTTTATTAGCTATATAACTTCAACTGTTTTTCATTTAGTTTCCTTTATGTTGCCTATAATTTCCTTTTATTGTGAACTATTCTTCTTGCCATTCCTCTCCATTTTTTTCTCCGTGGCCGACAACCCATTCTCCTTCTAAATTTTTTTTTATACGTGAATGAAGTTTGAATTTGTTTGTAGCCTGTTCATATATAGAAAGCTTATTTTCATTTTTATTACCTTGCCTGAGAATTTCATGCGTCTCCATTCTTTCCCATTGAAGCTCGATCCTCTCTCTCACGTACCTCCACGCTAGCTTCCACCTAACCTTCACCTTGCCGCGTGGGATCACCGACGCCGACCAGATCTAAAACCCAAATCACATCATTCAATGCACAGCTCCGACCCGCCATTTCCATTGCCTTCAGCCTCTCCACAAAACTACAGCCACTTTCCTACTCAAGACCAATCATCACCTATTCCACCCCATCAATTCCGACCCCGTAGCCTCGTCCCTGACCCTGCCTTCACAGCCATCGCATGCCGCACCACCATCTTTCCCACACTGGTCGTATTCTATATATAGGTATATATGCTATTTGTTTATTTGTTTATAAATATATTTTACATATGTATAGTCTAGTCTACATATTTCACATATATATATATATATGTATGTATGTACAATATTATCTGCTAATAACTTAGTTTTTGCTGTTTTAGATAGATCTATGTGTTTAAATTGTTTAGTTTATAAAGTTAGTTATATATAATACAAAGTCTGATGTTGCAGTTCTCATATTTACCAAATAGCACGTTTAAAACTTACATATAATTTTAAGTATATTTTAATACTTGTTGTACTAAAATTTTACAGTATATATTAATTTAATATGTTGGTTATGTAAGTTTATATATGGGTTTTTATAACTTCTGATTTGGGTAGATATGTATATTGTACGTATGGAAAATTATGCGTTAGTTATATATATGTTTACAGTATTATGTTATAAAGGCTACAGTATATTTATATTTTGTACAAATCTAAGTTATCTAAGTATATTGAGTATCTAGGTTATATTCATACACACCAATTTGCGTATAAAATTGTTTATAGCTGGATTCCATATATTTGGTTATAACTATAACATGCACTGGTTAACTTATATATTTATAGTTTTTTGCATTTCTTTCAATCCTCTCCTATTGTTTAAGTGTGAGTTATGCTTTTCCATTTGTTGTTGTTTTATATTTTGAATATGAGATTTTTTCTAAGTCTCGGGTATGTTTGAAAAAAAAGTAGGCGGGTTATGTTTTCTTTTGTTTTATATTTCCTGTTGGATCAACATACTTTAATTGTAATATATTGTTTTAAAAATAACTTGTGTGTAAGTCTATATGGATATTTGTTTTATATGTGTATGTTTGGTATTATGTCAGAACTGTTTATTACTTTCAATTTTTATACACGGTGATATTTTGAAAAGGTTTTTAGGCTTAAGGAAAAAGTTGGAGAAAAATTTAGTTGTAGGGACAAGAAGTGCTTTTTAGATTGAGGACACTTTTTAGTGTAAATCACAGAATGGTAGTTGTAACTATCATTTTCAGTTTACACTAAAAATGTCCTACAGACTAAAAAACAAACTTGCTATCTCTGAAACTAAATTTTTTTGCACTTCTTCTTTGTGTCTATTTTCCTATTTTAAAAATATATATTGTTTTTAAAATGTAACGTGTATGTAAGTTGTATATATGTTTATATACATCTATTTATACGTAAGTATAGGTGGACTTGGTTTTTCAAATATATGCATAGACTTTGTTTGGTATTAGAGTCCTATATTGATTTGAATATATATGTGTGTGTGTGTGTGTGTGTGTGTGTGTTATTTTAGAATTATGTTTAAAATTTTGGTTTAGAGAGAAGTTATAGCATATATTTTGTTTCTGTTATATCAAGATAATTCTGATCCATTCCCATCAATTTCTTTTTATCAGCTGGTCCGTCGAGCTCGTGTCCATCGTGCTTTGCTTCGATATTTGTGCTTGGATTCGTAACCCATTTCATTGTCAAATTTCTTTGGCCTCAAAGGTGAGCAATCACTCACGATTAACGTTCTTTATTTATTAAATATGATTTCAATTGAAACGACAATTGAAATATGCGGCTGTTAGTTAATTAAATTGTTATATATGCTATTATCTGTATCTGTTCATCTGTGGGATATAAAACCATATCCTATTATTTATATTGTAACAACCCTAGATTATTGAATATAATTGAAATTTGAATTTATTTTTGTTTGAAATTATTTTAAATTTTTTTATTTGTAATATTTCATTTATAAATATTTTTAAAGTGATAATAAAAAAAATTCAAAATTTATTGCATTTATTTGCTATTTTTGAAGACCAGTTTGAATTTTTCTGCCTTTTTCTTCATTAAATTATATTTAATTAAAATTTATTTATTTATTTCTAAGAATGCATTTTTATTTTGTGTTCTTATCTTTATTTATAAATATTTTTCAAGTACATGAAAATTTTCCAAAACTTGTTGCATTTATTTTCAAATTTTTAAGCCTAGTTTACAATTTTTGCTATTTTTCTTAATTAAATTATATTTAATTAATATTTATTTATTTATTTTTGTTTATTAACTATATTTTTGTGTTTTTATCTGAATTTATAATTATTTTTCAGATATTTAAAATTGCAAAAGAAATATGGTAATTTGAAGAGATTTGTGACCATTGATTTGCTTAAGCCTTTTTATATTCTTGTCTTTTCACATTTCAACCAACACCTTAATTCAATTTTCTACCATAACTTCCTCTTCAGCCGACTACACCATTCATTTTCACATGAATCATTTTCCTTCTCATCTCACAAAAAAAATTCCGCCATCTTCACTGTGAAAATTTTTGGTAATCTTCTTCTTTTCTTTTTCACTTTTTCATTGTTTACATGTGATTTGCACTTGCCTCCTTCACTTCTAGGTTCGGCCTGCCATCTTCAGCCATGTTTCCACCTCCACCACCACCTGAACCAGTCATCACCACCTTCTCTCCAACCCCAAGCCAGGCCGTGCACCATCCATGTGGTAGATCCATCACAAAATGTACCAAACTCCACATAACAACCATAGCCGAGCTTCATCAATACACCACCACCTCTAACTCCTCCTTGGACGACCATCCACCACCACCACCTCAAACCTGACCTGACACCCTCTGCCACATCATCACCTGACCCACTTGAAGTTAGTCGTGCCCATGATTGCTTTGACCGAGCCCAATTGTGGCTTGAAACTATGTGTGTTGCCTTAGCTTGTTTTGTTCATGCACCCGTACTTTGCACCATCATCTTATACATGCTAGGCCGACCCCATTTGAACCCAAACTAGATCCAAACCCATGCTTTGGCCGTGAAAATCTGACCTAGGGCTGTAGCACATGTGGTTGGAAGCAAGTGCAATAGCTTTGGTTTTGTTTTATGAAATCATTTATAGCATTGTTTAATTGAATTTGGGTTGAAAACTTATATTAGTTATATTGTTTTGTTTAAATGTGTTCAAGGTAATTAATCTTTGGCACTCTCAATCTCAAATCATTGTTGTGCTTTCGTGCCTCTAAAGATCGTTGTTGTGTGTTTTGGTTGTGTCTCCAGCTTATACCAGTGAGTTATTCTCACCAGACAGTTTTATACTTATATGACTAGTAAATCGATCACATTTAAATCTGTAAAATGCATCAACATATTATATCTGCTATGTTATGATCATATGATATTCAACCCTACCTATTTACCTGTTATATCATATGTTACTATTATATTATGCTATTCTGTTATTTATATCAGTTTATGACACTGCAAGTTCCCTTTAGATCACTATGTGTTGAAATGATACATACCCGAACGGACTTTAGAATAGGGGAAAATCGTTATGGGCTGAAATGATAGGCCTGAAAGATTTTCAAATTATTTCATTTACTTGGTACTACGGGTTTGAAATGATAAAACCCGGGTTTTCTTTGTAAATTACGGACTGAAATGATATATTATTCGTATCACTTTTCCTATGTTAGAAAATGAAATACAGACCCGTAGTTAATATAAGTTTTCCTAAAATTTTAAAATATTTGAGAAATGTAAATATTATAATATTTTGATTTAAACTTAATTAAAAATGATTTTTGTAAAATATTATTGATTTTCTAAAAATCTATAAGTGAAATAAATTAATGGTAAAGTTAGAAAATCTAAAATGTAAGTTATTTTGGAAATTATAATTTGATGATAATTGGAATCTTAATTTAAGTTGGAAATTATGATAAATTTAGGATATTTTGAATTTAAATGAATTTAAAATGATTTTATAATATATTAATGATTTTTGAATAAATTTAAAATATTAAATGAATGAATGTTTAAGTTGAACTTTGAAATGTAACTTAAATTGGAAATTTGTGAATTTGGTTAAAAAGTGAATTTTTAAGTTAAGTAAATAAAATGAAATTAAGTTATATTTGAAAATTTAAACTTAAGTATTAAGTTAAAAATTTAGTTATTTGAATTTAAATTGAATGTTGGAATTTAATAAGTGAATTATTATTGAATATTGACTTTTGAATGGAAATTTAACTTTATAAAATCATGAACTTAAGGAAAATTAAATGATGGTTATAAAAGCGAAAAATACATGATTTTATAATTTTGAAATAGTTTAAATGAAAATTTAATGGTTTATGAAATTATATTGGATATTTGAAAGTTAATTAACAGCAATTTTTGCATATTATTTCTAATGTAAATGATGTTACAGCATTTGTAAATGCTGTAGTTGATATAAATGAACCAAATGGCTAAAGTTTAATAAAGGGTTATTATAGCACTTTGTAAGTGCCGTGATTGCTAAATTTAACTAAGTTTTATTTGGAACTAAAGTAACCCTATTACAACATTTTAAATGCTGACTTTTTAAATTGAACCGTTTTAAACATAACTTTGCGTAGCATTTTCTAAGTGCCGTGAAAGATGAATTTTCACTATTTCGATAAATTTAAGTAAATGAATGAACTTTGAAAATTTTAAAATTTTGTAAATTTGATAATTTAATTATTAAATGTAATAACTTCATTTTTAATGATTTAAATGAAGTACTTCGATTTGAAATATAAACTATTTTAAAATGTGAGTTGAAATGGTATTTTAAATTGAATAAAATGAATGTGGTTTTGAAATGATATGATAAGTTGGATATTTTGAAATGAATTTGAAATGATATTGAATTGTTAAATGATATTTGATTTTTGAAATATAATTACCATTTTTAAATTTATAACTACGGGTTATAATAACGATTGGTTGTTAAAGAGACTGGAATCGGATATGGACATACTCTCTGTCAATACCGAAAACCACTTTAACAACTGTGTGCCCGGTGGAGATTCCAGAATGAAGTAGGATGGTGACAACGTTCCTAAGGTACATTATGTGGACCTGCTCCCGTGTGTTAGCTTAAGGTGGCTAAAACAGGAGCGATCTCGGGCCAAAGGAGTAGCACCTCTGGCTGGACACACTTCTTCGTTACCGTTATATTACTGTTGTGATTGATTGGGTGCACGCCTTGATTTTGGAGTGTTGTTCGGGGTGGGCATAGTGACTGCTACGTTACCACCAGCCCGTGTGCATAATTGATATATCTACCCTGGCATTGCCTTGTGACCGAGCCTTTACTACGAGTTTGTTTTTCTCCCGTAGCACATGGAGTATTTAGGGTAGTCTCCCGATCTGGAGATATGCTGATACTGGATGGACTACTGGAACTATTATGTGTGAAGGGTGATATGGATAGCCCGGAACGCTATTTTAAATTATGTTTATTTTACTGTAGACATTATTATAATAGCGCAATATTACTGTATAGTAAATAGTTTGACGGATCCTTAGAGGATGGGAGGTCCCAAGCATCCTTTAAGTTACTTGTATCTTTATTACAGTTCACTTGAGTTGGTTTACATTATATAAGTATTTATTGTCCTGACTCGTGTGTTTTGTATTTTGCTTTACGCTCGGGTCAGCCTGAGTATTCACAGCTTTGGATTCTCTTTCTGGAGCTGGTCTTTGCTGGAGATTCTGCCTATCTATTTATATATCTATTTCTGTTTCAGCTGTTCTAGTTTATCTCATGTATTAGTGAACTTCTATGTATTTGGGAATTCTATTATGTTGTTTCAGACTACTATTATGTATTTGGGTTGAGACTCTATTATAGTAGCTTCATGAACTACTGTGTTATTTTATATTCCACTGCGAATTATTCTGATTGTTCTATGTCTGTGATTCTGTTTATTTGATTTCATTTGCTCTAAATTTATTTACATTCTGTTATTTTACATCATTCAAGTCCGACATGTCTGTCTGCCATTGCACTTGGAGGGTGCAGCATGATAGGTGGTTCTCACTTCCTGCTTTGATAGCGAACGGTTGACTCTTACTCCTACATGTCCCCGCGGGGGTTGGTGGTGCAGTTGAGAGGCTGGCCGTAAAGGCAGAACACAGGTACCGATGTATGCCACGATGGGTATTACCCCACTGGCGCGTCCCGTTACAGTTGGTATCTGAGCTTTGGTTTTTTGGCAAACCATTGCCTCTACGGAGAAAAAACTCATTAGAGATAGGGTATTTCTACCCTAGAATGAGTGAAATCAATCTCAGAATTATATCTTTGTGAGAGACGTATTTTCAAAGTATAAAATGATTTTTTTTTCAAAATGTTTTCAAAAATATTTTCAAATATTATTTTGATATATAAAAAATTTCTTGTTTTAAAGGATTTTCAAATGTTTTCTAACTTCCTTTCTTTTGTATCTACCTTGTAGATTTTCTTTCTTTAGGATATTCATCCAAGTGAATTCTCTTGTCTTATCTTAATTTATCTTTTACTGTCGCTTCTGCCTCATCTCCAGTTCTTCCACCTGCTCCTGCTCCTAGTGATGACCAAGGTACTGTCCAGGGTTCATTTACTTTATTCCATCATCCTGTTCGTGTTTTATTTGATACCGGAGCTTCACACAGTTTTATTTCTATTGCTTTGTGTGATAAGTTTGAGCGTCTCCTTTCTCCTGAGTATGCTTCTGTTCCATTATGTGTTTCAAATCCTATTAGGGGTCCCGCTAACCATAATCAGATTTGTAAGCAAGTGAAACTTCTCCATTCTGATCATCGCTTTTGTGGTGATTTTTATGTTTTGATCTTCGATGCTTTTGATTTATTGCTTAGTCAGGATTGGTTAGTGAATCATGATGCTCATATCTCTTGTAAAGCCCGGACTGTTCATCTTGTTGATGATCAAGAGAATTCCTTGATTATTCAGTGCCGCTTGCCTCAGGATTTTGCTAGCAACTTTATTTATTCTCTGGATTCCTCTTCCAGTGATCTTGATTCGACTCCTTTGGTTAGATTATATCCCGATGTATTTGGTGAAGTCACTTCTCTGCCTTCGAATTGGGAAATTGATTTTCGGATTGATCTTATTCCTGGTGCTCGACCTGTTGTTCATCCTCCAATAAGAATGGCACCCAGCGAGAAGGTTGAGTTGGAAAAGCAAATTGAGGACTTGTCTTCCAAAGGTCTGATTAGGCCTAGCTTTTCTGAATGGGGAACCGCGGTGGTTTTTGTCACCAAGTCTGATGGTTCTCTTCGGATGTGTGTTGATTATAGGGAGCTGAACAAGCTCACTATGAAAAACAGATATCCAATGCCTCGTATCAATGATATGTTTGATCAGTTTTATGATGCCACCGTTTTCTCTCAGCTTGATCTTGCTACTGGTTTTCATCAGCTCAGGGTTGCCAAAGATAGCATTCCCAAGACTGCTTTCCACACTGAGAATGGTT
The DNA here is from genome assembly GCA_030765085.1 of Allium cepa. Classification (NCBI taxonomy): domain Eukaryota; kingdom Viridiplantae; phylum Streptophyta; class Magnoliopsida; order Asparagales; family Amaryllidaceae; genus Allium; species Allium cepa. The sequence continues at coordinate 237,046,081 of CM060932.1, read as the reverse complement.
TTTATGAATGGTTAGTCATGCCTTTCGGTTTGACTAATGCTCTTTCTTTCTTTGTTGATTTGATGAATCGTGTCTTTCGTGATGTGCTTAATAAATTTGTGTTAGTCTTTGTTGATGATATCCTTGTCTTCTCTAAGACTAAGGAAGAGCATGAGTCACAATTGAAATATGTTCTAAAGACTCACAGAAATCATCAGTTGAAGGCTAAATTTTCTAAATGGCATTTCTGGAAGGATGAAGTCCGATATCTCGTACATATTGTTTCTAGTAATGGAGTTTCAGTTGATCCATTCAAGATCGTTGCGATCAATTTAAGTCTTTCTGTCTTCCTTCTATTTTCTTTATCATTTAATATTTATATCTTTCCGGTTGTCCTTATTTTCTCCCTATTCTGTTTCAGGATTGGGAAACTCCAAAGACTCCATCTGATATTCATAGTTTTCTGGGCCTTACCGGTTACTACCGGAGATTCATTGAGAATTTTGCGCGGATTGCTGCACCTCTCGTTTCTTTGACTCGTAAGAATGCCAAGTTTATCTGGAGTGATCAGTGTAAGGCTACATTCAATGAGCTAAAGAGCAAGCTAACTTCTGCACCAATTCTTACTGTTTCGAATGGAAGTGATGGATTTACGGTATATACTGATGCTAGCTGTGAGGGTTTGGAAGCTGTTCTCATGCAGGATGGTAGGGTCATTGCCTATGCCAGCCGTCAGTTGAAAACCCACGAGGAAAATTATGCTGCTCATGATTTAGAGTTGCTTGCTGTTGTCTTTGCTTTGAAATTTTGGAGGCATCATCTTCTTGGAACGAAGTTTGAGCTTTTCACCGATCATCAGTCTTTGAGGTATATCTTTTCCCAGAAGGATTTGAATCAGAGGCAAGTTCATTGGCTTGAGTTTCTGGCTTCTTACGACCTTGATATTAGCTATACTCCCGGTAAAGCTAATGTTATGGCCGATGCTTTGAGTCGGAAGAAGGCTTTGCTGTGTCAGCTTGTTGTTTCTTCTTCTCCTCTTATGGATCGTATCATGGCTAAGCAGGATGAGGATGTGATGCTTAGATTGATGAAGGAGAGTGTTCGTAGTAGGATTGTTAGTGGTAGTTGTAGTGGAGCTAAGATTGACGATAGAGGGATTTTGAGGATTAATGGCAGGATTTGTGTTCCGAATGTTGATGGTTTGAGGCATGAGTTTCTTTAGGAGAATCACTGATCCACGCTTTCTATTCATCCTGGTGTGTCGAAGATGTATGAGGATATGAAGAGGCTTTATTGGTGGAAGGGGATGAAGAGGGATGTCTCTATCTTTGTTAGCCGGTGTGCGACTTGTCAGTAAGTCAAAGCCGATCACTAGAAGACCCCTGGTTTGTTGCAGCCTCTTAAGATTCCCAATTGAAGTGGGAACAGGTTTCCATGGATTTCATCGATGGTTTACCGAGGATTCAGAGGGGTAAAGAGATTATCTGGGTTGATGTTGACAGACTGACCAACTCCGCTCATTTTATTCCAGTCAAGTCTACTCGTTCTGCTTCTAGCTTATCTGAGATCTACATGAGAGAGATTGTTCGTCTCCATGGTGTTCCGCTCAGTATTGTTTGTGATCATGACCTTATCTTTACCAGTCAGTTTTGGAAGGCTTTTCAGGAATCTCTGGGTAGTCGTCTGAATCTGAGCACTGCTTACCATCCACAGACCGACGGTCAAACGGAAAGTGTGAATCAGATTCTCGAGGATCTTCTCCGTGCTTGTGTGCTTGGTTATGGAGGATCTTGGGAAGATCATCTCCAACTTGACGAATTCACCTACAATAATAGCTATCAGGTATAATCTTATCTTCTGTTTTTCATTTTATTATTAATCTTTTTATCTATCTCATTCCATATTTACATTCAGGCCAGTCTCAAAATGTCTCTGTTTTCTGCTCTATACGGATGACCTTGTAGATCCTCATATTGCTGGATTGAATCCGATAATCGTTTGGTTCTTCGTCCTGATGTGATTTTGGAAGCTTCTGGGAGAGTTGAAGAGATTAAGAAGAGGTTGAGAGCCGCTCAGGATAGGCAAAAGAAGTATGCTGATAGGAGTAGGCGGAATTTGGAATTTGCTATTGGTGATCAGGTGTTCCTTAAGTTTTCTCCCTTGAGGAATGTCATTCATTTGGTCGTAGAGGGAAGCTTTCTCCTAGGTTCATTGGTCCTTTCCGCATTGTGGAAAGAGTTGGTTCTTTGGCTTATCGTCTAGATTTGCCCGAGAAGCTTTCTACAGTGCATGATGTATTCCATCTCGCATCTTCGCCGTCATCTTCATGATCCATCTCTTATTGTCCAGCCTTCTGCTCTTGATAGTTTGGATATTGAGCTTAATCTGACTGTTGAGAGGAAGCCACTTCGTATTGTCGACAGAAGTACGAAGTAGCTCAGAAGGAAATCTGTTAATCTAGACAAAGTACAGTGGAGTACTGACGATCGAGATTGTACTTGGTAAACGGAGGAAAGCATTTGTGCTTCGAATCGGGAATTGTTCGTTTCAGGTACTATTTTTTTCTATCTTGTTTCTCTTTATTATCCTTGCCCGTTCTTTTCGAGGACGAAAAGATTTGAGTGGGGGAGAGTGTTACAACCCTAGATTTTTGAATATAATTGAAATTTGACTTTATTTTTGTTTGAAATTATTTTAAATTTGTTTTATTTGTAAGATTTCATTTATAAATATTTTTAAAGTGATAATAAAAAATTTCCAAAATTTACTGCATTTATTTGTTTTTTTAAGACTAGTTTCCATTTTTCTGCTATTTTCTTCATTAAATTATATTTAATTAAAATTTATTTACTTATTTCTATGAATGCATTTTTATTTTGTTTTCTTATCCTTATTTGTAAATATTTTTCATGTACATAAAAATTCTCCAAAACTTGTTGCATTTATTTTCAAATTTTTAAGCCTAGTTTACAATTTTTTGCTATTTCTCTTAATTAAATTATATTTAATTAATATTTATTTATTTATGTTTGTTTATTTACTATATTTTTGTTTTTTTAACTGAATTTATAAGTGTTTTTTAGATATTTAAAATTGCAAAAGAAATATGGTAATTTGAAGAGATTTGTGACCATTGATTTGCTTAAGCCTTTTTATATTCTTGTCTTTTCACATTTCAACCAACACCGTAATTCAATTTGCTGCCATAACTTCCTCTTCAGTCGACTACACCATTCATTTTCACATGAATCATTTTCCTTCTCATCTCACAAGAAAAATTCGGCCATCTTCATTGTGAAAATTTTTGGTAATCTTCTTCTTTTCTTTTTCACTTTTTCATTGTTTACATGTGATTTGCACTTTCCTCCTTCACTTCTAGGTTCGGCCTGCCATCTCCAGCCATGTTGCCGCCTCCACCACCACCTGAACTAGTCATCACCACCTCCTCTCCAACCCAAGCCAGGATGTGCAGCATCCATGTGGTAGATCCATCACAAAATGCACCAAACTCCACATAACAACCATAACCGAGCTTTATCAATACACCACCACCTCTAACTCCTCCTTGGCCGACCATCCACCACGACCACCTTAAATCTGACCTGACACCCTCTACCACGTCATCACCTGACCCACCTGAAGTTGGCCGTTCCCATGATTGCTTTGACCGAGCCCAATTGTGCCTTGAAACCATGTGTGTTGCCTTAGCATGTTTTGTTCATGCGCCCATACTTTGCACCATCATCTTATACATGTTAGGCCGACCCCATTTGAACCTAATCCAGATCCAAACCCATGCTTTGGCCATGCAAATCGGACCTAGGGTTGTAGCATATGTGGTTGGAAGCAAGTGCAATAGCTTTGGTTTTTTTTATGCAATCATTTATAGCATTGTTTAATTGAATTTGGGTTGAAAACTTATATTACTTATATTGTTTTGTTTGAATGTGTTCAAGGCAATTAATCTTTGGCTCTCTCAATCTCAAATCATTGTCGTGCTTTTGTGCTTCTGAAGATCATTGTTGTGTGTTTTGGTTGTGTCTCCAGCTTACACCAGTGAGTTATTCTCACCAGATAGTTTTATACTTATATGACTAGTAAATCGATCACATTTGAATCTGTAAAATGCATCACCATATTATATCTGCTATGTTATGGTCATATGATGTTCACCCCTGCTTATCTACCTGTTATATCATCTATTACTGTTATATTATGCTATTCTGTTATTTATATCAGTTTATCACACTGCAAGTTCCCTTTAGATTAAAATAACAATGGGTTGAAATGATACACACCCGAACGGACTTTAGAATAGGGGAAAATCATTATGGACTGAAATGATAGGCCTGAATGATTTTCAAATTATTTCATTTACTTGGGACCGCGGGTTTGAAATGATAAAACCCGGGTTTTCTTTGTAAATTACGGATTGAAATGATATATTATCCGTATCACTTTTCCTAGGTTAGAAAATGAAATACAGACCCGTAGTTAATATAAGTTTTTCTAAAATTTCCAAAATACTTTATGAAATGTAAATATTATAATATTTTGATTTAAACTTAATTAAAAATGATTTTTGTAAAGTATTATTGATTTTCTGAAAATTTATAAGTGAAATAAATTAATGGTAAAGTTAGAAAATCTGAAATGTATGTTATTTTGGAAATTATAATTTGGTGATAATTGGAATCTAATTTAAGTTGGAAATTATGATAAATTTAGGATATTTTGAATTTAAATGAATTTAAAATGATATTATAATATATTAATGATTTTTGAATAAAGTTAAAATGTTAAATGAATGAATATTTAAGTTGAACTTTGAAATGTAACTGAAATTGGAAATTTATGACTTTAGTTTAAAAGTGAATTTTTAAGTTAAGTAAATAAAACGAAATTAAGTTATACTTGAAAATTTAAACTTAAGTGTTAATCTAAAAATTTAATTATATGAATTGAAATTGAATATTGGAATTTAATAAGTGACTTATTATTAAATATTGATTTTTGAATGGAAATTTAACTTTATAAAATCATGAATTTAAGGAAAATTAAATGATGGTTATAAAAGTGAAAAATATATGATTTTTTAAGTTTGAAATGGTTTAAATGAAAATTTAATGGTTTACGAAATTATATTGGATATTTGAAAGTTAATTAACAGCAATTTTTGCAATGCTATTATTTCTAATGTAAATGATATTACAGCATTTGTAAATGCTGTAGTTGATATAAATGAACCAAATGGCTAAAGTTTAATAAAGGGTTATTATTGCACTTTGTAAGTGTTGTAATTGCTAAATTTAACTAAGTTTTATTTGGAACTAAAGTAACCCTATTACAGCATTTAAAATGCTGTCTTTTGTTAAATTGAACTGTTTTAAACATAACTTTCCGTAGCATTTTCTAAGTGCTGCGAAAGATGAATTTTCACTGTTTTGATAAATTTAAATGAATGAATGAACTTTGAAAAGTTTAAAATTTTGGAAATTTAATAGTTTAATTATGAAATGTAATAACTTCATTTTTAATGATTTAAATGAAGTAATTCGATTTGAAATATGAACTATTTTAAAATGTGAGTTGAAATGGTATTTTAAATTGAATAAAATGAATATGGTTTTGAAATGATATGATAAGTTGGATATTTTGAAATGAATTTGAAATGATATTGAATTGTTAAATGATATTTGATTTTTGAAATATAAATACCGTTTCTAAATTTATAACTACGGGTTTATAATAACAATTGGTTGTTGAAGAGACCGGGATCGGATATGGACATACTCTCAGTCGATACCGAAAACCACTTTGACAACTATGTACGCGGTGGAGATTCCAGAATGAAGTAGGATGGTGATGACATTCCTGAGGTACATTACGTGGACCTGACTCCCGTGAGTTAGCTTAAGGTAGCTAAAACAGGAGCGATCTCGGGCCAAAGGACGTAGCACCTCTGGCTGGACACACTTCTTCGATACCATTCTATTATTGTTGTGATCGATTGGGTGCACCCCTTGATTTTAGAGTGTTGTTAGTGGTGGGCGTAGTGGCTGCTACGTTACCACCAACCCGTGTGCGTAATTGGTATATCTACCCTAGCATTGCCTTGTGTGCCGTGTCACCTACCATACCGAGCCTTTACTATGTGTGATGGGTGATATAGGTAGCCCGGAATGCTATTTTAAAGTATGTTTATTTTACTGTAGACATTATTATAATAGCACAATATTACTGTATAGTAAATAGTTTGACGGATCCTTAGAGGATGGGCTGTCCCAGGCATTCTTTAAGTTACTTGTATCTTTATTACAGTTCACTTGAGTTGGTTTACATTATATAAGTATATATTATCCTGACTCGAGTGTTTTGTGTTTTGCTTTACGCTCGGGTCAGCCTGAGTATTCACAGCTTTGGATTCTCTTTCTGGAGCTGGTCTTTGCCGGAGATTTTGCCTATCTATTTATATATCTATTTCTGTTTCAGCTGTTCTAGTTTATCTTATGTATTAGTGAACTTCTATGTATTTGGGATTTCTATTATGTTGTTTCAGACTGCTATTATGTATTTGGGTTGAGACTCTGTTATAGTAGCTTCATGAACTACTATGTTATTTTATATTCCGCCGCGAGTTATTCTGATGGTTCTGTGTCTGTGATTCTATGTATTTGATTTCATTTGCTCCAAATTTATTTACAATCTGTTATTTTGCATCATTCAAGTCCGACATGTATGGATTATTGTCAATTTGAATGGTACGAAATGGCAGGTCGTCGCACATATTTTATTTAATTACTAATGAAATATGCCCATTTTTGATATGTTATATTCATTACTGTTCTCCCTCTACAAGTTCCCCGTTAGTATGGAATTCCCTATGGGTTGAAATGATACATACCCAAATGATCTATAAAATAGGAGGAAATTATTATGGGTTGAAATGATAAACCCAAGCGATTTTCATTTAATTGAATTTGGGATTGCGGGTTGAAATGATATTTACTTGTATATAGTTTAAATTACGGATTGAAATGATAAATATCCATATCACTTAACCATAGGATAGAAAATTTTATACAGATACCGTTGGTTTATATATATATATATATATTAAAAATGATTTCCTGGTTTTCATAAATATTGGTTTTAAGATATTATATATATATGTTATTTTATAAGGGTTTAAAATTTAGATTTTTAAATTTATATGTTTGAAATTTTTAAGGTTATAAGTTAGTTTTGAAATTATATTTTAAGATAGATATACAATGATTTTATAAGTAAGGTTAGGAAGATAAATTTGAAACTGTATTTAATTAAGAATTTTATTTAATTAAATCGATTTGAAACTTATTGAAATTAAGATTTTAAAGGATATGATTTTATAACTTGAATTTTGGTTTATGGTAATTAAATGAATATTTCAAGTTTAAATAAATCCAAGGAAATATTTAGTTTAATGTAATTTAAGGTTATTTAAATGATATTGGATTTATTAAGTGAACATTTCGAAACTAAATAATAACGAAGTTGAATTTTGATATATATGGAATTATCAAATCTATTTTTGAAATGTTTGAATATTAAAGATTTGAAATATATTGAAATTTAAATGGTTTATTTTATGGTTCAAATCTGTATTTGAAATCGACATAATTTCAAATGATTTATTGATAAACTAAATTGAATCGAAGTTGAAGAATTGAGAATGAATTAAATTAAAATTTTGGAATTCGAGTTGATTTGAATCGATTTGTGAAATTTGAGGAAACAATTTTATTATATAAAGTATTTTTAAATTATATTTTATTTATAAATTATTTTAATATAAGTATTTTAAAATAAACCATTTTTAATATAAACGATTTTATAAAACAATTTTATTATATATTATTATTAATATCTAAACTATTTAAGTGGTGGAAGTTATGATTTCAAAGTTATGGTTTCCAAAGTATTATGATTCCAAAGTGTTATGGTTTCCAAAGTGTTATAATTTCAAGTGTTTTAGTTTCGAAAGTGTTATAACTTTTAAAGTGATATTAGTTTGGAAATGGATATATTTGAAATGGAAATGATATCGTATTGACTTGGTTTTAAAATGGAAATGATATTTTGGTTTTGAAGTATAAACTATTTTTAAATGACCGCAGTGTTATAATACCGATTGGTTGTTAAAGAGACTGGGATCGGATATTTTCATACTCTCTACCAATACAGAAATCCATTTTAACAACCGTGTACGTGGTGAAGATTCCATAATGAAGTAGGATGGTTTAGTGACGATTATGTATGGTATTTACGTAGCCCTAACTCCCGTGAGTCAGCTTGATGCGGCTAAAACAGGAGCCACGCCGGGCCAAGTGAGGTCATTCCTCCTATCAGACACATTTTTTCGATACTATTTTATTTGCTTTTGTAATGTGATTAGGTGCACCTTTGATTTGGGAGTGTGTCATGAGTTGGGCGGCAGTAGCTGCTATGCGTTACCACCAGTCCGACGCAAAATGTATATCTACCCTTCCATTGCCTCGAGTTCCTTGTCCCTTTCCCTATCGCACCTTCTATGAGTTTGTTTTGTACCGTATCTATATGATGTCCTCTGGGTAAACCTCCGGTTTGTGGAGGAGCGTACGGCATTGTATAGACTATGGGAATATGTAAAATGTGTTAAGGGGGATATGGGTAACGCCTTAACGCTATTTTAATACTTTTACTTTATTATAGACATATTATAATAGCGTATATTACTACATAGTAGATAGTTCCACAGATCCTTAGAGGATGAAAATCCCAAACATCATTTAAGTTATTTGTATTTCATTTGACATTTCACTAGAGTTGAATTTATTGATATAAGAATGTTAATCCTGACTTGAGTGTTTTATGTTCTGCTTTACGCTTGGGTCAGACTGAGTGTCACAGCCCTTGAGACTCATCTTTGGAGATGGAGCTTCATTTGGAGATCCATCTGCATCTATTCAGCTTTCAGCTTTTTCAGTTGATTTGTTCAGAGATGTCATCTTCTTTTATTCGAGACATCACTGTATTTGAGATATTTTGTTGTATTTTATTTCAATCTTTATTGTTTGTATAATAGCTTCATGAGCTACTATTTATCTACTCCGCTGCTTATTACTGCAATACTCTGTCTGTGATTTATTTATTTACCGTATATGCTGAGTTTTGCCAAATATAAATTAACAATCTGATATTTTTGAGCAATTCAAGTCCGACATGTGTGAATGCGAATGGTGGAAAATAGCGGGTCGTTATAAGTGGTTTCATCAAAATTTGAGACAATGGCCAATATGGCTATTTTTGCACGTTAATTAAAACAAGCAATTTCCAAAATTTAATTTAATCGCTTTAAATTCGATTTTTAAGTTTAACAATCTTCATTGTTGTTTAAATAAAATTTAAATCAACTTCCAACATCATTTCCATTCATATTAATTCAAGATTCAATTTTTCCATATTAAATTTAAACAATTTAATTATCCAATAAATTACATTATTTCAAATATAAGTTATTCAATTTATAACATTTACTTTTAAAACAATTCAAATAATAAATAACCACTTCCATTTTAAAGTAATCCAATGTTTATCATTCAATGCTTGCTATTGATTATAAACACATTTAATACATATAATTTCATTTCAATACTAATTATCGCCTAAATCTTCGAAATTAGTTATTTCAAAATTTTATTCGAAATCATATTAAATTACTACATTAATAATCATTGAATTTTTATTTCTAACCATTTTTTTAATAATTATATTAAATTTAATAATTTAAAATAGTTAAAAAATACGAGTCGTGATATTCTCCCCTAGTCAAAACTTTTCGTCCTTGAAAAGGGGCTACGTATGAAATTTAACACACGATATATTTTTCTCAAAATAATCAACTTATAGACTTTAAAATCTTATTATTAAACCTTTACTATGATTTCACTAGCCACTCTTATATCAGTTTTAAGGAATTACAACTTATACATAAAACAGATTATAAAATTTTAAAAACTCAAAAATTTTCTAACATTCGAATTTACAGAAAATTTTGGCAGTCTCCTTTGCGTGGCTTGATCGATTTTTTTTTTACAATAGAATATTTTACTCAAATATATCCAATATATATATATATATATATATCAAATATACATCTCATCTCAATGATAAGGCGTCCTGTAGTGAAAAATATAAAGGTGCGATATGTAATCCGATATACGTACCTTATTATTATTAATATGACTGAGTTCGCTCATATTAAGCAAGCGAAACCATATAAAAACCCGTGTAAACGTCCAAACGGTCTTCATATATAACTATCTCAACTCAAATTTGAATATTAGTCACTTATAAAAAGATATTGAACTTGTATGAGTTAAATAAAAATACATAGCATGATTTTGAATCCAAACCATAAGCACAAGCACAAATACACAATATACAACAATCATAAGCAATCAAAAACAGTTATAACAATGGTTCGCAACAAAAGAACCATTCAGCCATCAATAATCATCCAATTAATCCAATTAATTCAGAACTATGTGAATTTACAATATCCAATATCAATATTTAATTTGCATACTTCATTTCTTATTGACATCTAATTTTTATTAACATTCAACCGTTTTGCTTAAAATTTATTCACATCTATTTCATTCACATTTAATTTATCCAATTCAATTTGTTAAATTCCAATTGTTTCACTTTTGGTTTAACATATTTTATATAAATTCATTTATGAAACATTTTACATAATTATTCCATTTAACCTTGTCTAAATTAAATTTTTACTTCATCGCCACTTAGTATATTATCTTTAATACTAATATCATTTATAAACCATTTCACAATTTTTAGTCTATTACAACCATTTTATAAAACACAACTCATATTTATTTCTTTCTTTCTTTCATAACTTAAGTTCATATTAACTCACCGATTCACTTCATTGGTTAATTCATTGATTCAAATTCATCTTAATAATTTTACTTAAGTGAATTTTGTTTTATAACTCCAATTCATATTAATAAATCTTTCATCGCCATCAATTTCATTCAATTTCTCGTAAGTTAATTTTCGTCCTAAAATTCGTTTCATCAACTTATTTCACATTTAATTAGTTACCATTCAATTTATTTAAAACTCACTCCATTTGCGTTCAATATATATACATCCAATTTAAATGAAATTCAATTAATTATATAAATTTTACTTACAGCCATTTATTCCCATTCAATTTCTTTCACAATTTAAATTGCATTTCATTTTATAATCCAATTTCGTATTCATTCTATAATTCATTTTATAGCTTAAGTGAAACTAATTTACTTTACTAATTTATCTAGATACATTCAAATCCAATTCAACTCATCTAATCTTTATTAAGTTAAATTTATTTTATTTAATCCATCACTTAGTTCATTTAAGTCTATTTTAATTTTTTTTCTTCTTATCGTTCGCATTAAATAAATTTGAATTTGTTTTTAGCTTAATAGTTCCCAAGTCTATAAGTTACACAAATTCTTTACTTAAAATTCATTTCGTCATTTTATCTAACTCATTTCAAATATAATTCTTTTTTTTAAGCTTTCCCGAGTTAACTTCATTTTATTTTCTTCATTTGGCTGACTCAATTTATTTAACATTCTTAAGTTAATTATTTTATTACATTTCTCAAATTCGAATTTCTTTTGTTTGCTTAACTAAAATATTTAACCATTTTAAAATTTTAATTTTTCTTTCCTGTTCAAATCTATAAGTAATATATTTGTTTTGTCTATACTATTTTCAATTATAAGCTCAAAACTATTTTCATATGTTTATCAAATCATACTTAGAATATTTTTCATAATGAAAACTTGTTTTAATCGAAAATAAATTTCTTTCGGTAGCAATCCTCACTCAAAAAATCGAAAGTGAATACTGGTGATGTTGCAGCCATCCCCAAGATTTTTTCCCAACGATCAAAGCGAGTTCAATGTTTTATTTCTTTCAAAAATCTTTTAAAAATATGTTTCTCGTCAAAACACTTCCAAATAATATTATTATTAATTTTGAAGTCTTTGAAAACAATTTTGAAAATCAACGAGATTTTAAATTCTAAAATTCTCAGCTTTTAAATCTTTTCTGTTTATAAGCCATATTATAAATACACTTATATGATTTCATCACCTTATTATGAAAATATTTCGTAAATTAACATCTTTGTTATTATAGACAATTCTTATTGTAATTATATTTCAGTTCAATTTAATTATCAAACGCTTCGTAAAAAAATTCACAAAGAATTCGTTTTATTTTAATTCAACCAATGATTGATGATAACTAAATATTATCATCTCCTAACAAAAATTTCTTTAATAATCATTATATATATAATATATAATTTAGGTCAAATTATTTCATTTACCTTATTTTAAAACAATATTATATCGACTTGCCTTGTTTAAGTGTTTAGAAACCCCTATCGATAACATGGCGTTCCACGCATAGACTAGAATTCATAAACAACTCAATGGATAAGTAAATACGGTATAAAATATTTTATAACGCTATCAAGTGTGCTCTCTCATATATATACACTCAAACAAACTCATTTTAGGGTATTACTACCATATCTCATACGTGTCAAACTGCACAAAGCTAAGATTATCGCTAAACCAAAGTTCTGATACCAACTATGACGACCACATTTCGAAAGGTTTAAATTGACAATAATCTACACATGTCCAACTGAAACAATGTGGAATATAGATAATCAATGGGGCTAATTAAGAAAAATAAAAAAGAAGAAGAAAACAACATAGAATCTCACAGCGGAACGATAAAATATAACAATCAAATAAATAGTTCGTGAAGCCGTTTACATTATACATTTGATTATAATTCATACAACTTTTATCATAGTTATATATACAATAGGATAAATAAAATAATGCAGCAGATAACATGATGCGCGAATAATAATAGTAATAATATACCAAATCTTCGTCTTCGTCCTTTAGAGAAGAATCTTCAATAAACTGAATATTCAAGGCTGACCCGAGCATAATGAAAAGACAAAACACTCGAGTCAAAACTAAAATATCCTCATGTGAATCAAATCGATATCACATAACATGAGCGTAGTAGCGTCAGAGATGTTTACGTGGTTTCACATCTCCTATCCAATGTATAACATGCGTGCAATAACCTAGGAGGTGTTACGGGATTTTCCATCTCTTAAAGATCCATCGAAATATTTATATATAGTAGAATACGCTATATATAATGTCTAATCGGTAAAATAAATATTATTCTTAGCATTAAAGCTTTACATTAATCCCCTTTAATGCATTTTTAAGCATTGTCATACAGTTTGCATATAACGCCCCAGTAGAATGTCGGGGGATAGGGATGTGTCGTAATACGACAACACTAAACAAAAATCGTAGCGGTCTCGCATAGGGTTAAAAGTATGACAAGGCACATAAGGCAATGCCTATTGCATGATACTACAAGTTTGGGTCGTAGGGCTAGTGGTAACTCATCGTAGCCACGACCGCCCACCGCGTACATCCAGCCCATATCGATTCAAAGGGAGGCTATCCCAAAATCAAGGTGCTCTAATTAAAACCAACAAAATGAGGAATAATATAAACCGGGTTTAAGAAAATCGAAGAATGGATGTCCGTTAGGGATAGCTAGCCTGCTTGGCCCTATTAAGCCGTCCTGTTTTAGTCATTTCAAATTGGCACAATTGGCGGGTTTATCAATCATCATTCTCTTTCTTCAAATCCAGCAAACGACACCAAATCCAACCACTTCGTTCTGAAGTCTCCCCCACATACACAGTTGTTAAAGCGGTTTCAATATTGATAGAGAGTATGCCAATAAGAGGCCTCAGTCTCTTTAACAACCAACCGTCGTCTTACACACTGGTTGGTATTTTTACATTTCAAAATCGATTCATACTCGGTATCAAAATATCATATTCACTTCTAATTTCATTTCCAAATATCACATTTTCTCAAAATATGCTATATCACTTCAAAATCGTTTCCCCTCAATATCTCAATTTCAGTTCCAATTCAAAAAAATTCGAATTTTTGTTTGGGCTATAAGTTTAATTTAACCCAAATCGTATTTAAATCCATGATTTAAATATAACAATCCAGCCTTGACCAGTTTGAATTTTTATAATATAGTTTGGAAATTTTTTTAAATTATTTAAAATAGTTTAAATAGTTAAAATAGTTTGATATAAAATGATTTAAGTTTTTAAATGTTTTATAAAATAAAATAGTTTGAAAAATCAATATAATTTGAACATTTAAAAAGATAAATTTTAAATAGTTTATTCTAAAATAATTTATATGAAAATAGTTTCAAAGTCAAACTGATTCAATTCCGAATCTTCTAATTCAAACCACCTTCCATTTCCATTCCAATTTAATCGATTTAATTCTGATTTCAAGTCAAATTTTACTTTGATTCCAATTTGGATTCAAATAATTCAATTTCGATTTCGAATTAATTCAAGTTCACTTTCAATTCCAATTGATTTCCGTTTCAATTCCAACATGAATAAATTTCAATTCAATTCTCAAGTTCAAACCATTTTAATAACTATTTCGATTTCAAAGTGTAAATTTAAATCGTTTAAACCAAATTTAACTTCGATGTTTAATTTACTGTCCAAATCTTTAAAATAATTCAATTCTGAGTTTAAATTTTGAAATATCGATTCAAATTCATTTTACTTAGCAATATTCAGAGTTCGAATAAAAGTACAATCTTTTAAAACAAATTACTGAAATTCAAATCATATTACGATTATAACTTCAAAATCTCAACTTCGATTATTTAAACAATTCCCATTGACAAATTTAAATTCCAACATTTCGAGCTCAAGTTCGAAAATAATTCAATGTTCATAGATTCAATTTTTTTCTTTAAATCGGAATAATTTAAATAATTTCACATCAGAAATTTTAAATTCATTTAATTTGACCAATTCGATGTTGGTATATAATTTTCTATCCTATAACCAAGTGAATAGTTATTTCAATTTAATTTCAAAGATGGATATATATCATTTCAATCCAACGATGTCATAAGTATATATTATTTTTACCTATTTCTTAATTACTTCAAAATAATTCAAACAACAGTTTATATACTATCAATAAATTCAATACGTGACAATAGGATATATAAAAATAAGTAAACATCCAATCATTCTAAATCTCAACCAATTGGCATCCATTTCAATACATCGTCCAAACAGTCAGTAAATCATAACAATTTCCCAATTATCAATAATCTGAAATTTTACTAACAGTTTAATTCCAATTCAATTTAACCGTCAATTTAAATTTTTGTCAATTAATTTAGATGTCAACTTAGATGTCAATTAAAATTATCAAACAACAATTTTAAATTTACATCACTTCATAATTTAAAATTTAACTAACATAAAAATATTCTAGTGCTTCATGAGCGTTATAAAACACTCAACTTTTATTTGAAAATGAAAATATTTTAGCTTCAAATAAATACTACTTCAATGTCAAACTATAGACGATGTCGATACGATTCCAACGCAATTCGTTTCACCCGAAATGAACTTCGTATACATTAGTTACGAATTTATTAATATCGATATAATTAAAAACTTAAATAACAACTAATTATCACTTAATAAAATAATCAAAATAAAATCTTATACTCGATCCTCCTACTCACATTCTTCCCCCAAGCCCATGCTTCTCCTTCTCAGGTTGCGACCTGCATCGTACATTTATTTTTTAATAATCGATCGCCTCCCAAAGGCCACCTCCGATCAAACCTGCATGTGCCACCCTCTCCTCCACCGCCGCAGCTCCCTCTAGTTGTGTGTGCTCTTGCCAGAAAAATGAGATGGAACCCTAAAATAAGGATGAACGAGGCGCTATCGACAAGCCTCCATCACTCCCACCTCCCCCCATGCGCATACGACCTCGACTGCAGATTTGATATATATTTTTTCTTTCATTTTTTTTTCTCTCTTACTCGAGTAGCTGCTAATTTGAAAAGAGGAAAAGAAGAGATAGTGGGAGGGAATGAGGAACAGATAGAATGTATGTGGAGTGTACGAGATGTTGGGCTGAGGTAGACAAATATATTATTATATTTAAAAATATTTCGCCATCAAACGTCCGAAATCCTCGAGCTCCAAACAAAGCATGTCGCTTGGCGTTTCTAATGTTTTACTCCTATTTCGAATGCAATGGAATTAGTCTCGATGCCTAATTCGATCGTATTCAGAAGGTAGCTTTTGAAATCAATTTACTTTAATTAAATCATTTTAATTAAATTCTACGCGTTTCAAACTCACATGGCCAAACGACAAGTCTGATCGCTATGAAACTTGAAATCCACTAATAATTCATTATTATAGATCCAATAAAACTGTTTTCGTCAAAATCAGAGATAGTGGCCAAAATGACTATTTTTACTCGTTAATTAAAACAAGTAATTTCCAAAGATTAATTTAATCACTTTAAATTCAATTTTTAAGTTTAAAAATCTTCATTATTGTTTAAATAAAATTTAAATCAACTTCCGGCATTATTTCCATTCACATTAATTCAAGATTGAATTATTTAAATAATTTTAGTATTAAATTTAAGCAATTTAATTATCCAATAAAATACATTATTTCAAATATAAATTATTAAATTTATAACATTTACTTTTAAAATTAATTCAAATAATAAACAACTACTTCCATTTTATAGCAATGCTATATTTATAATTCAATGCTTGTTATTGATTATAAACACCTTTAATACGTAGAATTTCATTTCAATGCTTATTATCGCCAAAATCTTTGAAATTAGTTATTTCAAAATTTTATTCGAAATCATATTAAATAACTACATTAATAATCATTAAAATTTTATTTCTAACCATTTTGTTCAATAGTTATATTGAATTTAATAATTTAAAATAGTTAAAAAAAATATAGGTCATTACATCTGCACTTATTTGTTGTCTGTTTATTTCGTAAAGAACCGGGTTGAGTTTACCGAAAACTATCGAAGTTGTTTGAAAGAGACCAGGATCGAATATGTTTTTCGAAAACCACTTCGATCCACCTCAATGTTTCATCATTAAGACATCTAAAGAGCATGGAATCGAAGACGGAGTTTGAAGTGCAAAGGCTATTTTATATTTTCTTTGGGAGGGATTTCTCGTAATGGATGTAATAGGAATAGTGCATTCGATTTCGTTCAGTCCCATAACGAACTTTTATGGATGAATACCAGCATTGCATTGATGCGTGGAGGGCAGTGTTAGTATTCCAAGATGTATTGCTATTTAGAAAGATAAATCATAGCCTCAAGCCTCATCGATTGGGAATGACAAAAATCGAGCATGTAGCAGGTCCAAGTGGGTAGCTCCCAAGTAGGGAATGATCATTCCAAATCTAGATCGGTTATTGTCTCTAATTTGTACGCTTCAGTGCCCATTAATGGAGGGATGATCATATTCGGTACTACTAGTCAAGTGGTAAGCCAGTCTTGTGTCATAGGGGTACAAGATATTCTTATCAGAACCGGGTGCATTTATCTCGAGACATACCTTCGGAAGGTAGTCCCTTACCTTGTCATAGTATGGAATCCATTCTCCAATACGAGCTTTACGATTTTAGTTGTATACCAAATATGTTGGAACGTGAGATGCAAGCATTCCAGCTATTTTAGTATTTTTACTTTGAACCCTTAAACATTATTTTAATATTAATGGATTTTCTGTAAAAGTGTTTTTGTTATCGTAAGGTAAAAACCCATTCATGTGTGTGGCGAGGTCTTACGAGTTACTTTTGATTTTAAAGGATTTTTCAACTTAATAAATCAGTAGAGTTTTTTTTCATAATTTGGGTTTACTCATGTTGGTGCTCCAGACTAACCTGGTCGTTATTTTCTTATATTACTCGGGTCAGACCGAGCGTATTATAGATTATTTTGGATGTTTGGAGATTTAGGAGATGAATTGGAGGCCATGGACATATTCACGTAAATGATTATTTTTCACTGTATTCATTGTTGTGTTTATCAGCAATTGTGAGGGCAGACTGTTATAACTGTGCAGGCTGAAATATGTTAGTATACTTTGATTGATGTCTGTATATACATGTATTACGGTTTTGTTTTTGTGTAAAGATTTATGGTTATTATAGATTATTAGTTCCATTGTGAGATTCTGAGTTGTTTAGTTTTCTTCTACCTTCTACCTTCTTATTTTACCCTAAAAAATCAGCATTTCCAGCACTTGAACGTTCTTCATGTGATACAGTGGACGTATTAGTGTTGATTTTCAATGGTCGAAAGCCCGGTTTGTTGCATATAGGTTTTGACAAAAGTGATTGACTATGCTTAACACTGAAAGCCAATGAGTAAATTTGTCTATTTGTGAGAGTCAAGAATGAGGTGTATAGGCAAGGGTTTAAACAACCAGTGCCTTAATTTAACTGGCTTCACTCTTGAATGAGGAATAGTGTAAGTTGAAATTTTCGAAACATGTTAATCTTGTTAGTTACTTACTTTTTTAAAAAGGTAAGTAACTTTTCTTAATTTTAAAAGTGGACGAAGTAGGTTTATCTATTTTTGAGAATTAAAGATTGATGTCGAGTAGGGGCGGAGTAACAGATTTCTGACCTATGAGGCTTCTCTCTTGAATGAGGAATAGTTAAGTCGGGAATATCGGAAACGAGTTAAGTATACAAACATTGATTTGTATAAGAAACTATTATGACTAGCTAATCGATTAATCAACTATCAAACTTAACTTATTATTAAAAATGGATCTTTAAAATTAATGTATTAAAGATGAGATCAGTATGAAATGGTTTTGGGTTTATTATGACAATGTGTTAATTACATTAGTCTTTAACCCTTTTTTATTATACTTGTGAATGTAAATAGATCTTTAATAATTTTTTAAAGGTAAGCATAAGCGAAATGGTTTTGGATTTGTTGTGATAATGTGTCAATCACATTCGTCTTTAACCCATTTTGATTATACATATGAAAGTGAATAGATCTTTAAAAGAATGATTTAAAGATAATGTAACGACCCATAAATTTTGATAAATAAATTGGTTGATTTAATTAGATCTTTGTAATTTAATTTAGAGAGAAATAGAAATTTTTTATAATTTTTATTGAAGTAAATGTTAAGAATGAATTGTAGCAATGGTTATAATGAAAACAATTATTGACAATTGAAGCGAAATCAATAAAAGTGAAATAGCGTAAATTGTTGAACTTGTGTATAAAATTTAAAATAAGTGAGTAAGTGTAAGGGTGGTGTAAATAAAAGAATTTGTATATAATTTATAGTAATTGATTTAACTCGGTATTATGTAGGTAATTATAATAATTGGTTGAAGCAGGATGAACTTAAGTGTAACCTTGGCTTGTAAACAATTACTATAAGTTACCTGTTTAATAAGTTGATGGAATTGGAAATAAATTTTATTAAAATAAAAATGTTACATTAATGGGGAATGTACTACAATGTTAGGAGTTGTCAAATTTGAGTATAGTAAAGTAATGAAAGGTTAAACAAAGGTTAACCAGATTATAGAGTAGTAATGAACTTAATAAAAGGATACGAATTGAAACAAACCAATTTATTGAAATTAAATTTATAATAAATGGAAATTTTTTAGCAAATGAAATTCAATACTACGATGATTAGAACTAAGAAAAATTGTGTAACATTAAAGGTAATAAGGTTTATGCAAGTTGATATGTTACTAATTTAGGGCAATACCAATTATTGGAAACAAATTGTAAAGTTATGATTGATTGAAACGTGTAAATTGGGAATGAATTCAAAGTTATATAAATTGATGTAATAATACGTAATAAAGGGCAATTGAATAAAAATCAATGTTTAGTAAGAAATTATAATATTTGTTAATTGATAATAAAGTAGGAATGGGGTTAAATTAGGAAAATGATAATAATTATTAATTGTTTACCCATTTATCTAATCTATTAAATTAGATCTAAATCCATTGCAATTAAACGTAATTAATTTCAAGTTAATATGAATTTAGCTGGTAACTATAAACCATTAGGGCAATTGGATATTTAGTAGCATTAAAGTTATCCATAAGATAATGGTTGATTTAATAAAAGGAGTGAGAATCAAGATTTATTAACTTAAATTTAATAATTGGATTTATTACAATTAAATGAAATTTAATATTTAATTATTGCGTTAATTGAGATTAAGATGAAATTTGAGAATAATAATGTAATTAACCATAAACCAATGTTAATTTCGTCCGTTGGATAATAATGAATTGAATAATAAGAATGAAAAGTAAATTTAATGGGATTATTGAGAATTTAAATTATAATTTGTGAATATAATGAAATTGAAAATTTAACACTAAAATTGATAAATTAATCAACTCTAAATTGACATTTGAATTTGGTTAAATTAGTTTAAATGATTAAGAAAGTCAAAATTGATGAAATTTGTTAATTATAGAGTTGAAATTGAAAAGTGATTTAATTAATTTATTTTTAATTTATTTAATTAATGTAAAAATAGCCATTTTGGCCACTGACTCAGATTTCGACGAAACTAGCTTCATCGGATCTGTAACGGTGAATTATTGTAGGATTCCAAGTTTCGTAGCGATCGGACCTGTCGTTTGATCGTACGGACTCAAAACGCCTTGAAATCAATGAAATTGAAATCAATTGAAATCAATTTGGAAAAAATTGAATTCAGCATAACTTCTTCATACGATGGAATTTGGACTTGAACCTATTCCATCGCGTTTAAAATATTTAAAAACATCAATTTTGATATATAGGTTGACCCAATTTCGTTCCGGATTCAGAACGGGCTTTGCGGGCCATTTTATCGTTCAACGCGAAACCAATCGTGTCCATCTATTCATTTTCAACTCTGCCTATATATACCATGTTATAAACCCTAATTCATTTCTTATTCCTCATTTCTGTACGTTCTATTACCTTCTCTTTACAATGGCTATAAACCCTAATTTCCAAATACAATTCCAAATCAAATCCAAAACCAAAAATTCAAACTCTCCAAACAATATCAAATTATATATGGATTTGAAGCTCTCAACGAGCACAGCTTAGATATGTGGTTCGTTTTTCGATTGGAGTCACTGATTGTCCAGAATTGAAGGTTTATTATCGGTCGTTCATCACGTTCCGATGAACGTCAATGAATCATCAAATTGATTGTACCGCTGGGTAGAGATCGTCGAGGGGATTCGATCAGTGTTGTTCGCGTGTCGAATAAATGGCCAGATCGCTTCGATTAATTCGATCTAGGGCCAGGTTTAGGCGGCGGCTATGGGTTTTATCAATGGTCAACATTGCAGTGGGGGGCCGGGGACGTGGTCGAGGTGGCTTAGACGATGTCGGCAAGGCGATAGTGGTGGCTACGGTGGCTGCGGCCTACGTGGAAGGCGGTGCTGATCGTGGTTAGGTTTTGCGTGCGTACTGTCGTTTGAGTTTGCGTGTGCAGGTGATTGAAGGAGCTGACGTGGTAATGGATGTTGACTTGTGTTTTATTATTTTATTTATATATTTAAATTCGTTCAAATGTTCTGACTTTAATAACTTTTGCGTATGACATCCGTTTTACACGCGGTTTTCTCCGATAGGTTCGTATTGGAATTCTGGACATTTTGGCTCTAGTTTGAACGAATTCTGAGACCGTTTGGATTTTGAGTTTAAATTGGATTTAAATTCAATTTAAATTCAAAAGGTGAGTGTTTTAACCCACTCAAAATTTAAATCTATTGCTGTTTGGTATATTTTTATCATCATTCTAGTTAAATTTAATTTATTGAAATAAATTGTTATTCAATTTATTATTGCAAATAAACTGCCAGTTAAATTAATTTATTATTGTATATAAACTGCCAATAATTACCTGTTATTTATTATCTGTTTTATATTAATGTTATTGTTTGAATTGGATGATGATTGTGATAGTGTTTGATGATTGATATTGGATGAATGGATGCTTTATTTTTATTGTTATAAACTGCAATTTGTTATCAAATTTTTATTTCATTCGGGATTGCGGTTTGAAATGATATAACCGTAGTTTTTACTTTAAATTATGGATTGAAATGATAAATATCTATATCACTTGACCATAGGATAGAGAATTATATACAGACACAGTGGTATATATATAAAAATATTTTGAAAGGATTTCTATGGTTTGAAAAGAAATATATGATTTTTGAGATATTGATTTGGATATTTTATAAATGTTTTTTTATATTAGTTAAATTCATGGTTTAAGCTATGAATAAAATTTATTTAAAGTATAAAATAAGTTTAATAATAAAGTTTGATTTTACTAAAATATAATATGGATATGTATTTACTTCAATTATATTTTAATATAGAGTTCATATTGATTTTTATAAATCAAGGTTGAGAAAATAGTTTTGAAATTGATTGATATTTTATCTAATTAAGAATTATATTTAATAAGAATCCATTTGGAACTTATTGAAATTGAGATTTTAAAGGAATATGGTTTTATAACTTAGTTCGAGTTTAAGGTGATTAAGTGAATAAATTGAGGAATAATCAGTTTTTAAATTTGAAGTTTTATTTAAAGGATATTGGTTTTAGTAAGCAAATATTTCAAAAATAAATATTAGTAAAAGTGAAATTTGTATATATATGAATTATAAAATTTAGTTTTGAAATATTGAATGTTTAAGCTTTGGAATATATTAAATTTAAAATTTAGAAATTCGAGTTGTTTTGGAATTGATTTGTGAAATTTAAGAGGCTAGTTTGTTTTATAAAATATTTTAATATTTAAATCCACGAAAGGATGGAAGTTATGTTTCAAAGTTATTAATTTCAAAGTATTACGTTTTGGAAGCGTTGTAGTTTTAGATCTTTGGTTTCGAAATTTTATAACTTTTAAATACTATGATTTTTAAAATGATATCATATTGATTTGGTTTTGAAATGGAAATGATATCGTATTTATATGGTTTCGAAATGGATATTTTATTCTGGTTTTGAAGTATAAATTATTTTGAGATGACCGCGGTGTTATAATAACGTTTGGTTGTTATAGAGACCGGGATCGGAAGTTGTCATATTCTCTGCTAACTCCGAAAACCACTTTAACAACCGTGTACGCGGTGGAAATTCCAGAATGAAGTAGGATGGTGGCGGCGTTTCCTTTGAGGTAAATATGTGGACCCGACTCCCGTGAGTTTGCATAAGGTGGCTAAAACAGGAGCAATCGACAGGCTAATGAGGTCATTCCTCTAATCGATCACACTCCTTCAATATTATATTCTGATTTTGAGATTTATTCGGTGTCCACTTTTGATTCTTTTTATTTGCGGAGGTGGCTCGAGGTGGGCGGTAGTAGCTGCTATGTGTTACCACAGGCCCGGAAGTGTAATTGGTATATCTACCCTGGCATTGCCTAGTTGTGCCGTGTCACATACCCTATCGCGCCGTGAACGAGTTTGGTTTTCTCCCGTAGCCCGTGTGGTATCCTCTGGTGGCTTCCCGATCAGGAGGGGCCATGATATTGGATGGACTATTAGGACTATTACGTGTTAAGGGCTATATGGGTAACCCCTTAATGATATTAAAAAGTAAATTTATTTTACTATTAGACACTATTATAATAGCGAAATATTACTACACAGTAAATAGTTTAACGGATCCTTAGGAGATGTGAATCCCGAGCATCTCTTAAGTTACTGCACTCACGTTAGACACTGGATAGGAGATGTCAAACCCCGTAAACATCTTTAACCCGTTCCACTCATATTATTTACTGTTGATTTAACTTACATAAGATCTTTTAGTTCTGAATCGAGTGTTTTGTCTTTTCAATTCGCTCGGGTCAGTCCGAGCATTTCAGGATTTGAAGATTTTATTCTGAAGGATGAAGACGAAGATTTGTATTACTATTTATTATTATATTCCACTACATTCATACTGTTCCGCTGCATAAATTTATATTTTATGGTATGTGTAACTCTGATATACATTGTATAAGTATAATCAAATGTTTTTGTAAAACAGTTTCATGAACTGTTTATTTGATTATTATATTTTGTCGTTCCGCTGCAAGATTCTGTTTTGTTCTTTTCTTTCTATGCTTTTTCTTATTTACCCCATAACAATCCGCCCTTCTGTATGGTTTAAGTCTGACGTGTGTGATTTATCGTCGATTTAAAGCGTACAAAAGGTGGGACGTTACAGATAAGCAAAAGCAAAATGGTCTTGGGTTTGTAGTGAGAATGTTAAAGTAACATTAGTCTTAAACCTTTCGAATGGATTTGTGAAAGTACTTAAATCCTTAAAATGGATATTTTCGTATAAAATTATAAGTAAAGAATCTTTTTGTAGTAGATAGAAAAAGTAAATTTTCAAAGTAAGAAATCTTGTTAATCATTTGTGAACATACTTGTACCAATTAGGATAAGTATATGAATACATTTTGAATATAAAAAGACTAAAGGTTTAAAGTTAAAAATCTTGTTAATGATTTATGAATATACTTATACCATTTGAGATAAGTATACGAATACTTTTTCATGTATTAAAAGCGTATAAATTAATAATAAAAATTCATAAACAATATGTCGTTAAGTAAAAGAAGTTTTACTAATAAAAAAAGGTTTTTTAATTAATAAAAGATTAATTAAACAAAAAGGAGAATATAAGTTGCTTATGTGACTTGATTGTGCTTTGTGTGGCTTGATCGTGCTTTGTTTATTTCCTCATTTATGGAAAATGTTTATTCGTATACTTAGCACTAAAAGCCAATGAAGTAGGCTTGTCTATCTGTTGGAATTAAGATTGATGTTCAAGTAGGGATATGAGTAACAGAGCTCTAACCTACCGGCTTCACTCTTGATTGAGGGATAGTGTGAGATGAAAATATTGAAAATTTGATAAATATATGAGGCTTGGTTTCCATACGTGATCGTTCTCATTATCATTGAATGGTCAAATTCGTCGATTCAGTCTTGGAGAGACTGGGATCGGTAAGTGTTTTACTTATCGAAAATCACTCCAATGTTGAGATACATGTTCTATCTCTTGGAAGTGGATTGGTCCAAGATGCGGGAATCTATATGGAGGTTTGAGATCTGTTTAAGATGCTCGAACACATGTAGTTGTTCCTGAACTATTTAGGATGTGGGTATCCATGTGCGATTCCAAGATCTGTTGAGATATGGGAATCAATGTGTGGTTTCGTGATCTTTTTGAGATGTGAGGATCAAATTTGGGATTCATTTGATGATCCACCTTTTTAAACGATTTAAGTTGACAGTAAACCACACATGTCTAACCAAACCGTTCAAAAGGGAAAATTATCATTGGAGTTTAATAAGAAAATAAGTGTAAAAAAGGAAAGCAAAACAAAATATCTTGTAGCGGAATGAAAAAATAATAATCAAATAAATTGTTCATGAAGGTGTTTTACAATGTTCATCTTATTTCAATTTTTACAACATAATCAAAGTATATCAACATCATACCAAAATAATATAGCGGAAAAATAATAGTAAATACGGTCTTGCAACTCCATCTTTAACTTCAAGGAATAATGTCTTCAAACACTAAAATACTCAGGCTGACCCGTGCATAATGGTAAGACAAAGCACTCAAGTCAGAACTAAAAGTTCTAAAGTAAGTTAAATCAATAACTAGTATATATGAATGTAATAGCTTTGGAGATGTTTATGGGATTTTGCGTCTCCTACCAAGTGTACAACGTGAGTGCCATAACTTAAGAGATGTTACGGGATTTTTCATCTCCTAAGGATCCGTTAAACTATCTATATATAGTAAGTTACGTTATATATGTAGTGTCTATCAGTAAAGTAAAGTATTAAAATAGTGTTTCAGGATTTACATTGATCCCCATTAACACGTTTTAAAGTAGGTAGTCTATGTAGGTCCTGTAACACAAGCAGTAACGTTGGTAGCTAGTGAGTCCTCTATAGGTACCATACTAAAACAAAATCGTAGTAGGCGCATATAAGGATAAAAGTATGACAAGACACATGAGGTGATGCCTAAGGTAGGATACTACCGTTTTGTGTTTCTTGACTGGTGGTAACCCCTAACGGCCCGTCGCAAACATCCACCCCATAATCAACATCAAGGTGCACTAGTCGAGTCCAAAAAAATCAAGATGGAAATATGAAGAACAGACGTCGCTAGAGGTAAGTAGCCTCATTGGTCAGGTATGGCTCCTATTTTAGTCATTTCAAATTGACACAAGTGTCGGCATTTATCCATCATCGTTCTCTTTCTTCAATCCAGCAAACGTAGCCAATTCAATCTCTATACTCCAAATAATATCCATCACATACACAGTTGTGAAAGTGGTTCCGGTATTGATAGAAAGTATGCCGATATTCGGCCCCGGTCTCTTTAATAATCAAACATCATTTTCCATACTAGTTGTGTAACGACCCATAAATTTAATCGTTTTATTAACGTATATAACCAAAATTTTGTGAAATTTTAAATGACAAAATTTGGAAATATTTTTTTTTAATTTGGAATGCGTCTACATAAACATAGCAAATGGTAAATTTTCATCTAAAAATATGGAAGCTTATTTTGTGTAATCCTATTTAAATTTAAATCAATTAATATGTGATGATAATAAAATGTTTTCCAAACCCGAATATTTTTATACAATAAATTTGTAAAGCATCTTCTGAGTGAGGCATCATATTTGGTTTTTCCCAAATTTGGACTTCTGTTGCTCCGATTATCTTATTTCTGGAAGATTAGCACCATTTTCGGTACTGATTATCGATTTTTGATAGGATGATCGTACCACTAATATCTAAATACCGTTTTGATCGTCTCGTCGTGCTGATCTCCGCGGTACATTCAATTCTGTGTTTTGAAGTCCGGTATAAAGCGGAATCCGCGAAACCGGTAATCGTATCGGTACTGGATCCGTAATCTTTTGTTTTCTTTTGCATTTCAAATTTTAACCGTGACTGCCATGCAACAATCAATTGCTTTAATTATTCAGCTTAATACCAGGGTGACCGTTGCTCTTACCTTTTGTTTTTACCTTTCCACTTCCATCCTTTCTTCACTCATGTGTGTGTATATATATATATATATATATATCACTATTGAAGCTTTATACTTTTATTCCTAAAGCATTCACCTTCTCCTTGAAAACATGCGGCCATGGCTTCCACGCCTCCCCCTTTCACGTGAGCACCGACCCAAACCCAAAACTGCAGAACCCTCCCCGCCTTCCACTTCCATCCGAGCTCGCCATCATTTCCATACCCTCCACCTTTGGCCAGTGACTACTTGACACCTTTCCCTGGCACAATAACTCAACCAATCACCATAGCCTATCCAAATCGTAGACAATAGCGAACGCCAAACCTCGCTGCTACATACCACCCCCACCCCTTGAAATCATCAGGGACCAGTGCCTCCACATTCACCTGACCTCATCCCCCTCACAGCAACGCGGCAACTCATCGTTCTCCGTACCTTGGCCCTTCGGTTCAACAATATATATATATATATATATATATATATATATATAGAAAACTTCTTTTAAATTTATATGTGTATATTATATATAGGATATTTGAAAAGTAGTATACTTGGCATGTGAAAGCTGCTGTCGTTCGATTTATCTACAAAATCTTCTCTCCTCTACTTTCCTTTTTCTCTATTTGTGAAATTCATATGAAATTTTTCCATAAAGTCTGTATATACTGGATTTTACAAATGCTTTGTTTCTGTAACGATCCGAAAATTTTCGATAATTAAAATAGCTAATTTAATAAGATTTCGCGATTTAATGTTAGAAAAATTTTTGTAATTCGTTTGGAATAATAATAACTGGAATGAATTGCAACAATAATTATCCAAGTAATGAAAATAAAAGCTACTTAGTGAATGCCTTTGCAATCAATAGTTGAATAGGATAATAAATGTTGAATTCATTGGGTATAATAGAGTAATTGATTGATAAGTAAAATCTATTTAAAATCAAACATTGAATATTGAACAGGTAAATTGTTTAAATTAAATATTTAAAACTTATTGAATGATTGAATAACTGTAAAATGAAAATAGTATTCTAAATTGTGAATCGGTTTTAAAAGTTGAATATTATAAGTTCGATTTCAATATTTCAAAAGATAATGAATTATTGGATAAGCGAAATTGTTTAAATTTAATATTTGGGATTTATTGAATAATTTAATAATGGGAATTGAATAACCGTATAATGGAAATGGTTGTTCTATAAATTTTAATTCGTTTCAAAAGTTAAATTTTAAGTTCGTTTTGAATATCTCAAAAGATAGTGATTGAAGAATAATAAAATTTGTTAAATTTAATATTACAAATGTTTGAATAATTAAATTTCGAATTTGATATGATTAATATGATATTGAAATTTAATATATGAAAATAGAGTGAATAATTGAAATTTGATTTAATATGATTCAAATTGGTTTCCAAAGTGGGTGTAAGTTATATCGGGATTATAATGGAGTTAATAAGATTTTAAAATTGGAATTTATTGGATAATTGAATAACGGGTTTAATATGAGTAAAAATGATTTGTAAAATTTTATTTTATCATATTGGAGTTATAGTGATGTTATAGACTTTTAAAACTGAATTTAAAATTTATTTGTGAAAATTGAATATTTTAATATTTAATTATCGACCGAAAAATAGCCAATTTTTGTACAGTCTCAGAATTGGATGAAACTAGTTCCATTGGATCCGTAATAATTTGTTATTATCGGATTTCAATTTTCGTAGCAATCGGAGTTGTTGTTTGATCGTGGCAGCTCGAAACGCATCGAAATGGTTTTAATATTAATTTGGCGTGTTAAAATAGTCATTTTTCAAGCAGTCTCGGATTTCTACGAAACTAGTTTCATCGGATACGTAATGTGATATTATTATAAGATTTCAAATTTCGTGTCAATTGGATTTATCGTTTGTCCGGGGCAAGCCAAAACACCTAGAAAATCGTTTAATAGGTTTAATTTAAAATTGATCGTTTATTACCGTAACTCGCACATACGATCGAATTAGCTTCCGAAACCTGTTCCATTGTGTCCGGAACGCGGCGTAAACCCTAGAAACGCCGGTCACCGCGCATAAGTCGGAGTTTGGAAACCCGGGATGAATAGTGTTCGTCGAAATTTCTATATAAGCACTTCATTATCTTCCTTTTTACAAAACAAAGGCAAACCCTAATTTCTCAAAGCCAGCCGCCACCTTCATTTTCCATGGCTGAAATACACCCTCGTTTTTCCTCATTTTTCTTGCAATCCATCGATCGATTCATCCTTGATTTCTATAACTTCAACGGTTGTGATTGGAAACGAAGCTACCAATCGCTGTCAATTCCCGTTCAAAGTCGTCATGTTCATCCTTGATTTTCGTGCAAAGGAGGCGTCCGAGCTGCATCATCCTTGGGCCGAGGGTCGTGCTCGCAGTGGGCTTCGAAGTGGTATATGTTGATCGTCCTGGAAGTCGATGGATTGGGTGTGGCCAACTAGGGTTTTGAACGATTGTGGGTTTCGTTCGTGCGTGAGGTCTGTGTAAATCGCGTTTGGGAGAGAAAGGTATCGGCGGCCTGGATTGCATGGGAAAGAAATCAACGGTCTGGGTTGTAAATTATTAAAGAAAATATAAAATTAATTTATATAAAAATGTATTAACTTTGTAATATGATATCTTTCTGCCACGAGGTCGAAAACTGACGAGACGAAGTGCGTTGGGATCGTATGGACGAGCACTATGCTAAGGAGCTGGATTGGAATCATTTGGAGCTAGAGAAAATTTTGGGTTAAATCGAACGTCGTTCAATTTGATTTAAAATCGTAAAATCAAGGTGAGTGTTTTATAACGCTTACAACGTACTAAATATTTTTATGCTAGTTAAATTTGATATTATGAAGTGTTATGATTTTATTGGTCGTTGTTTGATAAAAATTAAATTGTCATATAGCTTGTCATTTGAATTAACCGTTGAAAAATTAAATTGAAATTAAAATTGAATTGCGATTAAATTACCTGACATTGATAACTATGAAACTGCCATGAATTGTATTGTCTATTGGATGATGTATTTTGATGGATGTTATTGGTTGATATTTAAATGTTTGGATGTTTATTTTCTTATATATACTGTTATGCATAAATATGACGCTGTGATCGGTTTAAGTAATATATACTCATCCCTGACATTTAATTTAAATAAATAATTACTTGGCCATAGGATAGAAAATTATATACGGACACCGAATTGGCTAAATTAATAATTTTTAAAATCGTCGATTTGAAATTTATTTAAATGTTTTGATTTAAAAGTTATAAATAGAAATCAATTTATAGAAATCGAATTTATCGAAAAATTGAGTTTGGAATGTTGAAATAGATTTTGGTTAAAAGAAATTGTTAAATGATTTAAGTTGAGACTTTGAAATTTAAAATTGGGTTATGATTGAATTTCGAAAATTTATTCGTTTAAAAGATTGAACCTTAATTCGAGCTTTGAATATTACTAAGTAAAAGCGATATAAAATGATATTTGAAATTGAGCTTGAAATTGAATCATATTTGTAAGTGGGATTTAAATTTGAATATTGAAGGAAAATTTTGTTAGGTGTTAAAAATTGATATTTTGAAAAATCAAGCTAAAAATCGATATACATTGGAATTGAATAAGTTGGAGGTGAATGTAAAATTGAATAAATTTGAAGTCAAAGTTGACATTGATTTGAATTGAAATCAAAATTGAATCGGTAAATTGAAAATTGAAATTTATTTGAAATGGGAAGTTAAAATTGAAATGGATTGGTTTTGAAGCTGTTTTAATTTGTTTTCCAAATTACTCTGTTATATAAACCATTTTGAATACTTAAACTATTTCAATCTATTTTTAATCTACTTAACCCAATTTAAATTATTTTAAACTAATTTATCTATTTTAAATCCATTTTAAAGATTTTAAGTATTTTTAACTATTTTAATTATTTAAACTACTTTTAAACTACTTAAAACTATTTTCTAAAAATTTCAAGCTGGTTAATAAGGTGAAATGTTTTTGTTTAAATCTTGAATTTAAATACGAATTGGGTTAAATGAATTTGCAACCAAAATTTAAATTTGGAATGATTTTGAAATCGAAATGAGATATTGGGACGAAAAATGATTTTTGAAAAGGAACCTTATATTTTGAATGGCTATGTCGATATTTGAAATGGATTTGATTTTGAAGCGAATATGATATTTTGATATCAACTATGAATCGATTTGAAATGTAAAAGAGCCAACGGTGTAATAATACGTAGTTATTAAAGAGACCGGGATAGGATATGGACATACTCTCTGTCGATACCGAAAACCACTTTAATAACTATTATACGTGGAGTGTTGATCCAGAATGAAGTGGACGGTTTGGTGAACGCGTTGATTGAAGAAAGAGAACGATATTGGATGACCCCTGACATGAATAAAACAGGAGCCGCGCCGGGCCATTGAGGTTCGCCACCTCTAGCGGACACACTTCTTCGATACCATTTCTATTACATTTGTGATGCGATTTGGGTGCACCCCTTGATTTGGGAGTGTTGTTTCGCAGTGTTGGGGTAGCTGCTGGCTATGCTCAACATCAGTCCGGATCACGCAACTACTAGTATCCTAGTTGGTATCGCCTCATGTACCTTGTCATACTGATTATCCTATTCGCGACCACTACGTTTTGTTTTGTGTTATATCTATGGGGTACCCTCTGATAACCACCAGTTTACGGTGGGGCTTACGGTGCTATATAGACTATGGCATTATAAAAATGTGTTAAGGGGGATTATGGTAACGCCTTAACGCTATTTTGATACTTTATATTACTGATAGGCATTATCTACTTAGCGTACATTACTACATAGTAGATAGTTTAACGGATCCTTGAGAGATGGAAAATCCTGTAACATCTCTTAAGTTATTGCACGCACGTTGACACTAGATATGAGATGTCAAACCCCGTAAACATCTCTGACGCCGTTACACTCGTATTTATTTACGATTGATTTAACTTTCATAAGGATATTTTGGTCCTGACTCGAGTGTTTTGTCTTTTCATTACGCTCGGGGCAGTCCTGAGTTTTTCAGATTTTTGAAGATCTATTCTGGAGGATGAAGGCGAAGATTTGATATACTATTACTATTATTTCCCTTGCATCATGCTATCTGCTGCATTATTTTAATTGTTCTGTTGTATATGTATAACTCTGATAAATGTTGTATAAATAATTGTCAAAGTATAGTAAACAGCTTCATGAACTGTTTATTTGACTATTATATTTTATCGTTTCGCTGCGAGATTCTGTATTGTTTCATTTCCTTTATTTCTCTTTCTTTTCTTTTCTTATTTACCCCAATAATTGTCTGCCTTTTGAATGGTTTGGAATCGACATGTGTATTTGATCGTCGATTTAAATTGTCCAAAATTGCGGGTTGTTACAGTTGGTATCAGAGCTTTGGTTTAGCGATAACCTTAGGTTTGTGGGGTCTGACTCTTTATAAATAGGGTAGTGATACCCTATGATGAGTCGCTGAGTGTATATATATATGAGAGAGCATATTTGTTAGTGATATAAAATGTTTTATATTGTGTCGGTTGATTTGTGGAGTGGCTTATGGATTCTAGTCAATACGAGTAATTAACGTCATTGATAGGGAT
The DNA here is from genome assembly GCA_030765085.1 of Allium cepa. Taxonomy (NCBI): domain Eukaryota; kingdom Viridiplantae; phylum Streptophyta; class Magnoliopsida; order Asparagales; family Amaryllidaceae; genus Allium; species Allium cepa. The sequence goes on along the minus strand of CM060932.1, from coordinate 237,013,267 downwards.
CTCTAAACACTTAAACAGAAAAATTCGACATAGTATTGTTTTGAAATTGGGTAAATGAAATAATTTTGCTCTAATTATATTTTGTATATGAAGAAATTTTCAGAAATTATAGTGACTTATCTAGCTTACCTGGTTGTTAGGAATGAAATATTGGTTATTATCATTAATTTGATATTGTAATTTAATAAATAAGGTGAATTACAAAATAAACAATGATAAAACACTTGTGAAATGTTTTAAGAAAGAAAATCCTATAAGAATGTTTTATAAAGGTGACTTATAAATTAAAATAGATTTAAATTGGAAAATATTGAATTTAAGACCCGGAGATCTTGAAAATGGTTTTCAAAGCTTTGAAGAAAATATATTGTAATATTAGTTGGAAAATATTTATGAGAAATATTTTGAAAGGATTTTAAGAAGGAATGAATTCAGTACTCCTCTCTTATGTCGCTGGAAAATAATTTCGGTGATGACTGCGCAACATTATCGACGTTCATTTTCGAGTCTCAAAGTGGGGGAGACTTCGAAGAAGCTTTGCTTTTCTTCAAAATAATTTTGGGTAAATGGGTTTTGGTTTAAACTCCAAAGGTATGATTTGATATATTAAAGATATAAGTATATATGTTTATTTCAAACGATTTGAAAAGAACCGGGCATTTAAATTTCTAAGTTCTGTTAATTGATAATTTTCAAATTATTTGAATGAAATGTGAATAACCAGAATTTATAAAATAAGAGGATTAAGATATCTAAGCTTATGTGTTGGGAAAACTTTAAAGTTGAAAGGTAAAAAGGATTTAAACAAATCAAATTGTGAACATTCTAATTAAGTAAAATGAAATTCTATAAATTTGTATAATACCAAATTTGCATTCTAATAACTTATAATATGACTTACCAAATATTAAAAAGTTAAAATGATGTTTTGGATATGTAATGACATATTGTACAAATAAACAGAACCTGAAAGTAATTGAAATATATAAGTAAGGAAAACTCAAAAAGGAATTAAAATGTATATAAATGGAAAATTTGGTTGTGATAAAAATTATAAAAACTTAAATATAACATTAAATGATGAATGGATAAATGGAACAAGTATGTGAACTTAAGAAAGAAGATAAATGAATTATAATATATCTTTGTAAATTGGTTATAGAAAGTAAATATAAATTGCAAAGGGGTTGTAAATTTTTTCTGAATTTGTAACCTTTAAGATAACTGTAAACTAAGAAAAGTCATATATGAGAAGCTGGACTTTTATGGAATGACTATAAACTAAAGTGATGATTAATAAAATGTTCCACAAATAAATTTGTATTAACTGAAACTATGAATATGGAGTAAATGTAAACAAAAGAATTAGGTATAGCTAAGAATCAATTTGGAAAGGAAATTGAGTTTAATTAAATTATATAGAATGTTTAAAATGAACTTGAGTAAGCAAATTCTTGGATATGATGTTTGAGAAAAGATAATGTTAAAGAATATGCTATGTAAAGAAATGAATATACTAACTGAATAATGGATTGTGAGTAATTAAGTGAAAAAAAATATAAAAGTCAATAAAATAATTTAGTATAGATAAATTGGATAGAAATCCATTGGAAGGTAATACGTGAGATTGTACGTATATTATTTTATTCGCATAACGATTTGATCCAAATTCGAACACAAAATTTTGAGATGATTTATATCGATCCAAGTTAGGATTTTTCACTCGATTTTCGACGGCGAACCCTAGATATGGATTTTTAATTTGATTCTGGAATTCCCTATCATTGTATATGGCTATGCAAGGAGAGTAACAGTTTCCAATCAAGGAACCAAATCTGAGTCCGCACTAGAGAGTCGGGTGAACGATACTAGTTGGAAGTGAAATTGTGTGATCAAATAAGCAATTAGATTGATATTGCTCATGGATGATATATATACGACTTACGGACTTAATTAAAGTTAATATTAGAAATTTAAGATGCCGAATATAAAATGATTCTTCTAAATTTATATAACAGGATATATATATATATATATATAAAAGAGATAAACCAAATTGAATGTAAAATTAATAAATTGGTCATGTTGGGTATGATTTGGTTGTTATATGATTGTTAATTGATTGTATATAAATTCATTAAGTGTTATTGAAATTGGAAGCTATAAATCATTGAAATCGTGGAAGTTAAATGAATTTAAAAGAATTTAGTTTGATTCAAATTGGAAGTGAACTAATGTAAATATAAATTAGTGAATGTTAACTAATTGAATTGAGAATGAATGTTAGAAAAATCCAACGTTAATGAATCAACTGTGATTAAAATTGAAAACCAAGTCAATAAATATTAATGAGAAGTGAATTTATATTGATTGGTTATGGATTTGCTGGATGATAGTTGGATGATAGTTGATTGATGGTTGCATTTGTTGTTTTGTTGCATTTGCTATGTGGGCATATGTAATTGTTATGTTGCTATATGATGTATATTGATATTATTTTCGTATATGCATGTTTCTCATGGTTTGTTGAGTGTTTAGTAGGTGCGGATTGCGCTTGCTACGCATTTGGAGCTCGCTTTCGCGCTATATTAGTCGTATATGCTCGCTAATAAAATATAAGGTACATTTTTATTTTGTCATTGGATTTGATGATTTTTGATGAGCCACTTGGCTTTTGATTTTCTTTTGTTGGTTTGGGGCCCGTAGAGGCGTTTTGTAGCTGTACCGATCGAGCTGCGCAAAGGAGACTCTGTCGAAATTTTCCGTAAATCCGGGTGTTAGAAATTTTTTCAAGTTTAAAAAAAAAAAAATTTTTTATATAACTTGTTTTGATAACTAACTTTTAAAGTTAGAAAGCCGTTCGGAATAAGTTAGTGGAAGTATAGTAATGATTTATAAAGGGAATTTCTTTGTTTATAAGTTAGTAACTTTGAATAAAATATATCTAATGTTGAATTCTGTACTTAGTTCCTTTTCCCTTCTTTTTCCTTTTTGGGGACGAAAAGTTTTGAGTGGGGGAGACTGTAACGACCCGAAAATTTTCGATAATTAAAATAGCTAATTTAATAAGATTTCGTGATTTAATGTTAGAAAAAATTTTGTAATTCGTTTGGAATAATAATAACTGGAATGAATTGCAACAATAATAATCCAAGTAATGAAAATAAAAGCTACTTAGTGAATGCCTTTGCAATCAATAGTTGAATAGGATAATAAATGTTGAATTCATCGGGTATAATAGAGTAATTGATCGATAAGTAAAATCTATTTAAAATCAAACATTGAATATTGAACAGGTAAATTGTTTAAATTAAATATTTAAAACTTATTGAATGATTGAATAACTGTAAAATGAAAATAGTATTCTAAATTGTGAATTGGTTTTAAAAGTTGAATCTTATAAGTTCGATTTCAATATTTCAAAAGATAATGAATTATTGGATAAGCGAAATTGTTTAAATTTAATATTTGGGATTTACTGAATAATTTAATAATGGGAATTGAATAACCGTATAATGGAAATGGTTGTTCTATAAATTTTAATTCGTTTCAAAAGTTAAATTTTAAGTTCATTTTGAATATCTCAAAAGATAGTGATTGAAGAATAATAAAATTTGTTAAATTTAATATTACAAATGTTTGAATAATTAAATTCCGAATTTGATATGATTAATATGATATTGAAATTTAATATATGAAAATAGAGTGAATAATTGAAATTTGATTTAATATGATTCAAATTGGTTTCCAAAGTGAATGTAAGTTATATCGGGATTATAATGGAGTTAATAAGATTTTAAAATTGGAATTTATTGGATAATTAAATAACGGGTTTAATATGATTAAAAATGATTCGTAAAATTTTATTTTATCATATTGGAGTTATAGTGATGTTATATAACTTTTAAAACTGAATTTAAAATTTATTTGGGAAAATTGAATATTTCAATATTTAATTATCGACTGAAAAATAGCCAATTTTTGAACAGTCTCAGAATTGGACGAAACTAGATCCATTGGATCCGTAATAATTTGTTATTATCGGATTTCAATTTTCGTAGCAATCGGAGTTGTCGTTTGATCGTGGCAGCTCGAAACGCATCGAAATGGTTTTAATATTAATTTGGCGAGTTAAAATAGTCATTTTTCAAATAGTCTCGGATTTCGGCGAAATCAGTTTCATCGGATGCGTAATGTGATATTATTATAAGATTTCAAATTTCGTGTCAATTGGATTTATCGTTTGTCTAGGGCAAGCCAAAACGCTAGAAAATCGTTTAATCGGTTTAATTTAAAATTGATCGTCTATTACCGTAACTCGCACATACGATCGAATTAGCTTCCGAAACATGTTCCATTGTGTCCGAAATGAGGGGTAAACCCTAGAAACGCCAGTCACCGCGCGTAAATCGGAGTTCGAAAACCCGGGATGAATAGTGTTCGTCGAAATTTCTATATAAGCACTTCGTTATCTTCCTTTTTACAAAACAAAGGCAAACCCTAATTTCTCAAAGCCAGCCGCCACCTTCATTTTCCATGGCTGAAATACACCCTCATTTTCCCCCATTTTTCTTGCAATCCATCAATCGATTCATAAAAGTTACAACTACAAGATTATAGAGGGCAGTGAGTTCTATAACTTCAACGGTTGTGATTGGAAACGAAGCTACCAATCGCTGTCAATTCCCGTTCAAAGTCGTCGTGTTCATCCTTGATTTTCGTGCAAAGGAGGTGGCCGAGCTGCATCATCCTTGGGCCGAGGGTCGTGCTCACAGTGGGCTTCGAAGTGGTATATGTTGATCGTCCTGGAAGTCGATGGATTGGGTGCCGCCAACTAGGGTTTTGAACGATTGTGGGTTTCGCTCGTGCGTGAGGTCTGTGTAAATCGCATTTGGGAGAGAAAGGTATCGGCGGCCTGGATTGTGTGGGAAAGAAATCAACGGTCTGGGTTGTAAATTATTAAAGAAAATATAAAATTAATTTATATAAAAATCGTATTAACTTTGTAATATGATATCTTTCTTCCACGAGGTCGAAAACTAACGAGACGAAGTGCGTTGGGATCGTATGGACGAGCACTATGCTATGGAGCTGGATTGGAATCGTTTGGAGCTAGAGAAAATTTTGGGTTAAATCGAACGTCGTTCGATTTGATTTAAAATCGTAAAATCAAGGTGAGTGTTTTATAACGCTCACAACGTACTAAATATTTTTATGCTAGTTAAATTTGATATTATGAAGTGTTATGATTTTATTTGTCGTTGTTTGATGAAAATTAAATTGTCATATAGCTTGTCATTTGAATTAACCGTTGAAAAATTAAATTGACAGTTATATTGAAATTAAAATTGAATTGCGACTAAATTACCTGACATTGATAACTATGAAACTGCCATGAATTGTATTGTCTATTGGATGATGTATTTTGATGGATGTTATTGGTTGATATTTAAATGTTTGGATGTTTATATTCTTATATATACTGTTATGCATACATATGACACTGTGATCGGTTTAAGTAATATATACTCATCCCTGACATTTAATTTAAATAAATAATTACTTGGCCATAGGATAGAAAATTATATACGGACACCGAATTGGCTAAATTAATAATTTTTAAAATCGTCGATTTGAAATTTATTTAAATGTTTTGATTTAAAAGTTATAAATAGAAATCAATTTATAGAAATTGAATTTATCGAAAAATTGAGTTTGGAATGTTGAAATAGATTTTGGTTAAAAGAAATTGTTAAATGATTTAAGTTGAGACTTTGAAATTTAAAATTGGGTTATGATTGAATTTCGAAAATTTATTCGTTTAAAAGATTGAACCTTAATTTGAGCTTTGAATATTACTAAGTAAAAGCGATTAAAATGATATTTGAAATTGAGCTTGAAATTGAATCATATTTGTAAGTGGGATTTAAATTTGAATATTGAAGGAAAATTTTGTTAAGTGTTAAAAATTGATATTTTGAAAAATCAAGCTAAAAATCGATATACATTGGAATTGAATAAGTTGAAGGTGATCGTAAAATTGAATAAATTTGAAGTCAAAGTTGACATTTATTTGAATTGAAATCGAAATTGAATCGGTAAATTGGAAATTGAATTTGTTTGAATTGGGAAGTTAAAATTGAAATGGATTGGTTTTGAAGTTGTTTTAATTTGTTTTCCAAATTACTCTGTTATATAAACCATTTTGAATACTTAAACTATTTTAATCTATTTTTAATCTACTTAACCCAATTTTTAAATTATTTTAAACTAATTTATCTATTTTAAATCCATTTTAAAGATTTTAAGTATTTTTAACTATTTTAATTATTTAAAATACTTTTAAACTACTTAAAACTATTTTCTAAAAATTTCAAGCTGGTTAATAAGGTGAAATGTTTATGTTTAAATCTTGAATTTAAATACGAATTGGGTTAAATGAAGTTGCAACCTAAATTGAAATTCGGAATGATTTTGAAATCGAAATGAGATATTGGGACGAAAAATGATTTTGAAAAGGAACCATATATTTTGAATGGCTATGTCGATATTTGAAATGGATTTGATTTTGAAGCGAATATGATATTTTGATATCAATTATGAATCGATTTGAAATGTAAAAGAGCCAACGGTGTAATAATACGTAGTTACTAAAGAGACCAGGGTCGGATATGGACATACTCTCTGTCGATACCGAAAACCACTTTAATAACTATTATACGCGGAGTGTTGATCCAGATTGAAGTGGACGGTTTGGTGAACGCGTTGATTGAAGAAAGAGAACGATATTGGATGCCCCTGACATGACTAAAACAGGAGCCGCGCCGGGCCATTGAGGTTCGCCACCTCTAGTGGACACACTTCTTCGATACCATATCTATTACATTTGTGATGCGATTTGGGTGCACCCCTTGATTTGGGAGTGTTGTTTCGCGATGTTGGGGTAGCTGCTGGCTATGCTCAACATCAGTCCGGATCACGCAACTACTAGTATCCTAGTTGGTATCGCCTCATGTACCTTGTCATACTGATTATCCTATTCGCGACCACTACGTTTTGTTTTGTGTTATATCTATGGGGTACCCTCTAATAACCACCAGTTTACGGTAGGGTATACGGTGCTGTATAGACTATGGCATTATAAAAATGTGTTAAGGGGGATTATGGTAACGCCTTAACGCTATTTTGATACTTTATATTACTGATAGGCATTATCTACTTAGCGTACATTACTACATAGTAGATAGTTTAACGGATCCTTGAGAGATGGAAAATCCCGTAACATTTCTTAAGTTATTGCACGCACGTTGACACTGGATATGAGATGTCAAACCCCGTAAACATCTTTGACGCCTTTACACTCATATTTATTTACGATTGATTTAACTTTCATAAGGATATTTTAGTCCTGACTCGAGTGTTTTGTCTTTTCATTACGCTTGGGTTAGTCCTGAGTTTTTCAGATTTTTGAAGATCTATTCTGGAGGATGAAGACGAAGATTTGGTATACTATTACTACTATTACCCTTGCACCATGTTATCTGCTGCATTATTTTAATTGTTCTGTTGTATATGTATAACTCTGATAAATGTTGTATAAATAATTGTCAAAGTATAGTAAACAACTTCATGAACTGTTTATTTGACTATTATATTTTATCGTTCCGCTGTGAGATTCTGTGTTGTTTCGTTTCCTTTATTTCTCTTTCTTTTCTTTTCTTATTTACCCAAATAACTATCTGCCCTTTTGAATGGTTTGGAATCGACATGTGTATTTGATCGTCGATTTAAATTGTCTAAAAAGGCGGGTCGTTACAGTTTCGATATATATGTGTGTGTGTGTGTGTGTGTGTGTGTGTGTGTGTGTTTATATAAGGTGTACTGATATATATACTTGATTTTGCAAATATATGTGATACTTATATATTAGCTTATGCATATAATTTTTTTCTTCTTATATTATAAAGTTATATTATTTGTTAGCGTATATATATGTGTGTGTTGCAGTATATTATTTTATAAAGAATCATATGTTACACAGTCTGGTATTCTTCTATTACAGTTTTATATCTATATGCACTACATATATATAGTTAAGAATAGAATTGCTTACAAACCTGTGCACCCAATATATATATATATATATATATATATATATATATATATATATATATATATATATGCCACTTTGGGTGTATATGGTATTTCTTCTACTTATCATTAGATATAATCTAATATATGCTGCTGTGTACATTATAGTGTAATAAATTAGTATAGGCAAATTTTAATAACATATATTTCTAGTATACAATGTGAATTATATATATAGCTTTCTGTTACATATGTAGGGTTCTATAAGTTATATATGACCTATCGAGCTATATATAAATATATATATATATATATATATATATATAGTTTTCAATGGAGCATTAATTTTATAATAATTACTAATCATAAAAATAATGTGTATGGTTATGTTTACAATCGAAATTTGATATTGATTTCATATTATTACATGCATGTGAGGTTTATATATATTAGTTTGGATATAATAGTTATATGTATAAGTTCATGAGTTGGTTTCAAGTATATATGAAGGTTTTATTTTATGTATGTGTTTTAAATGCAAACAATGATTTTAATTAATATATATTTTTATTTTAATATTCGTCTTAAATTTGATGTTGATTTCATGGAAAATAATAGTATATATTCTGTCTCTGTCTAGATGATTCTGATTCGTTCTCATCAATTCAAACTATCAGCTTTGTTTTTCGAATTGTGTCCATCTACCTTTGATTTGGAAGTCATGCTTGCATTTCATGACTCAATTTCATTGTCTTTTCTATCTAGCCTCGAAAGGTGAGCAATCACACACGATTAACGTTCTAATATTTATTAAATTTTATTTTAATTGAAACAACAATTTAAATATGCTACTGTTAGTTATTTACATTGTTATATATGTTATTATCTGTATTTGTTCACATGTGGCATCTGACATCATTATCTGTTATTTTTGTTGATGATATATACCTGTTATATTATTACCATGTCTGTTATGACTCTGCAAGTTCCCAGTTAGTATAGAATTCACTATGGGTTGAAATGATACATACCCGAACGATCTATAGAATAGGAGAAAATCGTTATGGCTTGAAATGATAAACCCAATCGATTTTCATTTGAATTGAATCTGGGATTGCTGGTTGAAATGATATATACCCGTATATATTTAAATTGCTGATCGAAATGATAAATATCTGTATCACTTGACCATGGGATAGAAAATTTTATACAGACACCGTTGGTCCATATATAAATATTTTGAAAATGATTTCTATGGTTTTAAAAGGAAATCTATATATGGTTTTATTTAAATTTGAAAATATTATGTATCTGAAAAAGTTTTAACATACAATAGATTTAATAATAAGCTTTAAATTTAGTAAAGTTTGATTTAAGTAAAATACAATGTGGTTAAGTATTTATTTAAATTTATATTTTAAAATGGATTTTATAATGATTTTATAAGTTAAGGTTGGGAAGATAAATTTTAATTTATTTGGAATTGCATTTAATTAAGAATTTTATTTAATTAAATCGATTTGAAACTTACTGAATTTGAGATTTAAAGATATGATTTTTTAGCTCGATTTGATTTAAAATGATAAAAATTGAATATTTCAAGTTTAAATAAATTGAAAGAATATCTAGTTTATTTAAAAATGTAGTTTAAGGTTTATGTAAGTGACATTGGATTGATTTAGTGGATATTTTAAAAAATAATGAAGTTAAATTTGAGATAGAAATAGTATTTTTTAAATTTAGTTTTGAAAATGTGGAATATTTAAAGTTTTGAAATATATCAAAATTGAAATGGTTTACTTTGGTTCAAAGCTGTATTTGAAATTGATATAATTTGAAATGGTTTATTTAGAAACTGAATTGAATTGAACTTAATGAATTGATATTTGATTTAATTAGAATTTTTGGAATTCGAGTTTATGTGAATTGATTTGGGAAATTTGAGGAAGCTATTTATTTTTCAAAGTATTTTAAATTATATTTAAAAATTATTTATATATTTTACTTTATAAATTATTTTAATATAAACTATTTTAATATAAATCATTTTTGATATAAAACTATTTTAATATACTAATTATTTTATTATAAACTACTTTAATTTATAACCATTTTAAATAAACTATTTTACTTTATAAATTATCTTATTTTATATACTATTATTAATATCTAAACTGTTTAAAAGGAAGTGTTATGGTTTTCTAAAGTAGTATGATTTCCAAGTATTATGATTTCAAAGTGTTATGAATTCGAAGCCATGTTTCAAAGCGTATAATTTCAAAGGGTTATAATTTCGAAAGGTTATAATTTTAAAAAGTAATATGATTTTGGAAATTAATATTATTTTAAGTAAGAAATGATATTATATTGATATGGTTTTAAAATGGAAATGATATTTTGGTTTTTAAAGTATAATCTATTTTGAAATGGCCATTGTGTTATAATAACGTTTGGTTGTTAAAGAGACCAGGATCAGATATTGTCATACTCTCTGCCGATACTGAAATCCACTTTAACAACTGTGTATGTGGTGGAGATTCCAGAATGAAGTAGGATGGTTTGGTGACGATTCTATATGGTATTTACGTAGCGTTGACTCCCGCGAGTCAGCTTGATGTGGCTAAAACAGGAGCTATGCCGAGCCAAGTGAGGTCATTCCTCATATCGGATGCATTTCTTCGTTACCATTCTATTGCTTTTGTGATGTGATTGGTGCACCCTTTGATGTGGGAATGTGTCAGGAGGTGGGCGGTAGTAGCTGCTATGTGTTATCACCAGTCCGGCAGAGCAAATGGTATGTCTACCCTGGCATTGCCTCGAGTGCCGTATCACATGCTCTATCGCGCCTTCTACAAGTTTGTTTTGTGTTGTACCTATGGAGCGCTCGCTGATAGCCCACCCGTGGGTGGAGTTTACAGTATCTATATAGACTATGGAATTATATAAAATGTGTTAAGGGGGATATAGGTAATGCCTTAACACTATTTTAATAGTTTACTTTACTATAGACATTATTATAATAGCATATATTGCTACATAGTAGATAGTATAACGGATCCTTAGAGGATGGTTATCCCAAACATACTTTGAGTTACTTGTATTTCAGTTGATATTTCACTTGAGTTGGATTTATTGATATAAGAATGTTAATCCTGACTCGAGTGTTTTGTGTTTTTCTTTACGCTCGGGTCAAATTATACAGCATTTGAGACTCACGTTTGGAGTTTGGAGCTTCTCTTAAAGATCCAATATCGATTTGGCTTTTAGCTTTTCCAGTTGATTTGTTCAGAGATGCTATCTGTTTGTATTCGAGACTTCATTGTTTTTGAGATATCCTACTGTATCTTATTTCTAACTCTGATGTTTATATAGTAGCTTCATGGACAACTATTTATCTCTTCCGCTGATTATTATTGTAATACTTTGTGTCTGTGATTCTATGATTTATTTATTTACTATATATGCTGAGATTTGCCAAATTTAAATTAACAGTATGATGTTTTGTGCAATTCAAGTCCGACATGTGTGGATGCGAATGACACGAAATATCTGGACGTTACAGTTGGTATCAGAGCTCTGGTTTTAGGAAAAACTTAGCATGTGGTAAATTTAATTACGGAATCACTGTCATTCGAACTTGAACCTCTTCCTCTTTGACTACGGTTTCCTTTGAACTTTGGAACGTTCCCCTCGGTTCCAAAATCCATTCCTTCCTCTCCTTATTGGTATTTTCTTGATTCTGTAGTATCCCATAGCTCCACTTAATGATTTGTAAAGGGGTGAAACTCCTTTACAATAGCATCGATTCACCAGAGCTTTATATATCCTCGGTTTAGATGCTGATATCTCTTGCTATACCCAAATTCTATCCCTTGTGATCCGATGTCGATGTGCTTCAGAATTCTGCATCGATCTTATTCTTAAAGTCACGGTTGACCGGTTAAGGTCGCCCGCGATTTATATGAGTCTATCCATCTTTTCTCTTTTATTATTTAATCATCTTATCTTCACTTCGTGCCTATCTTCTAGTTAGAATTCCTTTGATTAAAGTACCCTTTGTTTTTCAATCTCTATCCTTACATTGAAATTTATTCTTGAATAATCAAGTGAGGGAGTGTATTTGAAATTAATATTAAAAGTTTTATATTGTGTGGATTGAGTTGTTAAGTTTGATATTTGGGTTCTGATTGATTCATCTAGCTAGCGTTATCGATAGGAGTTGCAAAACACTCGAACAAAGCAAGCTAACACCATTTTATTTTCAGATTTTATTAATTTTGTATGATTATTATATATATATATATATATATATATGAAAATTTATGAAATTGGATAGTTAAATGAATTTGGTTGTTAGAAATGATAATACTATATTATCGTTTATTGTTTTGTCAACATTCCTAAACCTTAACTATTGATGAAATTTTAAAGCATGGTTTATAAATTAGATTTGGAAATATAATCAATTTAAAATAAGGATTTAAGGATTAAATTCTCGGTACATTTCAAACTTGGTTTCAAAGTTTTGAAAAGTATTATTATTAAAAACTATTTTTTGAATAGAAATTGTTTCAAAAGAATAATTTTAAAGGAATTAATCTATACTCTCCTCTTTTTGTCACTGGAAAGTAATTTCAGTGATGACTGCAGCATTATCAACATTCATTTTGGAGATTCAAAGTGGAGAAATGAGTTAGTAGCTTTACTACACTATTGTTTTGGAAAATGGGTTTGATTTTAAATTCATGAATATGATTTGATTTATATAAAATATATATGTATATAATTATTACAAAATAGCTTGAAGTGGAACCAAGAATTTTGAATCTTAAGAACTATATTAAGAAATGGTTTCAATTATTGAAATAAAGTGAAATTTTTGGATAATTCGAATGTCTAAAATGATAAATAAAATTTAACCAACTTGAAATACTTGAATTTGAATAGTGTGTATAATATACTAGATTGCATTCTAATATATATAACTTGCCTAAAATATTCAAAAGGTTAAAAAGTTAGGATATAATAAAGGCTTGTACAAGAGAAAATTTAGGCAATAAATTTTTCAAATTTGACTTTGCTTAATAAAAATATTATAAATAACAGGTAAACTTGTGTAGCGTTTAATTACATTCAGAATCATTAATATAACTTACCTAGAAAGTTTGAAATGTAATTAGAATGTAATTGGGTAGTATACAATATGGTACAAGAAATAGGATATCAAAATGATATTTTTACTAAGGGAATTTACTAATAATAAATTGAAAAATAAATTGAAAAATGGAAAATTTTTATTTGCTGAATAATGTAAGGGTATAAGATGTTTATACACGTAATATATGTTGCTAAATATAGATTAAGTGAAATAAATTTAATAAATAAAGGGGAAGACATTTTAAGCAGATAAATATGAGTTTAGAATAGTGAACTTGAATTTTTGTGGAATCAACTTAGCTGAAGATAAATGAATAAAAATAAACGAGTATAAAACGAATTTGTCTGGAAAAAATGTTGATAAAATAAAAAAATCAATTTTAAATTGAATGACTATTTATTGTTGAATAAAATGGATTAAACCAAATTGTTGAACAATAATTTATCAAAAATTGAAATATATATGGTTTTGAATAGTTGAAGATGAATGTTGAGGTGGAATTAATTATGGTCGATCCAATAGATTAAATAGGCGAGTAAAATAAAACAAATTCTGTTGTGAAAACTTTATAATAAATGTTAATAAATTGAAAACAAATCAGTTGAATAAATTATATGGAAATGAAAACAACCAAATGTGAATACAATACAATTGATGATTAAATAAAATGAATTGGAAATAATTAGTTGAATATAAACCAACGTAAAAATAAATGGAATTAATATGGTTTTAAAATTATTTGTTTTCTTCTGAATTTCAAATCTATTTTTCTTTTTAGTTGTTTCTATTCTCCTACCTCATTCCTTTTTGGGATGAAAAGTTTTGAGTGGGGGAGAGTGAACGACCCGTAACGGTTTTAATAACGTAAATTACAAAAATTTTGTGAAATTTTAAACAATAAAATTTGGAAATAAAATTTTTATATTTGGAATACGTCTACATAAACATAGCAAATGGTAAATTTTCATCTAAAAATGTGGAAGTTTATTTTGTATAATTCTATTTCAATTTAAATCAGTTAATATTTGATGATAATAAAATGTTTTTACAAACCTGAATATTTTTATACAATTAATTTGTAACCATCTTTTTAGTGAGGCTTCGTATTTTGTTTTTCCAAATTTGGACTGCTATTGCTCCGTTTATCTTATTTCTGGTAGATTAGCAGTATTTTCGGTACCGATTATTGACTTTTGATAGGATGATCGTACCACTAATATCTGTATACCATTTTGATCGTCTCGTCGTGCTGATCTTAGTGGTATATTCAATTCTATGTTTTGAAGTCCAATAAACAGCGAAATTCGCAAAACTAGTAACCGTATATCGGTACCGGATCCGTAACCTTTTGTTTTCTTTTGCGTTTCAAATTTTAACCGTGACTGCCACCCAACAATCAATTGCTTTAATTATTCATCTTAATACCAGGGTGACCGTTGCTCTTACTTTTTGTTTTTACCTTTCCACTTCTATCCTTTCTTTGCTCACGTATGTGTGTGTGTCACTATTGAAACTTTATACTTTTATTCCTAAAGCATTCACCTTCTCCTTGAAAACATGCAGCCACGGCTTCCATGCCTCCCCCTTTCACGTGAGCACCGACCCAAACCCAAAACTGTAGAACCCTCTCTTCCTTCCACCTCCATCCGAGCTTGCCATCGTTTTCATATCCTCCACCTTTGGCCAGCGACTACTTGACAGCCTTCCACGGCACAACAACTCACACAATCACCACAGCCTATCCAGTTCGCAGACAACACCGAACGTCAAACCTTGCTGCCACATACAACCACCACCCCTTGAAACCATCAGGGACCAACGCCTCTACCACTCACCTGACCTCGTCCCCCTCGCAGCAACGCGGCAGCTCATCCTTCTCCCTGCCTTGGCCCTTCGGTTCAACAATATATATATAGTATATATAGAAAACTTGTTTTGAATTTATATGCGTATATTATATATAGGATATTTGAAAAGTAGTATACTTGTCATGTGAAAGCTGTTGTCGTTCGATTTATCTACAAACTCTTCTCTCCCCTACTTTCTTCTTTCTCTATTTGTGAAACTCATACGAAATTTTTCCATAAAGTCCGTATATACTGGATTTTACAAATGCTTTGTTTGGATATATATATGTAATATGTGTAAATATAAGTTATACTGATATATATACTTGATTTTGCAAATGTATGTGATATTTATATATTAGCTTATGTATATAATTTTTTTCCCGATATTATAAAGTTGTATTATTTGTTAGTAAATATATATGTGTTGTAGTATATTATTTATAAAGAATCATATGTTATACAGTCTGGTATCTCTTCTGTTACAGTTTTATATCTGTATGCACTATATATATATATATATATATATATATATATATATATATATATAGTTAAGAGCAGAGTTTCTTACAAACCTGTACACCTAATATTTATATATATATATATGCCACTTTGGGTGTATATGGTATATCTTCTACTTATCATTATATATAATGTAATATACGCTGCTATGTACAGTATAGTGTAATAAATTAGTATATGCAAATTTTAATAACATATATTTCTAGTATATAATGTGAGTTATATATATATATATATATATAGCTATATGTTACATATGTAGGGTTATATAAGTTTTATATGACCTGTCGAGTTATATATATATATATATATATATATATATGTATGTATGTATGCAGTTTTCAATAAAGCATTAATTTTATAATAAAGTATATTTATATTGATTTTATAATAATTACTAATCATAAAAATAATGTGTATGGTTATGTTTACATTTAAAATTTGATATTGATTTCAGAATATTATATGTATGTGAGGTTTATATATATTAGTTTGGATATAATAGATATATGTATAAGTTCATGAGTTGGTTTCAAGTATATCAGAAGGTTTTGTTTTATGTATGTGTTTTAAATGTAAACAATGATTGTAATTAATATATATTTTTATTTTAATATTCGTCTTAAATTTGATATTGATTTTATGGAAAATAATAGTATATATTCTATCTCTGTTTAGATGATTCTGATTCATTCTCATCAGTTCAAACTATCAGCTTTGTTCTTCGAATCGTGTCCATCTAGCTTTGATTTGGAAGTCGTGCTTGCATTTTGTAACTCAATTTCAGTGCCTTTTCTATCTAGCCTCGAAAGGTGAGCAATCACTCACGATTAATGTTCTAATATTTATTAAATTTGATTTCAATTGAAACGATAATTTAAATATGCTGCTGTTTGTTATTTATGTTGCTATATATGCTATTATTTGTATTTATTCACATGTGGCATCTGACATCATTATCTATTATTTATATTGATGGTATATACCTGTTCTATTATTACCATGTCTGTTATCACTCTGCAAGTTCCTAGTTAGTTTAGAATTCACTATGGGTTGAAATGATACATACTTGAATGATCTGTAGAATAGGAAAAAAAACGTTATGGGTTGAAATGATAAACCCACGCGATTTTCATTTGAATTGAATTTGAGATTGTGAGTTGAAATGATATATACCCGTATATATTTAAAATGCGGATTGAAATTATAAATATCCGTATCACTTGACCATAGGATAGAAAATTTTATACAGACACCACTGGTCCATATATAAATATTTTGAAAATGATTTCTATGGTTTTGAAAGGAAATATATATATATATATATGGTTTTATTTAAATTTGAAAATATTATGTATCTGAATAAGTTTTAATATAAAATAGATTTAAAAATAAGCTTTAAATTTAGTAAATTTTGATTTACGTAAAATACAATATGGTTAAGTATTTATTTAAATTTATATTTTAGAATGGATTTTATAAGTTAAGGTTGGGAAGATAAATTTTAATTTATTCGGAATTGTATTTAATTAAGAATTTTATTTAATTAAATCTTTTTGAAACTTATTGAATTTGAGATTTAAAGATAAGATTCTTTAGCTTGCTTTGATTTAAAATGATAAAAATTGAATATTTCAAGTTTAAATAAATTGAAAGAATATCTAGTTTATTTAAAAATGTAATTTAAGGTTTATGTAAATGATTTTGGATTGATTTAATGGATATTTCAAAACTAAATAATAATGAAGTTAAATTTGAGATAGAAATGGTATTTTTAAATTTAGTTTTGAAAATGTGGAACATTTAAATCTTTGAAACATATCGAAATTGAAATGGTTTACTTTGTGGTTCAAAGGTGTGTTTGAAATCAATATAATTTGAAATTGTTTATTTAGAAACTGAATTGAATTGAAATTGATGAATTGAGATTTAATTTAAATTTGAATTTTTTGAACTCGAGTTGATGTGAATCGATTTGGGAAATTTGAGGAAGCTATTTATTATATAAAGTATTTTAAATTATATTTAAAAACTATTTATATATTTTACTTTATAAGTTATTTTAATATAAACTATTTTAATATAAATCATTTTTGATATAAAATTGTATTAATATACTAATTATTTTATTATAAACTACTTTGACTTATAACTATTTTAAATAAATTATTTTATTTTGTAAACTATCTTATTTTATATACTATTACTAATATCTAAACTGTTTAAAGGAAAGTGTTATGGTTTTCTAAAGTGTTATGATTTCCAAAGTGTTATGATTTCAAAGTGTATAACTTCAAAGGTTTATAATTTCGAAAGATTATAATTTTAGAAAGTATTATGATTTTGGAAATGAATATTATTTTAAGTAAGAAATGATATTGTATTGGTATGGGTTTGAAATGGAAATGATATTTTGGTTTTTAAAGTATAAACTATTTTGAAAGGACCACGGTGTTTTAATACCGTTTGGTTGTTAAAGAGACCGGGATCGAATGTTGTCACACTTCTGCCAATACCGAAAACCACTTTAACAACCGTGTACGTGGTGGAGATTCCAGAATGAAGTAGGATGGTTTGGTGATGATTTTATATGGTATTTACATAGCCCTGACTCCCATGCGTCAGCTTGATGTGGCTAAAACAGGAGCTATAACGGACCAAGTGAGATCATTCTTCCTATCGGACACATTTCTTTGATACCATTCTATTGCTTTTGTGATGTGATTGGGTGCACCCTTTGATTTGGGAGTGTGTCATGAGGTGGGAGGTAGTAGCTGCTATGCGTTACCACAAGTCCGGGAGTGCAAGTGGTATATCTACCCTGGCATTGCCTCGAGTGTCGTGTCACATTCCCTATCGCGTGTTCTATGAGTTTGTTTCGTGTACCTATGTAGTGCTTCCTGATAGCCCACCCGCGGGTGGAGTTTACAGTATCTGTATTGACTACGACATTAAATAAAATATGTTAAGGGGGGTATGGGTAATGCCTTAACGCTATTTTAATAGTTTACTTTACTATAGACATTATTATACGTATATTACTACATAGTAGATAGTTTGACAGATCCTTAGAGGATGGTTATACCAAACATCCTTAGAGTTATTTGTATTTCAGTTGATATTTCACCTGAGTTGGATTTATTGATATAAGAATGTTAATCCTGACTCGAGTGTTTTGTGTTTTGCTTTACACTCGGGTCAGACTGAGTGATACATCATTTGAGGCTCACCTTTGGAGTTTGGAGCTTCGCTTGGAGATTCAATTATCGATACATCTTTTAGCTTTTCCAGTTGATTTGTTCAGAGATGTCATCTTTTTGTATTCAAGACTTCACTGAATTTGAGATATTCTGCTGTATTTTATTTCTAACTCTGATGTTTATTTAGTAGCTTCATGAACTACTATTTATCCATTCCGCTGCTTATCATTGTAATACTCTGTGTCTGTGATTCTGCGATTTATTTATTTACTGTATATGCTAAGATTTGCCAAATTTAAATTAACAATATGATGTTCTGTGCAATTCAAGTCTGATATGTGCGGATGCGAATGGCATGAAATACATGAACGTTACATGTAACGACCCAGGATTTTTAGTAATTAAAATTTAAATATTTAATTAATTTTAAATATTAATAAGTGAATCTATAAGTCGAATAAATTTTATTTTGAATTATTGGATTTAATTGAATAATTAAATCGATAATTTAATATGTGAAATTATGGAAATAATTGAAAATTGGGTTAAATATGATTGAAAATGATTTGTAAAATTTTATTTTATCATCTTGAAGTTAGAATGATATTTTAGAACTTTTAAAATCGAATTAAAAGTTAACTTGTGAAAATTGAATATTTTAATATTTAATCGACTAGTGAAAATAGTCAATTTTTGAACAGTCTCAGAATTGAACGAAACCAGTTCCATTGGATCCGTAATAATTAGTTATTACCGGATTTCAATTTTCGTAGCAATCGGAGTTACCGTTTGAGCGTGGCAGCTCGAAACGCATCGAATTATTTTTAATTTTAATTTGGCGAGTTAAAATTGCCATTTTTCAAAAAGTCTCGGATTTCAACGAAACCAGTTTCATCGGATCCGCAATGTGATATTATTGTATGGTTTCAAATTTCGTGTCAATTGGATTTACCGTTTATCCGGTACAAATTAAAACGCCTAGAAAATCGTTTAAATCGGTTTAATTTAAATCGAACGTTTATAGCCATAACTCGCACAGCTGTCCGAATTAGCTTTCGAAACCTGTTCCATTGTGTCCGGAACGCAGGATAAACCCTAGGAACGTCAGTTTCGGTGCGTAAACCGGAGTTTGGAAAACCCGGATGAATAGTGTTCGTTTTTCCTCTATAAATAGACCCTAAGCCTTCATAAATTAAAAAAAAAATATTAGGTTGTATAAAACCCTAGCCGCCAGTACCCCCCATCAATGGCCGAAAATTGGTCACCTTCTCCCTCTAATCTCTCTTCATCTATTCAGTTTTAGCCAAAACTTTCAACATGAAAGTTGTGGAGCGTCTCGAGCTCGTTAGATCTATACGGTGATGATGGGGTTTGGCGTCACGTGGAGGTGGGGAGGTGGCTGCGTGCATGGCCGTTCACTTGCGTTTCACACTCAAGGAGAGGGGGCTGAGTTTCAAGATCTTCAGGCCGAGCATGGAGTGGAGTGAGAGCTTCGATTTGGCGCTTCCTGATCGTGTTTTCATGCATCGAGGTGGCCGAAAGAATTAACCCTAGTTCATGCTATATGGGTTTCATGTTCGGCCGTGTTTGATTCCTGCATACGTGAATATGTGCGTGAGAGGGAAGAAGGGGTGGACGGGCCTGATGTGTTGGGCTTGGGATCAAGGGCCACGATTAAAGCTAGGTTGAAAATTAAAATAAAAGTTGTAAATTTATTAAGTTATAAATTCGTGTAAGTTCAAAAATTCATATCTTTTTCATACGAGGTCGAAAATGCGCGAAACCAGTTGCGTTGGAATCGTATGGACGAGCACTACGCTATGGAATTGGATTGGAGTCGTTTGGAGTTAGTGAGAATTTCGGGTAAAATTAAACGTCCGTTTAATTTTATTCGAAATAAATCGCTAAAACGAAATTGAAATCAAGGTGAGAACTTCTCACTCAATCGAATCAGTTTAGAATTTTATTTTAAATAGTTAGATTTAAAATATTGGAATGCATGTTTTAATGATGATTGTTATCTATTGATTGTTAAAATAGACATTATGCGCCGTTAGTAAGCGGATGTTATTTATTAAAAACATATACCGCGAATATTTCATAAACAGTGAAATTGGTATTATATATAATAGCAATATATATATATATTGGCATATGTATATATTGCAGTTGTTGATTTCCCCGCATTTTTTAGCGGATGAGACCCTATTGCGCCGTTATTAAGCGGATAATATTTTAAATCCCATATACAGCGATAATTCCGTACTGGAGCGGAATTGGTATTGTGCTAATGTTTGTGGATGCAGGAAAACAGGTTGGAGGGATCCAACTGGATTCCTCAACAGTTTTTATTTGATTTCAGATATTTTGATATTTGATGGATTATCATATACGATATATGATGCCGTTGTTGTCATGATTGACTATTTGGTATGTAGCATCATTGAACCAAATTTTAGGATTTTAAAATGATTTTAAAGTGATTTTTGAAAGTATACGTTTATAAAATATTTTTGGAACTGATCCATTTTAAATATATAAACGTTATAATTTTTAAAGTTATAAAAATTATGATTTTGTGAAATACGGTTAAAGATTGATTTTTGAGAAATATGGGTTAATGTTTTTATAAAATAGTTTAAATTGGATTTTTGAATTATTATAAAAAGTTTAAAAATAGGATTTATAAAATTTAATTATTTTACAAATCAAGAGAATGATGAAATTATAAAGGAGATTAAAGATGTTTTAAAATAATAGTATGAATTGATTTTTATAAAGGATTTATAAATTGATATTTATAAATTAAAACATTTGAATTATAAAACGAGTTTTTATAAGTGTTTGAATGAAGTGAAAATGGATTGCAGGAGGCAAGATGGATGGCATGGCGTATTATTAGTATATAGTATTTTTTTTCCGCTGTTTGATGTTGTTTGTTGTTGTACACTCTGATGATGATGTAATGTAATGTAATAACTGATATAGTTCTTTGTTTAAAGATTATTCATTTATTATTATATGTTGTTCCGCTGCGAATTGTGAGATTCTGATATTGTTGTGTTGTGTTCTGTTCCGTTCTATTTTCTATTTTCTTCTCTCTATTTTCTGTCTTTTCTCTCTTCTTCTTTCTTTTCTTCTTCTTAAACCCTCAGTGTTCGGTTTTCCGTCGTTCGATTGCTCGGCAGTCGATAAAGTGAGTATCGATGTTGAATTTTCGGGAGACGAAGAATCGGGTCCTGACAATGTGGTATCAAAGCATATGGTTAAGCGACAACCATGGTTCTGTTGGGTATTACTCATTAGAGATAGAGTCAGTAGTACTCTAGAATGATTTTCAGTGTAATAATAGCTATGAGAGCGTATTTGTTAGTGAATATATAAAATTGTTTTATATTGTGATGATTGGTTTATTGAGTGGCATATGAACTTTCGTCGGCGCAGCCTCGAAACTGAATCGAAGGGGTTTCTAAACACTTGAATAGAACAATTCGACACAGTATTGTTTTAAGTTGGGTAAATGAAATAATTTTTACCTTAAGTATATTTTATGTATAAAAGAATAATTTTTCAGAATTATTAAAGTATATAAGTTGATTGTTTAGTTGTTTGAATAATCTAAATAAAAGAATTATTGTATAAGCAAAAGAATTATAAGAATTGAATTATAATTAAAGTGATTTACAATTGTAAAATAAACTTATATATATGAGAAGTGAAACTATATGAATATATTTATGAATATGAGTTGAAATAAAAAAAAAATTAAAGTTAAGTGATGGATATGAACTTAAGTTATTTAAATGAAATTCAACTTTTGTAATTGAATTGAATTAATGGATTAAATGTTAATCGATTGAATGTGAATTTAGTTAATTGATTGTATATAATTCATTAAGTATTAATGAAATTGGAAGCTAAAGTAATTGAAATTCAATTGGAAGTTAAGTGAATCTTAAATAGAATTGAATTTGATTTGGAAGTGAACCAACTTGAATATGAATTAGTGAATATAAACTAATTGAAAATGAATGTTAGTAAACATCCACTGTTAATGAATCAAATGTGATTAAATTGAAAAAACCCATTTCATTGAATATTAATGAGAATATGAATGAATATTTATTAGTTGGATGTTAGTTGGTTGATGGTTGAATATATTGCTTTTACTGCATTTGCTATGTTGACATATATAGTTATTATGTTGCTATATGTTGTATATTGATACTATTGTCTACATGCATGATTCTCATGTTGTGTGTTGAGTGTTTAGTAGGTGCGGATTGCGTTTGCTTTGCATTTGGAGCTCGCTTTCGCGCTATATTAGCTGTATATGCTCGCTAATAAAATATAAGATACATATCTCGGATTAAATACCGTACTTTTATACTTTTTTTCCCTGCGGGATGCCTCATTACTTGATGAGATGTATATTTGTGATATATATACTGTCATTTTTTTTCGGATCGAGCCGCGCAAAGGAGACTATGGCGAATTTTTCCGAAAATTTAAGGCGTTAGAAAAAATTTGAGAAAATTGGAAAATTTTGAAAACTATAAACTTTGATTTGGAAATGAAAGTTAAACAATAGTAGTTGTTTTTGAAAAGATAACTAAGTATGATTTGAAAACTTAGTAAAGTATTATAAGAAGTTTAATTATGGATTTTGGAAAGTTAATGGATTCTGTAACTTTTCTTACTTGTTAATTTCGAGGACGAAATTCTTTTAAGGGGGGAAGATTGTAACGACCCAGGATTTTTAGTAATTAAAATTTGAATATTTAATTAATTTTAAATATTAATAAGTGAATCTATAAGTCAAATAAATTTTATTTCGAATTATTGGATTTAATTGAATAATTAAATCGATAATTTAATATGTGAAATTATGGAAATAATTGAAAATTGGGTTAAATATGATTGAAAATGATTTGTAAAATTTTATTTTATCATGTTGAAGTTAGAATGATATTTTAGAACTTTTAAAATCGAATTAAAAGTTAATTTGTGAAAATTGAATATTTTAATATTTAATAGACTTGTGAAAATAGTCAATTTTTGAACAGCCTCAGAATTGAACGAAACCAGTTCCATTGGATCCGTAATAATTAGTTATTACCGGATTTCAATTTTCGTAGCAATCGAAGTTACCGTTTGAGCGTGGCAGCTCGAAACGCATCGAATTATTTTTAATTTTAATTTGGTGAGTTAAAATAGCCATTTTTCAAAAAGTCTCGGATTTCGACGAAACTAGTTTCATCGGATCCGTAATGTGATATTATTGTATGGTTTCAAATTTCGTGTCAATTGGATTTACCGTTTGTCCGGTACAAATTAAAACGCCTAGAAAATCGTTTAAATCGGTTTAATTTAAATCGAACGTTTATAGCCATAACTCGCACAGATGTCCGAATTAGCTTTCGAAACATGTTCCATTGTGTCCGGAACGCGGGATAAACCCTAGGAACGTCAGTTTCGGCGCGTAAACCGGAGTTTGGAAAACCCGGATGAATAGTGTTCGTTTTTCCTCTATAAATAGACCCTAAGCCTTCATAAATTAAAAAAAAAATATTAGGTTTTATAAAACCCTAGCCGCCCGTACCCCCCATCAATGGCCGAAAATTGGTCACCTTCTCCCTCTAATCTCTCTTCATCTATTCAGTTTTAGCCAAAACTTTCAACATGAAAGTTGTGGAGCGTCTCGAGCTCGTTAGATCTATACGGTGATGATGGGGTTTGGCATCACGTGGAGGTGGGGAGGTGGCTGCATGCGTGGCCGTTCACTTGCGTTTCGCACTCAAGGAGAGGGGGCTGAGTTTCAAGATCTTCAGGCCGAGCATGGAGTGGAGTGAGAGCTTCGATTTGGCGCTTCTTGATTGTGTTTTCATGCATCGACGTGGCCGAAAGAATTAACCCTAGTTCATGCTATATGGGTTTCATGTTCGGCCGTGTTTGATTCCTGCATACGTGAATATGTGCGTGAGAGGGAAGAAGGGGTGGACGGGCCTGATGTGTTGGGCTTGGGATCAAGGGCCACGATTAAAGCTAGGTTGAAAATTAAAATAAAAGTTGTAAATTTATTAAGTTATAAATTCGTGTAAGTTCAAAAATTCATATCTTTTTCATACGAGGTCGAAAACGCGCGAAACCAGTTGCGTTGGAATCGTATGGACGAGAACTACGCTAAGGAATTGGATTGGAGTCGTTTGGAGTTACTGAGAATTTCGGGTAAAATTAAACGTCCGTTTAATTTTATTCGAAATAAATCGCTAAAACGAAATTGAAATCAAGGTGAGAACTTCTCACTCAATCGAATCAGTTTCGATTTTTATTTTAAATAGTTAGATTTAAAATATTGGAATTCATGTTTGAATGATGATTGTTATCTATTGATTGTTAAAATAGACATTATGCGCCGTTAGTAAGCGAATGTTATTTATTAAAAACATATACCGCGAATATTTCATAAACAGTGAAATTGATATTATATATAATAGCAATATATATATATTGGCATATGTATATATTGCAGTTGTTGATTTCCCCGCATTTTTTAGCGGATGAGACCCTATTGCGCCGTTATTAAGAGGATAATATTTTAAATCCCATATACCGCGATAATTCCGTACTGGAGCGGAATTGGTATTGTGCTAATGTTTGTGGATGCAGGAAAACAGGTTGGAGGGATCCAACTGGATTCCTTAACGGTTTTTATTTGATTTCGGATATTTTGATATTTGATGGATTATCATATATGATATATGATGTCGTTGTTGTCATGATTGACTATTTGGTGTGTAGCATCATTGAACCAAATTTTGGGATTTTAAAATGATTTTAAAGTGATTTTTGAATGTATACGTTTATAAAATATTTTTTGAACTGATCCATTTTAAATAAATAAACGTTATAATTTTTAAAGTTATAAAAATTATGATTTTGAGAAATACGGTTAAAGATTGATTTTTGAGAAATATGGGTTAATGTTTTTATAAAATAGTTTAAATTGGATTTTTGAATTATTATAAAAAGTTTAAAAATAGGATTTATAAAATTTAATTATTTTACAAATCAAGAGAATGATGAAATTATAAAGGAGATTAAAGATTTTTTAAAATAATAGTATAAATTGATTTTTATAAAGGATTTATAAATTGATATTTATAAATTAAAACACTTGAATTATAAAACGAGTTTTTATAAGTGTTTGATTGAAGTGAAAATGGATTGCAGGAGGCAAGCTGGATGGCATGACGTATTATTAGTATATAGTATTTTTTTTCCGCTGTTTGATGTTGCTTGTTGTTGTACACTCTGATGATGATGTAATGTAATGTAATAACTGATATAGTTCTTTGTTTAAAGATTATTCATTTATTATTATATGTTGTTCCGCTGCGAATTGTGAGATTCTGATATTATTGTGTTGTGTTCTGTTCCGTTCTATTTTCTATTTTCTTCTCTCTATTTTCTGTCTTTTCTCTCTTCTTCTTTCTTTTCTTCTTCTTAAACCCTCAGTGTTCGGTTTTCCGTCGTTCGATTGCTCGGCAGTCGATAAAGTGAGTATCGATGTTGAATTTTCGGGAGACGAAGAATCGGGTCCTGACATTACAAGTTGGTTCTTTTAAATTTCAAGAACAAGTCATATTTCATAACAAAATATCAGATTCACGTCAAAATTGTTTTAAATCTAAAATATAAAGGTTATACCTTCATACTAAAAAATTTGTATATAAACCGACTATTTAAATATATATAGTTACCCTTTAAAACAGTTTGAATATTGAAAATGATTTTAGGTAATCAAAATAGTTTGAATATTAAAATTAGTTTAGATAATTAAAATAGTTTTAATATTGAAAAATTGTTTGAAATAATTAAAATAGTTTTAAAAATTGGAAATAGTTTTGAGTATAAAATAGTCTTAATATGGAAAATAGTTTAGATAATTAAAATATTTTATATATTAAAAGAATTTGATTATTAAGTTTATATAAAATAATTAATATTAAAACCTTTTCTTTCTTTCACAACAATTTGAAATTAGATTCAAATTCCAAATCAAAACGAATTCTGTAACGACCCACTATTTTGCACCATTCAAATTCGATAATAAAACTGAAATATGTCAAACTTGAATTGTCCAAAACAATAGGTTGTAATAAAATTTGGAGCAAACAATCAAAGAATCACAGCCACAGAATATCAGAATACTCACAACGGAAATAAAAATAACCATAGTGGTTCATGAATCCACTACAAACTCAGTCTCAAACAAGTACAAAATACATAGTCTAAAAAACAAATACAGTTCTGAAACAAATACAGTAGAAATCCCAAATACACAAGTCTCTAATACATCAGCTGAAATAGAATGACAGAACTGAAATAGAAAAAACTAGATAAGCGGATAAACTCCAGAAATATCTAGCTTCTAAAAGATAGATCCAAGTTGTGATACGCAGCTGACCCGAGCGTAAGAAAATAAACACAAACACTCGAGTCAGGACATATATACTTATACAATGTAAACCGACTCAAGTGAACTTTAAAATAAATGCACAAGTAACATAAAGGATGCTCGGTAACACCCATCCTCTAAGGATCCGTTAAACTATTTATTATGGAGTGATATACGCTATTACATTAATGTCTAAAAGTAAAATATGCTTACTTTAAAATAGAGCTAAGAAGTTACCCTTATCCCCCTTAACACATAGTAGTCCCAGTAGTCTATCCAGTATCAGCGCATCTCCAGATTGGGAGACTACCCTAAATACTCTACAGGCTAGAGGAGAAATCCAAAATCGTACAAGGCGTGCTAGAGTAGCTGACACGGCACAACGAGGCAATGCCAGGGTAGATTTACCAATTGCACTTCCAGACCGATGGTAACGCGTAGCAGCTACTACCGCCTACCTCGAACCACACTCCTAAAATCAAAGGTGTGCACCAATCAATCACAA
Source organism: Allium cepa (assembly GCA_030765085.1). Taxonomy (NCBI): domain Eukaryota; kingdom Viridiplantae; phylum Streptophyta; class Magnoliopsida; order Asparagales; family Amaryllidaceae; genus Allium; species Allium cepa. The sequence continues at coordinate 236,985,483 of CM060932.1, read as the reverse complement.
AGTAATGGAATTGCATACGAAGAAGTGGGTCCGATAAGAGGAGCGACCTCATTAGCCCATCGATTGCTCCTGTTTTAGCCATCTTATGCTAACTCACGGGAGTCGGGTCCATGTATATACCTCAATAGAACGTCGCCACCATCCTACTTCATTTTGGAATCTCCACCGCGTACACGGTTGTCAAAGTGGTTTTCGGTATCGACAGAGAGTATGCCCATATCTGAACCCGGTCTTTTTACCAACCAATCATTATTGTAACCCATGGTTATAAGTTTCAAAAATGGTTTATATTCACTTCAAAACATATTCATTTAAACGATTTAAATACGATATCAAATAATATTCATTTCAAAATTGTAACATTTCTAAGTTCATTCATTCAATTATAAAATTTTCAAAACATTGTAAATTTCAGCTACAACAGCACTTATAAAATGTTATGATAGATATAGTAATATTTCAAAAACATTGTCAAACTCAAAACAGCAGCACTTATCAAGTGCTATGGTAGGTATTTAGTTATTTCAAAACAGCTCAATTTCAAACACAGCAGCACTTACAAAGTGCTACGGTAGGTATTAGTAATTTAAAACATTTCAGTTTCATTTTAGCAACAACAGCACTTATCAAGTGCTACAGTAGCTATTTAGTTATTAAAAGCAGTTTACTTTCAGCAACAACAGCACTTCCAAAGTGTTGTCGTAGCTATTTACTTAATTCAGAATATAGTTTAGTTTCAGTAACAACAGCACTTACAAAGTGCTACAGTGGCTCTTTATTATTCCAGAACTTAGTCTATTCTCAAAAATGACAGCACTTAACAAACGTTGTCTTAAAACCATAGCATTTCTGAAGTGCTACCAATACTAATTCTAGATTTAATATAAAATCTCAAAAACATTAAAACTTCAATTTTTGGCATTTTAACTTATAAAAATCATATTTTTCGCTTCAAAAATATTCATTTGGATATCATTTAACTTATTATTCAATCAAATAAACCATTAATAAATAAATATCTAATTTAAACAATAATTCACTTATTAGGTCAAAAGTAAACTATTTTCTCAACTTTTTATTTTTAACAATTAACTTAACACTTTATTTTAAATTACCCATTTCATAAATAAAAATTAAATTTCCATTCATTTATTTAACTTAATAATTTCCATTTAAAACCAAATTTCTAATTTCCAAGTTAATTCATATTTGTAAGATACACCTTTCCATTTAATTCTTTATACATTTAACTTATAGAAAAATCACTATAAGTTCATTTAAATTATTTAAATCCAATTAAAGTTAAAATGTCATATTTTTACATTTAAAAATACTTATAAATTTCAAAAAATATATATAATTAACTATGGGTTTGTATAATATTTTCTAACCTAGGTCAAGTGATACGGATAATAAATCATTTTAATCCGTAATTTAAAAAGAAAAATCCGGGTTCTATCATTTAAAACTCGCAATCCCGAGTAAATCAAATACAATAAAAATCACTCGAGCCTATCATTTCAGTCCATAATGATATTTCCTTATTCTAAAGTCTGTTCAGGTATGTACCATTTCATCCCATAGTGATAAGGGAACTTCCAGTATGATACAGAAAATAAAATAATAGTATGGCATAAAATATTATAACAGATGATGTAACAGGTATAAAATCAGGTTATACATCATATAACAGATTACAGGCATATATGGACATATCAACATAGCAAATTCATTTCTACATATCCACTTTCATCGTCTCACAAATATATAAGTACGAAATGTCTAGAGTGAATAACTCACCTTTTTGAAGCTAGAGATTACAAAACACAGAAAGGCACGACAAGCTTGCACTAGATTCGAGAAGAAGTAACACCCAAATTCAAATCTTGAAATCAAATAAATAAAAAAATATAAGTATATGTTTCAACACAACAAAATAAATTAAAACAATGAATCAAACATGAATCAAAGTAAAGCAAAATTGGATTGAATCATCAAGTGGGCTCGGCCACATCACCTATAGGATCAACCATCATCATATTTTGCTCGGCCATGATGACTAGAGGCGAGCTAGGCTTGGTTATGAGGTCCATAGGCATGGCTAAGGCTAGGAAAGTGAAGAGTGGTGGAGTTACAAGCATGGAATGTAAAGAGGCAAGGAACAAAGGGGGTTTTGGTTCACATAGGTTCGGCCATAGCCTAGTATGGCTCGGGCAGGATTGGACTTTGGGTCAAATGCATCTCAAGGAACTTGATAAGGTTTAGGTCACAACATGTCAAAACAAAGTGGAGTTTTAGGGTGTGGCCGTGGAAAATGGAAGAGGTGGTGAAATAATGAAAGATTTGTGATGGTTTTGGTCAAGTTTTGGCGTGGATCTAGACCTAGGGGTCATGGCCATGAGTGGAGGAGGTGATGGTTGGTCATGGAGGAGGTGGAGAGGGGATGAGGTTGGAAATATGGTGGAGGCCGAGCACTTGATGAAGAAAAACAAAAGAAAATAAAGGAAAAAGAAAGAGGAAGAGAAGCCATGGAAACTTACGTATTTTTTTTGGACGCAAATAAGAGATGAGATGTGAGGAGATGTTTTTGTGTGTAATTGATAAAAGTAGGAGGCAGCTAAGGTTTGGAAAATACATGGCTAGAGAGTAAGGAACGGCTAGAAAATAAATAAAGAGGGTAGTCAAATCAAAAGGCAAGCATTTAAATAATGTAACCTATGTCTCCTTGATTTTCTCAAGCCATTTATACAAAGATATAAACAAGTAAAATCCAATAAATAAAATAAAGTCTAGACAAAACAGAATAGAAAAATAAAATAAAGAGACGGACATAGGGAAAATGTAAAATAAAATGCGGAAATTAATTGCATGTAAAACGCTGTATTTTATCCAATTTGAAAAGTATACATCAGAATTTAACGAAACGAAAAGAAGAACGGATATCAGAATTGTATCCAGCTTCAAATAAAAAGATTAGAATTTAAAATTTTCAAATAAAAGTCAAAGTTTGACAGAAATATAAAATTTGCAGACTTTGTTTATTTTTCCTATTTGGAGATAAATTACAAACACATCCAAAATTACAATAGAAAATTTCCAAAAATTCAAATTTAAATGATTAAAAATCAAAATTTTCAAATAAATTAAGTTTAAGAATATTAAAAAAAAAATCGGTTGTTACACTCTCCTCGACTCAAAACTTTTCATCCTCGAAAAGGAACGAAACAAAGAAAACAAAGCAAGATAAGATAGCAAAGAAAAAGTACCTAAAATAAATAATTCGGGATTCGAAGCACGCATGCTCTCCTCCGTCTCCCAGGTACAGTCCCAATCATCAGTGCTCCACTATACTTTGACCCGGTTGATAGATTTCCTTCTTAGCTACTTCGTACCTCTTTGATAATACGAAGTGGCTTCCTCTCAACAGTCAGATTAGGCTCAATATAAAAACTATCAAGAGCAGAAGGCTGGACAATCAAGGATCGGTCATGCAAATAGCTATGAAGATGCGATACATGGAATACATTATGGACTCCAAAAAACTTCTCGGGAAAACCCAAACGATAAGCCAAAGAACCAATTCTCTCCAAGATACAGAAAGGACCAACAAATCTAGGAGCAAGCTTCCCTCTACGACCAAACCAACTCACATTCCTTAAGGGAGATACCTTAAGGAAAACCAAATCACTAACAAAAAAACTCTAAACTCCTCCTACGCCGATCAGCATACTTCTTCTACCTATCCTGAGCAATCCTCATCTTCCTCTCAATCTCCTCAACCTTCTCCGAAGCCTCCAAAATCACATTAGGACCAAGAACCAAATGATTATCGGATTCAATCCAACAAGATGGAGATCTACAAGGTCTTCCATAAAGAGCAGCAAACGGAGACATCTCGATAGTAGCGTGAATTCAAGGACGGAATGAGATAGGTAAAGATTAAGATAAGATTGAAATAGAAGACTGAAAATATACCTGATAACTGTTGTTATAGGTGAATTTAACAAGATGGAGATGATCTTTCCAAGATCCTCCATAACCCAGAACACAAGCACGAAGAAGATCCTCAAGAATCTGATTCACTCTTTCCATTTGACTGTCGGTCTGTGGATAGTAAGCGGTGCTCATATTCGGACGAGTACCCAAAGATTTCTGGAAAGCTTTCCAAAACTGACTGGTGAAGATAGGATCCCGATCACAAACAATGCTGATAGGAACACCATGGAGAAGAACAATCTCCCTCATATAAATCTCAGCGATACTGGAAGCAGAACGGGTAGATTTGACCGGAATGAAATGAGCTGATTTGGTCAGTCTATCCACAATAACCCAAATGTTCTCATTACCGCTTCGAGTCCTAGGTAAACCATCAATAAAATCCATGGAAACCTGTTCCCATTCCCAATTGGGAATCTCAAGGGGCTGCAATAAACCAGGGGTCTTCTGGAGATCTGCCTTGACTTGCTGACAAGTCGAAAACCTACTAACAAGGATAGAGACATCTTGCCTCATACCTTTCCACCAATACAGCCTCTTCATGTCCTGATACATCTTCATCACACCAGGATGAATAGAAAGTCTGGATCGATGATGTTCCCGAAGTAACTCCTTCCTTAATCCATCAACATTCGGGACACAAACCCTATTAGTAATCCTCAAAATACCTCTATCATCGATCTGAGCTTCACTACCATCAGGACTACCACTACCAACTCTACTATGAAAACTCTCCTTCATACGCCTAAGCATCTCATGCTCATCCTACTTAGCAATGATACGATCCAAAAGAGGAGCGAAAGAAACAATAAGCTGACACGACATAGCCTTCTTTCTACTCAAAGCATCAGCTACAACATTAGCCTTCCCAAGGGTATAGCTAATGTCGAGATCATAAGAAGCAAGGAACTCAAGCCATCGAACCTGCCGCTGATTCAAATCCTTCTGGGTGAACATATATTTCAAAGACTGGTGATCAGTGAAGAGCTCAAACTTAGCACCCAAAAAATAATGCCTCCACAGCTTCAAAGAAAAAACTACAGCAAGCAATTCCAGGTCATGGGCTGCATAGTTGGCCTCATGGGTCTTCAGCTGGCAATTAGCATAAGCAATCACCTTCCCATCTTGCATAGGAAAGCTCCTAAACCCTCACAATAAGCATCAGTGTATACCGTTAATCCCTCGTTTCCATTCGGAACGGTAAGCACTGGTGCGAAAGTAAGCTTACACTTCAACTCATTGAATGCAGCTTTACACTTATGACTCCATACAAACTTCGCATTCTTTCGAGTTAAAGTAGTGAGAGGTGCAGAAATCCGAGCAAAATTCTCAATGAATCTCCGATAGTAACCAGCAAGGCCCAGAAAACTACGAATATCAGTTGGAGCCCTAGGAGTTTCCAATCCTGTAACAGAATAGGGAGAAATAAGGATCATGAGAAAGATAGAATGATCAAATGGTAGAAGGAAAATAAAGGAAAGACATACATTGATCGCAGCGATCTTGACAGGATCAACAGAAGCTCCATCACTAGAAACAATACGTTCGAGAAATCGGACCTCATCTCTCCAGAAATGGCATTTCAAGAACTTAGCTTCTCAGAGTCCACAGAACAAATTTCAATTGTGACTCATGGTTTTACCTTGTCTTGGAGAAGACAAGGGTATCATCAACAAAGACTAGAACAAACTTATTAAGCACATCATGAAAGAACGGTTCATCAAATCAACAAAGAAAGTAGGAGCATTAGTCAAACTGAAAGGCATGACTAACCATTCATAAAACCCATTCTCGGTACGGAAAGCAGTCTGGGAATACTTTCCTTAGCAATTCTGAGCTGGTGAAAACCTGTGGCAAGATCAAGCTGAGAGAAAACATTAGCTTCATGGAGCTGATCAAACATATCATCAATGCGAGGCATAGGATATCTGTTCCTTATAGTGAGCTTGTTCAGCTCCCTATAATCAACACACATCCTCAAATAACCATCGGACTTAGTGAAAAAAACTGTTGGTGCTCCCCATTCTTAATGGCTAGGTCTGATCAGACCCTTGGAGAATAAGTCCTTAATTTTCTTCCTTAACTCAACCTTCTCAGGGGGTGCTATTCTTTTGGGTGAAAGAACTACTGGTCGAGCTCTAGGAATAAGATCAATACGGAAGTCGATTCCCAACTGAAGAGGCAAAGAAGTGACTTCACCAAATACATCGGGATAGAGTTTGACCACATGAGTCGAGTTAAAATTACCAGGTGGAAAATCAAGAGAATAAATGAAGCTTTGTCAGCAAAATCCTAGGGCAAACTACACTGAATCACCAAAGAATCACCTTTATTACCAACAAGAGAGACAGTTCGGGCACTACAAGAGATAAAGGCATCATGCCTCTTCAGCCAATCACCTCCAAGAAATAGATCAAAAGCATCAAAACCCAGAACATAAAAATCACCAAAAAACCGATAGCTAGAATAGAAGAGTTTCACATTTCTACAAATCCTACTAAGTTTCGTAAGACCCCCAATAGGATTTAAAACACACAAAGGCACAGGTGCCAACTCAGGAGAAGGGAGATGCTCAAATTTATTACAAAGATCCACATAGATAAAGCTATAGGAAGCTCCAGTATCAAACAGAACCCGAACAGGAAAATTAAACAGAGAAAAAGTACCCTGAAGTGAACCTTGTTTGTCAGTAGGAGCAGCCGGTGCAGGCGCAGGTGCAGGAGGTGGGGGTGGTAAAGATGCAGAAGTCACAGCAAAAATACCCGATGAGCTACCCTTCTGCTGAGTAGAGCAGTCCTTCTTGAAATGGCCAGGCTGTAGACAAATGTGACAAAGATCACACCTAGTCAACTGTGCTGGGGAATAGCGGCACCACCCGAAGTAGGATTGCGTCTGTAGCAAGTAATGGCAGAAAGGTCGATCGACTGCCTCTGAGATGAAGAAGATGATCCCAACCCTGGTGTCTTGTTTTGATTCCTCTTCTAAGGTGGAAGTTGGGCTTCCTCTTCTTGGGATTACCAGAGAAAGAATGAGATGAAGCAGAACGGGCAGCTGGAGGATCCATAGAAATAGGATTCTTGTATCTAATGGCCATGTCCATCAGAGTGGTGAAAGGGCTATGCACATAAGTGATGAGTCGATCATAGTACTCCAGGCGTGCACCAGCAATGAACTTCTCATTTTTCTTGAGAGGAGTGTAAATCAGATTAAGGCCAAACATAGAAAGCTCATTGAACTTCCTCTCATATTCAGCAAAAGGCATATCATCCTGTTTCAAATCCATGAATTCCCAATACAACTGAGATTTTCCTGCCTCAGGCATCCACTTCACAAGAAAAGCATCCCTAAAGCACGATAAAAGAGCATAAGATATATTTCAAAAAAAAAGAAACAGAACCAAATTTGGAACAAATAGGAGAAGATACCTAAATTGTTCCCAAGATATGTCAGCCTCAGTAGTGTGGGCTGTGATGGACTCCCACCAATCCAAGGCTGCTCCTTTCAATTGCCAAGCTGCCAACTGACGCTGCCGGGCATTAGTGATCTAAAGACTAGAGAAAATTCTCTCCAAGTCCTTTAACCATTGTTGAGCTTCAATAATGCTCTCAGATCTGGTGAACTTGGTGCCACCAAGCTCAGTGTATTCCTTACAAAGCTTAGTGAACCAGACCGGTGTAGCAGGCTCAGGAGTTGGGGCAATACCACGACTCCTACCTCTTGCGTTCCTATGACTCATCCTGAACATCAAGAATTAATTTAAGGACAGAGGTATTTGAGAAACAAAGACAAGATTAGATAAGATACCATGCAACGAGAATTGAATATCTCGACAAAGAGGTTACTAACAAGGTGGATAAGGAAAAGAATGGGAGTTTTAGAAAATTTGACTTTAAAACAAGGAATGTTTTTACATCAAAATACTCTTTTAAAATCCTTTGAAAATTATTTGAAAAATCATTTTATACTTTAAAATATGTTCTCTCACAAAGAAAGGATTCCAGGATTGATTCCACTCATTCTAGGGTATTTCTACCCTATCTATAATGAGTTTTTGCTCCGCAGGCTAAGGTTTGCCTAAAACCAATAGATTGTAACGACCCATTATTTTGCACCATTCAAATTTGACATAAAACCGAAATATGTCAAACTTGAATTATCCAAAACAATAGATTGTAATAAAATTTGGAGAAAATAAAACCAATCACAGACACAGAATATCAAAATATTCACAGCGGAAATAAAAATAACCATAGTGGTTCATGAAGCCACTACAAATTTAGTCTTAAACAAGTATAAAATACATAGTCTGAAAAACAATTACAGTTCTGAAAAAAATACAGTAGAAATCCCAAATACATAAGTCTCTAATACAACGGTTGAAATAGAATGACTGAACTGAAATAGATAAAACGAGATAAGCAGATAAACTCCAAAAATCTCTAGCTTCCACCAGATAGATCCAAGCTGTGATACTCAGGGTGACCCGAGCGTAAGAAAATAAACTCAAACACTCGAATCAAGACATACATACTTATACAATGTAAACCAACTCAAGTGAACTGTAAAATAAATGCATAAGTAACTTAAAGGATGCTTGGGACCTCCCATCCTCTATGATCAGTTAAACTATTTACTATGTAGTAATATACGCTATTATAATAATGTCTAAAAGTAAAATAAGCTTACTTTAAAATAGCGTTAAGGTTTTACTCATATCCCCCTTAAAACATAATAGTCCCAGTAGCCTATCCAGTATCAGCGCATCTCCAGATCGGGAGACTACCCTAAATACTCCATAGGCTACAAGAGAAATCCAAAATCGTATAAGGCACGCTAGGGTAGGTGACACGGCAAAACGAGGCAATGCCAGATTAGATATACCAATTGCACTTCCGGACCGGTGGTAATGCATAGCAGCTACTACCGCCCACCTCGAACCACACTCCCAAAATCAAAGGTATGCACCAATTAATCACAAAGTAATGGTATGACATACGACGAAGTGGGTCCGATAAGAGGAGCGACCTCATTAGCCCGTCGTTTTCTCCTGTTTTAGCCACCTTATGCCAACTCACGGGAGTTGGGTCCACGTATATACCTCAATAGAACGTCGCCACCATCCTACTTCCTTCTGGAATCTCCACCGCATACACGGTTGTCAAAGTGGTTTTCGGTATCGACAGAAAGTATGACCATATCTGATCCCAGTCTCTTTGCCAGCCAATCATTATTATAACCCGTGGTTATAAGTTTCAAAAATGGTTTATATTCACTTCAAAACATATTCATCTAAACCATTTAAATACGATATCAGATAATATTCATTTCGAAGTTGTAACATTTCTAAGTTCATTCATTCAATTATAAAATTTTCAAAACATTGTAAATTTCAGCTACAACAACACTTATAAAATCTTACGGTAGATACAGTAATATTTCAAAAATATTGGCAAATTCAAAACAGCAGGACTTATCAAGTGCTACGATAGGAATTTAGTTATTTCAAAACAGCTCAATTTCAAAAACAGCAGCACTTGCAAAGTGCTACAGTAGATATTAGTAATTTAAAACAGTTCGGTTTCATTTCAGCAACAACAGCACTTACCAAGTGCCACAATAGCTATTTAGTTATTCAAAACAGTTTACTTTCAGCAACAATAGCACTTACAAAGTGCTGCAGTAGCTATTTAGTTATTTTAGAATATAGTTTAGTTTCAGCAACAACAACACTTACAAAGTGTTGTAGTAGCTCTTTATTATTCCAGAACTTAGTTTATTTTCAGAAATGACAGCACTAAACAAATGCTGTCTTAAAACCACAGCATTTCTGAAGTGCTACCAATACTAATTCCAAATTTAATATAAAATTTTAGAAACAATAAAACTTCAATTTTTGCCATTTTAACTTATAAAAATCATATTTTTCACTTCAAAAATATTCATTTGGATATCATTTAACTTAATATTCAATCAAATAAACCTTTGATAAATAAATACCCAATTTAAACACTTATTCACTTATTAGGTCAAAAGTAAACTATTTTCTCAACTTTTTATTTTTAGAAATTAACTTAATACTTTATTTTAAATTACCCATTTCATAAATCAAAATTAAATTTCCATTTATTTATTTAATTTAATAATTTCCATTTAAAACCAAATTTCTAATTTCCAAGTTGAGTCATATTTTCAAAATACACCTTTCCATTTAATTCTTTATACATTTAACTTATAGAAAAATCACTATAAGTTCATTTAAATTATTTAAATCCAATTTAAGTTAAAATGTTATATTTCTACATTTAAAAATACTTATAAATTTCAGAAAATATATATAATTAACCATGGGTTTGTATAATATTTTCTAACCTAGGTCAAGTGATACCGATAATATATCATTTCAATCCGTATCCGGGTTCTATCATTTCAAACCCGCAATCCCAAGTAAATCCAATACAATAAAAATCGCTCGAGCCCATCATTTCGGTCCATAATGATTTTTACTTATTCTAAAGTCCGTTCGAGTATGTTTCATTTCAACCCACAGTGATAAGGGAACTTGTAGTATGATATAGAAAATAAAATAATAGTATGGCATAAAATTTATAACAGATGATGTAATAGGTATAAAATCAAGTTATACATCATATAACATATCACAAGCATATATGAACATATCAACATAGCAAATTCATTTCCACATATCCACTTGTCATCGTTTCACAAATATACAAGTATGGAATGTCTAGAGTGAATAACTCACCTTTTTTAAAATAGAGATTACGAAGTAAAGGCACACAACAAAACACATAAAGGCATGACAAGCTCGCACTAGATTTGAGAAGAAGTAACACCCGAATTCAAATATTGAAATCAAATAAATAAAAAAAATATAAGTATATGTTTCAACACAACAAAATAAATTAAAACAATGAATAAAACAAGAATAAAAGTGAAGCAAAATTGGATTGAATCATCAAGTGGGCTTGGCCACATCACCTATAGGCTCAACCATCACCATATTTTTCTCGACCATGATGTCTAGAGGCAAGCTAGGCTTGGTTATGGGGTCCATAGGCATGGCTAAGGCTAGGAAAGTGAAGAGTGTTGGAGTTACAAGCATGGAATGTGAAGAGGCAAGGAGCAAAGGGGTTTTTGGTTCATATAGGCTCGGCCATAGCCTAGTATGGCTCTATCAGTGTTGGACTTTAGGTCAAATGCGTCTCAATGCATGGCTTAGCAAGGTTTAGGTCCCGAAATGTCAAAATACAGTGGAGTTTTAGGGTGTGGTCGTGGCAAATGGAAAAGGTGGTGAAATAATGGAAGACTTGTGATGGTTGGTCAAGTTTTTGTATGGATCAAGACCTAGGGTCACGACCATGAGTGGAGGAGGTGATGGTTGGTCATGGAGGAGGTGGAGAGGGGATGAGGTCGGAAATATGGTGGAGTCCGAGCACGTGATGAATAAAAACAAAAGAAAATAAAGGAAAACGGAAAAAGAAAGAGGAAGAGAAGCCATGGAAACTTACAGTATTTTTTTCTGGATGCAAATAGGAGATGAGATGTGAGGAGATGTTTTTGTACGTGATTGATAAAGTAAGAGGCGGCTAGGGTTTGGAAAATACACGGCTAGAGAGTAAGGAATGGCTAGAAATGAAATAAAGAGGGTAGGAAAATCAAAAGGCAAGCGTTTAAACAATGTAACCTATGTCTCCTTGATTTTCTCAAGCCATTTATACAAAGATATAAACAAGTAAAATCCAATAAATAAAATAAAGTCGAGACAAAACAAAATAGAAAATAAAATAAAGAGATGGACATAGGAAAAATATAAAATAAAATGCAGAAATTAATTGCGTGTAAAACGTTGTATTTTATCCAATTTTAAAAGTATAAATCAGAATTTAACGAAACGAAAAGCAAAACGGATATCAGAATTATATCCAGCTTCAAATAAAAAGATTAAAATTCTAAAATTTAAATTTTAAAATTTTCAAATAAAAGTCAAAGTTTTACCAAAATATAAAATTTGCAGAAACGTTTTATTTTATCCTATTTGGAGATAAATTACAAACACATCCAAAATTACACTGGAAAAAATCCAAAAATTCATATTTTAATGATTAAAAATCAAAGTTCTCAATAAATTAAGTATATAAATATTAACAAAATTTTGGGTTGTTACAAATTCAATTTGCCGACTTCTAATTAAAGTCAACTTCGTATTCAAATTTTTTTTTAAATCAACCTCCATTCAAACGATTTCAAACTTCAAATTCAATTTAACTGATATTATCCAAAGGCTGAAAGTTTCAATTCACATTCTCATTTTAAAATGATTTAATTTAAATCCATTTTATGTCCAACTTGGAAGTATCAATTTAAACCATTTTAATTAAAGTAAATTTAAAGTTTAAATTGGAACTTAAGTCTTTAAAATAATTCACTTCCAATAAATTCAAATCATATCTCAATTTCCAATTTATGATTTCTAATTACAACCTTGAACAATTTCATTGAAACAGTTTTAATTTCAACATTTCAAATCTCGAATTAGAAAATAATTTAGTCCGTATAACTCAAAATTTTATTTGTTTTAAAATAATATCATTTAAACCAATTCAAATTTAAGATTTGTAACCATTTAATCTGACGCAGCGGAATTACGGAAAAATAGATGAAACGGTAAAAGTAGCAAACGGTGGATTGAAGATACTGAAATGCCCAAATTTGTTGATCACAAAGATACCGAATTCTAGCTATCTTCGACATGTTGATCGCGCACGATATCGTGAAAGAAGATCTACAATTCTTCAAACGTTGATCAAGCGCACTTGATACTGTGAATTGGCTTCAACGATCGTTGATTCGAGCGCACTCGAATAACCGAAAGTGGAGATAGGAGATTACACTCAACTACCAATTTAATGAAAGCACAAAGCGAACAAAACAAAAGTTTTAATCAAAATCAACCAAGTTTTACAATGACTCGATACTCCTATTTATAGGGTTTTCACAATACCAGACCACTAGGTCGTTACGCGACCTACGACCTTCCATAGGTCGTTCGCGACCTATCACGACCACACCCCAGGCGCTACAACACCCTATATTTACAACACGTGACCTAAGATACAACGCACACGACCTAACAAACAACGACTCATCACAACAGAGTACAACACAAAGGCGACCTTACAGACACGACCTTCGACCTAACATAGGTCACGACCTACAACTTACAGCACAGCACATATTTACAACGGTAAACGACTTACGACCTAAACATAACGACTTAAGAAATACAATACAAACAACATACAAACGACCTTAGTCCTTCAGCGCCATAGCTTCATGCGACATAACTACCATCTTCAACTGAATCTTCTTCACACGACCTAACTAGGTCGTTAACTCGCTTGATTGCTTGGACGACCTATCTCCACTAGGTCGTTGCCGACATATCTTCACACTAGGTCGTTTGAATGTGTTACACCCCACCTTGTTAGGCCACAACTTCTTATCCCGTGACCCGTTAGGTCGCTCGCGACTCATTAGCTTGTTAGATCGCTCATGACAAGGTAGCTTCAGATTGCACTACTTCATTTTTCACCACTGCTCTATCATTAGGTCGTAACTCCCTTCTTTGCGATTCTTTAGGTCGTGAGCGACCTAATGTATCCAAACGACTTAACTCCATTGCATTCATGGGCTGGGCTGCATCATCCTCCCCTGGTTGGGAAAAATTCGTCCTCGAATTTAAAACTTTTTCTCCATTGGATTGTTCATCCCCATAATAAGGTATAAGGTGTTTAACATTAAATACATCAGAAGTATACACATCCTCCGGCAGCTTCAACCTGTAAGCATTTTCATTGATCCGTTTCACAATCTCTACAGGACCAATCTTTCGAGCTTTAGGTTTATTATATGTTCCCACTGGAAAACGATCCTTCGTTAGTACAGCATATACTAAATCTCTTTCGTTAAATTCAACACTTCGTCGCTTCAGATCGGCAGATCGTTTATACTTCTCATTTGTCTTCTCCAATCGTTTCTGAACGATTTTGTGGCACTCCGTCAAACCATCAAAAAAATCAGCAGCTCGTTTAACTATCCCCTTCGGTTGCGGCACTATCGTTAAATCCAACGGCCCCTTCGGCAAGCTTGAATATACAATCTGAAATGGACTGAAACCTGTACTACGATTCACCGCATGATTATGAGCAAACTCTGCTTGACATAACTTCACATCCCAACTCTTCAGATTATCTTTCACAAGACATCGCAATAAATTTCCCAGGGATCTGTTCACAACTTCAATTTGTCCATCAGTTTGCGGATGATAAGCACAACTGAAATTCAGCTTCGTTCCCACCATCTTCCACAAACTTAGCCAAAAATGAATCAGAAATCTAGTATCCCTGTCTGAAACTATAGATTCTGGTAAACCATGCAAGCGATAGATCTCTCTAAAGAACAACTGTGCTACATGGACTGCATCCGCCGTCTTCTTACAAGCAACAAAATGTACCATCTTCGAGAAACGGTCCACTACAACATATATAGAGTCATTTCCCCGTTGAGTCTTCGGCAAACCCAACACAAAATCCATGTTTATATCTACCCATGGTTTTGTAGGAACAGGTAAAGGCATATACAATCCCGCATTTGTAGCTGTCCCTTTCGAAACTTGACAAATATGACATCTACGCACAAACTATTCAACTTCCTGCCTCATCGATGGCCAATAAGAGGATTGAGAAATCAACTGCAATGTGCGATCTCTACCCACATGGCCTTCTTCATGTAACTCCTTTACAATCTTCATTCGCAAGCTTCCTTCTGGTATGCATAATTGATTCCCCTTGAGGAAGAATCCATCTACCAACACAAATTCATCAGTACTCCCATCCTTGACTTTCTCAACGAACTTCGTAAAGTAAGGATCTTCTTCAATCAACTCTGGCAATAGTTCAAATCCTGTCACTTTAACCTTTATTGTTGTCAGCAAATGATTCCTCCTGCTCAAAGCATCAGCTACACGATTCGTCACCCCTGATTTGTGCTTAACAACAAAATTAAACTGTTGTAGATACGCGACCCATGAAGCGTGCTTAGCTGAAATTTTGTCCTGCCCTTGCAAATGCTTCAAAGCTTCATGATCCGTATAAAGAACAAACTCTTTCTGGAACAGATAATGTCTCCAGTGCTTCACAGCCTGAACAATTGCATAAAATTCCACATCATAAGTGCTATATCTCAACTTAGCTCCAAACAATTTCTCACTGAAATAAGCAACTGGTCTTCCCTTCTGACTCAAAACTCCACCAATCCCAACCTTCGATGCATCAGTATGTAACTCAAACAACAACTGAAATCCGGTAAAACTAGTATTGGCGCTGACGTCAATATTGTCTTGATCTTCTCAAAAGCAACCCCTGCTTCCTCTGACCATGCAAACTTCTTTCCTTTCATGCAATCGGTTACAGGTGCCATCACACTGCTAAAGTGTGTAATAAATCTTCGATAAAAATATACCAACCCATGAAAGCTGCTCACTTCAGTAATTGTCTTGGGTTGTGGCCAACTCCTGACAGCTTCTACTTTACTTTCATCCACTTGAATGCCTTCCTTCGACAGAACATATCCCAGAAACAAAACTCTGTGCATCATGAACACACACTTCTTCTTTGCAGCATAAAATTTCTCCTGTCGTAGAATCAATAGTACTTCACGCAAATGATGGACATGCTTTTCCATACTCCCACTATAGATCAGAATATCATCAAATTAAACTACCACAAACTTCCTAATGTATGGTCTGAAAATCTGGTTCATCACTCTCATAAAAGTACTAGGAGCATTTGATAAGCCAAACGGCATAGCCAGCCATTCGTATAAACCTTCCCTCATTTTAAAAGCAGTCTTCCACTCATCACCAGGTCTAATACGAATCTGATGGTATCCACTCTTCAAGTCAATCTTCGAAAACACATCAGCTCTACTCAACTGGTCAATCAAATCATCAAACCTCGGCATAGGAAATCTGTATCTCACAGTGATCTTGTTTAGAGCCCGGCTGTCCGTACACATCCTCCACGACCCATCCTTCTTCGGTACTAATAAGGCTGGCACAGCACATGGACTCAAGCTCTCCTGAACACGCCCCTGTTCTAACAACTCCTCCACCTGCCTTCTCAGTTCCTCATGTTCCTTTGGACTCATCCTATAATGTGGTCTATGTGGCAACACAGCTCCTGGAACAAGATCTATTTGGTGTTGTATGTCCCTCAACGGTGGTAACTCCGTTGGTAACTCCTCAGGAAACACATCTCTGAATTCTTCCAATACTGGCTTAACTTCCTCTAGAACTTTAACAGATTCAGTGGCTTCATGTCCAATCAACAAAAACACCTCTGGACTCTCCTCTACTTCTTCGATGAATTCCTTCAAAGTCAACAAAGTCTTCAGCTCCTCAATTTCCTCTGATTTGCTTTCTCCTTGTTGTCTCTTCTTTGGAACCAAAATGATCTTAACACCTTCAAACATAAAACTGTAGCTATTGGTCCGACCGTCATGCTGCACTGCTCGATCATACTGCCATGGTCTTCCCAAAAGCAAGTGACAAACATCCATCTCCACAACATCACACCAGATCTCGTCTTTATACTTCTTCCCAACAGAAAATGAAACTTGAACTCGCCTGTCCACCTTCACCTCTCCTCCTTTTCTCAGCCATGCTAACTTGTAAGGATTTGGATGCTTCTCCATTTTCAGCTTCAACTTTCTCACGGCTTCGGTAGAAATAATATTGTCACAACTTCCAGCGTCAATCACAAATTTACAAACCTTTCCCAGAATAGTGCACGTTGACTGAAAGATGTTACTCCTCAACCAACTAGCTTCTTCTTCCTGCTTCGGTATTAAACAAGACCTCCTCATCATTATATTACATCCTTCATCTCCTGACGCGATATCCTATTCATCCTCCTCAACTGGACTAGAATAACCTTCACCAACATCCTAACCTTCAACTTCAGCAATCATAGTTCGTTTCTTCGGCTTCGGACATTCATTACTCTTATGACCCACTTCCTGGCAAATATAACACTTGAAACTGTTGTTGACCTTCGCTTTCTCAATCTCCTTCACAACTGGTTTACTGACAGTTTTCGAAACATTGGAACTCCCACTAGCACCTTTGTTCTAAATATTGGAACTTGGAAACACACCACCTCCTCGTCTTCCCTGCTTCTCCCAAGCCAACGCTTTCTGGTGTGCTTCAGCCACAGATCTAGGATCAAACATATTCACCATGTCTTGAATCTGCATCCTCAACCCTCCAACAAATCTAGCTGTCAATTGTTCCTCCGTCTCCATAATGTCGTTCCTTGCAATCAGTTGATAGAATTCATCAGCATAATCATTAACAGTCTTCGCTCCTTGCCTCAGATTCTGCAACCTCTGATACATGAGTGATTGATAATTGTAAGGCAAGAATGTAGCTTTCATCATCTTCTTCATCTTCTCCCATTATTCAATCTTTGACTTCCCCATTCTCTCCCGCGTAAGTTTAGTTTGCTGCCACCATGCCATAGCTCTACCTCTTAAACGAGTAGCAACCAACTTAACTCTTCGATTCTCAGGAACTTCTTTGAAATCAAAAATTTCTTCAACATTAGACAACCAGTCCAAGAATTCTTCAACAACCATTCCACCCTTGAATTCTGGAATTTCCATCTTCATACCCGACTCCCATCGACGATCATCATCTACATCCCGATATGAATTTCGAACTTGGTCTCGATCTCGATAATAAATGCTAGCTCTATCACCATCTTCATCAAAATCAAATGTATGTCTATATCGATCTCGACCATCATCACCCCTTCGATCACGCATGTCTCTTCTACTATGTCTCTCTTCATCTCTATATGGTTCATCCTCAAACTCACGCGGAGTTCTTCTCTCTTCATGTCCATAGTCATGGTGATCTCTCCTCAATGAAATTGATGTTTCTCTTCTTTCTCTAAAAGATTGTGGCGGCACCCTCCTCGATTCCGTAACCGATGGCGAAACTCTGTTTCCTCCATGGTTCGAGACTGGCGACCTTCTCCTTTGAGTTTGATTCATATCAGTCATTAACTTCTCTAGCTTTCCAATGCCTTCATCAAATTTCTCATTAATGTGTTGTTCCATCTGCTCGGCTTCTTCCCTTCTATACAACGCTTCAACATTTTGATGGCGGTCAGCTCTTCTCGGCGGCATGATTGAATCAAATAATCTAAATCACAAATACTTCAACAAACTCAAATACAAACTTCAATCTTCAACTTAAACTTCAACTCTCGGCCTTGCACTTAGTTCGCACAAGAATGGAACGACCTAAGGCTTAGCTCGGCTCTACACTTCCTTGGCTCGGCTCGGTTTCAAACACTTCAAACACCTTGGCGCGCAAAACTTTCCCGCGCAATTTCAAACAATTTCCACACTTTGATCCAAAGGAATATGGATCGAACTCTCCAATCTTGTTGCAACTTTGCGATGAACACGATGAACGACAAACTTCAACAATACACGGCTCCAAGACTCGGCTTAGCTATGATTGGCTAAGTCTAGCTCTGATACCAAACTGACGCAGCGGAATTACGAAAAAATAGATGAAACGGTAAAGTAGCAAACGGTGGATTGAAGATAATGAAATGCCCAAATTCGTTGATCACAAAGATACCAAATTCTAGCTATCTTCGACACGTTGATCGCGCACGATACCATGAAAGAAGATCTACAATTCTTCAAACGTTGATCAAGCGCACTTGATACCGTGAATTGGCTTCAACGATCGTTGATTCGAGCGCACTCGAATAACCGAAAGTGGAGATAGGAGATCACACTCAACTACCAATTTAATGAAAGCACAAAGCTTACAAAACAAAATATTTATTCAAAATCAACCAAGTTTTACAATGACTCGATACTCCTATTTATAGGGTTTTCACAATACCAGACCACTAGGTCGTTACGCGACCTACGACCTTCCATAGGTCGTTCGCGACCTATCAAGACCACACCCCAGGCGCTACAACACCCTGTATTTACAACACGCGACCTAAGATACAACGCACACGACCTAACAAACAACGACTCATCACAACAGAGTACAACACAAAGGCGACCTTACAGACACGACCTTCGACCTAACATAGGTCACGACCTACAACTTACAACACAGCACATATTTACAACGGTAAACGACTTACGACCTAAACATAACGACTTAAGAAATACAATACAAAACAACATACAAACGACCTTAGTCCTTCAGCACCATAGCTTCATGCGACATAACTACCATCTTCAACTGAATCTTCTTCACGCGACCTAACTAGGTCGTTAACTCGCTTGATTGCTTGGACGACCTATCTCTACTAGGTCGCTGCCGACCTATCTTCACACTAGGTCGTTTGAATGTGTTACACCCCACCTCGTTAGGCTGCAACTTCTTATCCCGTGACCCGTTAGGTCGCTCGCGACTCATTAGCTTGTTAGATCGCTCGTGACTTAGGGTAGCTTCAGATTGCGCTACTTCATTTTTCACCACTGCTCTATGATTAGGTCGTAACTCCCTTCTTTGCGATTCTTTAGGTCATGAGCGACCTAATGTATCCAAACGACTTAACTCCATTGCATTCGTCGGCTGGACTGAATCATAATCTAACCAAATCCGTTGTCCATATATAATTTTCTATCCTACGGCCAAGTGATCATTTATTTCAATTTAATTACATGGATGGATATATATCATTTCAATCCATAATTAAGTGACATAGGTATATATCATTTCAATCTATTTCTTTGTTTAATTGGGATAATCCAAATGACAATTTATAGGATGTCAAATAATAAATAAGGTGATAAGAGGGATATGTCCAAATAAATAAACCACCATACATCTAACATCAATCAATAGGCATCCAATTGCAACCAACATCCAAACAAACCAATACATCACAACAGTTACTAGTTATCAATTGTCCGTGTTTAACTAGCAATTAAGTTCAATATTCATTTAAATGTCAATTTAATCCAATATCAATACCAATTTCGATTTAAATGTATATTTAAATTACCAAACAACAGTAAAAAAAATTATCGCTTCGTGATTTCAGTTTAACTAACATCAAAAAAATTAGTATTGCGTGAGTGCGTTTAACCACTCACCATTGGTTTACATCCCATTAAAAATTCAAAATAAGCCTAAAATTTCAACATTTTCCAAATTCAACCAAACATGTTTTATGTTGTCTGGAATTACAATAGGAGTCCAATGAAAGAAACCATGCGTCAATCGGAGTTCGTATGTATATGTATTCAAGTTAAAAGTTTTAAATTTAAAAATAAACAAAATAAAAGAGCAAAATTGTAATATACCAATCTCTTCCCCAACCCTAATACGATCAACAGAATCCAAAGCCGCCACCTTTCATCTTTCAACCATCGTGCCTACACGCCGCCATAGCCAAATCAAACATCACCCTTGAGATCGTGTGTCAGCCGTAACGATGCCAAACATCCTCAACTGATACCTAAACGCGCTACTTATAAAGCCAAGATTTAGCAAACTCGAGCACATATGTGATGACCCAAGCCGATAGGTGAACTTGTCTTGGCAGCCTCTATGCTGCAGTTTTTGCCGATCAAATGGTCGAATTTCGTCATTGAATGACAAACCGTAGGATGAATGGCCGAGACTATTCCATCAATTTTTGGTCAAGCAAAGCTTCGATTGCAAAAATGACTTGCAAATGCTGATTTCATTCGTCGAGAGATTTGTGACGATGTATAATATGATAGGTTTTGAATAGTATAATTTTTAAGTTAGATTTGAAATTAGAAATTAGGTTTTTGGATATTCACCATTGTAAAGGAGCAGTTAGATTAGAAAGTACATAAAAACATAGAATAGAAGGCTGTAAAGATTTCATAACAACATATATATAGACAAAGATGGAATGTGAATAAATGGAACAGATATCGATTGGGCAAAAGTGACAAAAAAGGCCTAAAAACCCGTTTCGTTTTCGAAATGAAAACAGGTCATCCTATATATCAAAATGTAAGTTTTCAATATTTTTAAACTCGATGAAACTAATGTCAAACCCTATTATACTGCATATGGTCGTTAGCTTTAAAATTTATTTTTACACATTAAATAAACAAGTTATTATTAAACAGATTTAATCACCTTTAAATTTTAAATTAAAAGTTTTCTATCATCATCCTTGATTAAATAGGAATTAAAAATATTTTAAAATTGAATTTTCCATGTTAAATTCAAAATTTAATTATTAAATTAATTTCAACATTTAATTACAACTGTAATAAACCATAGTTCAATGCATTTTAAATTTTCAACAAATTCTTTTATTTTGATTTACCTGTTTTTATATTAAATCGACAATTCTCTTATAAAATTTATTTAACATAAGTTTCCATTTATTACACTCATTACTCTATAGTTAATGTCGTTGCTCATATTAATTGAAATATTTAATTACATTAAATTCCATTGATGCTCGATTAATTTCAAAACAAATTAAATAATGAGATGAGAAATAAAGCAATTGTTATATATTAGTAAGTCATATCTGTTAACATATTGTTTACAACAATGATTATGATTACTTACCAAATAACTGATTTCTTATTCTATGCTAAAGCCAATTTCAATTTCTAACATATGATTTCTCCTTTGATGCATCATTTATTTTATTCCTTGTAAAACATTACAATTTTATCCAATTTAAACTTTACATTTATATTCCAGTTAGAGATAAACATTCATTTTATTCTTTATAATGTTATCATTTTTTATTTTAAATTTTATTGTTAGTATGCAACCCACATCGTTTCACATTTAGTTGATTTGGGTTATCATCCTTTAACTTACTAAAATTTAAGAAAGTTAACTTAGATTATAACATACATCTAATAACGTTTCCATTAATGAATCGTAAAATATTTATCTATAACCAATTTTATTCAACAATTACATTAAATTTAATAATTCCAAATCGTTGAAAATACGGGTCATTACATTCACATATTGTTCGAGTGATGAAGAATTATCTGAAAGATGCCAAACGTAACTTTAACATCGGAAATGGCCGAAGATAGAATAGGATGCACAATCTAGGCTTTTGCTAACCCACGATAGAATATTGTCAACTCCAGATCTAGAGTATGCTTATCGATGTTCCACGCGGGGTTGATGGTATTTGGTTCACGCTGGTCATGTATATGTTCGGGTGTGGGCCTTTGTGTTTTACTTATGGCATATTTTATCTAGATATATTGTGACGACCCTGACTCGGACTTCGAAAATCGGCACCAAATACATCATCCGTATTCGAATGCCGCAGATTCAAACGTCGAATCTGGTTCACCGAAGCTTATAACACATTAAGTACAACAACATAGCGGAAAACAAATGAATAACTTTATTGATACACAATATGTAACGACCCGTAGAAAATTTAATAATTTTAATGGTTTTAATTACGTATTTAACTGAACATTTGTGAAACTTTAAATAATTGAATTTTGAAATTAAAATTTTTCATTTGGAATACGTATATTCAAATATAATAGATGGTAAATTTTCAATTTATTTTATGAAAATTTATTTTATTGTGTAACTCCATTTCAATTTTAATCAGTTAAAATTTGTTGATAATAAAAATATTTTCCAAACCTGTATATTTTTACACAGAAAAATTCTAAATCATCTTCTGACTGAGACGTCGTCTTTCGTTTTTCGAAATTTGGACTCCTATTACTACGTTTATCTTATTTCTGGCAAAAATAGCAGCATTTTCGGTACTGATTTTCACTTTTGATCGGATGATCGTACCACTAATATCTGTATACCGTTTTGATCGTCTTATCATGCTGATCTCCATGGTATATTCATTTTCTTGTTTCGACGTCCGTTAAAAAACGGAACCTGTAGAACAGTTCACCACATCGGTACGTTTCGGGCGTTTTGTTAGTTGTGTCCATTTGAATTTCAAGCAGCAGCCACTAGCCTTTATTTTAGTAATTATTTCATCAGTTGCTAAATTTTAGCCGTTGCCATCATATCGTAAATCAAAAGTATAAGTTTGTTTACGTGTATTTTATCTTTTTGAACAGTTGATATGTTAATTGCCTTTATAACTTTGTCCACGGTTTGCTTAAATTTCTCCGTCTATTGTTTTTCCCTTTTATCCTTGCCTTTTTCAAACTGATGACGTGCTGTACAAACATCAGAATTAATTGCTTTAATTTCTAGCTGCATCATAGGGCGACCGTTGATATTGCATTCAATTTTTTTTTGTTTCGTTCAAAATTCTCAGACGCTTTGATTTGGACCACACGTTACATAAATGTTATTTATATAATATACAAAGCAGCAAATCCTATGCATTTTGTTGAGAAAAAAACATACTCCATTAGTTCACCTCCTCCCCTTCTCCTCTCCATTATTTTCTCTGTTTACTTTCCCTCCTTCCTTCTTTATGTTCGGCATCACTCACCATCTCCAAACCATGCAACCACCCACCGAGCATCACTTCGCCTCGGCCCCCACCTGCCGCCTGAACCGCCTTCTCACTCTCTCTTCCTCCTCCACGTCTTCAAGCAGCTGTGGCCTCCCCTCACTTGAACCCGAGCTCGTCCTTCCACCATCCACCCACTCGGCCTGTTCCCATCTCCGACATGAGACTCGCCACACTAACCCCACGACAACCACTAATCCCATTCTCCCCGACCATACCTACGTCCACCAACTCTCGCCCACCTCTTCCTTGAACCGCCCACTGTCCAGTCTCACGCCACCATGCCTCTGCCTCCCTGCGTGGCGGCCAAAGCCTCCTTGTCGAAGCCTAGCATCGCATCAACCTCTAAACCAATCTATGCCTTACAGCCCTTTGACTTTGATAACTGTGAGTATGTATATTATGTTTATATGAATTTTGATTGTAGATCTCATTATAGATAATTGTAAATAATAGTTTGTATTTATTTTAGGATCTGTAGGTATAAGAGTTTATAGAGTTTTTGAAGAAGTCATATATTCAAGTCAGTATATATGTTTATGATATAGCGTATTGTTACGGAAGTTGTATATATATATATTAGATATGCCTATTCGTATGCTTAGGCAAGTTATACTTATATGTTATTTTGAATATAAAGTGTATGTAAGTTAGTCGTACACATGTTTATTTACCTGTTTTGCATTTTATTCCTTATATAGGCTGTTATCGATTTAAACATATGCATATTGTTTCAGCCGTACTGTTATATACAGTTGGTTTCATCTATATTTTAGTTACATACAGTATATGTATATATTTATCTATATAGCTAGGTTTTTAAAGTCTAGTATGGGTCAGTTACATATATTGATTTATGAACTACATATGCTATCGGTCGGATTGTGCATATATCTGTTTAGAATATAGTTTGCATCATAATCTGGTGTCATTACAATCTAGTAAAAAATTAATAATAATAGTACAGATATATTTTAACATATATTTTAAAGCATATGATGTAAAGCATTTCAAATTTTATTATAAAGGATGTGTATGATATTTATATAAGAATGTTAATATATGAAGTTATAAGGTAGGTCAGTATGTTTCCATCCGATTGCTATAAGTATATTTTAATGTAAGCTACGCATACAATCTGGTAGTTGTATATATAGAACAAAATAAATTTGAATTAGTTTGGGCTTTGGTTTCAACATGGTTCACATATGAAGTATATTTTAATATGTGTAAAATAAAATAAAATAAAATAAAAACTTGTAGTGTTGGCATACTTGTATTAGTTTATGTGTTTAGGTCGGTATTGGCTGTAGGTTATGGTAGTATTGTTTAAAATTTACGGTAGGAGTATATGTAAAACAAGATTGATTGTGAATATTAACAATGATTAAAAAAAATGCATATATATTCAATTTAATTCGTGCTAGAGTTAGAATATGAATTTATATATGTAAATAGTTCACTTATTCCCATTATCTTCATCGACCCCGTTTTGATTTGTCCCATCCATTCTTTTTATCGGCTGTAATCGTCAAAATTCGTGCCTATCTAGTCGTGCCTTGGAAGTCGTGCTTGCGTTTTTGAATGTATTCTATCGTCGGATCTCTCTAGCCTCGAAAGGTGAGCAATCACTCACGATTAACATTCTTTTATTCATTAAATTTGATTTCAATTGAAACAACAATTGAAATATGTTGTTATAGTTATTTAAATTTGTTATATATGCTTTTATCTGTAACTTTCACCTGCGGGATATGACACCATATCCTGTAATTTATATTATATTGTTATGGATGATATATGCCTTTATTTTATTTTATTTTCTGTTATCACTCTGCAAGTTCCCTGTTAGTATAGAAATCGTTATGGGTTGAAATGATAAACCCAAGCGATCTTCATTTAATTGAATTTGGGATTACGTGTTGAAATGATATCCACCCGCATATATATATTTAGTGTACAGATTGAAATGATAAATATTCGTAGCACTTGAATATATGATAGGGAATATATACCGAGACCGTTGGTCCATATAAATATGTTGAAATAAATTTCTACAGTTTGAAAAGAAACATATAGGAATTTATAAATATTGGTTCTTAAAATATTATATATATATATATATATATATAAAAAAACTTTATATATAGATTTAATAATAATATTTTTGGGATTGATTTAATCCATATAATATGGTTAAGTATTTATGTAAATCTATATTTCAAATAGATTCTCTTGTAATAAAATTATTTAATAAGATTGGAAGATAAATTGAGTTTGTTAAAAATGATGTTTAATAAGGATTTATTAAATTAAACCAATTTGAAATTATTGAATTGGAAATTTAAAAGGTATGATTTTATAACTGGATTTTTGATTTAAGTGATGAATGAACAGTTCACGTTTAAATAAATTGAAGAAAATATTGAGTAAAATGTAAATTAAGGTTACTTAAATGATATTGAATCTAATGAGGGAGCACTTCAAGACTAAATAATAATGAGGTTAAATCGAGATCTATATGAAATTGCTAAATTGCACATTTAAATATTAAAGCTTTGAACTGTATTGGAATTTAAATGGTTTATTTTGAGATCCGGATCTGTATTTGAAATCAATATAGTTGAATTTGTTATTTAGAGAACTAAATTAAATTAAAAGGAAATTTAGGTTGAACTAAATTTGAATTTATTATTTAGAAAACTGAATTGAATAAAAATTTAGTTTGAACGTCGAGTGCATAAAGTTTTGAAATATATGGAAATATAAAGGGGTATTTGTGATTATAAATCCGAATTTGAGATCGATAATTGAAGTGTTTATTTTAGCAATCGAGTTGAATTTAAATTGATAAATTAAGACTGAATTTAATTTAAATGGGAAGGTCGGGTTGATGTTGAAACGATTTGTTAAGTTGAGGGAATTGAAAATACTTTATTGTATAAATTATTTAATAAATATAAATACTATTTTGGGAAATATAGAGATATTTGAAGTGAAAATGATATTTGATTTTGAAGTATAAATTAAGCTGAAATGACCACGGTGTTATAGTGTATATTTCTACCTTGTAGATAGTTCCATGGACCCTTAAAGGATGATTATCCCAAACATCCTTTAAGTTATTTGTATTTCAGTTGATATTTCACTTGAGTTGGATTTATTAATATAAGAATGTTAATCCTGACTCGAGTGTTTTTTGTTTTGCTTTACGCTCGGGTCAGACTGAGTGATACAGCATTTGAGACTCACCTTGGGAGTTCGGAGCTTCATTTGGAAATCCAACTATCGATTCAGATTTCAGCCTTTCCAGTTGATTGGTTCAGAGAAGTCATCTGTTGCATTGGAGACTTCACTGCATTTGAACTATTCGGTTGTATTTTTCAAACTCTTATGTATATAGTAGCTTCATGAACTACTATTCCTTATCTATTCCGCTGCTTTTTATTACTCTGTGTCTGTGATCTATGACTAATTATTTATTGTATATTTTAAGTTTTGCCAAATTTTAATTAACAGTTCGGTATTTTGAAATATTCAAGTCGGATATGTATGGTTTTATTGTCGATTTGAATGGTCCAAAATAGCGGGTTGTTACACAATAGATACAACATCTGATACAAATGAATATCAACATATCAAAGATAGATACAACAGCAAAAAACACAGTAGCGGAAAGATATCTTCAATGCCAAGCAAGAGAGAAAGAAAATCTGACATTACTGTAACTCCATAGCCGAAATTCCAAACCACAAGCTCGAACCACCATCATCACGTTGTATTGTAGCAAGGTCAGTCATGAATGCGATTGCCAAAATCCAAAGACTCCAAAGATTGCCAAAAACTATATCTTCTAGCTGATTATCTGAAAATATGTCTTTAGGCTGCTCGTGTGGAAAATTGTGGGCACCCAGATTTTAGAAGGGAACAATAAACTCCAGGTCAGTCATTGTACTGGTGTAAGCAAACAAAAACAGTTTTATTTGAACAAAAGCAAACAACAAAATAAGTAAAAAGAAATCCGCAATGCTTTTTGAAAAATGAAATACCATAAGGCCTCCTCGCACGCACACAATGCAAGCGCACAATTGGAGGAGATTTCTCTTATGATAGCCAAACATGCTTGATACGCGAAATCCTTTTGATATTATTATTAGTGTATAGTACAGAGAACATTTCGAAAGTATAATATTAATCTTAGCCAGCATACACATTGCGTGGTATGCCTACTATAGCTACCACTTAAACGGCAGGTCACCACCATAAGTAAATGGCAGGTTATACGACTATAACCGTACATGGCGCGTACTGTTTCTTTGGATTTCCAACAAATGGTCAGGCTAAGGAACTTCCTATGCGACATGGATACGCCTCTGGAGGGACACCCCGAGAACTTAATCAGATCTCTGCCAACACAAGACCGGGTTACCTCTGTAATTAGCGTAACTAACGACATGAGTATGCCATCCCCCGGTCGTCACCGACCTTTATCCGAGGTACCTCTACACGAACAACCACAAAGTAACAAATTTGCAGCAACTATATAAGTTAAGTATTTAGGATCCATACCATGATACAACTTTTATCTAGAAGGAAATGGACATACCCTAAAAGGCGCAACCCTCATAACCTTGCCGCATCATTCCTGTTTCGACCATTTCCGGGTTGTGAGGTCCTGATGAGGTCTCATCCACAAAGCTTCGCTTTTCACAAAATCCATGCTTTGATCAACAAATGATAAGCAGCACTCAGCATGCCACATTACTAAATTGGGAATGTATCACTAGTAACCATCAACTACATAACTTCTGAGCTCGTACGTCTCAGATAAGGGTGTTAAACTAAGAGAATAAATTCTCCGCTACCAACAGAAATGTATTTGATAGAAACCAGCTTTACATCTCAAAGTGTAATGTCAGACATACATCCATATAAGTCCGTTTCGGGTTCGAACGGATCCGAAGGCACTTCACAAACAAGCCCTTGCAATTCGAGTATTCACAATCCCGATCGGACTCCCAATCACATATGGAGATCTCTATACCTGTGCGACTCAAAGTAGAGACATTCGACGGGTAATCCTTTCGTTCTCGAAAATACACTATCTTCACCACCGGTCTTCAAATGCTATCCATTTCGTCGTATCATTATTTAGAATGAGTTTTATGACGTAAAGTCCTCTCCCGACTAAACCAAATAATGGGCGCTTAAGTTTAAAACGATATGGATATATTGGGATCTTAGTTAAGTCACAACATAAAGCCTAAAAACCTTTCTTTTGAATGGTTTAACAAATTTCCACTTTTAATCTTTTAAACAAAAAGATTCACTTCACTTTGAAAACAAAGTTTACCAATCTTTCACAAAGATTCATTCATAGCTTTCAAAACTATTTACAATTCAAATCACACGGCTTGAAATCCTTTCAACAAAAACCTGAAATTATTTTGTTATATGAAATCCATTATCATTTGAAAACAAATGCTTTTCATTTCGGAAAAATCCGATCAAATATATACAAGTTATAGCCTTTAAAGGTATAAACCAGAAAATCAGCGAACTGCCGTATCATCAACAAGTTCTATTTGAATTAAATTGAAATCTTCAAAATAAAATAGTTTTAAATCCATATATATATATATATATATATATATATATATATATTGTGTAACTCGTATAACCCTTTCAAACCATAATTTCCAAAACAATTTCAAAACTTAGACAAGATATATTATATCCAAACTAAATTTAAATTTTCAAAACTTCCTTTCCAAAAGCTTTTCATATTCAGCTCAATTTCACTTTCAAACTAGTTGAATTCAAAATTCAACTTTCAAACAAAATAATATTTAAATTCAAAATATCTGTGACTTACCCGATTTCCTATGAAATCCATATTTGTTTGTGTGTGGTGTAGTCTAGGGGTTTTACGCACAACGATACGATATCACAATCATTATCAATTCAAGCATCATAATATCGATAAGGGGTTTAGTCCTATAACGCTTATCTTTCATTCACAGATTCAAAGATAAATATGTAAATTCAACACAGATAAATAAATCACAGTTCACAGCTTAATCATATCACAGAACATCACACATCATGGATATCAAACAATTCAACATTCAATAGAATCCAAACAATCATAAGTAAGATCAATTAACATTTAATTATAATTAATTTAAACCAGATTAATTACTTATGAATAAATTACAAGTCCTGGTTAACTAACATTAATTAATTACAAACCATTTTAATTAATTATCCTTTAATAAATTAACTAACCTTTAGTTATTAATTAATCAACCTTAATTAATAAATTAATTAACCTTTAATCATTAAATAAGTAACCTTTAATTATTTAATTATCTTTAATTAATCAACTCTTAATTAACTACCATTTAATTAATTACCCTTAATTAATTACCTTTTAATTAATTACCCTTAATTAATTACAATAAGCGATTATCCCTAATCACTCATATTAATAAATCTCAAATTAATATTAATCACTTGATTAATCAACCTCTAATCATTAATTAATTGCTTTTAATTAATTAATTATCTTCAAGTAATTAATTACCCTTAATTACTTACATTAATTAATTAACTCTTAATTAATTACCATTTAATTAATTATCCTTAATTAATTACAATATGTGATTATCCCTAATCACTCATATTAATATATGTCAAATTAATTGTAATCACTTGATTAATCAACCTCTAATCATTAATTAATTACTTTTAATTGAGTAATTATCTTCAAGTAATTAGGTACCCTTAAATACTTTCATTAATTTATCTTAATTAATTAATTATCCTTTAATGTAATCATACAAAGTAATTATATGTTAATTACATTCAGTAAAAATCTTTTATTAATTACATTAATAATTATACTTATAATCTCATTAAGTAATCATCTTTTAATTAATTAATTAACTCTTAACTAATTAATTAATCTTTCATTAATACTTAATTAAGCTTTGATTTAGAAATTATCATTAAAATTCAAATTAATGCTCCTTTAATCTTAGGATAACCCATTTATCTAAAATAATTACAAAATCATCATTTAAGTCTTATTTAAATAACCTTTGGATTAAATAAACATAATCACATGGTTTAACTTAAACCCTTTAAGTTAATCGATAATCCAAACCATATGAACTTAACTCAAAAGACTTAAGTTAATTAAAAACATCATCTTCATTAATCAATTAATTAAAGATAAACCCTTTATCTTAATTAATTTCCCAATTTCATCATTTAAATCTTGTTTAATACTTTTGAAATAAATTCATTATTAACTTAAAACCTTTAAGTTAAATTAATGTTTAATATAAAAAAAACATTTCATCTTTGATTAATTACAATTTGAAATTTATTTAAAATAAACTTTAAAATAAAGGATATATATATATATATTAAAAACAACTTAACCTTAATAATTTAAAGTAATTTGTTCAAAACCTTTACTAATCCCAAAAACTTAACTAAGACATTTATTATGAAAAAAACAATGGGTTAAGAAAACTGTTAAATTTAAAATTTGATTTGTTTTAAAATTTAAAGCTGCTTTTTCAAATACTCGGGACCAACCCGAAGCAAACCCGACAACACACCCGAGTTACTTCTCCCGGTTCATTCCTTCGAGCCAACACGAAAACATCCCCGAGTACATCTTCGAGTTCAACACCTTCTTCTCCAACCACTTGATCAACCACGCACAAATGTGCACAAGTGCACGTGCACGAAGATTCCGACCAACTCTGGTCGACCGTCCCACCTCCATAAGTCAACGATGACACCCTCATCTCTGACAAACACCCAGATTCCATCGATTCACCTGGAAACTGAAATCGAACAACTCACCACAAATGAAACCTAAAACTGATTAACTAAAATGCCACGCATCATCGCCTCCCATGATTTGGAGCTTCGCCACCTCGTTCAGAGAAACATCCCAATCCGACGCATCGACCCCCCCTCATTCGATCACCTCCTGTGCTTTGATGATGATGCACGACCCACAATTACATCGTTGACCAAAACAGGCTTAAAAACCGTAAATCGCAGTCGTACGGCCACTATGGTCTTTAATAATTTCTCCAAGCATTTTTTCGATACTCCCTATCAACCTAGCTTTCACCATGATCAAGCTCGATACCCAAACTACCATCGATCGTCGGAATTCGACGTTTTAAACAAATCTGTTCATCCCAAAAATTCTTGTCATACCCAACATTAAAAATCATGGTATTCATGTCAAAAATCATTATTTTCACATGTGAATCCATTCCTATAGCCAAAACTTGAAATCCTGATCATCGAATTTTCTGATTTGAACAATATCCATTGTAATTTCTTATTTCTGAAATATTTAACAAGTATTTTCACCTGAATTTCTTTTTAAAATTGATATTACAACCTTACAACCATTTTTCATTTATACATTTAAGCTTATAAGTGAATGATTCAAGAAATTTTTGATTTTGATTTTTGTTTTTAGCCTATGAACACAAGAACAGGTATATATGCATGTACATGCATAATTTAATTCATATACACACAAACACACACACATGCAGATATATTTTCATTTTATACCACATTCATTCCACAATGACAAGTAAAAACATCAAGATATATCAAAGATTCAGGCTTAAGTGGTTAATTTGCTCACCTGTGTGTAAAAGCAAAGAAGTTTTCTTTTAAACTGGAAGTTATTTTTGATGCTGAACTTTGAAGTTGAGATGATCTTGCATTGATTTCCAAAGGCTTTAGTGTGTTTCAGGTTGAACTTGTAAAAGATTTATTTAGTTGTTTTGAGTTGAATCCATATATTTGCTTCAGCTTAGAACTTGAATCTAAAGCTTATTTTCAGACTTTCTTTGATCTTGTTGAATCTGTACTTTGCTTTTAAGCTTCAGGTTGAAATGCTTTTGATTTATAGCTTTGATACTTTTCTGTTTTGAGTATGAACTGAATATGATCTGAATTTTTAATTTCAGGTTTGATTGTTTGATCTAGTTTTGATTTTCTTTTTAATTCTTAGGTTTTAGTATTAAAGGATGAGGAGAAAAAGAGTTTGAACTGAATTATGTGGCTAAGTTCTCTAATCCTTGATGTTTATTTACATTACAAATTTAAAAGAAAAATACATCTTACCACTTGTATTTCTAAACTAACACTTGTAACTACATGAATTAATTGTCCTACACTTGTTAAAAATAAGCATTTTGTGTTTAAATCCCTGTTTTAAGTAATTTTATAATTTATGCTTTAAACCCTTTTTTATAAATTACTTATATTTGTATGAATTATGTAATATATTTACATATATTTATGTAGTACATTTTCTATTTAGTTTAAATATATACATAACTTTTTTTTCAAGTATAAAAGAAGAGTGCTTTAAACTTTTTATTAATTTAAGCAAATTATACTTAGTTATGTTTTATATCAAAATTTTATATATATTTTCTATTACTTTAAATCAATGCATTCTTTATATATATTTTTAACTTTTAAGGAAATTGATTTTAAAAATTAAATTATATATTAATAAATAAACACATATATTTATAATATATATAAGTTCTTATAATATAGAATTTAACCTTAAACACTTTTGAAAAAAAAATTGTTTAAATTTTAAAATTATTTGTATGTGTATGTATAATTAAATTTTAAAATTATTTTCATTAAAAGGTTATATAAATGTTAATAAAGGAAAATGTATTTGTTTAAATAGTAAATTTAACATAAAGTCGTGTTTAGATATTATTAACATGAAAATTTAAAGTGTTTAAAAATATAAACATAAGAAAATAATGAATAAGGGTTTAAAACATAATGTGTAAATTTATTTAAAGTAACGGTTTAGATAAAAATTAATTATATATGTACATTTGTAACCCATGAAACAAGAAGATTTACAAGTGTAATAGTTTTGTTAATATAATTTAACAAGTGTCCACAATTTCTTTATTTATTTTTAAAATTAAAAACAAAGTTTTTATATATTCACATATCTCCCTCTCTCCTCATTTTATTTCATGCATTCAAAGCAAAAGGAAAATCAAAAGTGAAACCAAAGATAAAAATCAAACAAAAACAAAGGAAACTAAAAATAAAAAAAGAGAATCAAATGCAAACAGCCTCAAGTTCAAGATGGATTTAATGTATGCAAACATTAAGTTCAAAGTTCAATTCAGTTTCAGATAAAAGAAAACAGTTTCAAGTTTTCAGATTCAAAGCGGCAAATCTGAATCAAGCAACAAGGATCAGATTCAAACTTAATATGGATTCAAATCAAGATGTATCAGGCAACTAGCAAGTTTAAGATTCAAAGCTCAGATAAAAATGCCAAATTCCAATTTCAAGTTATAAACAAAATACATGTGCTTTGTTCCTTTCTGTCAAACTAACAAGTGAGCAAACTGTCTCTTTAAAGCCTAATTTTGTTGATACCTTCTGATGTTGTGATGAATGTTTGATTGAGCGATGGTGAAATGTTTGAATGGATGCAAATTTGTGCGCATATGCTTATAAATATGCAAATGTTGAATTTGCATGTCTGTATATATCTATATACAGGTCCCTGTTTTTGGTTTACAAGTTAAAATAAAAAAAATAAAAAATCAACTTCAAAAATTCAAAACTCATCTCTTAATCCTTTTTAGGTTCTGATGTCTAAATAAAAACTGGTTGTTAAACTATAATATCCATTTTAAAAATGATTTCAAACAATTTATATTAAGTAATTAATTTAAAATAGGAAAATTCGGTAAAAAGAACTCAAACATCCTAAAAATTGGTTATCAAATTTCCTTGATTTGATTATATAATTTGATTCGAATTCAAAAATGATGATTTTTGAGCGAAACATCAAGATTAGTTGGTATTCAAAGAGGTATTGCAAGTTGGACATATTAGTCACTTTTATCAAAATCTGATGATCGGCGTAGAGTTAGTGGTCAAATTTTATGGTGAAGGTAGCTGGAACGTTGGAGAATATAGGAAAAATAGGTGGAGGATTTTTAGATGAGCATGGAGGTGGGTTGACGTCGAACTAGGGTTCGATTTACATTTTGGGTTGGCTGAGTTTCTGTGATTACTGCATCGCCGTGGTCGAACAAGGTATGATCGCAGGTAGTTGGATAGAAGCTGGAGGTCAAGATGTGTCTGTGGTATGGCCGGCGTGGTCGATGTTGGCTGAGTTTGTCAGAGCGTGGGGATTTTAGGCTGATGGTTGGGTTCCAAGGAAGTCGATTGACTCGATTTTGAATTCTGGCACGAGATCATCGATCTATGTTATGAGGTCGTTGGCGAAGTTGTTGTTGACCTGAGGATGGTCATAGTGAAGGCCGAAACGTCGTGGTTCCTCCATGCATATGCACGTGATAGCTTGGTATCTGGTGATTGTTGAAAGTTGGGAAAGAAGAAAAGTGTCTCGGGTTTTTGTTCGTGTTGGATCGTGTTCGACTCGAAGACGAGAGAAGAGGAGGAAAACCCTAAGTAGGGCCCCAGTAAAACAAGAGTTGGCCCGGGTTATCTTGCATAAATTTTCAGGTTTTAAATTTTCAAATAAATCAAGTTTTAAAATTTTAAAACAACCAAGTTTGAACTAACTTCTTAAAATAAATTGCGTTAAAATAAATATTGTTGATTTAAAAAGTTTGGATAAATAAGAGTTGAATAAATTGTTTTAACTTGGATTAATTAAGTTTATTTAAAAAAATTCCTAAGTTCTTGAATGGGATTTAATTATGTTTAATTAAATGTGATTAAGATAAATGGCTTATCTTAAGTAATTTTTTAATTTAATTAATTAACTTAAGAGTCTTAAAGTTTATTATTAAAGGTTTAAATAATAATTAAAGTAATCAATTAAGACTAATGGTTTGTCTTTAAATTAATAAAGGTTTATTTTATAATTAAAAGTAATTAAGGGAAATTAATTACTTAAAGATAACTATTTAATGAAAGTAATTAAAGATAATTACTTAATTAAAAGTAATTAATTAATGATTAAGGTTGATTAATCGAATGAATAAAATTGATTTGTGATTTAATTAATATAAATGATTAGGGGTAATCATTTATGGTAATTAGTTAAGAATGATTAATTAATTAAGGATAATTAATTAATGTGATAAATCAATTAAGAAAATTAATTTGGCGATAATTAATTAATGAAGATTAATTAATGATAAGTAAATCAAAAGTAATTAATTACTTAAGAATAATTACTTGATTAAAAGTAATTAATTGATAATCAAGGTTGAGCAATTAAGTAGAACAATTACTCGATGTAATTAATTTGTGATTAGGAATAATCACTGATTATAATTAATTAAGGACAATTAATAAAATGGTAATTAATTAAGGACTAATTGATTAATGTGATTAATTAAATAATAAAAGGTTAATTAATCATTAAATAAAGTTTAATTCTTTTATTATTAAAGGATAATTAATTAAATGGGTTGTAAGTAATTAATATTAATTAACCAGGATTAGTAGTTTATTCATAAGTAATTAATCTGATTTAAATTAGTCAGATAATTAATTGATCTTACTTATGAATGTTTAAATTCTATTAGTTGTTGAATTGTTTGGTATCCCTGATATGTTATGCTTAGTGCTATAAATTGTTTTGGTGTGATCTGTGATGAATGTAATTTATTTATCTGTGATAAATTTATATTATTTATCTATGAATATGAGAATTGAGATAAGCGTTATTGGATTATACCACTTATCGATATTGATATGCTTGACTCTATGATGATTGATGATGTTGCACTATTGTGTAAAACCCCTGGACTACACCATGCACACACAAATATGGATTGCACGAGGAAATTGGTTAACTCACAGATTTTGGAAATGGTTTTAAAATTGAATTTTGAATCCAAATGGTTTTGGAAATGGAATTGGGTTAAATATGAAAATCTTTTGAAAAGGAGCTTTGAAGATAAAAGTTACTTTGAATAACTTGATTAAGTTTTGAAATTTAAATAATTTAATTTGAATTTGAATTCAAGATTTGAAATTGAGTTCTATATTTGGAAATTATGGTTTAAAAAGGTTGTACAAGTTATAAATGTGTTTACATGGGTTTCAAAACCATTTCAAAAGTATTGTTTTGGGAATTTAGATTTAATCCAAGTTTTATACTTGAAGGGCTTTAACTTGTGCAAATGTAATCGGATTTTTTCGGAACGAAAACTATTTGTTTTCAAATAATAATAGCTTTAATATAATGAAAGGATTTCCAGTTTATGTTGAAAATATTTCAATTTTGAATTGTGAATTGTTTTGAAAGCTATAATTGAATCTTTGTGAAAGATTGTTGAACCTTGTTTTGAAATTGAAGAGGATATAAAAGGTGTATCTTTTGTATAAAATATTTGAAATGAAAATTGTTTCTGAAAGCTATGAATCTTTGGAAATGGTTTTGAAAGCTATAAATTGAATCTATGGTTTAAAGATTGGATGAGTTAATCCAATTTGAAAGGGAATTTTTTTAGAAAGGCTATGAATGAATCTTTGTGAAAGATTGGTGAACTTTGTGAAGCGAATCTTTTTGGTTTAAAGATTTGGAAATGGTAATTTGTTTTAAACCATTTGAAAGAAAAGTTTTGGGTAATAAGTTGTGACTTAACTGAGAACCCAATATCCATATGTTTTTAAATATTGCGCTCATTATTCGGTTTAGCCGGAAGAGGAGTTTGTGTCATATAACCCATTTTGAATAATGATACGACGTTATGGATTGCATTAGAAGACCGGTGGTGAAGACTGGACATTTCTGAAGGCGAAAGGATAACTCGTCGAATGTCTCCGCACCGGCTGATCCCAAGTATAGAGATTTGATCAGTGGGGAGTTCAGACGTGATTAGGGATTATCCAGATGTGCAAGGGCTTCTTTGGAAGAGCCTTCGGTCTGTTCGAACCCGAAATAGACTTGTATGGATGTGTTTCTGACATTACACTTTGAGATGTAAAGATGGTTTCTATCAAATACGTTTCTGTTTGGTGGTGGAGAATTTGTTCTCTTAGCTTAACACCCTTCTATGAGGCGTACGACCTCAGAGGTTATGTAGTTGATGGTTACTAGTGATACATTCCCAATTTTGTAGTGTGGCATGCTGAGTGCTGCTGATCATTTGTTGATTGGAGCATGGCTTTTGTGACGCCCCACTCCGAGAGCCTCGTTAACAAAGAGTATTACATAGATAATACTGTCGGCTAACGCGGACAATAGAGTATAATGGAAGCGACCATGTACAATCTAACCTTAACTATTCACTAAATAAGTCGAAAAGTAGAAACACATTAGAATTCGACCTATTCAATAAATATTTAAAGCAAAACTACAATGGCTATAGGATCTATCAGAAGAAAATATAACAACTCAAATGTAATATACATCACAGAACAGTCAATCATAATATACACATACACCGATACACAACAGAGTATACAAAATAATACATGTCAGGTGGTACAGGAGACCACAATATATAGACGAGATGAAAGAGTATAAATCAAAGTTATAGCAGATAAGGACTACAAAAGACGCTATAACAAAATGAAGCTAGCGAATAGTCCATGCGGAAGCAAAATAGGCTAAGTCTCTAAAAGCACCTAACCTGAAACATCTCGGTCTGACCCGAGTATAAAATACCCGGATCAGTCTAGATAACAAATCAGTTAGATTAACTGAACAATAATAAACCTGCAAGGTCATACAGTATAACAAATATCTCTAGAGGAGATAACACAATCATTAACAAGAAATGAATCATATAGAGCAAGCTTCATATCATCGGCAACATATAGAAACAAAGGATACAAATATCCCAAAACAAGCCAGAAGGCAAATAACAAATACCCATAAGGTATACAAGTTCCACAAGGTAATCGCTATACTCCATGCGGCTCACAAAGACCAACACCGAAGGGCGATACCAAGGGAATATACATATCAATGAAACATCATGAAATTTTGCTCGAGCTCAGTACTGTACAAACAAGGATCCATGAGCCCGAAGACTCCAAACCCAAGTATCACCCATGCGGCACATAAGGCCAACATCAGAGCGAAACTATATAGGGCAACAAACCCGAAGGCACACACCCGAAGGCAACATACCCGAAGGCAACAAACCTAGGGAGACAGTCCGAAGACACTATCCCAGAGGCAACAAACCGTAGTGGTGAAGGTCGAAGACCCAGTACTGGACACCACTAACTGGCGGAATGTGTCACAACTCTCGAAAAGGAATCCGAAAAGTGTTAACGTATGTCCCATAACCACTCGTTCACACTAAACGGTTTACTATCCGTCAGACCCTTTCACACTCAAAGCAGTACAAAGTTTACCTCATATCATCGACAAACCAAACCCGAAGGTCAAAACAATCAATCGAATAGGTCAAGGATTAATCGGAAGGATAAACGCACAGATTCATGGTCCGTGTTTTGCCCAACCATTTAATGACCCTCCCACTTCGTTCGAAGTGCGAAAGTGTGTGTGTTTTAAATAGAATTTATAAATTAGAGAAACGAACTTTTAAATGCGATTCGAGAGATTATTTCATAAAAACCCGTGGATTAAAATTAAAAGGAACCATCAAAGTCAAAACAATTGATAATCATACATAGGATCATCATGAATCAATTCAAATTGAAAATTCTATCCCAAAAGGCAAAGTGGGCTGAAACAGCAGGTTCAGTCGACTGAACAGAGTTTTTCAGTCGACTGACCCTGTACCTGGAAATTTTCTAGGTTCAGGAAACTTTCTGTTTCCAGGTTCAGTCGACTGTGCAGAGTTTTTCAGTCGACTGAATCATGCCTGGAAACTCTCGGGTTTCATGTTCAGTCGACTGTGCAGAGTTTTCAGTCGACTGAATCTTGCCTGGGCTGTTTTCCAGCCTTATTCAAATGAAGAGCAAACTCTCCCAAAATGCAATCGGACGAACATTGGCTCTAAGGGCTTATGCCAATCGACAACCCGGCCCTATATGTTCCTCGATGCATCACCAAAACATGATTAAAACATCAAAGTTAGGATTTCAAAGATTTTAACTCAAACACTAAAAATTGGATTATTCCTCAATTCAACCCAAACCAAATGCAAGTGCATATGAACAAGGTGTTAGGAATTCATACCTAACATCAATGAAATCAAGAGAAGTAGATGTGAGTTCAAAACTCACCTTTTTACACAAAACAAAGAAGATGAAGAAGCACAATTGCAAGGAATCAACCAACTACACTCCACTTCAACACTACAAGCTTCAATCTAGAATCAAAGAAAGTATTTCCTAGGTTAGGGTTAGGAAAATTACAGAAATTGAAGAGGAGAAGAGATGGAGAAGATGGAGATGAACTTACCAATGGATTCTCTATAAATTTGGAGCAAGAAATCAAGATACAAAAGAGAAACTAGGGCTTGCTAATTTCTAATTCTCTTCCCTTTCCCCCATTTCAGTTTTTAGCTTAAGAAAGGAATGAAATGAAGATGAAATGAAGAGAAGGGTTGAGCTAGGGGCTTAAGTGGGCTAGTGGGCTGAACCCAATCCCAAACCCAATAGGAAAAGTAGCCAAAATTTCACAAACTCCAAACATACCAAAGATTATACTCAAAAGATCGCAAACGCCATTTTGGAACCAATGGAGGTGGTTTCGAGTTCCAATTCGGCCATTTGCAGAAAGTAACATTTCGGACCCCAAAATCCGAATAACGATGCTATATTTAAATCAAACATTTAAATATAAAATCGTTAAATATGCGGGTTGTTACAGATCTCCCCTCCTTACAAAATTGCGTCCCCGCAATTCCTAGAGACGATATTTGTAACAACTACATAAAAAAGAAAGAATAAACTTTAGACACAGAAATAGACTTACCATTACGAAGCAAGGATAGAAAACCTGGATAAGATCGCTCAATATACTCTCTGGTTTCCCAAGTACAGTCATTGGGATTAGTGGACCATTGAACTTTAACGAGCGGCACATCCTTGTTCCGAAGGTGTCGCACCTCCGTGTCAAGCACGCGAATAGGTTGCTGTACAAAAGATAAGTCCGGTGAGATCTCAAGCTCTTGCAAATCAGGAGAATCAATTACAGAATCCGATTCTCGAAGACACTTCCGAAGTTGCGAGACGTGAAACACGTCATGAATGCCAGATAAATGAGCTGGAAGTGAAACTCTATAAGCCACATGGCCAATACGTTCAGTAATAGAAAACGGTCCTATATAACGAGGAGCCAATTTTCCAGTCGCACTGAAACGCGTAACCCCTTTCAAAGGAGAAACACGAATAAAAACAAGATCGTCGATCGAGAACTCGAGAGGCTTCCTACGGTTGTCCGCATAGGATTTCTGGCGACTCTGTGCCTCTTTCATCCTCAATCGAATAAGATCAATCTTCTCAGAAGAATGACGAACAAAGTCCGGGCCAAGAATAAGCTTCTCCCCAGATTCCAACCAACATGAAGGTGATCGACATGGCCTTCCGTATAAGGCTTCGAAAGGAGCCATACCGATACTAGACTGGAAACTATTGTTGTAGGAGAACTCTACAAGAGGTAGGTGATCCTCCCAACTACCACCGAAATCAAAGATACAAATACGGAGAAGATCTTCCAAAATACGATTCACCCGTTCAGTCTGTCCGTCAGACTGCGGATGATAAGCTGTAGAAAAATTAAGCTTTGTTCCCAAAGCTTGTTGAAGACTCTTCCAAAAATGACTCGTGAATAAAGGATC
Source organism: Allium cepa (assembly GCA_030765085.1). Classification (NCBI taxonomy): domain Eukaryota; kingdom Viridiplantae; phylum Streptophyta; class Magnoliopsida; order Asparagales; family Amaryllidaceae; genus Allium; species Allium cepa. The sequence continues at coordinate 236,944,085 of CM060932.1, read as the reverse complement.
ACGATCACTCATAATAGAACTAGGAACACCGTGAAGTCTCACGATGTCCTTGACATACAACTTAGCCAAATGTGAAGCTGTCCTATTAGACTTAATAGGGACAAAATGAGCAGACTTGGTGAGGCGATCAACAATAACCCAAATACTAGAATGACCTGATCTCGAACGAGGTAGGCCGTCAATAAAATCCATAGAAACTTGATCCCATTTCCACAATGGAATCTCAAGAGGTTAAAGAAGTCCAGAAGGACGCTGATGTTCGGCCTTCGCGCGTTGACATGTCATGCAGTTGCTCACATAACTCGCCACATCGCGCTTCATGCCTTCCCAATAATAAAGACGACGCATATCGGCATACATCTTACTACTACCAGGATGAATGGTATACTTAGAACGATGGCAATCATCAAGAATGTCATGCCTAAGTGCAAAATCAGAAGGCACAAAAAGACGGTTCTTCTTACGAAGACACCCATGAGAATCAATGCTAAAATCTTGCAACGCCTCATCACAAGATTCAGACTCACAAAGCTGAATAAAAGGCAACAAATCAGGATCGCGCCGCTGAGCATTGGCAATACGATCCAATAAAATAGGTCGAGCTCCCAAACTAAATAATAGAATAGGAGAACCAGAAGATGAACCTCGATCACGAATTTCACAAAAAGATAGAGTCTCAAGAATATTCCATTCGGCAAGCATCATAGAAATAACAGCCGAATGTTTGCGACTAAGCGCATCTGCAACACGATTACCCTTACCAGGGGTAAACTGGATATCAAAGTCATAAGAAGCAAGAAACTCGAGTCAACGCTGTTGTCTCATATTGAGTTCCTTCTGAGTAAACAAATACTTCAAAGATTTATGATCGGTATAGAGAATGAAGCGCTCGCCCAATAAATAATGTCGCCAAATCTTCAAGGCAAAGACAATGGCGGCTAACTCAAGATCATGAGTGGCATAGCGAACTTCATTCGGACGCAGTTGCCTAGAAGCATAAGCAACTACCCGATCTCTCTGCATAAGCACAGCACCGAGACCACTACCACACGCATCGGTGTAGACAACAAGATCATGATTCCCTTCGGGAACCACAAGAATAGGAGCATTAGTAAGAAGTTCTTTCAATGTCTGAAAGGAAGCTTCACACTTGTCGGACCAAATAAAACGAATGCCTTTCCGAGTAAGGCAAGTGAGAGGAAGCACAACACGAGAAAAGTTCTTAATGAACCGTCGGTAATAACCCGCCAATCCAAGGAAACTACGAATCTCATGCACATTCTCAGGCCTCTTCCAATTCTGGATGGCTTCGATCTTTGAGGGATCGACAGAAATGCCATCGGAAGATACAACATGGCCTAAGAACTTAACCTTATTCTCCCAAAAGCAGCACTTGGAGAATTTGGCTTTAAGCAGATGACGACGAAGAGTACTCAAGACAATTCTCAAGTGATTAGCATGCTCAACTTCAGACTTAGAATAAATAAGGATATCATCAATGAAGACGAGAACAAACTTATCGAGATATTCCTGGAATACCCGATTCATGAGGTCAACAAAGAAAGCAGGAGCGTTCGTCAAACCGAACGGCATAACGAGCCACTCAAAGGAACCATAATGAGTGCGGAAAGCGGTAAGAGGTATGCTATCCTCCGTGACTCGTAACTGATGAAAACCTGTGGCAAGGTCAAGCTGAGAAAAGACCTTGGCACCACTCAATAGATCGAACATATCATCGATCCTAGGCAATGGATACCTATTTCTAATGGTCAACTCGTTAAACTTGCGATAGTCAATGCAAAGCCTAAGAGTTCCATCAGACTTCTTCACAAAAACGACCGCGGATCCCCACGGAGAAAAACTGGACTGAATCAACTGCTTGGACTCGAGCTCTAAAAGCTGCTTCTTGAGTTCCTCATTTTCCTTTGTAGACATCCTCGTGGGAGGACGACTAACTGGCTGCGCGCCTGAAATGAGATCAATGCGGAACTCAATTGCCCGTTTGGGTGGCAAACCCGAAACAGGTTCAAAAACATCAGAAAAGTCACAAGCAATAGGAATACGAGATACATCATCACCATCTCGCGAATCAAGAGAATACAAAGCCATCTCGGAATTATCCACATCCCGAAGAACAAGAGATAACTGAGAAGGTGAATCAGGATGACAAAGATATAAAATTCTCTCGGAACAAATAATCCTGGCATCGTACCTCACTAGCCAGTCCATACCAAAAATCATATCAAAACCCAAATGAGAAACAACGTGCAGATTCGCACGGAAGGAAAAGCCACATAAAACAATCTCAATATCATCACAAAGCAAACTAAGGGTCGCAGATCCCCCAATAGGATTCGCAATCCTTAAAGAAGTAATCATACAACAAACATCCAAAGATAAATCATCTACAAGCTTCTTCGATACGAAAGAATGTGAAGCACCCGTATCAAAAGAACTCGTATACTATGATCATGAAATAGAATTGAACCCTCCAAAATAGATGGAGTCATACCTTTGGATTGAGAAGGACCTCCAGAAGCATTAGCCACATTGAGCTTGCCAGATTTTGCATTAGTAGGAGCAGTAGGACAAGCAGAAACATGATGACCTTCCTTCTGGCAATTACGGCAGAAGAGAGGCTTTGGACAAGCTCGAATAATATGATCTGGAGAACCACAATTAAAACACTTTCGAACGAAAGGTGTTCCGGAAGATTGAGGCTGAGACCTAGGACCACCGGTCTTCTTCTTCTTATAAGGAAAAGGCTTCTTCTGAATTGGAAACTGCTTCTTGTTAGGGTTTCTGGAAACCTCAACATCAACATCACTATCACACTCCTTCTCGACGGTCTCGAGATGAAGCGCCGAATCAACCAATTCCTCAAAAGAAAGTTTAAGCTGGAGCAACAAGGACTTCTTAAGATATTTCTTAAGGCCAAAAACAAACTTCAAATTCTTCTTATAAGAAGTGCTGATGAATTCAAGACCATACTGAGATAAAGCCTCGAACGATGCGACATACTCAGAAACAGAAGATTTCCCTTGCTTCAACTCAAGGAAGCGACGGGTCAATAAAACTTTTTCAGATTCAGGAACGAACTTGAGTTCAAATCGTCCCCGAAACTGAGTCCAAGAAAGAGTAGCCTCATCAATTTCAGCTACAAGAAGCTCATACCAGTCAAGAGCACGCTCTTGTAATAAGCTAGAAGTTACAAGAACTCTATCATGGTCAGAAAGATCCATGCGAGAGAAAATACGCTCGCACGTGCGAAGCCAAGCTTGGACTTCAAGAACAGACTCGGAGCCCTTAAACGGCTTTCCTCCAAGATGAGCAAAATCACTGCACTGACGTGCAAAAGCAGACTTGCGAGGTGGAGACACTCGAGGAGGAACGAGAGGCTGAGTGCTCCTAAACAATTCCAAAAATTGATCGGCAGACATATATACGCCATCCGGATGCGAGCCACTAGATTGCCCAGCATCCGAACGTCAACCCCTGCCTCTTCCAGACATAAGTTGAAAGTAAAATAAGAACAAGATTATTCACAAGGTAGATATCACAATATGGGATACTACGGAATAAAAATGCATTCCTAGACGTATTTCCAATATCTATCTAACCTTGATGGAATAAAGAGACACGATGATTCAAGGATCGGTATCACTTGTACACTTTGATGTACCATAATATGTGCATCTATTCTATGTTTATCATATTTTGTTCTGAACTCAGCTCTGATACCACGCTGTGACGCCCCACTCCGAGAGCCTCGTTAACAAAGAGTATTACATAGATAATACTGTCGGCTAACGCGGATAATAGAGTATAATGGAAGCGACCATGTGCAATCTCACCTTAACTATTCACTAAATAAGTCGAAAAGTAGAAACACATTAGAATTCGACCTATTCAATAAATATTTAAAGCAAAACTACAATGGCTATAGGATCTATCAGAAGAAAATATAACAACTCAAATGTAATATACATCACAGAACAGTCAATCATAATATACACATACACCGATACACAACAGAGTATACAAAATAATACATGTCAGGTGGTACAGGAGACCACAATATACAGACGAGACGAAAGAGTATAAATCAAAGTTACAGCAGATAAGGACTACAAAAGACGCTATAACAAAATGAAGCTAGCGAATAGTCCATGCGGAAGCAAAATAGGCTAAGTCTCCAAAAGCACCTAACCTAAAACATCTCGGTCTGACCCGAGTATAAAATACCCGGATCAGTCTAGATAACAAATCAGTTAGATTAACTGAACAATAATAAACCTGCAAGGTCATACAGTATAACAAATATCTCTAGAGGAGATAACACAATCATCAACAAGAAATGAATCATATAGAGCAAGCCTCATATCATCGGCAACATATAGAAACAAAGGATACAAATATCCCAAAACAAGCCAGAAGGAAAATAACAAATACCCATAAGGTATACAAGTTCCACAAGGTAATCGCTATACTCCATGCGGCTCACAAAGACCAACACCGAAGGGCGATACCAAGGGAATATACATATCAATGAAACATCATGAAATTTTGCTCGAGCTCAGTACTGTACAAACAAGGATCCATGAGCCCGAAGACTCCAAACCCAAGTATCACCCATGCGGCACATAAGGCCAACATCAGAGCGAAACTATATAGGGCAACAAACCCGAAGGCACACACCCGAAGGCAACATACCCGAAGGCAACAAACCTAGGGAGACAGTCCGAAGACACTATCCCAGAGGCAACAAACCGTAGTGGTGAAGGTCGAAGACCCAGTACTGGACACCACTAACTGGCGGAATGTGTCACAACTCTCGAAAAGGAATCCGAAAAGTGTTAACGTATGTCCCATAACCACTCGTTCGCACTAAACGGTTTACTATCCGTCAGTCCCTTTCACACTCAAAGCAGTACAAAGTTTACCTCATATCATCGACAAACCAAACCCGAAGGTCAAAACAATCAATCGAATAGGTCAAGGATTAATCGGAAGGATAAACGCACAGATTCATGGTCCGTGTTTTGCCCAACCATTTAATCACCCTCCCACTTCGTTCGAAGTGCGAAAGTGTGTGTGTTTTAAATAGAATTTATAAATTAGAGAAACGAACTTTTAAATGCGATTCGAGAGATTATTTCATAAAAACCCGTGGATTAAAATTAAAAGGAACCATTAAAGTCAAAACAATTGATAATCATACATAGGATCATCATGAATCAATTCAAATTGAAAATTCTATCCCAAAAGGCAAAGTGGGCTGAAACAGCAGGTTCAGTCGACTGAACAGAGTTTTTCAATCGACTGACCCTGTACCTGGAAATTTTCTAGGTTCAGGAAACTTTCTATTTCCACGTTCAGTCGACTGTGCAGAGTTTTTCAGTCGACTGAATCATGCCTGGAAACTCTCGGGTTTCATGTTCAGTCGACTGTGCAGAGTTTTCAGTCGACTGAATCTTGCCTGGGCTGTTTTCCAGCCTTATTCAAATGAAGAGCAAACTCTCCCAAAATGCAATCGGACGAACATTGGCTCTAAGGGCTTATGCCAATCGACAAGCCGGCCCTATATGTTCCTCGATGCATCACCAAAACATGATTAAAACATCAAAGTTAGGATTTCAAAGATTTTAACCCAAACACTAAAAATTGGATTATTCCTCAATTCAACCCAAACCAAATGCAAGTGCATATGAACATGGTGTTAGGAATTCATACCTAACATCAATGAAATCAAGAGAAGTAGATGTGAGTTCAAAACTCACCTTTTTACACAAAACAAAGAAGATGAAGAAGCACAATTGCAAGGAATCAACCAACTACACTCCACTTCAACACTACAAGCTTCAATCTAGAATCAAAGAAAGTATTTCTTAGGTTAGGGTTAGGAAAATTACAGAAATTGAAGAGGAGAAGAGATGGAGAAGATGGAGATGAACTTACCAATGGATTCTCTATGAATTTGGAGCAAGAAATCAAGATACAAAAGAGAAACTAGGGCTTGCTAATTTCTAATTCTCTTCCCTTTCCCCCATTTCAGTTTTTAGCTTAAGAAAGGAATGAAATGAAGATGAAATGAAGAGAAGGGTTGAGCTAGGGGGTTAAGTGGGCTAGTGGGCTGAACCCAATCCCAAACCCAATAGGAAAAGTAGCCAAAATTTCACAAACTCCAAACATACCAAAGATTATACTCAAAAAGATCGCAAACGCCATTTGGGAACCAATGGAGGTGGTTTCGAGTTCCAATTCGGCCATTTGCAGAAAGTAACATTTCGGACCCCAAAATCCGAATAACGATGCTATATTTAAATCAAACATTTAAATATAAAATCGTTAAATATGCGGGTTGTTACAGATCTCCCCTCCTTACAAAATTGCGTCCCCGCAATTCCTAGAGACGATATTTGTAACAACTACATAAAAAAGAAAGAATAAACTTTAGACACAGAAATAGACTTACCATTACGAAGCAAGGATAGAAAACCTGGATAAGATCGCTCAATATACTCTCTGGTTTCCCAAGTACAGTCATTGGGATTAGCGGACCATTGAACTTCCGAGCTGGGGTAACCCGGCCTTGTGTTGGCAGAGATCCGGGTAAGTTCTCGGGGCGTCCCTCCAGAGGCGTACCCATGTGGAAATTGGAAATTCCTTAGCCTGACCATTTGTTAGAAATCCAAAGAAAAAATACGCGCCCTGTACGGTTTTAGTTGTATAACCCGCCATGGAATGTGGTGGTAACCTGCTATTTAACATGGTAGCTATTGTAGGCATACAATAATGGTTGTATGCTGGCTAAGATTAATATTATACTTTCGAAAGATTTCCTACACTATGCACTAATAATAATATCAAAAGAGTTTTGCGTATCAAGCATGTTTGACTGTCATAAGGAGAAATCTCCTCCAATTCTGCGTTTGCATTGTGTGTGCAGTGGGAGGCCTTACGGTAGTTTAATTTCTCAAAAAGCATAGCAGATTTCCTTTTTATTTCTTTTTTTGTTTGTTGTTTAAAAGATAAAACTGTTTTGTTTGCTCATACCAGTCCCATGACTGACCTGGAGTTTATTATTCCCTATCTAAACTCTGTATGCCCACAATTTTCCACACAGGCGGTCTGGAGTTGGGTTTTTCAGACAATCAAATAGTAGATGTAGATTCAATAGCCTTTGGAGTCTTTGGTTAGGCAAACCATGTTTGGATCACATTTGCTACAAGTTCAGCATGGTAGTGGTTCGAGCTTGAAGCATTGGAGCTTTGGCATTGAAGACCAGTTTGTTGGATTCTCGCTTTCTCACTGAAAAGACTCTATTGATGGTCATCTTTCCGCTGTCGATGGTCGCAAAGTCTAGACCATCCTTGTTGTTGTTATCCTATCCCGCTGTTGTATATTTATCTCTGATATTGTTGGAATTCGTATTGTATCGGATATTGTATTCACTGTTGTTGTATCAACGATACTTTTCATTTTCTTCCGCTGTGTTGTTGTACTTAATGTGTTATAAGCACCAGCACGAATCGGATTTTAACGGTTGAATCTGCAGCATTCGAGTACAAGTGAAGTACGGGTGTCGATTTTCGAACGCGAAAATTCAGGTCGTGACATTTTGTTATCAGAGCTAAAGGTTGAACTTTAGCTTTTGGAGTATAACACATTAGGTAACTCGTTAAAGATACGGGGAAGTATAACCTAGAATGAGTATTCCCTAAGATATCCATTCATGTGCCTCAGTAAATTCTCTTACTATCCACTGATAGTGAGTATGAGTGCAAGAAGAGGACGGGATAGAGAACAGGGTAGTACCACTACGAATGGTCAATACCCTATAACAATAAGTAAACAACTCTCCTCAATCTTTTCTGATCATCATCCGATTCTCTGATGTCTTCATGGCAGCTTGAGGAAGAAGCTCGAGTATGATGGTGGCCCTATGAATCATGTAGATAAGTTTTAAATTTGTGTTCTCTTCACCAGTTTGTTATCAGTTTTTCGTTTTGAACTTTAATAAATTTAAAATTCTATTGGAAATAAATTGGTTACTTAAGTATGAAGTTAAATTAGATTCGTATCGATAAAAGGATTTTTGTTAAAACCAGATCTGAAATTTTTGAGAGGATCAAAGTACGAAGAGGGACAAGCTGGTGTAAACTTTAGGGTATTCCAACCTGAGTTTGGAATCCATACCTAGTGTTTAAGAATTGTGGAAGACTGGATCTATTTGTCTGTTCTTTGGGGTCCAGATATATTCTATGAAAGGTTAGTTACCCTTCGAACTAACCAGTGCCCTGCATATTTCGTAGATTAGATGACTCGAGCATTTCGTAAAAGTATCGAATGAGTTTGTTCTCATATTGTTGATATTCTGATTTGGTAAACCAGATGCTGAATAGATATTTCAGCTTGATCTGGAGAGCTATTTCTTTGTGCATCCTCCTTTGTTGTCTCCCTGTCTAGCAAATTTCGAGGACGAAATTTTCTTATGGGAGGGAATCTGTAACGATCTCGATTTTTGAGTCAAATTTAAATCGGTAATTAATATAAATTTTTGTATTAAATGGTGAATTAATTTGGATTTTTCCAAAATAAATAAAGATATGCGTTGTTTATTTATATGTATGTATATAATGGATTTTTAATTTAAATAGAATTTCTAATTGGAAATTTAGAAAAAATATTTTGAATAATATATTAATTATAAATTTGATTATGGATTAATTTGAATATTTCAAAATTAAATATAACATTTGTTTATTTATTTGTATATCTAAAAATATATTTCAAATAGAATTTGGATTTGAAATTCATGATAAATATTTTTATATAAAATTGGATTTAGATAACTCTATCTTTCAAAATTAAGAATAATTTGTTTTCTAATTTATATAACATACATATGTAATATGTATTTTGAAAATTTTATTTAAATTTAAATTTCCAAAAGCTATTTGAAGGATGAATTCTAATATATATTATATACATGTGTATCTATAATTAAATTTTAAAATTATTTTCTTTAAAAGGTTATATAAACGTTAACAAAGGAAAATGTATTTGTTTAAATAGAAAATATAATATAAAGTTGTATTTAGATATTATTAACATGAAAATTTAAAGTGTTTAAAAATATAAACATAAGAAATAATGAACAAGGGTTTAAAACATAATGTGTAAATTTATTTAAAGTAACTGTTTAGACACAAATTAATTATATATGTACATTTGTAATCCATGAAACAAGAAGATTTTACAAGTAAAATAGTTTTGTTAATATAATTTAACAAGTGTCCATAATCTCTTTATTTATTTTTAAAATTAAAAACAAAGTTTATATATATTCACATATCTCCCTCTCTCCTCATTTATTTCATGCATTCAAAGCAAAAGGAAAATCAAAAGTGAAACCGAAGATAAAAATCAAACAAAAACAAAGGAAACTAAAAAAAAGAGAATCAAAAGAAAACAGCCTCAGGTTCAAGATGGATTTAATGTATGCAAACATTAAGTTCAAAGCTAAATTCAATTCCTGATAAAAGAAAACAGTTTCAAGTTTTCAGATTCAAAGTAGCAAATCTAAATCATGCAATAAGGATCAGATTCAAACTTAATATGGATTCAAATCAAGATGTTTCAGGCAACTAACAAGTTTAAATATTCAAAGCTTAGATAAAAATGCCAAATTCCAATTTCAAGTTAGAAACAAAATACATGTGCTTTGTTCCGTTCTGTCAAACTAACAGGTAAGCAAACTGTCTCTTTAAAGCCTAATTTTGTTGATACTTTGTGATGTTGTGATGAATGTTTGATTGTGTGATGGTGAAATGTTTGAATGGATGCAAATTTGTTTGTATACGCTTATAAATATGCAAGTGTTGAATTTGCATGTCTGTTTATATCTATATACAGGTCCCTGTTTTTGGTCTACAGGTTAAAAAAAATCAACTTCAAAAATTCAAAAATCATCTCCTAATCCTTTTTAGGTTCTGATATCTAATTCAAAACTGGTTGTTAAACTATAATATCCATTTTAAAAATGATTTCGAACAATTTATATTAAGTAATTAATTTAAAATAGGAAAACACATTAAAAAGAACTCAAACATCCTAAAAATTGGTTATCAAATTTCCTTGATTTGATTATATAATTTGATACGAATTCAAAAATAATGATTTTTGAGCAAAACATCAAGATTTTTAAGTTGGTATTCAAAGAGGTATTGCAAGTTGAACAGATTAGTCACTTTTATCAAAATCTGGTGATCCACGTAGAGTTAGTGTTCAAAATTTATAGTGAAGGTGGCTAGAACGTTGGAGAATACAGGAAAAATAGGTGGAGGAATTTTAGATGTGCATGGCGGTGGGTTGACGTCGAACTAGGATTCGATTTACATTTTGGGTTAGTTGAATTTCTGTGATTACTGCATCGCCGTGGTCGAATTAGGTATGATCGCGGGTAGAGGGATAGAAACTGGAGGTCGAGACGTGTCTGTGGTATGGTCGGCGTGGTCGATGATGGCCAAGTTCGTCGGAGCATGGGGATTTTAGGCTGATGGTTGGGTTCCATCGAAAATTGATTGACTCGATTTTGAATTCTGGCACAAGATCATCGATCTAGGATATGAGGTCGTTGGCAAAGTTGTTGATGACCTGAGGATGGTCGTAGTGAAGGCCGAAACATCGTCGTTCCTCCGTGCACATGCACGTGATAGCTTGGTATCTGGTGATTGTTGAAAGTTGGGAAAGAAGAAAAGTGTCTCAGTTTTTGGTTCGTGTTGGATACTGTTTGACTCGAAGACGAGAGAAGAGGAGGAAAACCCGAAGTAGGGCTCGGGTAAAATAAGAGTTCGCCTGGGTTATCTTGCATAAATTTTCTGGTTTTAAATTTTCAAATAAATCAAGTTTTAAAAATTTTAAAAAACCAAGCTTGAACTATCTTCTTAAAATAAATTACTTTTAAATAAATAATGTTGATTTAAAAAGTTTGGATAAATAAGAGTTGAATAAATTATTTTAACTTGGATTAATTAAGTTTATTTAAATTTTTTCCTAAGTTCTCAAATGGAATTTAAACATTTTTAATTAAATGTGATTAAGATAAATGGCTTATCTTAAATAATGTTTTAATTTAATTAATTAACTTAAGAGTCTTAAAGTTTATTATTAAAAGTTTAAATAATAATTAAAGTAATTAATTAAGACTAATGGTTTGTCTTTAAATTAATAAAGGTTAATTAATTAATGTAATTAATTAAAGGTTTATTTTATAAATGAAAGTAATTAAGGGAAATTAATTACTTAAAGATAACTATTTAATGAAAGTAATTAAAGATAATTACTTAATTAAAAGTAATTACTTAATGATTAAGGTTGATTAATCGAATGGTTAAAATTGATTTGTGATTTAATTAATATAAATGATTTGGGGTAATCACTTATGGTAATTAGTTAAGAAAAATTAATTAAGGATAATTAAATCAAAGGTAATTAATTACTTAAGAATAATTACTTAATTAAAACTATTTAATTATAATTAAGGTTGTGTAATTAAGTAATTAAAGAACAATTACTCGATGTAATTAATTTGTGATTAGGAATAATCACTGATTATAATTAATTAAGGACAATTAATTAAATGGTAATTAATTAAGGACTAATTGATTAATTTGATTAATTAAATAATAAAAGATTAATTAATCATTAAATAAAGGTTAATTCTTTTATTATTAAAGGATAATTAATTAAATGGGTTGTAATTAATTAATATTAATCAACCAGGATTAGTACATAAGTAATTAATCTGATTTAAATTAATCAGATAATTAATTGATCTTACTTATGGATGTTTGAATTCTATTGATTGTTGAATCGTTTGATATCCCTCATATGTTATGCTTTGTGCTATGAATTGTTTTGGTGTGATCTGTGATGAATGTAATTTATTTATCTGTGATAAATTTATATTATTTATCTATGAATATGTGAATAGAGATAAGCGTTATTGGATTATACCACTTATCGATATTGATGTGCTTGACTCTATGATGATTGATGATGTTGCACTATTGTGTAAAACCCCTGGACTACACCATACACACACAAATATGGATTGCACGAGGAAATTGGTTAAGTCAGAGATTTTTGAAATGGTTATAAAATTGAATTTTGAATACAAATGGTTTTGGAAATGGAATTGGGTTAAATATGAAAATCTTTTGAAAAGGAGTTTTGAAGATAAAAGTTATTTTGAATAACATGATAAAGTTTTGAAATTTAGGTAATTTAATTTGAATTTGAATTCAAGATTTGAAATTGAATTTGATATTTGGAAATTATGGTTTAAAACGGTTATACAAGTTATAAATGTGTTTATATGGGTTTTAAAAGTATTGTTTTGGGAATTTGAATTTACCCCAAGTTTATACTTGAAGGGCTTTAATTTGTGTAAATGTAATCGGATTTTTCCGAAATGAAAACTATTCGTTTTCAAATAATAACAGCTTTCATATAAGGATTTCCAATTTGTGTTGAAAAGATTTCAAGTCTAAATTGTGAATTATTTTGAAAGTTATAATTGAATCTTTGTGAAAGATTGTTAAACCTTGTTTTGAAATTGAAGAGGATCTAAAAGGTGTATCTTTTGTATAAAAGATTTGAAATGAAAATTGTTTCTGAAAGCTATGAATCTTTGGAAATGGTTTTGAAAGCTATAAATTGAATCTATGATTTAAAGATTGGATGAGTTAATCCAATTTGAAAGGGAAATTGTTTAGAAAGGCTATGAATGAATCTTTGTGAAAGATTGGTGAAATTGTGAAGTGAATATTTTTTGTTTAAAGATTTGGAAATGGTAATTTGTTTTAAATCATTTGAAAGAAAAGTTTTGCGTAATAAGTTGTGACATAATTGAGATCCCAATATCCATATGTTTTTAAATATTGCGCTCATTATTCGGTTTAGCCGGGAGAGGAGTTTGTGTCATATAACCCATTTCGAATAATGATACGACATTATGGATTGCATTTGAAGACCGGTGGTGAAGACCGGATATTACCGAAAGCGAAAGGATAACTCGTCGAATGTCTCTGCACAGGTTGATCCCTGGTATAAAGATTTGATCACCCTTTGTGATGGAGGGTCCGGACGTGATTATGGATTATCCGGATATGCAAGGGCTTCTTTGGAAGTGCCTTCGGTTTTGTTCGAACCCAGAACAGACTTGTATGCATGTGTGTCAGACATTACATCTTGAGATGTAAAGTTGGTTTCTATCAAATAATTTCTGTTTGGTGGCAGAGATTTTATTCTCTTAGCTTAACACCCTTCTCTGAGACGTACGAGCTCAGAGGTTATGTAGTTGATGGTTACTAGTGATACATTCCCAATTTGGAAGTGTGGCATGCTGAGTGCTGCTGAGTGTTGCTGATCAATTATTGATCGAAGCATGGCTTTTGTGAAAAGCGTAGCTTTGTGGACGAGACTTCATCGGACCTCACACCCTGGAAATGGTCGAAACAGGAAAAATGCGGCAACGTTATTAGGGGTCGCACCCTTGGATATGTCCATTTCTTCTGGAAAAGAGTGGTATCATGGTATGGAATCCAGATACTTAACTCATGTGGTCACTACAAATTTATTACTTTATGGTTGTTACTTTGTGGTTGAGGGCCCTCGGATAAAGGTCGCAAACGACCGGGGATAGCATACTTGTAGGTGTTACTTTCAGGCAGGGGTAACCCGACCTTATGTTGGCAGAGATCCGGGTAGGTTCTCGTGGCGTCCCTCCAAAGGCGTACCCATGTGGAAATAGGAAGTTCCTTGGCCTGACCATTTGTTGAAAATCCATAGAAATAATACGTGCCCTGTACGGTTTTAGTTGTATAACCTGCCATGGAATGTGGTGGTAACCTGCTATTGAACATGATAGCTATAGTAGGCATACAATAATAGTTGTATGCTGACTAAGATTAATATTATACTTTCGAAAGATTTCCTATACTATGCACTAATAATAATATCGAAAGAGTTTTGCATATCAAGCATGTTTGACTATCATAAGGAGAAATCTCTTCCAATTCTGCGTTTGTATTATGTGCGCGGCGGGAGGCCTTATGGTAGTTTTATTTCCCAAAAAGCATAGCAGATTTCCTTTTTATTTCTTTTGTTGTTTGTTGTTTAAAAGATAAAACTGTTTTGTTTGCTCATACCAGTCCCATGACTGACCTAGAGTTTATTGTTCCCTATCTAAACTCTGGGTGCCCACAATTTTCCACACGAGCAGTCTAGAGTTGGGTTTTTCAGATAATCAAATAGTAGATGTAGATTCAATAGCCTTTGGAGTCTTTGGTTTGGCAAACGATGTTTGGATCACATTTGCTACAAGTTCAGCATTGTGGTGGTTCGAGCTTGGAGCGTTGGAGCTTTGGCATTGAAAACTCAGTTTGTTGGATTCCTGCTTTCTCATCGGAAAGACTCTATTGATGGTCATCTTTCCACTGTCGATGGTCCCAAAGTCTAAACCATCCTTCTTGTTGTTATCCTATTCTGCTGTTGTATATATATCTCTAATATTGTTGGAATTCATATTGTATCGGATATTGTATTCACTGTTGTCGTACCAATGATATTTTTTCATTTTCTTCCGCTGTGTTGTTGTACTTAATGTGTTATAAGCTCCAGTACGAATCGGATTTCAACGGTTGAATCTGCGGCATTCGAGTACATGTGAAGTATAGGTGTCAATTTTCGAACGCAAAAATTCGGATCGTGACACCACCGCTATGTCCAGTTTAGCAAAGAACATTATAAGTAATGTCATATGCTAATCTAGAGAATACGGCTTGTAAAGGGTGATTGAATGTGAATATATTTTTGTACAAACGCTGACACGTCTTATTTACCTTTTTGAGGATCTGAATTGAAATTTTGACGTGTGTAGTATTAATGCAAAGTAATAAACACACTGATTAAAATATTCAAAAATGTATATAATATAGATAAATCAGAATCAGAGTCACTTAATGCAGTGGACTATTATATAACATATTTCATAATAAGATGCGAGTCTACAAAATGTCAATATACATAATGATGAAGTAAACTGAAACTGTCAAAATAGTCTACTCCCAAGCTAACCCAAATTCCAAGAGTCAATGAGTCTCTGTACCTGTAAAGTCTCGGCCTGACCCGAGTATCATTAAAATAATAAATGGGTTAAACTATATCTAAATTAAAAAGGTGAGATACTAATATCATAACTATATGACTTAAAATAATAAGCCATAGTAAAATATGCCCAAAAAACCATAATAATAAGGCATATTAATTAAATTCACCACTTTATAGATCCATAAATGACTTTACACTAAAATAAATCATCTCAAAATATACCCAAAACCTAAAAATCCATAAAAGGCATGTCAAACCGAATCACCAATCCACAAATCCATATTAATCTCAAAAAGACTATGATAAAAAATATGGTGATAACAATTAAAATTTCTCCAGAGCCAAAAAGATACTAAATATCTATCATAAAATCTTTGAAGAAATAATCATCACTAATGAAGTAATAATGGTAGTCAACTATTAGTATAAAATAGTGCGACACAGAGTCTAAACACAAGAAATAGACCCCGCCACAAACCTAACCATAAGAAATAGGATACAGTCTAACCCCCAAGAAATAGGCTGGCTATGTGAATTTACTTAACCCCAAGAAATAGGTAAACATGGTCTAGTGTAAATAAACTGATAAGGCTGCAATATAAATTCTGTCCAAACAACAAAAAGGACAGTCGTGTTATACCAGAATAGTCCTAACCCCAAGAAATAGGTCTACCAACCCAAATCTAAAAATGTATTGACTCTCAGGTCGATGAAAATAAGTCCTTGTCTTTTAGGGATCTATCAGCTAACTAAAAATCCGAACACCCCGAAATATACAACTTAAAGTGTTACTACTGCCACTCCAGTAATCATAAGAATTTAACTAACTGTCCCGTACTAGATAGTAAATTCAAATATTTACTAAAAGCTAGTAATTTTTACTTCATACTCTTTTTAAAAAATTGTTATCATAACCAAAAGGATTGTACAAAGTGTCTCATACCATCCGATAATTCAATCGTTTGTTAAAATAATTTGTTACATGGAAAAGCATTAAATTCAATTAGAAATTCAATTCGAACTTACATGTGATAGCTAAAGGCTAAACACAATAAAGGTCGATAATAGTTTATATTTGAAAGCAAATATTATCATTTTATCATATAGGAAATAGTTTCTAAAATTGCATTCTTTATATATTACTTTCAAACTCCATAAATACTAACTTAAAAAGAAAAAGAGTTATAAAGATTTAAATCTTAAAGTTGAATATCTTTAAAGATAAGAAATTAACCCGGTATTTTCCGTAATTAGTAACTTTCTTTATTACAAAATTTATGCATATATATTATTATTTTTCATAAAATCTAAGCAACTTTTAAAACCTTGTTTTTTTTAAAATAAAAACTTTTTATATATATGTAGAATATATATACATATATACTTTTCATAAGTATATATAAATGTTTAATTTTTTTTTCAATCATTTTAAACAAAATTCATTATATAATAGTGTGTATATATATTTACTTTAAATAAATCATTAAATGGGAAACAAAATGATAACAACCAATTGCTATTAGAAATCAAAAGGTATCATAGTCCAAACAAGCCCAAGACGCAAACAATATAGCAACGACTTTCAAAACCATTCACATACAATCCATATAACACCAACCTAATAAATCTAATTAATATCAGTTGACGAATTGGATAATGATAACATGCAATCAATTGAATCCATATCATGCCAATTTCGATGATTTCGATTAATTACTACCAATAATTAATGAAATTCATAACCCAAATAAAGCACGCAAATGGACATAAATATTGAGATATAGATGTGAGAGTTAAATAAATTAACTTACCTTAATCATTCCTACACACTCTAAAATACTCATTATCATTGTCGCAACAACATATTTCTTTAAATCGTGTGCCTATTTCTTTGCCTTCGATGCCTATAGCCGCTGCCAGCGTAGGATGTTGCCTGAAATACTCACCTGTGCTCGGAGTCATGCTCACCGTCAAGCCCTAGGTCGTCGACCTTCTCCACTCACGGCCGCCAACATCGCACCGCCATTGCACAGTAGCCGCCTCGACCAAGAATCGCCAACCATGTGCCATCAACGTCCACGCAAATATATGCCTCCCCCATCGCCCTCGCCATTGCTGCCTTTGTAGTCTCCCCCTTGATCGTCGTTAATCATGCATGGTCGGGCCCTTTTTTCGTGAATGCATATTTTCTTTGACAAATTGTATTTGGAATTAGGGTATATGTTAAAGTCGGATTTAGATTGTGAATATGTTAAAAAAACAGGCCTTAATTTGGTAAACAAGAAATAGGGGTAAGATGTTGTAGGCTTTTGGGCTACTTTCAAATCTTGTTATGAGTTAAATTCCAATTCAATTTAGTTCTTAATTGAATTTCTTTTACAACTAAATTTAAATATCAATACCAATCATTTATTTAATTGCATATATAATTTTATCTAGTTAAAAGTGATTTACATTTTATTTAAAAAATATTTCAATAACTAGACAATTTTATTAATTTTAATATATCATCTGAAATTATTTTAATTCAATTTATTTAAACAAAATCTATTAATAAATAGATCTAAATAGTTTGATTTCAAAATAGTAATTAAAAAAAATCAAGTTCAAAAACCTCTGTTTTAATAAAATTAGTTTTATATTGCAGCTTCAAAATAGGATTGTTACATTAACTATCATTTGTTGATTGTTGATTTATGCTCGACCAGTTTATGGACACTTTTTCCTTTTTACTGCATGGGTTGGGCAAATAGTATTGTGGGTGCATTGAAACGAATACCTTGTGTTTTGACTATAGGCGTTCGGTGATAATGTTGGGTTAAATGTTTAATTTAGTAGAAGATGTATATTTTAATCCGAGGAAGATAAGATATTTCGTAAAATAAACATTTGTGAAAGGATTTTATATAAGAATGTACTTTTATATAAATATGGTTTATAAACATAATTTATAGACAAGAAAGATTTAATTGATATTTTTAGAACTAAAACCCCGATGTCTTTGAAAATGTTTTTCAAGATTTTGGAAATATAATAGTTGTATTATTTGAAAGTAAGTATATGGGAAATTAGTTTATAAACTTAGGATCATGGTACCTAGTAATATTTATGAAGTATTTGATACCGTTTTGAAATGATTTTGGTTTAGTCCGAAAGGCATGAATTGGATGTACTGAACTCACTCCTGTCGCTTGACAATAATTCTGGCGATGACTTCAACATTATTGGAATTCATTTTTTAGTTTCTAAGTGGTGGATATTACATGGTTGTTTTAGTAAAATAGATTTTGATTTAAATTCTAAAAGTATGATTTGATATACAAAAGATATATATATATATATATATATCATTATTTCAAAATGATTTGAAACAAAACCCGGGTGTTTAGTTTTAAAAGTTTTCTTTGGAAAAAAATTTGATATGAACTTCCTATGTAGAAAAGTTTTATATGTTCAGTGCCAAAGTGGTAATGGCATAGTCCAGAATAAATTTGGAACTTTATAGGTTTTCCCTTTTTTGGGTAAAGTGCGCTTAATAAATTATTGAAATTTGTTAAGTTATTTTATGGACACATGTAGCATATGCATTAGGATTATATGATATGTGCATCATATTATGATATGTTGTCTTGTAGATTTCATTTTTTTTAAATAAATGGGATTTTCGATGATTTTTAGCAGTCGAAAACTTCCTAATCATTATAGAATTTGGAACTTATTATTTTGTGAAAATTTGAAGATGAGTTTATACAACACTTGAATTAAGATGGTAGTAAGTTAAAACAAGTTTAATTGGTTAAACATACTTGTTAAGTAAAATGAATATGATGTTTTGTATATACTCTTAGGATGTCATGGAGCATTATATGAATATGAACTTAAGTTGTATAACTATTTATAAACTTGAAGTTATGTTTTATGAAATGGTTCATAAATGATTTTAGTATTAAATGACAAACTATTTGCATAAAAGAATGTGATTAAAGAGGAATTAATGCTGTTGAGTAAGCAATAGGGTAAATACATAAGTTGAACGTAGATCATTTTATTCGCATGACTGTTCTTGATCTAGTAGTCGAGTAAAGGATTTCGAGATGGTTTACATAGGTCCGAACAAGGATTTTTCATTCGATTCTTAATGGCAAACACTTGATACAGATTCTTGATATGATCTCAAAGTTTTCTACATAGTATATGACTATGGAGGATAGAGGTTTCTAATTAAGGAACCTGAACAGAGTCCGCACTAGAGATGTCAAGTGATCTATGTTAGTTAGAAAGCGAGATCTATGTGATCGAGCAAGTGATTGTAATTGATAATGTGTACGGATGCTATATGTGCATCGTATGGCTTTAGTATTTACGTATTATATTAAATAGAGTTTAAGAAATGACTCTTCGATTCCTTCTAGGGTGCATTAATAATTGTCTAAGTAATAACCTGAGGCCGTTGAGCAGAAGGTACGCTAGTAGATTGATTATCATCCTTGTGCTGTGAGAGTGCTTGGACTTGAGAAAACCATAAGCTTTGTTTGTTAATGGTTAGGATACAGTTAAGTATTAGATGTGGAATTGTTATTTGGTTTTTCTTGTTGTAATTTCGAGGACGAAATATTCCAAGTAGGGGAGAATGTAACGACCAGGAATTTCGAACACTTCGTATTTAAATATCCAAACTATTTAAATATTTGAATCTTGGATTAAATGTTTTTAAAATGATTTAATAAGCTTCTTAACCCCTTTTTAAATTATAACTAATAATGGTAAACATATTTTGGAAATGTTTTTACAAAAATAAATACTTTGAAAAAATATCGATAATATGACCGAAAATAGTTTTATCTATTAGCGGCTATTTTCCCAACGAAAGTTGTTCAGACTTTTTACACATGTCTAATTAATCACTAAGGAGTTATTTAGCAACTAAAAATATTTTCATGTTGATGGCTAACTAAAAAGAAAAATGAGCAAATAAAAAAAATGAGCAAAAATGAAAATAATTAACTCTTAAGCCAACATCTAATGCATACATCAGTCACTAATTAAACATTCTCCTCTTCATTTAAGCTTGGAAGGTTCTAGAAGATTCCTAAAGGATAAGAGATATTAACATAAAGGTATAATAGTAATTAATCTAAAAGGAGAAGTGACATAAAGTAAAAGTAAGCATAAAATGGAAATGCTTAAGTGTTAAGCAAATAATAAAGTAGATTTAATGGGATGTAAGCCTTCCAAGAGGGATGAGAGTAAGCTTATGCTTCACCATTTGAAGGTTATAAATAGAGGGGAAGAGTTCACTTAATAATCACAAATAAATTCCAAAGCTTGAGATGAAGTAGGAGGGATGAAAATGATTTAAGTGCTTAAGCACTAACCCACTAATTACTCTCTAAATTTTTTAAAAGTTAATCAAATCTTCTACAATCACTTATAAACTTTGAATTTGGGCCTAAGACATCATGGGAAGCATGATTAAAAAGTAGGAAGTTGTAGAAGGTAAGAGGAAGGGGGTGATCATGGAGGGCCGTGAGCATGAAGGAGGAGGAAGAAGACTGCTTTGGTTTGGAAGTGCTAAAGATTGGACCTTTAGGGTTGTGTTAATGGAAGGAGGTATTTCTTTGGTTCTTATGCCTTTGTGCTTGGGATATGGATCTAAGTGGGTTATTTCACTATCTTATTTGTATATATTATGTATATATATGTTGTGTTCAAATTATAAAGTTAAAGTGACATTAACTAAGTAAAGTTACAAATTTTGTACCCCTCTTTCTTTTGAAAGCAAATTATTTACCCTCTTGAACATGTGGTATGATCTTGACTTGACGTTTAATGGTTTTTTAACTGGTGTGCTAAATTGAAGTAAGTTTGAAAGTGTTTGAAACCAAAATAGTCGTTATAAGTGCACTTTTGAATCCCTTGTTTTTTGGAAATTTTTATAAATAATGGAAAGATATCCTTAGGATTTCTTTTCATGGTTTTTAAGTACCCTAACGGTAGTACTTACTACAAAAATATCGAGTCTCGAATCATTTGTTTAAGTGGTTAAAACAAGTCGCATAGATCAACCTTTTCAATGTTGTTTTAACAAGGACTTTTAATAGCACCTATAAATGCTGTAGTGAGTCACTTATTGTTTTAAGTGTTTAAAATGCAATGTTTTGGCTAGCTTTTCATGTTTTAAATGGTTTTCAATTCCTATTCTTTATAAAACCCTTTGATGGAAGTTCCTATAAAATATATTTGAGCATGAAAAAAAGAGTAGAAGTTTAAATACAGTCTTGATGGTTATTTACGAATTTTAAGAGTAAAGTTTTGCAAAATGTAAAACATGTTTTTAATAAAACATCTAAATTAGTTATTTCCAAGTAATATTTTACAAAGATATTGAAAAACTATTTACAAATATATCTAAAGTATTATATATATAAGTTTTGACCAAGGTGGTCGACTATGCTTAATATTAAAAGCCGACAAGTAAACTTGTCAGTTTGTGAGATTCAAGAATGAAGTATCTAGCAAGGCTTAGAGCAACTAGTGCCCCGACTTACATGGATTCACTCTTGAACGAGGAACAAAGTAAGTTGAAATGTCGAAAATGTTTCATCTTGTTGTTTACTTACTTGTTTAAAAAAGGTAATTAACTTTGCTTAACTCTAAAAGCCGACAAAATAGATTTATCTATTTCTGAGAATTAATGATTGATGACGAGCAGGGACGGAGAAATAAAGCTCTAACCTACAGAGCTTCCCTCTTGAACAAGGAATGGTTAAGTCAGAAATGTTGGAAATGAGTAAGGTATATAAACATTGATTTGTATAAGCAACTATTTTAACTAGATAAGCGATTAATCGACAAATGAACTTAACTTATTATTGAAAATATATCTTTAAAAGGAATATTTTAAAGATGAAATAAGTACGAAATAGTTTTGGTTTATTTTGAAATACATCGTCTTTAACCCATTCTTATTATACTTCTGAATATAAATAAATATTTAATAATGTTTTAAAGATAAGCATAAGCGAAATGGTTTTGGATTTGTTGTGACATGTGTTAATCACATTCATCTTTAACACTTTTTGATTATATTTATGAATATGAAGAGATCTTTAAATGAATGTTTTTGAAGATAAGCAAAAAAGAAATGGTTTTGGGTTAGTACTGAAAAGGTTCGAGTAATATTAATCCTAAATTTTTTGAATGGATTTGTGAAAGTACTTATATCCTTAAAATGGATATTTTGAAGGAAATTATAAGTAATGAATCTTTTGAAAAAAATAGAAAAAAGTAAAGGTTTCAAGTAGGAAATCTTGTTAATGATTTTTGAATTTACTTATACCAATTAGGATAAGTATATGAATACTTTTTTATGCATAAAAAGAGTAAAGATTTAAAGTAAGAAATCTTATTAATGATTTGTGAATATACTTATACCATTTGAGATAAGTATATGGATACTTTTTGAAGTATCGAGAGAGAACAAAAGAATAATAGAAATTCATAAACGATGTTTTATTAAGTAAAAGAAGTTTTACTAATAAAAGAAGTTTTAGTTAATAAAAGATTAATTAAACAAAAAAGGGATTAGAAGTCGCTTATGTGGCTTGATCATGCTTTGTGTGACTTGATCATGCTTTGTTTATTTCCTCGTTTATGGAAAACGTTTATTCATATACTTAGCACTAAAAGCCAATGAAGTAGGACTGTCTATCTATTGGAATTGAGATTGATGTTCGAGTAGGGATACGAGCAATAGAATTTAAACCTACCAGCTTCACTTTTGATCGAGGGATAGTGTGAGATGAAAATATCGGAAACGTGATAAGTATACAAGACTTGGTTTCCATATGCGATCATTTTCATTATCACTGAATGGCCAAACTCGTCGATTTAGTCTTGAGGAGACAGCATCGGTAAGTGTTTTACTTATCGAAAACTGCTTCAAGACTGAGATACATGTTCTATCTTTTAGAAGTGGATTGTTCCTAGATGCGAAGATCTATGTGGAGATTCAAGATATGTTTAAGATGCTCAAACACATGTAGTTATTCGTGATCTATTAAGGATGTGGGTATCGATGTGTGATTCCAAGATCTGTTGAGATATGGAAATCCATGTGTGGTTTCTTGGTTTGTTCGAGATGTGAGGATCCGATTTGGGATTCGTGTTCTGTTCGAGTGATGAAGGCTTATGTGAAAGATGCCGAACGTAACTTCGACATTGGAAATTGCTAAATACAGAGTAGGCTATATAATCTGGAGTTTTTCTAACCCCCGACAGGATATTGTCAACTCCAAATCTAGAGTATGTTTATCAATGTTGCGCGGGGGAGTTAATGGTATTTGGTTCATGTTGTTCATGTTTATGTTCGGGTGTGGGCCTTTGTGTTTTCCTTATCTTATATTTTATGGAGAGATATACGACATTTGGAAGGTAACTTATGATCCTTGTGCATGGAGTTTGGATTTGACTCCATCGAAGAGATCTCCATGGAAAATCCATTACGCGAACATTCTTTATCATATTTGATTGTGCTCCAATATGTTGTTTAATGTAACCAATGTAACCACAGCTACATTGTAATATTTATAGTCTACACCCTAGACATTATCTATTATATCACCTTATGTACCTATTAGATGGTGGTTCTTTTGAGGAAATAATCATTATGGCATTCCTTGTGGTCTCAAAATACTGTTATATGTTGATCACATAATTCTTGAGTTTCTCATACCAGACTTATGTCTGGCGCTTGGTTTTTATTTTTCCTAAATTCCTTGCGTGCTCTTTTGAATAGCTTGAGAAAGGCAGGTTTTCGTTGATGTTCTTTGGAGCTTGAGAAGAGGAGTTCGATGTTTTACCTACGTGGTTTTCTTATTTTCGCTAAATTACTACATTGTACTCAGCATTTATGAGGATAGGTTATTATAACTATCCAGGCTGATGATAGTGCTTTGGTTTTGTAACTTTGAAACTGTAACGGAGTAACCCCTTTGTGTTGTTCCTTTAATTTTATAAATTATTCATTTTGTTGTAAGATTCTAATATTGTGTTCTCTTCTTCCTTATTCTATTTTTTCTTCTTATTTCACCCTAACAGTTCGCCCTTCTGACACTTGGATGCTCGGCAGTGAATACCCTGGATATATTACACTACAAGATTAAACGGCTATTCCAACAGCTCGTAGCCGTTGGCGGCCGTTGCAAGCCGTTGGAATAGTTGTTGGAATAGAATCAATTCTTTCCAACTCTTTCCAACGGAACCAACGGCTATTTTACAACGGAATTTCCAACGGCCGCCAACGATTACTTGCCGTTGGAAACTGTTACAAGCCGTTTGAATAAAATGTCCAATAAGCCGTTGGAAACCGTTGGAAATCTGGGTTTATTTTGCTGTACAACAGCAAGCCTATTCATCTTCTAGCCACACCATTTCCAGTCCATTCCATTTCCAATACATTTCCAATCCATTCTACACATATATATCAATATCAATATAAACAACACACATAAATCAATTAAACACCAATATAAACAAACCAAACCATTCAAACATCATAAACCGTACCATCAACGCTAATCCGTCAAAACATGTCAAAAAACCACGTACATACCATCAAAATATCGTTCTCACCCACTCCGTACCAATATATACAACATTAAAACACATAATAACCTTCTCCAAGTCAATATATACATCGTTCCAACACAAACACTAAAAAGCATACCTCCTCATGCATCTTCGTCGTCGCCTTTGGAAGCACCAGACGACGAACGAAAGGTACCATGATTTTGCACATACTCCGCAAGCTTTTGATTCAGCTGCTCCATATGTACAGCTCGTAGACGATTCTCCTCCTATAGCTGCTCAATCATAGCTCTAAGCTCCTTAGTTTCTTCTTTGTCTTGGGCCTTTTGAGCTTGTCGAGCCTGCAAATAGAAATAATAGCAAAAGGGTTGTCTCAGCAATTAAAATATTATAACACTATATATCTAAACGCTAATTTGTTGTACATATGTAAAAGGATTAATTACCGTTACATTCCCGAAGCAATAACGTCTACTCCGCTGCGTCGGATCCATAACAGCGTCAAATATGTTATCTTGCTCCTCCTGTGTCAACTCATCACGACCAGACTGCTAAAGCGCATAAGCCCGTGCCTCCTGTAACCTTGACTATAATGGAAAAAAACAATTTCAGTTGAAAAATAGTAGAATATAATTTTTATTTTACATAGCTAGTAATTAATAAACTTATCGATGTAAGTATTAGAAATTAAAAAACGCATACATATACCTCAGTCGCCCTATCCTGATCACCCCACTGATATATGATTTTGCCAGACTCATCTACTTGCCTAGATACATGGGTGTGAGCAAATAAGTCAACTAAGCCAACGGGATGTCCATAAGCTTGTTCCTGCAATTGATAATTTGGATAATTTAACTCCACATAACTAATTACTGAACTGATCAATATACAAATGTGATAATAGATAAATTTACCAAATCTTCGCGGTGATGTTGGAACGATTTGGAGCCCACGATGAGTTACTAGATTCCTGCTCATGTTTTCTGAGTTCCTTTCTGACTCCTCCTGCAAATTTACAATGAATAATTATTTATTAAACGTTAAAAAAATTACTGAGATTCATTATAGATTTACCTTGAACTCCTCAGAGTTCCACAAGTCAACCCACTTATCCCATACAACCGCGCACATCCACTTTGGTTTCTTCCCTACTTTTTTAATCTCTGACATCTTCTCCCTATAGTTCTTAGCAATCTTTGAGTTCCAGTGTCGCTGAACTAAGTTGATGTCAGACTCTTGCAAATCTACTGCGCCCTGTACAATGAGAAAATATTACTAATTATTTATTTGTATTTAATTAATCATTTTGTAAAGCGGTATAAACTTACTAGAAAATCTTGCCAAATGGTCTCTCTCACATCATCGAGGATCTTGCTCCACTTAGGCCAGCAATCGCTCATCCTGCCCATATACGCCTGCTTAGAAATGTTCAGAACCACTTTAGATGGCTCACCACTACTCTCTCCAATCTGCTGGGAAGAGCCACATCGCCAAGAGCCAGAACCAGAGCCAGACATAATATACCTGCCATATACATACATATACAATTCATAATAATTATGATATGACGAACCATTAAAAAATGTAATGTAACATGCTACAAATGTGTCATGTTATGTGTATGTGTTGTGTGTGTGAGTATACACTTGTTGTCATTAAAATTGTATAACTTTGGACAAATGCATTATTAATCAGAGATAAATGTAATGTGAATAATTGTAAAAATTACCGGATATTACTCAGTCGTCCTCGTCGTTTTCTGATTCAGACTCGGTTTCGTGTTCTATGTCGTTTTTCTCTACACTCTCAAATGCTTCGACTAATACATTTGTCTCATCATTTAATGGTCCAAAATCAGTTTGATCGTCTGTAATTGCTATTTCAACATTTTCCTCTAGATCTGCTTGATAGGCTTGTTCGTATGGAATATTCTGTCCATCGAACGTAAATCTTGCTTTGGTTTTAAAAACCGCAGACCAATCTGCTTTATCCCTTTTTAGAGATGGATAAGGGGCATAATAAGCTTGTAGGGCTTGTAGGGCTTGTTTGGCTAGTATAAAAGAGTCGTACTTTTGATAATGCGAGGTATGTTTAATTTCTATAAGATTATAATTTGGATGCACGTTAATACCAGAACTTGGAACATTGCTGAACCAGTTGCATCTAAACAAATAAACATCATCCGCGGGTCTTGTAAAATATGTCAATTGCAAAATCTGAGTTAATACGCCATAAAAATCATTTATATGATTATTAGGATCATCACTGCCTTTAACAAATACACCAGTATTATTTGTTAATTTTTCAGCACCGTATTCTTTGGTGTTGAATTTATATCCATTAACAAAAAATATTGGATACGTTTTAACTTTTCTTTTCGGTCGAAACGCCAAATGTTTCAGTCCTTCATCGAGCACATTATTTGTAGGATCAGATGCGTATTTCGAAAACCAAGTACTGAAATCTTTGCTTAAATCGCCGCTTGGATTTTGTGATTCAAAAATACTGCAAACACAAACATAATATATTACATTATTATTTATTTACACGTGTAGTATTAAGTTTAACAAAACTTGGTAGGTGATAATTACCTAACAAATGTTGCAACTTCAGGACAATTAAGAAGAATATATGTGTGTGCTATATGGTAATCTTTATCATCTAGCCATACTTCCACACATTTTCCAGCATGTCGGCCATGTTGTTTAAAAATAGATAATATTGATTCAGAAGAAGAATTTTGTTCAACGGCCTCATCATTACGCGGAACATTTACAAATGATAAGTTCACATGATCATTAAAATAATGAGAGAAAAAGAAAGAAGCTTCTTCTTCGATATATGATTCGCAAATAGAACCTTCAACTCGAGCTTTTTGTCTCACTTTTTTATTTAAATGATTTAAGTACCTAATAAAAAAATATTTCGGTTAAGTATTAACTTCTATTTAAAATTAAGTTAACATTTACATACTCAGTATAGTAACATACCTTTCGAATGGATACATCCATTCATATTGCACAGGACCTTGAAGACGTGCTTCATATGGAAGATGAACATGTAAATGCTCCATTACATTAAAGAAACCTGGAGGAAATATTTTCTTCAGTTTGCAGAGCAGTATAGGAATTTCTTCTTCAAGTTTAAGTAGGCGGTCAACTTTTAACGTAGTTGAACAAAGCTCCTTGTAAAATAAACTAAGTTCTGTTATTACCGTCCAAACTTTTACCGGTAACAATTCTTTGAAAGCGATGGGTAACAAATTTTCCATCATTACATGACAATCATGGCTTTTCATTCCACTCAGTCTTCCATTTTTATAGTCGACACATCTACGAAGGTTGGAGGAAATTCCATCGGGAAATCGTAATCCTTCCACCCATTTTAAGAGTACTTTAACTTGGTTGATGTCTAGTTCGTAGCATGCTTTGGGTTTTTTACTATCATTGGGCTTCATATGAAGCTTAGGATGGTTGCATATTTCCTCTATATCATGTCTATATTTCAAATCATCCTTAGTCTTGCCCTTCACATTCAAAACTGTATAAAACACATTATCAAATACTTTTTTTGGTTATGCATCACGTCAATGTTATGACGGATTAAGAGATTTTTCCAATAAGGCAATTCCCAGAATATACTTTGTTTGCACCAATTATGAAACTTCGATTTACCTTGAATTTCAGTTTGTTATCCGGTCTCGTGTATCTTTGGATAATCTTTTACAAGTTCATATATATCCTCACTTGACCAAACCATTGGTGGTCGTAGAGTCTCATGCCTATTAGCTATGAAGTTTTTTTGTCTCTTCTAAAAGGGTGATTAATATGAAGAAAACAATGATGACAATCAAAACATGAAATTTTCTTCCCATGCGGTAAGGAAAATGCTCTTGTTTCTTCCATGCAATAAGGACAAGCAAAACGACCGGCCGTACTCCAACCCGGAAGCATTGCATATGCAGGAAAATCGCTAATAGTCCATAACAGAGAAGCGAACATCCAAAAAAATTTCTTTTTTGATATGTCGTATGTTTCAACTCCTTCATACCATAATATTTTCAACTCTTCGATTAACGGTTGTAAGTAAACATCAATGCCCTGTGTCGGATCATCAGGGCCAGGGACGACAATTGTGAGAAAAATATATGGAGTTTTCATATACATCCATGGGGGTAGATTGTAAGGTGTGATTATTATAGGCTAAGATAAATATTTAGAACCAAACTGAGAAAACGATGAGAAGCCGTCTGTACATAAACCTAGTCTAACATTGTGGCTCTCCGCTGCGAAATCGGGATATTTCTTATCAAAATATTTCCATGCTTCTCCATCGGATGGGTGTGTCAACGTACCTTCTTGAGGTGTTCTCACACTGTGCCATCTCATATGATGCGCTGTTACAGATGATGCATATAACCGTTGAAGTCTAGGGGTGATGGGTAAATAATGCATACGCTTGTACGGAACTTCTTTTCCCTTCTTTTTCCTCGGCTTGTATCTTTCTTGATTACATATTTTACATTTCTAAGATTGATGTCTTCTTTCCAATACAACATGCAACCCTTTAAACATGTATCTATTTTTTGATATGGCAAACCGAAAGATGACATAAGTTTTTTCACGTCATAATAATTTTCGTACATTAAATTATCAGGTGGCATATGACGTTTAGCAGCTTGAACAACAGCCGTAAATCCAGCTTCTGTAAGGTTTTATTTTGATTTCATTGCAACGTATTCTGCAGTTACCGATAATTGAGAGCCGCTTAAACATCCATTCCAAGGGGGTTTTTTAGCATGATCCAATAAATCATATATTTTTTTAGCTCCAACATTTGGTTCCTCTTCGATGTTAACATCGTCGTTATCAATTTCCACGGTAGGGAACATTGATCGTGCTGCATTTTCGACCATATGTTCTATGAGATTCGTACTAACTTCATCACTAATGACCTCCACCGACTGTTCTTGATTATTAGGGGCTACAATTTCTCCATGATGATCCCACAGCAAATAATTGCATACGAAACCGTATTGGCGCAAATGAACCTTAGCTATATTTGGTACTAAATAGTTCAAAAATTTGCATCTACTACATGGACAACGAATTTCTTCATCTTTTGCAATATTACTTATAGCAAATTTGATGAACACTTGCACCACTTTTAGAAAATGTTCACATATTGCGCCATTGATTTCCCTTCTTTGATACATCCAGCTCCGATCATTAAAGTAATTGACCATTTTTCCTACTTGAAAACCTATGATAAATTAAAAAAGTTATAAATCGTTCATTTTATATTTTGTTTAAATTTTATTTACTGATTTAGTAAACATGTACTAAATTTTATATTTTTTTCTACAGACTTCATTTTAAATAAACAACTATTGATTCATTGCCACTTATGTGTCTTCTTTGATGGTCGGTCATCCTACTTCCCATTACAAATACAATAGTAATTATATTCCGTAAATCATATCATTTTAAACGATTTCACAAAATTTCGGCAGCATTTCCCCCGTGTTCCTTGTATCGTACACAAAGCGTGTACACAAGGAACGTAAAGGAAATGCCGTCGAAAATTTCATGAACCGTTTAAAGTGATATGATTGACGAAATATAATTACTTTATAGTGTTTGTAACTTGTCCAATACAAGGACAAATCCGACAAATTATGTATCAGATGAATAGAGT
This sequence comes from Allium cepa, assembly GCA_030765085.1. Lineage (NCBI taxonomy): Eukaryota > Viridiplantae > Streptophyta > Magnoliopsida > Asparagales > Amaryllidaceae > Allium > Allium cepa. The sequence goes on along the minus strand of CM060932.1, from coordinate 236,913,620 downwards.
TGTCCGTTTTGTGGAAAAAATGAATATCCCTAAAACGATCATATACCACACTTGTCAGACGGGGCCAAATATATCTAAGGATTTAAATATTTATTTATATTAAACTTAAATATATAACTCGTTTAATTAATATTGGTTTATATTTTACCGTTTTGTTACATAAGTACTAAATTCATTTATACACAAAATTTGTACACAAAATTCATTTATTACAAATTCATTTATACACTAAATCAATTCGCATGTTCGCACAAACACAAAACTCGTGTTCACACAAATGCAATATCCGTTCTAATGGCTACCAAATGCAATAAACTCTATCACACACATACGTTCAATACTTATCAAATCAACATAAACTAATGCAATATCCTAAATTACAAAATTTTCAATCGGTAATAACTTGTTCACTATGGGATAATAGTTGCAATTAGGGGATAACATGATGTAATATGCATACACTAACAAGTAGGAATCAATCATAATTCAAATTAAACCCTAAATCAGAAAAAAAAACCTAAATATTATGTTTAGCAAAATTACCGATTTAGAGAGCTAAAAGGGTGGAGATGGGCTGGAGCAGCTTCTAGATGGCGTCGGAGGTAGTTGGGATGGTGTTTGGGGGCGGTGGTAGCAGGCTAGGAGGTGGTGGAATGGGGGAATTGGGTGAAAATGTAGAATTAGGGAAGAGATAATGAGCTTCAAGTCGGTTCTCTGGAAAATATGCAGGAAATTTTCCAACGGCAGCAAACGGCTTCATTCCAACGGTTTTCAATGGCTTCAGACGGTTATGACAAAATCCAACGAGCCGTTGGAAACCGTTAGAAATGTCGTTGGAGGCCGTTGGAAAATGGGCGTTGGAATACACTGTAGTTCTAGTAGTGTTAGTGTCGATATTCGATGGTCAGAAGAGCGGGTCGTTACAATCTTTTTAAAAAAAAAACTATGATTATAATGGTTTGACAAATTCTTATTACAAAGAATTCTGACTTCGAATCCATCGTATAAATGGATTTAACTTTCCACGGGGTGAAATCACAAACTACCATTACGCGACGCGCCTATTTTTGACTAAATTTTTATAACTAGTCAAAATTTATCAAATTGTATTTTTGTGTTTATAAAACAGTTATAAACCATTTTCGAGATGTTTAATAATCTCATATACACCATTTCACTTATGAAAGGAAAGTGATTTCTTTTGTGATATTCGACATGTATTAAACGTGAATCATTCAAACGTCAAAATAAACATATAATCAACATTAAAATTTGATGATCGAACATAATAAACATCCATAGCAATCATATATCACATCATATATATATAGAGAGTTTCTCACCTTCATTGGTTTCTAACTTTATGAAAATTCGCTATAGCATTGCTATAATCGAATCAAAGCCTGCGGAATTGAGCCTAGGACCTTTAAAAGCCACAACCTAGCTTGAAAGAGGTGGAGCTTTCTGCTAATGGTGATGGAGGGTGGTGGCCGTGTGTTTGAAAGGTGGAAAGGAGGTGATTGCACTTGGTTTTGAGGTGGATTGACATGGTATAGACATGTGCACATATTTTACAATATTTTGGAATATTTTTCCATAGCTTTGCTAGTATTTTTTCAAGGCATTTAAGCCATTAAAGAAGAGCTCATAGAGCTTTAAGAAGAAGGAGGAAGAAGAATAGAATGGTGTGAATGAATGTGTGAATGTAGGTGGGTATTTATAGGAAAAAGTTTATGAAAAATATCTAAATATGCATTTCTACCCTCAACCCACACCCCTCCATTCCCATCATCATGCACGTTAATCCCCCTCCCATATGCCTCTATCACTTCATGCTATGTGCATTGACTTTAGATGCCTTAAGGGTGAAGATAAATGAAAATATAATGATATTTGTTTTATAATATCATTATATTTCTATCATATGTATACATGCATGTGTGTTTATATGATATGTATGCATGTGGCATGTATTTGAATGTATATGTATGTGCATAAGAGAACAAACAACGTTGCAACAACTTTGAACAGCTTTCGTTCGTTAAACCGTTGAAAATCAAGAAGCCGATATCCGATCACATTTTCACTTATAAATTAATTTACATATAAATGTATAAAAAAATTGAATACTAATTTCTCATCATTTTTAACTAACTAAAAGGATCATATTTTATTTATAAAACCATATAAATTAATATTAAACAATTGTTTACAAAAAGTGTTTTTATATCGATAAAGCGATACGAATTTTCTTATATTTTCAAACCAAGTATATACCTTTACAAAAACTATTATAAATGATTTACTATCACTTCATAACTAATTAAAATGAATTATTATAATTTAAAATAATTATTTGAATAAGTATAATAAATATTAAATCATTAAATCCTAATTTAAATTTATAAATCAATTATTAAATATGATGCCTTTATTAATGATGTCGTAAATACTTTTTATTCCCACAAATAAAATAATTATTTTATTTCATATTATTATTTAAATGGATAAATAAGTATATGTATCCAGCTCCATGTGTGACTTCTAATAATTATAGAGTTGTTTATCAAAAAAACGGTTATCGACATTTTTCCAAAGTATATATTTTTGTAAATACTTATTCAAAATAAGATTACCATTAATATTTTTTGTTCAAAAAGACATAATATATGTTAAAAAAGTTTATATTTGAACATTTTAAAAATAAATATAATTAATCAATGTGATAAATTTGCAGGTCATTACAATTTTCTACGTAAAATTAACCACTTATGTACTTTTTCTTTAGGTGGAGCATTAACTTCCCAAAGGAATTTCAATACGTTTAATTTTGCACCCGAAAAATTAATAAAATGTATAAGATGTATAATTTTTGCTCTTATCGCAACATCGTATTTTAATGTCATTTTCATTATCTATATTGTACAATTCTAATTTAGCATATAATATGGCAAATTATGATAAAGTAGTTCCCACTAGCATTTACTAAAACTAAATTCTCATGGAAATTCATATTTGGTCTATAAATTTCTTAAACTAATATGATTTTAAAATTACATATTTCATATAGTTCATGAAATTCTACTTTAAGGGAAATAATAATTATCTAGCAATCATGTCCATAATGTCATTCTCCAAGTGCACTATGTTATTAGTTCCTAATTTATAAGTGTCAAAATTTATTATTATCTATTTGCAAAATGAGAAAAATTATTCATATTACTAATAGTAATATTATGCAAATTAAATGTACCACCATACCTCTGATTCGATGTTATTTCTTTCCATAATAAATTTTCATTATTTTCATTAAATTTCAATAACTATTTTCCTAAAAGAGATATATTTAAGTTATGCAAATTTATAAGTCCTAACCATACCTTATTTTTAGATTTACAAACTAGTTCTTATTTAAAAAGAAACTGAGAACTACTATTTGGGCTATTCCCATTCCATAAAATATATCTTCTAACTTTATTAGTTTTATCCATTATCCACTTTGGAAACAGATAGAACGACATCTAATATATAAATAACGCAGATAAAACTGAATTAATGAGACTATCCTACTTGGGCTCGATAAATATTTACCATTCCATTTAGACAATCTTTATTAATTATATTTATTATGGTTAACCAATTATCATGCTTAAGTTTTTGTGATTTTATTAAAAAAATTAAACATTCTATGGCAAATATCGATTTTTTTTACTATTCAACGTGCATGCAACTTGGTTTTCTACCTTATCAATGTCAGTCAATAATAGCACTACACTTTTGTCAAAATTTATCTATAATTCAGAAAGTAGTTCAAAACTGTATAAAATGAATTTAATCACAATAATCTATTTAGGAAAATACAAAGTAAAAAAATCATAGTATCACCCGCAAATTGAAGAGCAGAAAGGTTATTACTAGTTTCTTACATTGTCTAACATTCTATTATTAGTGGCGAACTTGGTAATCCTAGCAAAGTAATCAGCTGCTAAATTAAACAAACGAGGTGACAATGGATTACCACGTTTTGGTTGAATTTTATTTTCTATTATACCACGAACCACAATACTCAAATTTCCCATTTTAAGTAAACACATAATCCTACCCACCCATCTAGCACAAAAACCCTAACCAATAATAAATCCTTAGAAAAATCTCAATCAATTGAAATGAATTAGCAAAATCAAGTTTTAAAAGCGCATAAGTAGCATTATTTTTACAACAGTAATTAATAACTTATTAAACTACGGCTACCCCATCTGTAATATTTCTACCTTTGATAAATGCAGTTTGAGTATTATCTATTAATTCATTCATTTTAATATATAATCTATTCGCTAAAACCTTATAAATTATTTAAAGAGAACAGTTTAATAATGAAATAGGTCTGAAGTCTTTCAACTGATTAGCTCCTACTCTCTTGTGTGGTTAAATTACATTTGCGAAATTAAACCTGCCTAACTGTAATGAAACTTCGTAAAATTCATTAAACATTTTAATAATGTAATCATTTAAAATGTTCCAAAATGTTTCATAAAATAAAATAGGAAATCCATCCAGGCTCGATGATTTATCATTGGACATGTCCTTTATAGCCCTCAAAATCCCTTCTTCTGTAAAAGGAATATCCAATCCAACTAAATCAATCCTAATGTCATCGATATAAAGCTCATCCCATTTAGCCCCAATTTTATGTCCTTTCTTAGTTTTTCTAATTTTCTTTGTACCAATTGGTAAACTCATTGTTTAATTCTTCTTAATCAAAAATCTCAATATTGTTAATTAAAATGGAATGAATGGTATTACTATATTTTCTATCATTATTTACTTTATGAAGCAATTTAGTATTCATATCTCCCTCAGTTATCCATTAAACTCAAGATCTTTGTTTCCGCATCACTTCTTCTTGTAAAATAATTTTATTTAATTCTTCTTTTAAACTTGAAAATACATGTTTTTTTAAAGTGTTTAAATTTCTTAATTCTTCTATTTTATTCAATTTTATAATCTCATTTAGTAATTTATCATTTTTAATTTTAACGTCGCCAAAATACTATTTACACCATTTCTTAAAAAATATTCTTAAGTCTCTAAGTTTACTAACAAATACTTTAGCTATGTTTCTTGGGAATCTATAATTATAATTATTCTTAGAGAGTCATTTATTTGTAATTAAATCTTTAAAATTATGTTCTAATAAACACATCTTTTCAAATCTAAAATTTTTATTCCCAATATGATATTTTGGTTTGTACAAGATAAAATAATTGGACAATGATCCAAATAGATATTCGAAAGTCCAGTAACCATATAAGTAGGGAATTTTTCCTTTTACTTCGTCAATAATAAAAAAATCTATCTAAAAGTGTCATCGATGGATCTTCTCTACCGTTCGGCCAAGTAAACTCTCTGTTGCTTAATTTTCACTTTATTAAGTTAAAATCAACAATAAACCGATCAAACTTCACCATAGCGACAAAATCATCTTCTTTGTGAGATCTTTAACCTAAAAATTTAGTTACATTGAAATCTCCACCCATCATCATGGATTTAGAACAAGTGATTTGAACTCAAGACACCCACTCCATTGCACCTTATGATCTATATTAGAGTTTGGTCCATAAACGTTAGTCACGAACCATCATTAAGATCAATAGATATAAGATGCACTGAATGAACTTTAAACAATATATTGTAAAAATATAATATATTTTTCTTTCCAGCCTACCGTTAATCCCCTTGCACTACCCTTGGTTGGAGGGTGAACCCAATCACTACAAAGACTCCTGTAAATATGAAAATTGGGATGTTCTACTTTTGTTTCTTGTAATAATACAATATGAATGTTGCAATCTTTGGAAAAAGAGAACTAATTTTTCTACGGTTACTTAAAATTATGTTAACCTCAGACATATCAGCTAACGAATCTCATAATCCAAGAGATCCAACTCTCTCTAATTTCTTACTTCTTTCAATATCTATCTGAACATCTTCAAATATAAATCCGGAACTCCTAGCTAAATACTACATGTCACTAGTGGCTAAACTACTCAAAGCACATATACTATATGTACTACCCAAAGAAAATCTATATCTGACTCAGAGTTATCAGAAGCTCTAGTTGGCCGCTCTACGAAGATGAGCACTCCATCTCACCGATTTAGATGCACTCGAGCTAGATCCAATTTCTTTATGCACGGTAGAATCAACCTCTCTACACATTGAACTAGACTCCAGACTCTGTAGTGGCCTCTTTACTGAAATACACACTCCTCATCGATCTACTCCGACACACATTTGAATCCCCTCTATGAAATGTAGAGACAAAACCCACTTCTCTATCAACTCTCTAATTCGCATGCTTTAATTATGTAGTTACCACACTCTGAATGCAACCTGACCACTCAAACACTCATCTTGTTTAAAAGCCGTGATCAAAACAGTCATCATGTTTAAAACCCACATCCTGTACGTTGCTTATATCCACAACCGACTTCTTAATGCACAATTCCACCTCTTTAAAACGACCACAACCGTTCAGGCTAGCAAAATCTTGCACAGCTAGCTAACATGCTAAAACTTTCAGCCACACATTAATATCAGTGCAAAAAATTAAAGGAATATTTGATTTATTTTTATCACACCTGGTTTTACTTCTAAAGTAGCCATGGTTATATCCATCCTGTAGCCATATCCCATCATGCCTCACGTCCTTATGCACCCTATTCATGTCCAACAACACACCATCCTCAACTATCAACTCATCTTCATGCACATACAACTCTATTTCACTTATCTAAGTTGCTTCAGATCTCCTGCGTGCATATCACTATCAACAGCGTGCATAATCTTAAAAGGCCCATCATATTTGCAATAATTATCCTCACCCATAATGACGATTCATTTCCTTCTTTTTTATTAGTATTTTCAGACATTGAAGCTGCTTCAGCGCTTTTCAAAATAATACGAAGTGTGGGTTTCAAAATTGATGCGTGTACATCTTTAGTGTCACTATGCATGTTTTTTTAACTCATCTTCATATCACGATAATTTTCATCAATATTTTCTTCTCCCATATTGACCACATTTTTCATTCTTTCAGCATCAAAACTCACATCTGAAATAGAATCTTCAAAACAACTCAATGCTTCAAATCTGTCCGAAACAGCAACGATACCACTTTGGCATTTGGATCTTTTTGTTAAATGATTAATATCAGTGATGAAGCTATCTCCTTCAATGCTTATATCAACGTCAGAAGTTTGCATTTTGTTGTCTTCAACCATAACAGCATCAGTAGCATTATCTTGCTTATTAATCTTGGATTCAAACAACTTCACCATAGGGTCGTAAAGAAGTGGGTCTGAGTATGAAATCAAAGAATTGTTTACCCTTGTATCAACCAAGAAATCATCACCTAACACGCTCCAACAATCTTTTTGTTGCCCAATATTCAAATGCATATTAACTCTTTCATTATCACTAATCCTACCCGCATTAGAAACTTTACCTAGAATCCCAAAATTTTCCTTGAAACCTTTACCAATGTTAACCGAATTAATAGCATCAAAATGTATAAACAATTCCTCCAATAATTTGATTCCATCATTTCTTCTAATCCACAAATGATCAAGAAGGATTCTTTTAAGTTCCATCATTTCCAATACAAAGAAAAATTCGTGGTAAGTAATACTTAACTTTTCAACAGATGAATGATTGTTGATTACGATTTCCATTCCTCTTGAATTCATTGAACAACTATCCTTCTTATGTCCAAAAAATCCACATTTGAAACATTGTACGGCTTCACGACGTTCCCTGGCGAAGTGTTCATTCCCACCGCATCTATAACAATAGAAATCCCTCGTTTTGTAATCAATCCAATTTCTGAATAGAGAACCGAGGAGACTGAGAACCGAGGAGACTGAGAACCGAGGAGACGAGCGCAATTTATCTTTTACGACTTGTGCATAACAACACAATTGTGAATTGTAGGATCGAGGGACAGCTAGTCCTGAGAAAGTAGGCAAAGATGTACGAGAATCACGGAGTTTGAGGTATGCCATTTTTTTATTATGAAAAAGCTCAAGAAATACCGATATATAAATGTTCATTCTTCTTCCGTCCACATTATGTATATAAAATTAGAATTTAAAATTATTCTTTGAAACCAACACACTTCGCTCGTCGATTATTATTTTTTACAAATTGTATATTTTAACTCGTTCGAAATAATATGATTTGCATAAATATTTAACCATAACTTTACGTTGAAATGACATACAAATAGTTTTAATTTTTCTCCCTAAATTGGAACATCTAATTTTTTGTTAGTTTCAATTTTCATTTTCTATTATTGATCACTAAAGAATGAATTTTTTTATTAGTTTGAATTTTGACCCTATTATTAATTAATAAAAAAATGACTTTGAAAAAAAAATTTATTTGTTAGATCCTATTTTCAATTGATATTAAGATTTCGATAATATCCGTAGATGGTCGTTTTAAATTGGTAAAAGAAACTATCTGTTTGATCATGTTTTTAAGTGATATTAATATTTAATAATATTTATAGGGAGACAATTTTTGGTAATTTATATTAATACCAAAAACGTGTGACACTAAAGGTATTACAACTATTATTGAAGATAAAAATTTAGAATTGAAAATTAACTTTTAGTATCTTTTTACATTAAAAATTAAAATTTTAAAACTAATATATATGTAGATAAGTTAGTAAATTAATATTAATATACATTATACATATTATTTTAAAAATACATAAATTTAGAAAAAAAATATCTTTATTTATTTTATTCGAAATATATAATTAATATTTATTAATTCAAAACTTTAAATTCTAATTCGTTAAAATTTACATGTGCGTGCGTGTGCGTGTGTGTGCATATATATATATATATATATATATATATATATATATATTACAAAATATAATTTTGTAAGAAAATGGAATTAATAAAAACAACTTTTCCGTACGGAAATTTCTAATTTATATTTAAAAAAAGCTTGAAATAAATCCACGTGGAATTATTATAACATGACATTATTTATGAAACTAAAAAATGGACGAAAATAAATGTTCATTATACACACACACAAAAACACACACACACACACACACAATATTGCTATTCCCAAAAATGCTAGTTATTAAAGGTTGGAAAAAGACTATCGCAAGTTGATCGTAGTGAGAGTTATCGAAAGATGAAGAAGGCCAAAGCAAGTCATCGCAAGTTGGCAGAAGATAAGGCTATCGGAGAATGAAGGCCAGAGCAAGCTATCGCAAGTTGAGAATCGAGCAAGCTATCGCAATTGACATTAAGTGGAATTATCACAGGTTGAGGCCTAGTCAAGCTATCATAAGTTGATAATTAAAGAAGCTATCGCTAGTTGACAAAGAAGAAGTTATCACAAGTTAAATATGAAATAACCATCGTAAGTTGATAGGGTCAAAGCCATCACAGGTTGAAGACTTAAGTAAGCTATCGTAAGATTGGAAAGGCGATGATTTCCAAGTTATTTTTCTACCCCACCTTTTCATTTTCTCGAGTGTGTAATGGAAAGCTTGATATTGAGATTTTAGTTATCATTAGGTCAAATTGAACTTAAGGTTTTGTAATTAAAGACTTGAATGAATTCCAATTTTCATATTAAGTCTCATGTAGACTCTTGACTTGCATACTTAACTTTTGACTAGCACATTGAACAAAATGATCGCCTCTTTGACTTGCGTATTGAATAAATATCTTGCCTCTTTAACTAGAATATTGCACTCAAATAGAATCATCACTTTTGACTTGCATATTCGATCTTAGAGCAGACTTAATTTTTGACCTATCCTAAGTGGTGCTTTAATTGAGACTTGAATTCTGGAACAATAAAAGGAACTTTGAATATAGGACCAAATCCAGCTTCATCCAAAACATAACTGCAACGATCCCGTTTTTAAGCCAAATTTAATTTAGTAATTAATATAAATTTTTGGATTAATTTGTGAATTAATTTGAAGATTTTTCCAAAAACAAATGAGATATGTGTTGTTATATATATATATATATATATATATATATATATATATATATATATATTGTAAATAGAATTTTGATTTGAAATTCAAAAAAAAATATTTATAAATAAATTGGATTTAAAACTCTATATTTTAAAATTTACAAAAATTTGTTTTGGAATTGTAATACATGTGTGTGTGTGTGGTTTGGAAGTTATATTTTGAAATTAATATAATAATTTTCAAAAAGCTATTTAAAATTAAATTCTACATTTTCAAACACTAAAGATAAATATTTATTTATTTAAAAAATATGATAGCTTAAAATAAGATATGATAAAAAGGTTTTATATACTTTCTTTTACATTTATACATAGAATAAATATAGTTTGGATATAAATAAATATTAAAACATAAGAATGTGTATAATTGATTATAACATATGTTAATATGAATTTAAAAACATATAAATATAAAACTAAATTGAAAATTAAATACAAAAACATTTAATAACATGCACAAGGACAAGTGTAATCATCTTAACATGAAATTAAACAAATGTAAGCATTGCATTAAACAAATGTAAACCATTTTAACATGGAATTGAACAAGTTTCAATTTAATTTATTTTATTTCCATTTTTAAAAATAATAAAACATTCCTATATAAACATCTCTACTTCTCCTACCTTCATTCTTTCTTCATCTTTCATTTTCAAAAGACTACAAATCGGAAAAAGAATCAAAATCAAAAATAAAACCTGAGAAACAAACCAGGAAATAGAAACAACAACTCTTTTACAAATTTCAATCTAATGCTCAAGCAAAGTTTAAAATCAAAAACAAATCTTAAACCTGAATCAAGCAAGTTCAACTCAGTTTTATCAAACAGCAAGCAAGATCAAAAGCATGCAAAATTCATCTCAAAAACAAAGTAGATTCAAAGATCAGTTTCTTGTTAAAAGAAATTTCCAGTTCAAGATCAACTATCAATTTCTTCACTGTTCAAATCAAACAACAAAGCATTTCCAGATTTTCAAAATCTTTTCCAGGCTTCAAAACTCTGCTCTCTGTTTATCAAACACTGTGACTAAACTTCTTGGATCTACTATTATTTCTTGATGTTTGGATTGATTCTTGAAAATATGATTGTGGATACGGTTTGTATGGATGTAAAAATGTGCATGCATGTCTGAATATATGAAAATTTTGTCTGTGTACAGGAGTATACTCCCCTGTTCAAAAATGCACATACCTATATTGAGTTCAAAATTCAATTCCTCTTCTTCCAATCAGTTTAAGATTTGATTTTTAAATGATATATGTTAGTGTTAACCAGATGTTATTTTTAAAAATAGTTTCAAATAAATATATTCAATAATTAGTTTAAAAACAGGAAATCCCAGTGATGATCAAACATAAGTCAGGAATTTGATTATTTAATTTCCATTTTTGTTTATATAATCAAGATCGATTTCGAAAACGATGATTTTTGAAAGTAAAATCGTGATTTTTAATTTTGGGCTCGTTGAGTTATTGTGAGATGAATGGAAAGCGAGTTTTTGTCAAATTCTGGCGATAGAGTGGATTTTGGACTTCGAGGTTCGGGCTAGGGGAGGCTAAAAGGGAGGCGGTCTTAGGAAAAATGGTGACGCAATTTTTAAAGTGGTGGCTTGGCTAAGTCAATGTAGGGTTTTAGGGCATTATCTGGATGAGGTCGAATTCAGGGTGATTTCGGCACCATGGCGGCGTCGAGTTGGGCCAGGGTAAGGGAAAAGAAAGATGACCGTACGGCAATGGTCTGGACGAAGTAGCATGAACTCTGGCGATTGGAGTGAGTGGTGCGAGGTGGATTTCGTCGGTCAGATCTAGATTATTTATGGTTCTTCTAGCTCATTTTCGTTAGGCTGAGTCGATAGATAATCTGGGTGGTCAAGAACGTCGGCGAGGTCGTCGGCGATGGATCAGGGAAGTTAGCGTTGGTCGGAGGTGACCAGATCTTGTGTGCATGTGCACACGTGTCTTTGGGTATCTGATAATGGCTGTAGGTTAAGGAAGGTGGAGAAGAAGGAGAAGCCTCGGGAATTGATTCGGGAAAGTGGCAGATGAGCTCGAGTTTGGATTTTGGCCGATCACGCGTAACAGGGTTTTAAAATGTTAAAAGTAAAACTAAGTTTTGAAAAATAAAATAAAGAAATAGCTCGGGTTTTCGCTCGGGTATTCTTAGTTTTGACTCGGGTTGATACTCGAGTTGTTTCGGGTCAGAAATTTAAAAAGTATATTTACAACTTTTAAATGTTTGAATAAATCTTTAGCCAATTTCTTTAAATAATTAATGTTTTTTTAAGTTTTGAAATAGATAAAAGTTTTAAAAATAAATTATTTTAAATTTAATTAAGTTTAAAGTATTTTATTTATGTGTCCTTTATTTATAATTAAGTTATTTAAACAATTTTGATAATTAAGAAGTAATTAAGAAAATAAAATGTTTTTAAATTGTTAATTGCTTAAAGGTTTAAGTTAGTTTATGGGTTAATAATAAAGTTATTTCAAAGGTTAAATTTTTAATGTTAATTGTTTTTAAGATTAATTGATTTGGTTTTAAAATAATTATATATTAGGTTAATTATTTGATTTAAAACCCTAAGTGTTTTCAAAGAATTTAATGATGTAAATTAGTGAGTGTTTAATGTTTTAATTATTAATTTAAACATCTTAGTTAATTCATATGTTAATGATAATTATTTTCAAAGTTTTATTAATAAGATTTTCAATGACAATTAAGTAATTAATTAAAATAAGTGGTTTATCTTCAATTAATTAAGATCTTAATTAATTAGAAGCTGATTAATTTAAGGTTAATTAATTAATGTAAGTAATTAAAGAATAATTACTTAAAGGTTAATTACTTAATTTAATTAATTAAAGGTGGTTAATTAATGTGAGTAATTAAAGGATAATTACTTAATGTAATTAATTTGTGATTAATTAATGTAATTAATTAAGGGATAATTAATTATTTAAAAGTTAATTACTTAATGTAAATAATTAGAGGATAATTAAATAATTAAGGGTTAATTATTTGATTAATTAAAGGTTAATTAATTAATTAATTTAAGGTTAATTAATTAATGATTAAAGGGTAATTAATCGGCAATTAAGGGACAGTTAATTACTTAAAAGATAATTACTTAATTAAAGGGTTAATGTGTTAATGTAATTAATTAAAGGTTTATTTATTAATGTAATTAACTTGAGGTTAATTAATTTATGTGATTAATTAAGGGGTAATTAATTTGTTGAGGATGATTAATTAAGATGGATAATTAAGGTTGATTAATTAATTTTCATTAATTAATTGAAATAACAACAAATGGGTTTGTAATTTTGTTGTTAATTAATCAGGTTTAGGTGATGAATTCATAAGTAATTAATTTATTTTGAGTTAATTAAATTAATTATACTCAGGTAATTAATTAATCTAGCTTATGAATGATTGGATTATATTGGATACCTTGAATTGGTTGATATCTCTGATATTGATATTTTGTGATGTAAATTGCTTTGGATTGAGCTGTGATTAATGCAAGTTATTTATCTGTGATTGATTGATCTGTGAATGTGAACTTCTGAGTTGAATTAAATTTTGTTTACTTGAGCAACTTGGCTTTTAAATCGGCATTTGAATTTCGATGCAACTGGGAGTCAGATTCCAAATGGTTATCCGAAAACCACATCGAATCTTAAAGGTGGATCTTTTGTTCAAAAGATTAAAAATGGAAATTTGTTGTGAATGTATCCACATGTTTTTAAAATAAGCGCTCATTATTCGGTTAAGTTGGGAGAAGACACTATGGCATAAAACCCATTCTGAATAATGATACGACGAAATGGGATAGTATTTGAAGACGGTGGTTGAAGACCGGATATTTTCGAAAATGAAAGGATTACCTGTCAAATGTCTCTGCGCCGAGTGGCCACGGTATAGAGATTTAGATTGCCCTATGTGACGGGGAACCCGGACGTAATTAGGGAATATCCAGATTTGCAAGGACTTCTTTCCTTAATTGGACGAAGTGCCTTCGGTTCCATTCAGACCCAGGGTGGACTTATATGGATGTATGTCTGACGTTACACTTTGAGATATAAAGCTGGTTTCTATCAAATACATTTCTATTTGGTGGCGGAGAATTTATTCTCTTAGCTTAACACCCTTCTTTGAGACGTACGAGCTCAGAGATTATGTTGTTGATGATTACTAGTAATATATTCCCAATTTGGTAATGTGGCATGCTAAGTGTTGATCATTGGTTGATCGAAGCATGGCTTTTGTGAAAGCATAGCTTTGTGGGACAAGACTTCATCGAACCTCACACCCCGTAAATAGTCGAAACAGGAAGGACGCAGCAAGGTTACGGGGGTCGCTCCCCTTAGAGTATGTGCATTTCCTTCTGGATAAAAAGTGGTATCATGGTATGGAGCCCAGATATTTAACTTATGTGGTTGTTAGAATTTGTGGAATCCTGTAATAAAGGTCGGTTACGACCGAGGGATTTCATACTCGTGATAGTTAGTTACCTAGTTACAGAGGTAACCCAGCCTTGTGTTGGCAAAGATCCGGTTAGGTTCTCGGGACGTCCCTCCAGAGGCGTACCCATTCGGAAAGGAAGTTCCTTAGCCTTGACCATTTGTTGGAAGTCCAATCATCCAATACGACCCATGTACGGTTTTAGTTGTAGAACCTACCATCTAACATGGTAGCTATAGTAGGCATACTATAATGGTACGTATGCTGGCTAAGATTAATATTATACTTTCGAAATATTTTCCACATTATGCACTAATAATAATATCAAAAGTATTTTCACGTATCAAGCATTTTTGACTGCTATAAGGAGAAACCTCCACTAAGTGTGCGATTGCATTGTGTGTGTGCCGGGAGACCTTATGGTAGTTTCATTTTCCAAAAAGCATTGCGAATTTCTTTTTATTTCTTTTGTTTTTTTGTTCAAACAACTATTTCTGTTTGCTCACACCAGTCTCATGACTGACCCGGAGTTTATTGTTCCCTTTCTAAACTCTGGATGCCCATAATTTTCCACACGGCCAGCCTAGAGTCAGGTTATCAGCTAGTCGGATAATAAATGTGGATCCAAAAGTCTGTGGATTTGGGGATCGCATTCGCTTCATTTTAGCATGATAGCTTTGGGTTTTGAGCTTTTAGTTTGGAAATATTTGGAGCTTTGAAGCTTTGGAAAGAAGATACAGTTTGTTGGATTCTCACTCTCGCTCTCTTTTCTTGAAGACCTCTGTTGGTATTATTTCCACTGTTGTGTTGATTCCGCTGTGGTGTTGTATCTTGTTGTTGTATCTATATTGTGCTCTGATGTTGGTGGTCGTTTCTTGTATCTATGTTTGTATCCATGTTATGTATCAATAAAATTCTTTCTGTTTCCGCTATTTGTTTTCATCTAATATGTTATAAGCTCCGACGAATCGGACTCCAACGTTTGAGTCTTCGACATTCGAATACGGGTGATGTATTGGATGCTGATTTTCGAGCATCGGATTCCGGGTCGTTACAATGACCATCTTGATTAGATCTCAACAAGGATCCTCTTCACCTCATTTGAACACTTCGGTATGTCCAAGGAATGCCCAAAAATTTACCAAGGAACAAGAACTAAACCTAAGAAATTTAGCACTTCATACTTTGGAGGAAATAAAGAGAGTCATCCAGTATTGCCCAAATAAATGGAATTCAAATCCATTCTACATAAGGGAAACCAATTTTTGCCTTAAAAATGAACTAAACAAAGAAGAGCGGACCCAAAGACATAGGAGGAATATCAAGTGAAGAGATAACCTTTTTCGCCCAAGCTTGACGAAATATTCAATCTCAAGCTGGAGGAACAATATTTGAAATCGAGTTAAACCATGATTTGAACAAATTTACTCAGAAATGGAAAGATGTTATTAGCTCATCTCATAAAGGGAAATAAAGAGGCCCCTGAATAATGAAAAGGAAATCAAAAGAAAACTAGAGAGACATTATGAACCTGCAAAAAAATAATACCAAAGTGAACAAGGGAATCACATTGTTAAGAGGCCAAAAAGTAAGGTAGTTGCTCCCCTTCAAATTTCACAAGAAAGTGTATGTTTTCTTACTGTGGAAACACTAAACCATTGAACTTCCAAGAAAAGTGCGAGAAGAAGGTAAAGACATAAAGGGGTGAATATTGCCATTATGATAAAGAAAATAGACATAATACTAACAATCATAGAGCTTTGTCAAGGATCATAGAATATTACGTAAGAAAAGGAGAGTTGTAGAAGTTTGTGGAAAATAAACTTTTGAGAAATTGGAGAAAGAGTGGGATAAGATTTCAAAAATGATAGTCGTACATGTTGGACATAATTTCTAAAAACATGAATTCATGAAAAAAGATAACTTCAAATAAAATAACAATATAATTAAAGCCATTGGTCCTGTCACAAAGCCCGATAGAAGTAACCATCCAAGAGAGATGGACTAAAAGCCTTCGGTCCCACCATAGGGACTTACCGGGGCACCCATCTGAAGAGTAATGGTCAATTAATCCTTTGATCCTACCACAAGACCTGGCTAGTGTACCTATCCAAGGAAGATGGATGAAATCCTTTGTCCCACCATAAGGCCTGGGCATAGCACCAATCCAAAGAGTGATCGCCAATTAAGCCTTTTTTCTCGCCGTAAGGCCTGACCAAAGCACCATTTTAAGGGAGATGGATGAAAAGTCTTAGGTCCCACTACAAGGCTTGGATGGAGCATCCATCCAAGGCGTAATGGTCGGTTAACCCTTTGGTCCCACCATAAGGCCTAACTAAAGCACCCATCCAAGCAAGATGGATGAGAAGGCTTCGGTCCTACCTCAAGGCCTATTTGACGCACTGGTCCAAAGAGTGATGATCGCACAAGCCTTTGGTCCCACTGTCAGGCCTGACCAGAGCACCAACACAAGGGATATGGATGAGAAGCCTTCGGTTCCACTACAAGGCCTGGTTGAAGTACCCATCCAGTATGTGATAATCAATTAAGCCTTTGATTAGGCCTTGCCAAATCATTAGTCCAAGGGTGATAAATGAAAGCCTTAAGTTTAACCTCAAGGTCTAGCCAAAGCAACTATCTAAAGAATATAGCTAACAAAACTTTTTAAAACCGTCGGTAGGTCCAATCAAAGCATTTAAAAGGTAGGCAAATGGAAGTATTAAGAAGATTCTATTATAAGTACAAATGGATAGTTCATCACAAAATAGGTATGCAAAAAGATTATTTTATTACACAATCATTATATTATAAAAGATGATTTTCTTTTTATATTGAGAATGACTTTTACAAAAATTCACGGATATGGATGGAGAGGAAGAGGATAATATTGATTGACTAACTCTTTCCCTTCAACCTCCAAAACACAAAGAGTGGGACTCGCTGGATGAGCACACATTCTTATACAAAATACCAGGACCCCTAACTCCTTGAGAAGATCAAAACATCCATATCGAAAAATATGTTGATATCTTTGATAGTTGTAAGTCATGATTTTTCTCAATCAATAACCTTTTTTCGACTTAAAAATGAGAATTCAATTTTAAATCAAAACCAACTATGACTTTACTAAATAATCCATTAGCGAATCAAGATGAGACACCCTAGAAGAATAGAAGTACATCAACTCAAAATGGTCTTTAAGCTCTTTTTCATCTTTCGTTAAAGTCTCCAACTTCGAAGGAGGGTCAATAATATGCTGAATCGCTATAACGAGGTATTTCTTATTTATTTTTCTTTACAGTAGACAATGTTAAGGGAGTAGATAGGGTCAATCTATGAAATTGATGCCTTCTTGTAAGTTTTATTAGTACTTCTTAGTTGGAAACATGATGAGGAAGCCGCTTTTATCAGTTTCGAGTTTCTAAATCCTCAATGTAAGCTCATTCTTTTTGCATTCCAAGATTTCTACCTCCAATCTAAGATCATAAAGTGATTCAGTATACTTCTTGTTCCAATACTCCTTTATGTTTTGATTATAATCGTATTCGAACGACTTATTTAGTTTAACAAAGTCTCTAAATTCATTTCACAATAATGAAGGAGCTCGAGCTGTTATAATCCCGCTGCATATTGAAGACCTCAAGATGAGGAAGAAGTCTGTAGAAGAGTACTTTCGAAACATTTCATTGGTGTTGGAGTGGGAAGACCTTTTTGGCCTTCGGTCAAGTTGAGTTCATATGACGGACACTGATTCCAAGATTCCATTCTAAAAAGAATCATAAAGAATTAAAAAAAAAATTAACCAATCAATTTATTGTGTTAAAGGCAATCTGACCAGGATGAATTGTAGCAAAATAGAAACGAGGACCTCTTTTGAAGAAGAAGGAGAAGCTTCAGAAGAACCCAATGAAGCAATGGTGGGATATTGGATAAGGCTCGTTAATAACTCTTCAGAACTCGAAAACTGGGGGGCTCCCATGTTAGAACTTGAAGGAGGAACATCTTGCAAAGAGAAAAAAATTAAGCCGTAGTTCTTGATGAAGGATTTTTAGAACTTCAAAGTGGCAAGCTTGTGATGTCAATGACCGGGCTTTAAATAGGCAATGAAGAGGAAGTAGCAACAACATCGGAAGTGGCACTAAGGGCAACATCGCAGCAGATTTGGCTCTTTGAATCAGCCTCTTTTGATTTCCTAAGAGAAGGTTCGAAGAAAGTATGCACATCACTACACTCCTTTTGTTACTTACTGTTCACTAATGAAAAGTTATCTCCAACCGTAGAACTTAGGGATGGCAAGATAACCTTAGAGGCAAGAGAAAGAGATGGCTTTCCAACTGCTTTTTGAGATATAGGAAAATTCAAAGGGTCCTAATTTGATGACAAGGAAGCTAGGTCAACCAAGTGAATTTCTAAAACAAAGGAAACGAAAGGAAGAAAAACAAACATCACTCCCTTAACATAAAAATGAAAAGAATAAGGCCCGAGGAGTGTCTAGGGATATCACCTATTGTACGCTAACTCGGAGAGTTTGCAGAGAAGACGTCCAATTTAGCTGGGACAAGGGTTGAGGAGCTATCTATAATCCTCTTTGTGGTGGTGGCTCATTCAAAGTCCGTTGGGCTAACTAAATTAGAGAGTATTTTCTAAAAAAAAATCTTCAGTAAGAAGCCTCTGTCAACTTCTTGAATACTTAGTAGCATCACCAAAATGATTTACCTTAGCCAAAGCCTTAGGATTAATTTTTTTTAAGGTGGAATCTAAAAATAACAATAAGAAATAAACAAGGAGAGTTAGTGTATGACAATGAAAAGTAGTGAAAATATTATAACGCTAAGAATCATATTGGGAATGGAAATTTTTCTTGAAATATATGGAGAATAGAAACTCATGTAGAAAAATTAACGGCTCTAGTCTCTTGCTTTGTTAATTGAATCAAAAATCAGCGCACATTCAACAGTGCAAAGATGTAACACAGGACCTTTTGGTTGATACTTAGCTTTCTGTAGGGTGGCAAGTGAGCATAGAATATCAAGAGTCAAATCCTCTATCTTGAGCTCTTTGAACAAGATAAATAGGGAAAGGATGTAACTGTAATTATTGGGTGTAAGGTGGATTGGAGCAATCTTAAGAAAAGTTAGAATTTTGGTGATAAGGTCATTAAAGGGTAGATAGATGGAGTACCAAATATGTATCGGAGTAAAAGAAAGAATCCTTTGAGAGGATTGTTAATCCTAACAGAAGGGCCATGTAACCTAGTTTCAATTCAGGAGATTCCAAAATGTCTCAATAAAGAGTCAATGTACTCTTGCCTTGAGAAGTAACATTGGCAGTTGATATGGTGTTTTTCATTAAAAGGCTCCTTGTGCTTGGAAGTACTAAGTAATCTTTTAGAGTTTCCCATCTTATTTCTAGTCATAATGCCCATATCATTTAGTCAAGCATATAAGTTAAAATAAATTTAAATAGGGATTGGCCTTAGATTAATTAAGTCAATAAGCGTCTAACATAGTTAAACTAACAAGTGCTCAAATAACAGAACAACAAGGTAGGAAAAAAATTATCCTATGTTAAACAAGCACAAGAGCAGTCATCGCATATTGGATTGTCACATGTTAGAAAGAGAGAAACAAGGGGATGTTGCATATTGGGCTATCATGGGTTGAATCGTCGAATGTTGAAATATGTAAATAAGTGGGGTTACCACAAGTTGAAATATCGTATATTGAGAATCAGTAAATGCAAGAATTTATCGCAAGTAGAGCTATCTCATATTAGGGATAAATAAATGAGAAAAGTTATCGTAGGTAGACCTATCGCATATTGAGAATAAGTAAATGAGAAAGTTACCATAGGTTGAGCTATCGTATATTGCAAAAAGTAACTGAGAAAGGGTTATCCAAATTGAACTATCGTATGTTAAGAATAAGTAAATGAGAAAGGTTATTGCAAATTAAACTATTGAAACTTGAGAATAAGTGAACGAGATGGATTGTCATAAATTGAACTACCACCTATTAAATAGTAATATAAATAACCAACAATTGTGAAGCTTTAAAATTAAAGTAGGTTCTAAAAATGGAAAGCTAAAACCCACTAACAAAATGAACAGTTTAAACAAGTCTAATATTAGAACAAAACAAGGATTAAAAAGTAATTTGAACAAAACCATAAGAAACCATGAAATTAATAGATTCAGTAAAACTTAGAATTAGTAAGAATGAAACCAAAATAAATGGTACTACTAATAAGTCAATATTCAAAAACCATAGCATAATCATTATATTAATAGCAAGTAAATCGTTTCCAAGTAAGAGTCTTTTGAGAATCTAGGCTTTTCAAAAAAGTTCAAAAGCGGTATAAGGTTATTTTTTTGGAAAACTAGTAAAAAGGGAAGGAGAGGAAAAGACGGACCATTTTAAGAGAAAGAAGAAAGTAATTTAATCACTGAATTGAGAAAGAGGGAAAAATGCATTCTAGTATAGAAAGTTTTAAGAATACGAAGATTTTAAGTCACAAATAGACTAACGGGAATTAAGTTTTATACCAAAGTATAAAATGATTTTATAAAAGGTGGGAGGAAAATGTTAAACCCAAGATGCTAGTTATCGCAGGTTGGAAAAAGGCCGTCAGAGTTGATCATAATGAGAGCTATCGAAAGACGAAGGCCAAAGCAAGCTATTACAAGTTAATAGAAGATAAATTGTCGTGGATTGAAGGCCAAAGCATACTATCTCATGTTGATAATAAATGGAACTATCACATGTTGAGGCCTAGGTGGGCATTTTCAAGTTGATAATTAAGGAAACTGTCGCTAGTCTACAAAGAAGTAGTTATCATAAGTTGAAGAAGAAATAACCATTGCAAGTTGATAAGATCCAAGCCATCACCAGTTGAAGACTTAAGTAAGCTGTCATAAGTTGATAGCCAAAAGCTATGACAGATTGAAGTAATGAGCCATCGTAGGTTGATAAAGAAAAGGCCGTTAATAGTTGACAAGTAAGATCATTGTAGGTTGACCACACGATGTTATCGAAAGTTGATATGGTCAAAGTCGATGTGTCGCAAGGTCAAAGAAGGAGCTATTGTAGGATGATATTTCTAATCTATCGCATGCTGGTTGAGTTAACTATAGAAGTTGAAGCTTTTGAGATATCACATGTTCATTGGATGGACTATCGATGGTTGAAATTTCTAAGCTATCACGTGATGACTGGATGAGTTAACGAAAGATAATGCTTTTAAGTTATCGCATGTTGAATAATTTACATAAAAGTTGCATCCAGCTAGCCACATTGCATCCCCTAATTAGGTTAGTTATGCCATATTATTATGAAGCCAGGAAGGGATGTGCCACATGTCATCTCAAACATGTGCCTTGTCAGCAATTCATTACCGTCCACTATTAACAAGTGACATATATCATTGAATCCAAAGGCCCAAATTTTCTATAAATAGGCATGTACCCTCTACTATAAAGGGAGGATTTCTAAGTTATTTTTCATCTCGTTTTTTTTTTCCATTTTCTTGAGCATGTAATGAAAAGCTTGAGATTAGGATTTTAATGCCCGTTAGGTCAAAACTGAAATCAAGGTTTTGTAATTAAGGACCTCTGATTTACATATTAACTCTAATATGGACTCATAACTTACATATTTAACTTTTAATTAACACATTCAACAAAAGGAATTGCCTCTTTGGCATGCATATTCAATAAAAGTCTTGCCTGAAACATTGTACTCATAAGGATTCATCTCTTTTAACTTGCATATTTGATCTTGGAAAAGCCATAATATTTGACCTAACATATTTATAATGCAATATTATTTAAATATATAGATGTTTTTAATTTTATATTTGAGATATACATACATATATACACACACACACAATATGTATGTATGTATTTGTATATGTATATATGTATTCGAATTTAAAAAAATCATTCGTGTTTATATAAATGCGATTTTGTAACCTGTTTGTAAATCAAAATTTGAATTTGATTTTTAAGGATAATTTAAATCTAAATCTCGTTTCAAATTTTAATTTTTAAAATGATTTAAATATTGAATTTTAAAATTGATTTATATTCAAATTATAAATAATTATTTTGCATATGAATATGTGTGTGTATATAAAAAAAATTACTTTTATAGTTATACGTAAATACACACACACATATACATACATACATATAAGTATGTTTTATACTATATTAATATTATATTATTAACAACTAATATGTAGCTAATGTGTTGGCACTCTATAAATCCCAACACACAGATATAGATATGTTAAACCATTTACACACATGTACACATGCACTTACATGTACATGTTTATTTGATACATATGTACATATTATGTACCATATAACTAATCAAATAAAATCCTTTTAGTAAAGGGGCAGGAAAATATTTGAAATTTTCAATTTTTTTGGCCGTCAACTTTTATATATTTGTAGTAAGAAATCTTATAGTATTCGATGGGTAGTTTTTTTTGTTTGTACCTTTTATTTTTAAAATCTAGATTTTATAGGTGAGCTACGTAGTGTAGTTTGATGATTCTGATCTCAAAGTTTTCAATTCAGGTAAAGTTTCTAGGAATATGATTAGTATATTCGGGTTTGTAGGGAGTGCGAGTTTATAGATGTTTTAAGCATTCGAATATATAATTCTAGTAGTAACTTTGGGGGAAGCAATAGACACTAAGGGGTTAGTTTATTTGCGTGTTTTTTAATTTTCGTATTTACGTTTTTGCATTATTTATCTATGAAATATTTTAAATACCATATTCACCACCCTTTAGGGTATGTTGCACAATCCTAACTGATATACACATACATGATAAAATCATATAATTAATCAATAAAATCCTTTTGTTAATGAATTAAATAAAATAACAACTTTATTTAAAACTTATCTAGATTATATCTAAATTAATTTAGGTTTCATAAGCTAAATAAAATCCAAAATCGTTAAAAAAAAATAAAATTCTACCACTTAACCCGTTAGGTGCTAGCATAGATCCAACAATGGCATCAGAGCCCAATAGCTGGTGTGGTTCAAATCAGCAGTATAAGGGCTAACCTAATAAAGCATTCTTATTTAGTAGGGTGTCAAAAGGTAGTATCTAAGGTTGAGTTTGGGTAATCAAGTACTCTGCCCTACTTGAATACAAGCTTGACTTGAAAGGATGAATTAAGCCTAAAGCTTATCCTTAATATAAATGCCTAAATTGATTTTGGGCCTTGGCCTATTTTCATAATCCGATTCTAACTAAAACAATAGTTTTAATTTAAAAGGTTGAATATAAAATAAGTAAACAACTTATAAATGTTATCAATAATTTTCAAAACATTTTGAATATAAAATAGTTATTTTAAAGATCATTTAATAATTAATTTGATTAATTAAATAGATAAATAATTAAAAGTTAATTAATTAAATTAAGTAACATATATATTGATACATGTAACATTACTTAAATGTTAAGGTAACACATACACATACATTTACACAATTTTGGCAATCAATCATAATTAATTAATTTTTTTAAATAAATAAACTAATTAAATGTTTAATAATAAATAACATAATACATACATTTATATAATATATATGGGTATAATTATAAATTTTATAGTATGCGCATTCAATTTAAAATTTATAAAATGAATAAACTTAAATTAATTAAAATTTTAATTAATTAAAATAAAACTAATTAAATAAAATTTAATTAGTAAAATCAATACAAAATTATACATGTGATTATTATATAAGTTAAATTAAATTTAAAAATGTTATACAAGAATTAAACTTATATAATATGAATATATAATAAAAGCTAGAACTATAATATACCCAAATTAGATTTGAAGGAAAATATCCATATGTATAGTAGGTGTACTATGATTTTAGATGTGTCTGACATTTGAATCATGGTAGTATTTTGTGAGAAATACATTATTCCATAAGTCAACATCACTCAATTAAATATTAAAGAATTTAAATCTTTAATATAATCGCTGTCCTTTACTATTTATATATTAATAAATTACATGCGTACATTTTGATTGTTGAGAAAACTCAAACTAAAGATGTTATATGTAGTATTATTAATATGTAGACTAAACTACGTAAGATAGATATATTTATTTGTTGAGCTAAATCAAGGTACATATACTATACATAGGTTGTCATAATATGGTAGGTACAAGTGAATATTCTCTTTCAATTTGTAGAGAAAACTCAAGGTCGACGAGATTGAGATAAAGACCATGTGTTTGGAGTTGTATACGATACAATGATATAGTGCTATCCATCACTTATAGGCCTACGATTTGATGAGAAAACACAAGGTCAGATTCCCAAAGTAGGCGAGTCCTAACATCCACTAAAGAAATCAAAAGATTCATGTGTTTCTTCATAGAGTTTTAAGAAACATAAACGTCTAGTGGGAGCCTTATTAGAGAAATGAAATAGTAACATTTAACATTTCTTATATATTGTAAAAACATCTGCTTAAATCAAACTAATCTACTTCGATAAGTTTGTTCAATTAGTATAATTGATAAAATGTTCATCACTTGAAATATACAAATGAACTAAAACAAGATTGATAAATATAAAATATATTTATTAATAATTTTGTGTGTGTTGTCAACTCAAGACCCAAGCAAGTGCCTAATTATACAACTACTAAATACGTTTATAACTTGGTCACTTATATGTGTTTGTTTTCCTAAGGCTATATATTATTGTTTATAAGTTTCGAACTCTAAAAACTTCAAAAGAATATTGATGTTTGATCCATGTTCAATCACATATAAATGTTATATGATAAAAAGTTAGGATTCATAACGTACGATACCTAAATGGAATTGGTTTATTCGAAATAAAAAGTAAACCATAATGTAGGATCATGTATTCAATATGACTTATTACAACAATGATCTTGTTGTGTTAAATGTAACAGTAGACCAAGAGCTAGAAGATAGATCTAAGAATTTGATCACTGAAATGTTAATTTAATCAGTTTACGTAAATTGCAACTTATTTGATATCCTTAAACTTTAAGGATGGCCAAATGTAGTTGTTGTAAAGAGTTCACTATGATATTGTAGTAAGGGTTTTCTTTTGAATGGTTCAACCATACAGAAAGGAAAGTAAATGTAAGAGAGTGCAAACAGTGAAAGCATGCCATATAACACTTAGTGGCCGCATCAAGTAAAGAAAAATGTTCTTTCAAAACACATTGAGCATTATTTATGAAATAATAACTATTTTTGAGTCTATACTGAAAATAACATAGAGTTATTATAATATGAATATTATAAATGTTTGTTATAAAACAAAACAATAATAGTAGTATTCATTTTCATAACAAAAGTAATGCATTGAAAAAAACTGAAGTATCTTAAATTATTTGCAATTATCTTGGAATTATATATTAAGCCAAAGTTATGAGAATTTTTTTATGTTATATAATAATGAATCGTACGTACTAGTGAACTATATCTCAAACAATAAAGGGGAAAGCGCCCACAGTGGGAGCAAGATAAGAGTTAGTGAATTCTTCAGATAGATGCACGTAGATATATACAATCGTAAGTCTAATAATACTAAAATGGTTCCTCATAATTTTATAATATCGATGATTATCACACACATAAAATATGTATTTGATTCACATGATATAAGATAACCTAATAGAATACAGAACGGAAGTAAGTAATGTAACATGCAAAAGAAAATAAAATGATTCAGCTTGATCAATTATGTAAGTATATTGAATATAGTTCCAAAGGTATCTAAAATGAATCCTAAAAGTTACTTCTCCCTATGATACATAATGATGTATCGATAAGGAGTAGAAATAGTACGGTTGATAATGAGTGAAGAGTTACTTCTTTCCGATGGCTATGTACTTTGGAGTAGCGCATAAGGTTAAAATTAATTTTATCTAAAGAATAGTATGCAAAATCACAAAAGATGAGGGTCTATGAGGGATCTTGTGTAGACCACCCTAAAAGGAGTTAAGGAACGATTTTTATATGACCAATTTATGTTTTGAGCATAAGTTTTCGTAAATTAAAACTAAATCAATTTAAATATAAGGTAATTAATAAAAAAATTATGGGTGCTTATTTTGTTAACAAAGAAGCAATTGTTGTTTCAAGAAACACTAATTTGTGATGAAGGAATCTCTTTAAGAAATTATTAGTAGCAAAATGGATTTAGCTATAATCCAAAGATAAGAACAATTACTTGGGATAAAATGAAATTAACCAAACCTAAATGAACACAAAGCATTAGAATAACTAATAAGTATCTCATATGTTGAAGAAGAACTGTGAGTT
Organism: Allium cepa; assembly: GCA_030765085.1. NCBI lineage: Eukaryota > Viridiplantae > Streptophyta > Magnoliopsida > Asparagales > Amaryllidaceae > Allium > Allium cepa. Next base: position 236,886,711 of record CM060932.1, on the reverse strand, counting down.
TCTTATCATTATCAAGAATAAATAATCCTAACTTTTCAATAAAACCAGCAGGAGTGTCGACTCTACCATATGGTAAGATGCACAAATCCTAAAGAATTCCAAGATGATATCAAAATATGATCGTGATAGTTGTACCCACAAGGATATGATCCATCGGTCGCAAATATGTTTTTAAGAGAAAGACCAATTTAGTTAGAATATAGTGAGCAACATGGATAAGAATAACATCGTAAATTTCAATTGTCAAAATAAACATATCAGGTTCATCATTTATCATGCTCAAGTAAATTCAGATTTTATTCACAAAATTATCGCTGTTATGACCTTGTGTGTAACGACCCGATATTTTCATCCATTCGCATCCACACATTCGGACTTGAATTGCTCAAAATACCGAATTGTAAAAATAAATTTGGCAAAACCCAGAACACGCAGTAAATAAATAAATCACAAACACAGAGTAATAAAATGCAGCGGAGAAAAGAGATAGTAGTTCATGAAACTACTATATAAATATACATCAGAGTTAAACAAGATACAACAGAAGTAACAAGATGACAATCAAGTACAAAGCTGAATACAACACTGGAATCAACTGAATAACTGGAACCAACTGGATAACTGAAAGTGAAATAGATAGCTGAATCTCCAAGTGAAGCTCCAACTCCAGAGGTGAGTCCCTAATGCTGTATCACTCAGTCTGACCCGAGCGTAAAGCAAAACACAAAACACTCGAGTCGGGACATATATATTTATGCAACGTAAACCAACTCAAGTGAACTGTAACAAAAGGTACAAGTAACTTAAAGGATGCTTGGGATCGCCCATCCTCTAAGGATCCGTTAAACTATTTACTGTGTAGTAATATTTCGCTATTATAATAATGTTTATAGTAAAATAAACTTACTTTTAAATAGCGTTGAGGCTTTACATTTTCCACCTTAACACATTTACATATTCCCATAGTCTATACAGTACCGTAATCTCCCCCGTACTAGGCGTCGTCAGAGGGCACTCCATAGGTATGTTACAAAACAAAATCGTATAAGGCGTGCAAGGGTAGGTGACACGGCACACAAGGCAATGCCAGATTAGATATACCAATTACACATCTGGGATGGTGGTAACTCGTAGCAGCTACTACTGCCCACCTCAAGCCATGCCCCCAAACTCAAAAATCAAAAGTGGTCACAAAATCAATCCAAAGTCAAAATTATAATATCGAATGAGTGTGTCAGATAAGAGAGGCTACCTCCTTGGCCCAAGAATCGCTCCTGTTTTAGCCACGTTATGCCAACTCAAAGGTGTCGGGTCCACGTACATACCTTAAAGGACGTCGTCACCATCCTACTTCATTCTGGAATCTCCACTGCGTACACGGTTGTTAAAGTGTTTTGGCAGAGAGTATGACAACTTTCGATCCCGGTCTCTTTAACAATCAAACGTTATTATTACCCATGGATATTTATTTCAAAATTATTTCTATTCCAAAACCATTTAAAATCAAATACCATTACTTTCCAAATAATATCCATTTCAAAACCAAAGTAATATTATAGCATTTAAATTCCAAAACCAAATCAATATATCATTTAAATAAAACCCAATTTCCAAATAAATCAATATATCATTTAAATGAAACCCAATTTCCAAACCATTGAATATTCCTTCAATTTATTAAACTTGAAATATTGCTTTAAATCATCTTAAACCAACCACTATATAAAGTCATATTCTTAAATCTTTAATTTGAATAAGTCCTATTATATATATTTAAAGATAATTCTTAATTAAATACAATTTCCAATAATTTCATTTCCAAATCCATATTACTTTTAAGTTATAACAACTTTGAAAACCAAACATTTTGAAACATATTTATTTAGACCATCTAAATTCAATCTTAATATCTTCCAAACAAGATTCATTTAGCCATTTAAATTCAATGTCAAATAATATTCATTTCAAAGTTGTAGCATTTATAAGTTTATTCATTCAATTATAAACTTTCCAAAATATTGTATATTTCAAAATAGCAGCATTTATAAGTGCTGCGATAGATATATTTAGTATATATCAAAACATAGTTCAAATTCAGAAACTACAACATTTCAGAAACGCTATAATTTCTGTTATACCCTTTAAAACAATATATCTTCAATTTTCTCATTTTTAACTTATCAGACTTATTCCACTTTTCAAAAATATTATTTGGATATTACTTAACTTACAAATTTTAGTAAAATAACATTTATTAATAAATATCCAATTTAAATTAAACATCCATTTGTTAAGTCAATACTTGATAAATTGCTTAACCTTTATTCCAATAAATAACTTAATAATTTATTTAGCATACCCATCTCATAAATAAATTAAACTTCCTTTTATTTGCTTAACTTAATATTTCCATTTAAAACCAAATTTCAAATTTCCAAGTTAAGTCATTATTAAAATTACATTTTTCCATTTTAAAACCATAACTATTGATTTTACACAACATAACATTTCACAAAAGAACATTTTATCATAGTTAATATAACAATCAAATTTCCTTAATAGATATATTCATTTAGACATCAATTCAACTATGATTCCAAGTTAAATAAACTTATTACAAATGTCCCATAAAATGTATTTCTTTTTATTTATTCAAAATTGCATTATTTATTATACAAAATATGTCTATTTCAGGAAATAACCTTTATTAAAGTTATTAGGTTAGATTTAAGATTCCAAATTAAATTAAACTTAATCATTAAGTTATTTATCATAAATAAGACTCTTTAAACTCCATCCAAAACCAATTAACTTATAAAAAGAAAATTTAACTTACAGACAAACAATATATCTTTACACTTTAAAGCATTAAATAAAATTAATTTAAAATTTTCATATATTTATAATTTCCAAATACATAATAATTTTCAGAAAATATTTAAAAAACTTAACAATTATTAGGAAAATATCATTTAAAATATAACCATGGGCCAGTATAATATTTTTTAACCTAGGTCAAGTCATAAAGATATGTATCATTTTAATCCGTGATTTAAAAGAAAAATCCGGGTTCTATCATTTCAAACCCGCAATCCCAAGTAAAATAAATGCAATAAAAATCATTCGAGCCTATCATTTCAGCCCGTAATGATTTTTCCTTATTCTAAAGTCCGTTCGCGTATGTACCATTTCAACCCATAGTGATAGGGAACTTGCAGTAATGATACATTAAATAAAATGAACAGTATATCATATAATAACATATTAGATGATGTAACAAATATATAAACAGCATTTAACATCATATAATATATCACAGGCATGTATGAATAACATATCAATTTATACAGATCCACCTGTCAATATTCTACAATAATATAAGTACATATGTCTAGAGTGATAAAACTCACCTTTTTCAAGCTAGAATTTGACAAACTAGAGATACACAACAAACCCCAAAAAGCACGACAAGGCACGACCATATTTTTGAGTGAACGAAGAGTCAGATCCAAATCTTGTACATAACAAATACCAAAACTATAGGAATAAAATTCAGCACAACAAAATATGGATTAAACAATGCAATTATGAATCAAAGAGGACCTAACCTTGCTTTACATCAATCAAGTGGCTCGGTCATGGTCAAGTGGGCTTGACCACACCCTTAAATGTCTCGGCCATAATGCTATATGACATGAAGGCTCGGCCAAAGAGTAAGTAAGCACGGCTATGGGCTTAGAAATTTGAAGAGGATGATAGGTTACAAATGGTGGAAGGAAAAAGTCAAGCATTGGAAGGTTACAAGCCAACATAGGGTTTGGCCTATGCCTTCATGTGTTCGGCCATGGCTTGGATCTTGGTCAAGTGGTCATCATAGGCACGGCTAGGCAAGGAAAAGCAATAGGAGATGGAGCTTGAGTGGTGTGGCTGAGGCAAAGGAGGAAGCGGAAGGTAAACATGGTGATCTATGCTAGGTTTTCATGTTTTGGTGATGGATTTGAATCAAATGCTCATGGCTAGGGTTTAGGATGTTGATGAGGGGTGGAGGCCGTGGTTAGGAGGTGGTGATGAGGAGGAGAGGTAGGTTAGGAGGTGGAGGCCGAGCTAGCATGAAAACCAAAAGAGAAAATCAAAAGAAAAAGGAAGAAAAAAGTAAGGAGAAGCCATGAAAATTTAGAGCTTGTTTTATTTTTCTCTCTCACTCAAATGGAAATGAGATAAGAAAGTTTTCACATGAATAAAAAAGAGGCAGCTAGGGTTTCCAAGAGCCTTGATCGGCTATGAGATGAGGTCTAGAAAATGAAAGGCTAGCAAATTAAAAGGCACAATTTAAGGAAAAAGAATCTTGTCTATTTTTTTCTTTGTTTGCATGCAATGAAAAGGCAACAAATAAACAAAACAGGTAACCTATATCTCTTGAAATTCCTAAGCTATTATTAAAAGTAAAATCAATCAAAAATTGAATAAATATATTCAAAGTTTATACATATAAAATAGAAAATAAAAATTAGAGAAACAAACATAGGGAGATAGAAAATAAAATATAGAAAGTCGTTTCGTGTAAACACTATATTTTATCTAATTTAAAAAGTACCGGTTTAAATTCGCAATAAATCCATATTAACATTGGTTTACATACTAATACATTAATAACTTCCCAATTCATCCAAATTTCAATTAGCAAAGTAATTAATTTCATTCTCTTACCATATATCTATTTGTTATGAATTGAATTCCCATAAGTTATAACTAAATTTCAAATAAACTGATTTGATTCAATTCTAATCCCTTTTTATTAAGCCATACTACTCTACAAACCTCGTTAATATTTAGCTTTCATTACATTAATATATATTCAAATATACACCTTTCCTTTGTATTAACAGTTGTTTTCAATTATACTGAATTTGTCAATTGTATACATTTATTATGACTGAATCCTCAATTAATTCATTCAGATAGGTTTCATTCTTTCATATTATCTTGTGAATAAAATATGCATTTCCATTGCTTTATTACATTCACACTTTACAATTACGGTTCTTACTCTCATTAATGAACATTTATTAACATTTGAATACAATTGATTTCCAATTCATTTTATAGCCTAAATAGACAACTTATAATAGTTGTTACCATTATCTTTATTACATTCAAGTTTATCATTTTCTCTAATTATTATAATTGCTTACAAAATGTTAAATCCATTCAATTACCATAGATTATACACAAATTCATTTGTTCGCACCACACTTACCCTTATTTTCTTATATTCAAATTTTATACCCAAATCTAACATTTACAACTAAATTAATAGACCAATTAAATAGTAACTTACAACCGTTACTATTACTTTGAATCACTTTAGTGAATTCATTATTATTTACAAATCAAATTTTACAATTACTTAATTAACACTTATTTACTTTAATTTATATTGATCATATATTATCTCATTAATAATTCAACATTCACACTTGTTTTCTTATTTTCAAATCTATAACTAGGTGCACAATTTACATTATTTCAATTAGTTGAAATTTTATAATTAGTTTTAATTACATTGTTACATTTCATTTTAACGTTTGTTTCACTATTAAATTACAAAGTATTAATTCTTCCAATTTTAATTACCAAAATCGTATCAAATCAAAAAATTATATTATTGAGAATGTACGGATCGTTACCCTCTCCTCCACTCAAAACTTTTCGTCTTCGAAAAGGAAAAGAAGGGAAAGAAATAATTAAGTAAACAATACATCTTATTCAAAAATACTAACTTTATAAACAAATAAATTTATAAAATTAATTAATTTAAATAAAATACACCAATTTATTTAAAAATTCCTTTAATACCATTTTATATTGTAAATTATTCAATTAACCTTTTATTCTATTTACCTCAATTAATCCTTTTATAACTAAAATTAAAGTGCATAACTATTATTATAAACACTCAAGTTTTACTTATAAAATCCTTTTATTGTATATTCTTCAATTACATTGTTAACTTCTAATAATTAAGGTAAGTTATATTGGAATAAAATAGAATATTATACAAATAAAATTTTCTAATTCGATTATTCAAGCTTAAATATTAGTTCATAATTTTGACTTCCTTTTGAAATTATCCTTTAAGATGAAATTTAAGAATTAAATTTCCGATTAACTTCAAACTATTTTTAGAGATAAATAAATATATATACATAATATATTAATTCAAATTTAAATCATATTTCAATATATACTATAAATCAAGTCATATTTAGGAATTCAAATCAATTTAGTTCTCCAAAGCAAAACTATAGCAAAACTATGGGATGGTTTCTTCACTTTGAAACTTAAAAATGATTGTCGATGATGCTGCAATCATCACCAAAATTATTTTCCAGCAACAAAGAAAAGAGCACTGATTTACAAATTAAAAATACTTTGAAACAATTTCTACTTGAAATACTTTAAATAATAAACTCTTTAAAACTTGAAGCATAATGTTTGAAATCATCAGAAATTTAAATTCTTAGTTTCTTGTTTTAAATTCATTTAATATCCAAGTCAATTAACTATCAAAATTCAAAAAATCATACTTATGTATATATAATATAAATATACAAAGTTTATTTCATTTACTAAATTAGAAAACTATATTGTGTCGGTTTGCTCTGTTCAAGTGTTTTGGAGATCCTATCGATAGCGTTGATCAGACGAATTGATCGAAAACCCAAATCAACGTCAATAACTCAAGCAACACAATATATATATATAACATTTTAAATATAGATTTACAAATACACTATACAGGAACGGATTTCCAAAGCAAGGATAGTGATTCCAATTTGATTAATTCAAATCGAAGAAAAATTTGATTGAGGATAAGTTGGAACAAAAGATAATATGATTAAACTAACCAAAATAGGAAATGGATAAGTTTATATAAACAGCGAGAAACCTAAAACAGGTCAACCGCGATTTCAAGAATTAGATTGATGCAAAATCCTGGGGTGAATCTACATTCGATCTCAAGAGATAGAATTCGGGATAACAAGAGATAGTAGCATCTAACCTAGGATATATAGAAATCTCCGGTGAATTAACGCCAATTGTAAAGGAGTTTCACCGCTCTACAAATCAGTCGAATATTGGCGAGACCGCCGATGTATTATAAAGATCATTAGAAGTGGAGTTATGGGTTACTCCAAAATCAAAGGAAGATGAATAGTGGGGAACAAGAATGAATTTTGGAACCGCAGGGAACGTCCCAAAATTCCAAGGAGTCGAGTCAAAAAGGAAGAGATTCACACTCGAATGAAAGTGATTTCGTAAATAAATTTACCATATATGTTAAGTTTTGCCTAGGGCCAAAGCTCTGATACCAACTGTAACGACCCGATATTTTCAACCATTCGCATCCGCACATGTCGGACTTGAATTGCTCAAAATATCGAATTGTAAAAATAAATTTGGAAAAACTTAGAATATGTAGTAAATAAATAAGTCACAAATCACAGACACAGAGTAATAAAATTCAGCGGAAGAAAAGAGATAGTAGTTCATGAAGCTACTATATAAACATACATTAGAGTTAAACAAGATACAACAGAAGTAACAAGATGATACTCAAGTACAAAGCTGAATACAACACTGGAATCAACTGAATAACTGGAACCAACTGGATAACTGAAAGTGAAATAGATAGATGGATCTCCAAGTGAAGCTCCAACTCTAGAGGTGAGTCTCAAATGCTGTATCACTCAGTCTGACCCGAGAGTAAAGCAAAATACAAAACACTCGAGCCAGGACATACATACTTATACAATGTAAATCAACTCAAAGTGAACTGTAACAAAAGGTATACGTAACTTAAAGGATGCTTGGGATCGTCCATCCTCTAAGGATCCATTAAGCTATTTACTATGTAGTAATATTTCCCTATTATAATAATGTCTATAGTAAAATAAACTTACTTTTAAATAGCGTTAAGGCTTTACATTTTCCACCTTAACACATTTATATGTTCCTATAGTCTATACAGTACCGCAATCTCCTCCGTACTGGGCGTCGTCAGAGGGCACTCCATAGGTATGGTACAAAATAAAATCGTATAAGGCGCGCTAGGGTAGGTGACACGACACAAAAGGCAATGCCAGGGTAGATATACCAATTACGCATCCGGGCTGGTGGTAACGCATAGCAGCTATCACCGCCCACCTCGAGCCACACCCATAAACTCAAAAATGAAAAGTGGCCACCAAATCAATCCAAAGTCATAATATAATATCGAAGGAGTGTATCCGATAAGAGAGGCTACCTCCTTGGCCCGAGAATCGCTCCTGTTTTAGCCACCTTAATCCAATTCACGGGAGTCGGGTCCACGTACATACCTCAAAGGACGTCGCCACCGTCCTACTTCATTCTGAAATCTCCACCGTGTACACGGTTGTTAAAGTGGTTTTCGAGGTTTGTAGAGAGTATGACAACTTCCGATCCTGGTCTCTTTAACAACCAAAAGTTATTATTACCCATGGATATTTATTTCTATTCCAAAACCTTTTAAAATCAAATACCATTACTTTTCAAATAATATCCATTTCAAAATCAAAGTAATAGTATACCATTTAAATTCCAAAACCAAATCAATATATCATTTAAATGAAACCCAATTTCCAAATCTTTGAATATTCCTTCAATTCATTAACTTGAAATATTGCTTTAAATCATCTTAAACCAAACCACTTTATAAAGTCATATTCTTAAATTTTCAATTTGAATAAGTTCAATTTTATATATTTAAAGACACTTCTTAATTAAATATAATTTCCAATAATTTCATTTCCAAAGCCATATTACTTTCAAGTTATAACAACTCTGAAAACCAAACATTTTGAAACATATTTATTTAGACCATCTAAATTCAATCTTAATATCTTCCAAACAAGATTCATTTAACCATTTAAATTCAATGTCAAATAATATTCATTTCAAAGTTGTAGCATTTATAAGTTTATTCATTCAATTATAAACTTTCCAAAACATTGTATATTTCAAAACAACAGCATTTATAAAGTGCCGAGGTAGGTATATTTAGTACATATCAAAACATAGTTCAAATTCAGAAACTACAGCATTTCACAAACGCAATAATTTCTGTTATACCCTTTAAAACAATATATCTTCAATTTTCTCATTTTTAACTTATCAAACTTATTCCACTTTTCAAAAAATTTATTTGGATATTACTTAAGTTATAAATTTTAGTAAAATAACATTTATTAATAAATATCAAATTTAAATTAAACATCCATTTGTTAAGTCAATACTTGATAAATTGCTTAACATTTATTCCAATAAATAACTTAATAATTTATTTAACATACCCATCTCATAAATAAATTAAATTTTCAATTATTTTCTTAACTTAATATTTCCATTTAAAACCAAATTTCAAATTTCCAAGTTAAGTCATTATTTAAATTACATTTTCCCATTTTAAAACCATAACTAATTATTTTACGCAACATAACATTTCGCAAAAGTATATTTTATCATAGTTAATATAACAATCAAATTTCCTTAATAGATCTATTTATTTAGACATCAATTCAACTATGATTCCGAGTTAAATAAACTTATTACAAATGCCCCATAAAATGTATTTCATTTTATTTATTCAAAATTGCATTATTAAAATACGTTCATTTCAGGAAATAACCTTTATTAAAATTACTAGGTTAGATTTAAGATTCCAAATTAAATCGAACTCAATCATTAAGTTATTTATCATAAATAAGACTCTTTAAACTCCATCCAAAACCAATTAACTTATACAAAATTTAACTTATAGACAAACAATATTTCTTAACACTTTAAAGCATTAATCAAATTAAGTTTAAATTTTCATATATTTATAATTTCAAAATACTTAATAATTTTCATAAAATATTTAAAATGATTAATAAATTTTTAGGAAAATATCATTTAAAATATAACCACGGCACGTATATTATTTTCTAACCTAGGTCATGTGATACGGATATGTATCATTTAAATCCATAATTTAAAAGAAAAATCCGGGTTCTATCATTTCAAACCCACAATCCCAAGTAAAATAAATGCAATAAAAATCATTCGAGCCCATCATTTCAGCCCATAATGATTTTTCCTTATTCTAAGGTCCGTTCGAGTATGTATCATTTCAACCCGTAGTGATAGGGAACTTGCAATAATGATACAGTAAATAAAATGAATAGTATATCATATAATAACGTATTAGATGATGTAACAAATATATAAACAACATTTAACATCATATAACGTATCATAGGCATTTATTAGTAACCTATCAATTTATACAGATCCACTTGTCATTATTCCACAGTAATATAAGTACATATGTCTAGAGTGGTAAAACTCACCATTTTCAAGCAAGAATTTGACAAACTAGAGATACATAACAAACCCCGAAAAGTACTATAAGGCACGATCATATTTTTGAGTGAATATAGAGTCAAATCCAAATTTTGTACATAAAAAATACACAAACCATAAGAATAAAATTCAACACAACAAAAGATGGATTAAACAATGCAATTATGAATCAAAGAGGACCTAACCTTGCTTTACATCAATCAAGTGGCTCGGTCATGGTCAAGTGGGCTTGACTACACCATTACATGTCTCGGCCATAATGTTATATGACATGAAGGCTCGGCCAAAGGAGTAAGTAAGCATGGCTATGGGCTTAGAAATTTGAAGAGGTTGGTAGGTTACAAATGATGGAAGGCAAAAGTCAAGCATTGGAAGGTTACTAGCCAACATTGGGTTCGGCCTATGCCTTCATGTGTTCGACCATGGCTTGGATCTTGGTCAAGTGGTCATAATAGGCACAGATAGGCAAGGAAAAGGAATAGGTGATGGTGCTTGAGTGGTGTGGCCGAGGCAAAGGAGGAAGTGGAAAGTAAACATGGTTATTTATGCTAGGTTTTCATGTTTTAGTGATGGATTTGAATCAAATGCTCATGGCTAGGGTTTGGGATGTTGATGATGGGTGGAGGCCGTGGTCAGGTGATTGTGATGAGGAGGAGAGGTAGGCTAGGAGGTGGAAGCCGAGCTAGCATGAAAGCCAAAAGAGAAAATCAAAAGAAAAAGGAAGAAGAAAGTAAGGAGAAGCCATGAAAATTCAAAGCTTGTTTTATTTTTTTCTCTCACGCAAACTAATATGAGATAAGAAAGTTTTCACGTGAATAAAAAAAGTGGCGGCTAGGGTTTCCAAGAGCCTTGAATGGCTATGAGATGAGGTCTAGAAAATGAAAGGCTAGCAAATTAAAAGGCACAATTTAAGGAGAAAGAATCTTCTCTATTTTTTTCTTTGTTTGCATACAATGAAAAGGCAATAAATAAGCAAAACAGGTAACCTATATTTCTTGAAATTCCTAAGCTATTATTAAAAGTAAAATCAATCAAAATCAAATAAATATATTCAAAGTTTATACAAATAAATAGAAAATAAAAATTAGAGAAACAAACATAGGGAAATAGAAAATAAAATATAGAAAGTCATTTCGTGTAAACACTGTATTTTTATCTAATTTAAAAAGTATAAGTTTAAATTCCCAATAAATCCATATTAACATTGGTTTACATACTAATACATTAATAATTTCCCAATTCATCCAAATTTCAATTAGCAAAGTAATTAATTTCATTCTCTTACCATAAATCTATTTGTTATGAATTGAATTCCCATAAGTTATAATTAATTTCAAATAAACTGATTTGATTCAATTCTAATCCCTTTTTATTAAGTCTATACTACTCTACAAACTTCATTAATATTCGTTTATCTTTCATTACATTAATATATATTCAAATATTCATCTTTCCTTTGTATTAACAGTTGTTTTCAATTATATTGAATTTGTCAAATGTATACATTTATTATGATTGAATCCTTAATTAATTCCTGCAGATAGGTTTCATTCTTTCATATTATCTTATAAATAAAATATGCATTTCCATTGCTTTATTGCATTCACACTTTACAATTACAGTTCTTACTCTCATTAATGAATATTTATTTACATTTGAATACAATTGATTTCCAATTCATTTTATAGCCTAAATAGACAACTTATGATAGATGTTACCATTATCTTTATTACACTCAAGTTTATCATTTTCTCTAATTATCATAATTGCTTACAAAATGTTAAATTCATTCAATTACCATAGATTATACACTATGTTTGATCCTGAGGGTCTGCCCCCAAGTCCTTGTTGATTGCCTTCAGGTCCTGCATTCTGGTCTTGAACCTGACCTTCATTGGTTTCCAAAATCCTGACTCCTTGTCCTACACTTGCAGCTGCTGTAGTTGGCCCAAGGTTCTTCACGTTCGCTGCTCTCATCTGTTCAAAGAAATTCTACAGCATCTCCTGTTGGCTCTTCATCATTCTTTTATGCATCAAATTAGCTATAGCCTCCATATCATCCCTGGTGATGTAGATTGAAGCTTGTCCTCCTCCAGCTCCAGAGGATGCCTCCTAGCTTCCTCCTTATTGGCTTCTCTCAGCTCTTTGTCTTGTTTGTCGAGTCATTTTCTCTAAGTCTAAATTATTCAAGCTTCTCAAATCTGAACTTCAATCCGATGTAGCGTGTGCTAGTTGTTCTCAGTGAAAGCACCAAAGTGTTTGCGTCAAAAATTGGTCACAAACACCCAATGGCCAATGAAAGCACCAGTTCGTAATCACAGATCATAAGTAACAAGCAAGTATAGGAATAATGATGCAGATCACTCAAAATATTCAAAAGAAAGCAGTAAACAACACAAATTTTATAGTGTTTCGGCGATCTTGCCTACGTCCACTCTGAACTTGATAGATTTATTGATTCACTTGATGATTTCAATCTGTTACAACAGCAATGGTGATGAAAAGATGTAGGATTGAATCCGGCAGAGTCTGGACGTCCAATAGCCAAAAGAACCTTTTTCTGTAGGCTTTAGGGGGCTATTTATAGGCGTAGGAGGCCGATATCGCGCTCAAACTTCGGGAGACTTCTTCTGGCACGTGGGTGGGCCCACATGACCGACCCCGCCATGTTTCGACTTGATCTATGATCGATACGAAACAATTACGTATCCATAAAAAAATGATCAAATCGAGCTAAAACTTGGTAGGACTGTTCTTTACCTTGTATGCAAGCTACTGTGCAAATTTTGTTGCATTTGGATCAGCAATTTAGGAGATATGATCGAAGCGAATTCAAATTGCTCGATGGCTGTCTGGTTCGAATCCATTCATTCGAACCGATAACTTCGACTCAATGGCAATGCGCGTGAGTAGGTTGACGTGACGCGCGCTCTTCGTGTCGATCTGCTTTTCACTCTGGTTTGATCGAGTTACTCCGAGTATTTCTCGCGTTCGCATCCATAACTCACGCGTCATCTCCGGCCCGTTTGACTCGAAAGATACGAACAAGTATTTATTAATGGATTCGAACAAGGACTCCTGATGGATACGAAGGGTCAACATCTGATGGATGCGAGGTCAAGTGATGGATTCGAGGCAGATGGATACGAAGGAATTGCATCCCTGATCGTTACGAAGATGATGGATTCGAATGGAAGCTCATCCATGGATACATACCGTGTCTAGCTGGATGGATACGAAACAAGGCATGGCCGATAGATACAAAGCGCATGTCCTGCTGATGGATTCGAACTCGATTGGTGCAAAGTTAATGGATACAAAATGTGACATGATGATGGATACGGATTCCATCGATACGAAGTTAATGCTGTCTGATGGATACAAAAACGTGACTTTTTCTTTTAACTTGCATCGATCATATCTTGAGCACATGAACTCGGATTGACTTGAAATTTGGAATGCGGGCTTTTATGGTTTTGCTTGTCATGTCTTATCAATTGCAGCCCGATCTGGACTTAGACAAAATTCATCGATATCCATGGTTATCCTGCAATGCATAGTTGATACTGATGACTTATTATTATTGATTTTCAGTAAATTTTTGGGTATCTCATCTTTGTCAAAAGGTGGGATAACACACTAATTCATTTTTTCGCACCACACTTACACTTATTTTCTTATATTCAAATTTTATACACAAATCTAACATTTACAACTAAATTAATAGACCAATTAAATTGTAACTTACAACCGTTACTATTACTTTGAATCACTTTTGTGAATTCATTATTATTTACAAATCAAATGTTACAATTACTTAATTAACACTGATTTACTTCAAGTTATATTGATCATATATTATCTCATTAATGATTCAACCTTCACACTTGTTTTCTTATATTCGAATCTATAACTAAGTGCAACAATTTAAATTATTTCAATTAGTTGAAATTTCATAATTAGTTTTAATTACATTGTTACATTTCATTTTAACGTTTGTTTCATTATTAAATTACTAAGTCTTTATTTCTTCCAATTTTAATTACCAAAATTGTATTAAATCAACAAATTATATTATTGAGAATTTACGGGTTGTTACACAGTGTTTTGGTACATATTTGTTGAAACAGAAACTTCTAAATAAGGATTGGAAAAAACTATTTGCACATAAAAACCAAAATTTCTCAAAGTTAGTGAGAGCGATACTGAGTTTGTTAGTTTTTTGATATGATAGAAGAATATATATGAAAGTATCGTTAGACAAGCATCAGATTTGAATAAGTATTTTGATAGAAATATCAAATAGTTTAATTTTAAATCAAAATGCAGAGGAAGCATGTGTTATAATAAAGAACATTAAAAAGGCATAGATATTTCTAAACTAAAAGGTAAACAACAAACTTATGATTAGTAATCATGTACTCAAGTTAAAAACATTATAGCCTAGTTGTTTAATGCTTAACATTAGATTCGTAAACGATGCGTTTTATTATATGTATATAGGATATAGGGAATGTCTCAAATGATATGCATATACACCATATCAAACTGTTTGATATGAAGGATGTAAGATAGATTCCTTATGTATTGACAATAAGAATTAACACTGATGATGTCTACAATATCATATTTAGCTATGTATTTGGTACATAAAGCAAATATTAAGTCCGAATTAAGATCACTAAATGGTAGTTTATAGTGTTCTTAAGTATTTGCAAAATATTAGAGAACTGTTGATATATAAACAATGAAATTATGGTAGAGCATTCAGACTCAAACTTCATAAGTGATATCGAGTATAATATGTTAATATTAAATTCTTATTCAACCTTAATTAAGGAGCTTTATGTTGAAAATATTCCAGACGAAAGGTTGTAGCTGATGCAATGAAAATGCTAAGTACGTCACATTGAATAGCACCATAATTAAAGCAATGCACAAATATAAATGCACAAATTTATAACCGGTATATGGGCGATTCCAAGTATTGAGAGTACAATGTCATTGTTATATGATAACATGTCATGATAAGAGCTCAATAGTTCCTGATGATAAAGGCAATTTACCAGCATCGGAGAGAGTTGATTAGCAGAGTAGATATTTAAAACAACATAACAGATCCATTCATGAAGGTACTGGCTCAAATATTTCTCATCTTACTAATTGAAAGATGGAATAGAGAATCCATAATTGGCCCCAAGAGCAGGTAAGAGATTGATAGAGATAGGGGCATCCGCTAGGGCAATTCCATAGTTTATATAATTTATTAACTCTGTAGTAAAATCTCATTCAAAATAGGTGTTTTTTCTTTCTATTATACTTGATATAATGTGTTACATTAATTATTTATTTAATTTAAGTATATTTAGTAGACAATCAATAAATGATATGTTTTGTGATAGTAATTATAATATGTTGTAATCATGAGCAATTTATCACAATTAAAATAAACATATCATTTTAAATATTTCTAGTTGAGATGTATTGAGACTGGATATCAGTACATCCTTTAGACTAGAGTATCTAATACTCTCCAAATGTTGGGCGGTATATTACTTGTGGCTGCTAAGGGCATTATGAGGTAACATACTTATAGTTATTGGATTACTATAAAATGACTCACTTGATATTTTTTATTGGTTTATATAACAAAGGTCAAATAGAAAATATCAAAGTGATAATAGTTTATGACTCTCTCAGCTTGAGAATACCGTTGAACTTCAATGTGGACACTCCACTTTGATTATAGTTCCATCATGGCATGGCATCCAGCAAATGACTATAGTTCGGTTTCGATTGAAGCATTGGAAGAGAAACACTTTTCAATAAAGAATTCATTTTCTTAACTATATGAGGTTAGTATCGCGGTCAACTGAAGTCAACTCAAAGTCTAAGTCCTTGATAGAGAAGTTAGGTTAAAAATAATTGTTATTATTGAACAAAGGACTTTTTGCTTGTACTATAAAAGCTGAATATGTAATAACGGGGACCACTTAAAATGATAAAATTGGATTTTAGTGAAACTGTGTAAGCAACAAATTCAACTGAACTATTACACTACTAACTAAAATAATGTGTGAACATTAATATTTGAATTGCTTGATATTATTCGCTGATTTAATTTACACTCAAGAGTCACACAATCGTACTGTTGAATACTTTGAACACCACGTGATTCAATTAAATTATAATTATAATAAATTAATAAAATTAATTAATATTTGTGAAATATTAATTACAAAATTTTATTTGATTTATTTTAATGAGTATTGAAATAGCACGTATATAAAAGTTACATATGTATGTATCGATATATGATATTGATGTACATATGAATTTGGTTTAAATAATGAATTCACTGAAATGGTTTGAAAGTGTAACTAGGCCAATTAACCTAGAAGAATGGCTGACAATAGGAGGGGTTTTTAAGGGTGATATTTTTGATACTTTGGATTTGAACTGGTGGAGAAAGAAAGGATAAAAGATCCGATCCAGACTCACTTTACCTCTCTCTTTCTTTCTTTATTTATTTTAACCTATTAACCTTCTATTTTGAGACTACTCACTCTAGTCATATTCCTCGCTTATAGTCCCCAAGCTTCAACTCCATTCCCCCTGTATTTTCAAAAAAAAAATACGAATACGAATTATATGATATCAAAAGGTGTGTAGATCTTTTTGGTTGCTAGCACATTCTAGAAGAGACTGAATTCGATTCTAGGAGTTCTATTGATTCAAATTTGAAGTGCGATAACTAGGCTACAACTAAGTTATGCTTTTATTTATATTAGTTTTATAGATGTAGTCAATTATGTTATTATATCTAAATAGGATAGATCATATCACAAATTCTAATACGTATTTTTTGTTGATTTATATATATGTAAAATTATTACAGATTTTTTTAATATAATTTTTATTCTATTTTAGGCCAAATTATAAAAGTATAAATTAATATTAAATTTTGAAAGCTTTTGTGACAACCCAATTTTTAAGAGATAATTAATTAAAAATTGATAATAGTTTGAATAGTTAAAATGGAATTTGGAAATTTATTTGATAAATTGGCCTAGAAACTATTTAATAAGAAAAAAGTGTGAGATAATATTTTGTAAAGTAATGTGTTTGGAATCTAATGCTATAATTTCGTAAAGGAATGATTGTTAAATAGAAATTTGCATTTACATAGAATTGAATAGAAATGTGGTTTAAAAATTATAGAGAAATGGAAGTATATATTTATTTACCTTAAGCCAAGCCCAGAAACAATCTTAAGACCAAACATTCTTTCTAGAATCTTCTTCCTTTCTCCCTTTCACTAAATAATTGTGTATGCTGAAAGGGAGATATACAACTTCCTGTCCAAGATTTTCTTTCCTCCTCACTCCTAAATATCACTTATAAACTTTAAATTCCACTTCTAAATTTAAGAAAAATCTATATAAATTAAAAGAAAATACAAATTTCAAATATGAGTAACTCCAAGCCTATATGTGTCTATTGCAAGACAATGGCTTATGCGTTTATAACAACATGAAATTTAACTCATAATAATTAATTCATTAATTAATGAAATAATAAAATAATTTTTTGAACTTATTAGAATTAAACCACGTGAATTGCACCGTTGTGGCCATGGTGATTTTCTGGTCAATTTCCACATATAGAACATCAAAATCCGAGATAATATGAGCTAGAAACAAAATAAACAAGAAAAGAAGAAAAACGGGAAAAAAATATTGGGCTAGGTCGACCTAGGGGTCTACCTAACCATACCTTAGGTCGATCAGACGATCAATCTAAGGGGAGGGGCGGTTGACCGCCCGGTCGACCCGCCTCACCTTTTGAATGAACGAAAGTTCATTTCGTTCGTTCGAACGTTGTACGCATCATTTGCGTTCTTTTAGCCAATCTGGTCCTTCCGTTCTTGCATCTGATTGCTCCTATTCAACCTATAACGTGGTACTTCCTGTTCAATCCTCAAATCCAACAGTCTGAGATCCACACCTACAAGTAGAACCCTAGGCCTAAAACTTTTTTTCATTCTAGATTTTCTCCGCTTGGGTTCACCTTTTCAAGAAGGACCCTAAAAGGAATAATTTTCCAAGGAGAGAAACTTTTTAATAAAAATATTTTAATACCCTCAAGCGGATCTGGGAAGACCAAGAGGGAAGATCTTTTGGACCACAGGTGAGTGGCTGTAATTATTTTAGATTTTTTAAGTAATTTCAAATAATAGGGTTTCCAATAGTTGTACTTTTACTATGATTTTTAGAATAACCTTTTTAGTAGTTTATTTATAGTTTTTAAAAAAAAATTGAGAAAAATGTGCGATCCTCTATAAAAAGAGGAAAACACACATGCAACTATATATATCACAAAAATATGGCGCTACCAGCATGCCTAGCAGGTAACAAAACTAGATTCAAGTATAAAAAAAGCTCAGGTACCCCTAAGATGAGTTTCGGCAAGGCCACCACATATAACACCCCGATATCGAGCTCCGGCATAGCTATTGCCCAATATTAAGGTGTTAGAAGTACCTAAAAAACTAAAGAAAAGCCAATAATACTGGATCTCATCGCAAACTAAGAAGGAAGCTCCATGCATCTGGATCAGAAGGAATGGAGAAGCATCTACTCTGAAGTGGAACTGAATATGATGTTGAATGGAAAATCCGCTCTGGAGACTCTGTACAAAAGGAAGAAGTGCCAAATAGAAAAGTAGATCCTCCTGAAAATAGCATGCTAGAATAGAGATGAAAGCATCCTATATCAGTGGTGAAACTGCTAGTAATCCTGAGTGGAAAGCTCTACACTGATGACCTCTCTACAACCCGAAATCCTTCAATCTGAAGACATGAGTACCTGCAAAGTGAACCTGACACCCTATCACCCATACCTGTGTCTGAAGGATGACTAAGAAAAAAGTTAGAATGATACACACACATATATATATATATGTATGTATATTTATATAATTTATATATGTATAGATGAGGTAGGAAATAAAAACCTAACTAACTGGACAAATACAATAGGATTAAATTACTATAAACTAATGCCAACAATGATAAGTATAATAATTGAAACAAATCTTAAAAGATTCTTATGAACCTTTAACCATAAGTAAGTTATGATTAGCAGTGAGATCATCATATAAATTTGATAAAATATTAATACTATTATTGTTAATGTTAAATATATTATTGTTGGGTTTAAATAAGTTAATATTATAACTAACCATATTAAGATACCCTTTAAATAGATTATTTTTAGCTAATTTATATTTGTGATTAGAAATCCAATTAAAATAAAATAATGAAATTGTAAAAATCAATTTGTTAAAATGACTATTATTATTAAAAATTATTTGATTTCTTTCAAACCATATATACCAACTAATAATAATGAATAATTGTCTATTAAAAATATAATATTCTTTTTGAACTTAAATCAAAAATTATTCATGTATAAATCACAATTCGAAATTTTAGTTATTATATTAAAGTTAAAAAATTTAAGAAAATTATTTAGAATGTAATAAGAATCCATGCAATCATAGTATATATGTTTAATATCTTCAAGATGCGGATTACAAAAATAACATTTATTATCATTTTGAATGTTTTTTCTCTTTAAGAATTCTATTGTATTAACTTTTCCATGCAGTATTAACCATATTTGAATTTTAGATTGAGGAAGAGCATTAGATTTCCAAATAAATTTAAAAGAGTTGTTTATTGTACCCGAAAAATTAATAAATCTGCAAAAAGAATTAAAAGTATATTTCTTACTCTTATCGCATTCCCGGCTAATAATATCATTATCATTATCAATATTATAAAGACTTAATCTAGCATAAAGCAAAGAAAGTTGCCTAAGGGTTGAACCTACTAAAGTTCTATTAAAACTAAAATTCCAAGGAGGATCATTTTTGGGAGAATAAACTTCATTAATTAAAGCAAACTTAAAATTTCAAATTTCATAAAGCTCTTTAAATTCCAACTTAAGTGGTAAGGCTGAAATCCAACGGTCATGCCAGAAAGAAGTACAATTACCAGGGTGAACTATCGTATTAATACCTACGTTAAAAATCTGATGACATTTTAAAATGTTTGTCCAAAAATTAGACAGATTTTGAGTGACTGGAGAAGCAATTCGATATAAATTGTTGTTACCATTATGATAATATATTTAGAAATGATCTCTTTCCAAATAGTATTTTAATTTATATCCTTGAACTTCCATAACCATTTACCTAGTAAGGACAAATTCATATTACGCAAATTAATAACTCCTAAGCCACCTTCCTCTTTGGCTTTACAAATTGTATCCCAATTTACTAAACATTTTATGCTATTATTAGAATTTTCCCCACTCCATAAGAAATCTCTTCTAATTTTATCTATTTTTTGATAACCCAATCTGAAAAAAGATGCGTCGACATCCAATAAATCGAAAGGGCTGATAAAACCGAATTTATTAAAACTAATCTACCTGCTCTAGATAAAAATCTTCCATTCCAGTTAGAGATCTTATTTTTGATTTTATTAATGATTATAAGCCAATCACCATGTTTAAGTTTAGTAGGTCTAATCACAAAACGTAGATAGTCAAAAGGAAAATTCATGGTTTTGCAATTCAGAGTATTAGCAACTAAGTTTTCGGCTTTTTCAAAATCATTTAAAACTAAAACATAAGTTTTGTCAAAATTTATTTTTAAACCTGATAGAAGTTCAAAACTGTATAAGATAAAGTTTAGGGTAATAATGTGTCTAGGTAAATGAGAAGAAAAAAGCAAGGTATCATTGGCAAATTGGAGAACCGAAATACCATTACGCGGTATGTCATTACCTACATATCCTAGTCATCCATTATCCGCTGCTCTTTTAATAATCTTAGCAAAAACATAAGTAGCTAAGTCAAATAATAAAGGCCATAAAGGATCCCTTGACCTTAAACCTCTTTTAGATTGAATTTTATTACCTAATATACCATTTACTATAATACTAGAGTTACCAGTTCTAAGAAAATTCATAATCCAACTAATCCATCTATGACCAAAACCTCTAGCATGAAAGATATTTACAAGAAAATCACAATCTACCGAATCAAAAGCTTTGACAAGACCCAGTTTTAAAGTCACATAAGTTATGTTATTCTTACAACAATAATTAATATATTCTTGAACAATAGCCACACCATCGGTGATATTTCTCTCTTTAATAAAAGCGGATTGTGCACAATTAATTAAATCATTCATTCTTAGCTGTGTCTATAAGCTAGAACTTTAGAAATGATTTTAACTGAACAGTTAATCAAAGATATAGGTCTAAAGTCTTTTAAATTTTTGGCTTCTACTTTTTTGTGTAATAAAATAACATTTGCATAATAAATCTCCCTAATTGCAAATTACAATTATAAAAATAATTAAACATATTAACTAAATCAAGTTTTAAAACATCCCAAAAAGTTTTATGAAATATAATTGAAAAACCATCAGGTTTGGGGGATTTATCACTTGGCAAGTCATTAATAGCTTTTCTAATTTCCTCTTTAGTAAAAGGATTATCTAGCTTAGATAAATCAACAACAGAATCAGTTGGATACGAATCTTTCCATCTAACATTGATTCTATGTTTGATTTTAGTACCAAAAATATCCTTATAATAGTTTGTAAAGCCTTGTTAAGATATTTTTGATCAACTAACTTTTCATTATTAACAATAATAGAGTTAATTGTATTACTACATTTTCTACCATTAGCTATGTTATGAAAAAATTTAGTATTATTATCTGCTTAGTTGATCCATTAAATGCTGGATCTCTGCTTCTACATAACCTCCTCCTTTTCTAAAATAGAATTTAGTTCATCTTTTAAATTGGCAAGAACGTTACATTCACCTAAATTTAGTTGTCTAGATTCTTCTGTCCTGTTAATTTTAAGCATCTCATTAAGAATATTATTATTTTAAAAAATTTATATTGCCAAAAACATTTTTGTTCCAATTTTTAAGAAAAATCCTAAGATCCCTAAGTTTTGAAACAAAAGATTTTGCAGAATTTTCCTTATTTCTAATATTATGGTAACTTAAAGAAATCCATTTACCATTAATTAAGTTCACGAAGTTAGATTCCAAATGCTACATCATTTCAAATTTAAAATTATTAATAATAACTCTATGATGCTTGCAGGTGAGGATTATAGGACAATGATCAGAGTACGTGTAAGGTAAACCAGAGACTCCACGGATTGGAAATTTATCTTCAATCTCATCACTAACAAAAAATCTATCAAGAAGAGCCATAGATGGAAACTCCCTTGCATTACTCCATGTAAACTCTCTATTAGAAAGGGGGATCTCAATCAAATAAGAATTAATAGTAAATTTATCGAATTCCTCCATAGTAGAGTAATCCCGTACCATAGGAGCACGCTCTCCTATAAAGCACGTAACATTAAAATCAGCCCCCAATATCCAAGATCCTGGAGCTAAGGATCTAAATTCTGGGCATTCTTTCCATAAAATTATCCGATTGATTTTTGAATTAGGCCCATAGACATTAGAAATATTTAAAAAAGAACTATCAGAAAGATTAATAAGAATAATATGAAGAGAATGCTGCTTAGTAATACATTGAAGCAACTTATAATAATTATCGCGCCACCCTATCATTAATCCCCTTGAAGTACCCGCTGAAGGTAGAAAAACCCATTTCTAAAATCATACCCGCCTAATCATCTGAAGAAACGAATGTCAGGACTGTTAATTTTAGTTTACTAAAGTAAAGCAATGTCAATAGAATAATCTTTAAAAACACTCTAACCTTATCACACTTATTCAAATCATTCAAAAACCTCTAATGTTCCAACTAATGATCCTCATAAACCAACAGTACTAGTCCTTTCTAATTTCTTACATCTAATATACTCCCAATTAATCTCAACTTCAGAAAAAATAAAAGATGTATCACAAGCTAACTGACTAAACTCAGTAGATGAAAGACTGCCTAATGCATAAGTAGAATACGTACTACCCAAAATAGAGCTCATACCTAAGCCTGGATCCGTAGCGCCACTTGTGGCACTCGAACCAGGTAACTCAACCACAGACTGTGACTGACAGTTGCGAATCCTTGCACTTCGACGAACAGATCCACTAGAAACTACTAATTTCTTACACCTTCCTTACTTTGACTTACGAAAAGAACTGTAGCCACTCTCCATCCTTTTTGACTCTAAAACTTTAACTATTTTAGTCACTGTCACTACACCATTACTTAAAATATCGCCATTATTTCCTAGTACAAGACCTGAAGCATCATCTACCAATCTATCTGAAGAACTACCCTAAGTCATAAAATCTTTTTCTGCTGCTAGGCTCAAAGGAGTTTCTTTTTTTAGTTCTGCTTCCCCTAAAATATCACTCAAATTCTTACCAACCTTTATACCTACTTCCCCATAAAAGCTTCTGAAGCGATAGAATTATCCAACCCTTCCTCTATGTTTTGGAATTTAAACTTGTTTATATCAACATAATCAACCATCTCATAATTTATAAACTCTTCCTCTTCCAATCCGCCCATCCCCACCATAAACAATAACTCAATATCAACATCATTATCTAGAAAACAAAGCTATATTCGATTCTATCATCATTAAACACAGTTGAGAAATCACCAATGTGAACTAATTTTTGCGTATTTTCTCGCCATGTATGCTGGTGTCATAGTGTACATCAACAGAATCAGGCTCAAAACAACATTCCAAGTCCAAACTAATATCAATCTCTATAATCTCATCCAATTTAACTGCTGATGTCGATGACAATAATCCATCGAGAACCTCTCCCAGATGAAACTTTGCCACTTCTTTTAAATTTTTATAAATTCCATCTTTCAAGTATAATCCAACAGAATTCCTATAGCATTAAAATTTTCAGAAGTATCTGAGTTATGATGTATTTCATCATCACTAAATTTCGATTTCGTAACAATGCTATTAGCTAAACCATCATCTATAACCTCTTCTATTAGATTAATCCTTTCCAGAGCTCTTAAAACCATCAGATTTGTATCTGTTGCACTGGGGCCATAGTGTACAGCAACAGAAACAGCTCAAAACAGCATTCCAAGTTCATACTTATATCATTCTCCATGATCTCATCCAATTTAACTACTGATGTCGATGACAATAATCCATCAAAAGCCTCTCTCGGATGAAACTTGTCACTTCTTCTATATTTTCATAAATTCCATCTTTCAAGCATAACCCAAAAGGATCACCCAAAGTAATAAAATTTTCAGAAGTATCTGAGTTATAATGTGTTTCGTCATCACAAAGTTTCAATTTCTTAACAATGCTATTAGCTAAACCATCATCTATAACCTCCTTGATCGGATTAATCCATTCAGAGCTTTTAGAACAATCAATTTGTGTAACTGCTGCACTTCTACAAGATGAAAACCTACTGCCCATTATAACATCAAAATGATCCATTCCAAATTCTAAGTCTTCTTTGTCAACGTCTGCCAGGCAATTGAATCTATTACTAGTCATTGTCTCGAAATTGATAATTTATTTGGATTTTGGTCTTTTGCCTTTAACTCGAGTGAAACCACTGATTATATCATTATCATTACTCTTAACAAGAATATCCAAAGTAGTGCTCATCTTTTTATTTACATCAGAATCACTTAGATCCTTAGAATATTGAATAATAAAACAATCCATTAGCATTGGATAAAAGTCGAAACGCACATCCTTTTTAGTATTTTATGATAAGACACAGTTCATGTTTCTGTTACGATCCATTAATTCATCGACACTATCATCTGATTTGTTAGTCAAGACATCAGATTTTCCAAAATAATCTTCTGTATCTCCAAATCTATCCATGTAACCCTTGCAAATGTTTGGAGAATTTATCACGTCGAAATGAGTAAACAATTCCACTAAGAGTTGAATCCCATCCATTCTCTATTGCCATAGATTATCGAGTAGAATTCCTTAAGCAACATACACTTTAAAGTAAATTGAAATCCATGTCGATAAGTTGCAGCCTAGAATCTGTAAACTTCGGTTTCAACAAACAAGAATTCTTCTCAAGACCTAAATTTCCACTAGCGAGAGAAATATAATCAATGTTTTATGATCCAAAAACAGCTGGTTCAGTTTTCATCAAGCAAGAAAACTTCTTATGCCCAAACTTTCCGCAAGCAAAACATCTGATGGGGTCTCTACATTGAACAACAAATGGTCTCGATACCCACATCTAAAGCAAAAATTATTGCCTTTCTTGATAATCTTTTTTTGAGACGTGACGATTCCAAGAATAAGAGAATGAAGATAATAATCCCTCTTTAACAGTTTGGGCATAAGAACAATGAAGAGAAATGCAATCAAGATTGAAAACTAGAATAGTTGAATGCGATTTGGATTTAGAATTCAATAAAGAAAAGTTCGATTGAAATTAAGGAGCTAAAGACAGCGTCGCCATTTTTGTTGAACCTTTAATCATTTTAATTATATTTGTATAGTATATTATTTTATTATTTCTATTTATAGTTTTTAGAATCATTTTCAGACTATTTCTTTTGGCTATTTTTTTCATTTAATTTTAGTACATTTCTGTTAATTATAACTTTTCCATTTATTTACAGTTTATTTACAGTATTTTAGTTTATTTACTATTATTTATGCGTTATTTACATCTTTCTCGTATGCTTTGGATTTTCTTCTATTTTCAGTTTTCTTTTATTTCTCCTTCTTCTTCGCATATGGATTAGAATAGATTAAACGTGAATATGGATTAAAATTATAAGGATACTGAAATAACAGAAGATAAGATCTAAATTGTAAAGACTGTAATAAAAATGGAATTAAGTTGAAATTGAGCTTAGTTAGGATATTGGTGTTAGAAATGGACTAATTAAAGATAATTATCCTAGTTAAATTAAAAAGACTAAAGATGAAAGAAGCTTACTTTTTTTACACCCAAACCTTGGGTTAAGTAATAAGCATGATTATAATGTAGGTTATAATAAGAAATAGAACAGAGTGAGGCTCATTTTAAGACTTAAGATAAATTAATAGGCACAGATAAGAAGAACAAAAGTAAAGGTTATTTAAGTAATTTATCTAAGTTAATAAGCGAAGAATTAAAGCAAGACCTGTGCCAAACAACATTTCCCCTATCATTTCTATGGACACGGTGTTTCACATAACCCTGAAGTGATACGAGGTGTCTCACATAACCTTGAAGTGAGATGAGGTGCCTCTTATAATCCTGAAGTGAGACGAGGGGCAGGCTTATCTTAATAATGGTAGTAAATGGTCAGTAAGTGGAAGTTCAAATCATGGAGATTTAGGCAAGGGGCGGAACTGGATATTGTTTGGATGACGGGCCAATACCAACAGCATTTCCCCTATTATTTCTATGGACACGGTGTTTCACATAACCCTGAAGAAAAACACGGTGTCTCACATAACCTTAAAGTGAGACGAGGTGTCTCACATAATCCTGAAGTGATACGAGGGGCACGCTTATGCTGGAGCTTTAGGTAATAAGAAGACCCAATAGGTGGAACAACATGTAACATGAGCATGGTGGCGGTTACACGTGCGACTTCCATTCGGGTGTTCGGTAATCATTATGAGTTCCAAGCATTTAGTATGTTTGTCTGTCGTAGACACCATTGCCTTCTGTGTAGGGAGATATATAGCACCTAATTCGTAATAGGTCTATGGAGTAGCAGGCCGATCAAAGGGTCGAATTAGGATTTCGTCCTAATCAAAACAGCCAATAAAGGCAAGTGCAAACAATCAAAGTTAACCAATCATATTTAATAGTCAATTCGTATTTATTTCCAGCTTAATATTTCTCTCTATTTCCTTTGTTTCTTTTTATATACTGGAACTGTTGTAAAGCCTATTTCCTTTACTTTACTTAAAGATTCTAGTAATTACTATCATTCACCACACTTTTACTCTAACCCGCTCCTTTATTTTCCCCTTTTCCCCTATAGCCAACCAAGGAAGAGGACAGTAGGTTGCAGCTGCTTGGAGGTTTCATTGAAAGAGTTTCCACTATGTACTTCCACTTCTTCTATTTCAACGTTTTGTTCTTTATTTGTACTGGCACATGTTGGGGAATAGTTATACTCCGATTTTGAGACTATGGTTTTTTTGATTTCATTAGACATATATGTATGGTATTTTAACATGCGATGTATTTGGCATTTGGTGACTTATTTGGTTTTTAAAGCAATTATGAAGTTCTGTTCTACATAAATTATTATTTAAATTGTTTCCGCTGTTTTTACCTATTTGAATCTTAGTCTCTGCTAGTTTTAGTTTATACCTACAACGCACCACGTCTTCTGGTGTATCCTTTTGAGGGTATACTAAGGGGTGTTGGGTGTTACATCATTGCCAATATAGTGAGAATAAAGTTATCTTTTGCTCCTGTTGTAGGGAACTTGTAACGACCCTAACTCGACCTTCGAAAATCGACATCCAAATACTTCATTCGTATTTGAATGCCTCAGATTCAAACGTCGAATCTGGTTCGCCGGAGCTTATAACACATTAAGTGAAACAACACAGCGGAGAACAAATGAATAACTTTATTGATACATAATAGATACAACATCTGATGCAAATGAAAATCAACATATCAGAGCCAAGATACAATAGCGGAAACAACCGCAGCAGCAGAAATATAATATCTTCAATGCCAAGCAAGAGATAAAGAAAATCTGACAATACTGCAACTCCATAGCCAAAACTCCAAACCACTAGCTCGAACCACCATCATGTTGTATTGTAGTAAGGTCGGTCATGAATGCGATTGCCAAACCAAAGTCTTCGAAGATTTCCAAAAGCTACACATACTAGCTGATTATCTGAAAATCTGACTCTAGGCTGCCCGTGTGGAAAATTGTAGGCACCTAGAGTTTAGAAAGGGAACAATAAACTCCAGGTCAGTCTGGGACTGGTGTGAGCAAATGAAAACAGAAACAAATAAAAAGAATTTGAAATAAATTCACTATGCTTATTGGAAAATGAAACTACCATAAGGCCCCCGGCATACATACAATGCAATCGCACACATGGGGAAGATTTCTCCTTATGGTAGTCAAACATGCATGATACGCAAAATCCTTTTGATATTATTATTAGTGCATAATGTAGAAAACATTTGCAAGTATAATATTAATCTTAGCCAGCATACGTACCATTATAGTATGCCTAGTATAGCTACCATGTTAAATGGCAGGTTCTACAACTAAAACCGTACAAGGTGCGTATTGGATGATTGGATTTCCAACAAATTGTCAGGCTAAGGAACTTCCTATGCCACATGGGTACGCCTCTAGAGGTACGCTGCGAAAACCTAACCGGATCTCTGCCAACATAAGGCCGGGTTACCTCTGTAACTAGGTAACTAGCTGTCACGAGTATGCCATCCCCCGGTCATTACCGACCTTTATCCGAGGATCCTCAACCACAATGCAACAACTACAAAGCAATACAACAATCACATAAGTTAAGTATCCGGGCTCCATACCATGATATCACTTTTTATCCACAAGGAAATGGATATACCTTAAGGGGCGCGACCTCTGATAACCTTGCCGCAACCTTCCTGTTTCGACCATTTCCGGTGTGAGGTCCTGATGAAGTCTCGTCCCACAAAGCTACGCTTTTCACAAATGTCATGCTTTGATCAACAAATGATCAGCAGCACTTAGTATGCCACATTACCAAATTGGAAATGTATCACTAGTAACCATCAACTACATAACCACTGAGCTCGTACATCTCAAAGAAGGGTGTTAAGATAAGAGAATAAATTCTTCGTAACCAAACAGAAATTTATTTAATAGAAACCATCTTTACATCTCAAAGTGTAACGTCGAACGTAAATCGATACAAGTCCGTTACGGGTTCGAATGGAATCGAAGGCACTTCAAAGAAGCCCTTGCAATCCGGGTATTCACAATCCCAATCGGACTCCCTATCAGATATGAAGATCTCTATACCGCCGCGACTCGGTGTAGAGACATTCGACGGGAAATCCTTTCGTTCTTGAAAATACATGATCTTCACCACCGGTCTTCAGAAGCTATCCATTTACATCGTATCATTATTCTAAATGGGTTTTATGACATAAAGTCCTCTCTCGGCTAAACCAAATAACGAGCGCTTAATTTTAAAAATATATGGATATTGGGATATTAGTTAAGTCACAACTTATTACCCAAAACCTTTCTTTCAAATGGATTAAACAAATTCCCACTTTTAATTTTTTAAACAAAAAGATTCACTTCACTTTGAAAATAAAGTTCACCAATCTTTCACACAGATTCATTCATAGCTTTCAAAACTATTTACAATTCAAATCACACAACTTAATCCTTTCAACAAAAACTGGAATTCTTTCGTTATATGAAAGGCATTATCATTTGAAAACAAATGCTTTTCGTTTCGTAAAAATCCGATCAAATATACACAAGTTATAGCCTTTAAAGGTATAAACCAGAAAATCAGCGAACTGCCGTATCATCGGCAAGTTCTATTTGAGTTAAATTCAAACTTCCAAAATAATTTAATCAATATACTTAAAAATGGTTAAAAAATGGTATAACTTGTATAATCCTTTCAAATCATAATTCCCAAAATAATTTCAAATCTTAAATAAGATATATTATATTCAAACTAAATTTCAATTTCAAAACTTCCTTTTCAAAAGCTTTTTATATTCAACTCGATTTCATTTCCAAGTCGATTGGATTCAAAATTCAACTTTTAAAACTATTTCATAATATTAAATTCAAAATATATGCGACTTAACCGATTTCCTCGTGCAATCCATATTTTTATGTGTGTGGTGTAGTCCAGGGGCTTTACACACAACAACAACATATCACAACCATCATCAATTCAAGCACAATAGTATAGATAAGCGGTATACTTCTATAACGCTTATCTTCATTCACAGATTCACAAATAAATATGTAAATTTATCACAGATAAATAAATCACAGTTCGCGGCTCAATCAAAGCATATCAGGAATATCAAACAATTCAAAGCATTCAATAGAATTTAATCATCCATAAGAAAGATCAATTAATCACCTGATTAATTTTAAACCAGATTAATTAATTACTAATCCTGGTTAATTAACATTAATTAATTACAAACCATATTAATTATCTTTTAATCATTTATTAATTAACCTTTAATAATAAATTAATTAACCTTTAATTATTAATTAATCAATCTTAATTAATAAATCAATTAACCCTTAATCATTAAATAATTAACCTCTAATTATTTAGTCATCTTTTGATTAATTATCCCTAATGACATTAATTAATTAACCCTTAATTAATTATCATCTAATTAATTATCCTTAATTAATAAGTAATTATCCCTAATCACTTATATAAATGAATCACAAATTAATTAAATTGAGTAATTATCCTTTAAACACTTGATTAATCAACTTTAATCATTAATTACTTTTAATTAAGTAATTATCTTTAAGTAATCAATTACCTTTAATCACTTATATTAATTAATCTCAATTAATTAATTATCCTTTAATGTAATCACATAAAGTAACTATTCCTTAATTACATTAAGTAATAATCTTTTATTAATTACACTGAGTAATTATACTTAACTAATCTCATTAAGTAATTATCCTTTTAATAAATCATATTTATTAATTATCCATTAATCTACCCGCCTTAATTAATGACATTAAGTAATTATTCTTTAATTACTCAAACTTTAATTTATTAAAAGATAAACAATTTATCTTACTTAATTAATTAATTGTCATTTAAACTTATTAATAAACCTTTACGTAATTACACTACTTAATTAAAGATAACCCTTTATCATAATTGATTACTTAATTAAATCATTAAAACTTGTTTAATAAATCTTGGAAATAAGTATCATAATTATATAAATTACACACATTTTACTTTTATAATAAACTACTTAATTCCATATTCAGTTTGGGTTTAAAATAACTTAAGAAATTTGACTTAATAAATTTAAGAAAAATAAATCATACAGCTTCTTAAACCTATTATTAAAATCATTTATTATACAAAGAATATTGATTTAAGTAGTTTTTTTAAACTTGATTTATTTAAAAACATACTTTATTTATACCTTTAAAACTGTTATAAATATTACTCAAGTCCAACCCGGATCATACTCGAGCCTAGACCCGAGAACTTCTTCTCTTATATATTTTTTTAAAGAAAAACCTTTGTTTATAAAATTTAACTATTAAAGGAAAACCACTCACATACTAAAACCGACCCGAGAAAAATCTTCTTTTGCTCGAGATCGATCCCGTGGCCATCACCAACATTCCCGAACTCCATAAACCCAGCTAAAAATAGATACGAGAAACACTCATACACGTGCACAGATGGTCGGAGCATCTCCGACCATCGCCACCACCTATGATAAGTCGACGACAACACTAACGATCACCAGTATGAAATTGAGCAGTTCGAATGAAACCAGGAACCAAGTCGATCACCAAAAACTACCTCGCGTCGCCTCCATCGACCACCAGAAACCCTGACACCCTGTCCAAGGACTCACCGTCGTCCTACGCTTCTATCCCACCCATCCTGACCAAGTCTGATGCATCTATTCGGAGGAATCGACTCGAAATCAGAGACAAGCCCAACAGGCTATAAAACCCAACAACTCCATCAAGATGCCACCACGATGATCATTGAACCCGCCGGCCATTTTTCCGGTGCGCCCCGATTCCTAAGCTACCTCCAGTCGAGACCTTTATGATCAATTCCTCCGCAATCGACGAGAATCGACTATTTTCTAATACCGTTCAACTCGAGAATTTCCATTAACAACAGACCAAAAAATCTTGATTTATATATTAAAAATCATGGTTTCTAGGTGCGAATCCAAACTTACAATCAAAACTAGGAAATTTAACCATCGAAATTTAACTTGAATTAATTTTTCACTGTAAATTTCTATTTTCTGGTTAATTACCTTCAACTTATACTTATAAAAAATTTTAAAAATAAGATTTGATTAATACAAGCAGTTTTCTTTTAATAATCATGATCTGAAAGATATTGATGCAAAAGAGGTTGATTTTTGAATTGAATTTTGAGCCTGCAAACTATGAACAGAGGCTACCTTAATATTTATATATACATAGACATGTCACATATATATAATTGCATTCTCATCCAAATATTCATGTAAACTATATATACACTATATCACTATTGCATGCATCAAAGTATATATATATATATATATATATATATATCACCAGATTTAAATTTTACAACAAAGGTTTACTCACCTGTTAGGAAAACAGAGAACACAGGAGCATGGGAAATTACTTAGGCTGGGAACTGTTTTTGATTTTGAACTAGGAATGATTTGCTTGATCTTCTGTTGAATTTGGATTTGAAGCTTGGTCTTCTCTCTGGTTTATAGTTTGCTTTAGATTTTTGTTGTTTGATTCAGGTTGAATAAATGAAGTTGTTTGATTTTCTGGGTTTAGTTTTATTTTTTTTGGTTTAGATTTTGTTTTCAGATTTGAAAATTGAGGAGGATTTGTTTGCTTTGGTTTGCATATGTGAAAAGGAAAGTGAGAAAGAAGTATGGATGTATATATATATACATATACATATACACTTTGTTTTCATTTTATATATTATTTTAAAAAATAAGGAACAAAAGACACTTGTATTTTTGCATGTTAACTTAATTTACACTTGTTAAATTTCATATTTAAAATAGTTACACTTGTTGGGTGGTATTTTAAAATGTTCACACTTGTATTTTTCCTTATTATAATGTTTACACATGTTATCTTTTATAATATTTATACATGTATTTATATTTATATGTTTTTCAATTCATATTAACATTTGTTAAAATCAAATATACATATATTCTTATGTTTTTAATATATATATATATATATATATATATATATATATATATATATATTTCTCTCATTTATATATTTATATTATCTTAAGAAGAATGATTTTAAAACAAATTATACATTAATAAATAAATACACATATATATTATACTTTAAGTTTATTTCTAAAATATAGAATTTAACTTTCAATCAGAAATTCAAAAATTATTATATTAATTTCAAAATATAACTTCCAAATATATATATTGTAATTAGAAAACAAATTTCTATTAATATTAAATTATAGAGTTTTAAAACGAATTCATTTTCAAAATATACTTTTTTTTGAATTTCAAACCCACAATTCAATTTAAAAATCAATTTATATAAATAAAAAAACAAATATCTTATTTAATTTGGAAAATTCAAATTAATTCACAATTTAATCCAAAAAATTATTTTAATTACCAATTTAAATTTTGACTCGTAACCGGGATCATTATAGAATTGTAGTATGTGCAGCAAAGTAGTGGGTTGGAACGTGTACATCTGAATATTGTATTCTCCCATATCTATGTTAATCATCAAAATTTCATACATGGCCTGATCTATATTATGATTCCAACGCTTGTTCATGCAAGAGAAGTATGCAAATCTGAATGTGTTATTGCATAACCGTTCTAATAATAATAATCCAAATTAAGCCCAAGTTTAGACTTCAGTAGTCAAAACTTGTACTGTTGACATTTCTAATGCTTAAGAACTCTTTTACATAGACGATCCATAATTTTTGTAAATTAATATTTGGAATATTTAATTAATTTAAATGTTGAAAAGTTAATTTTATAAGTTAAATAACTTGATTTATTTGATAATTAAATTGTTAATTTAATAGTGGAATTGTTTAATTAAGTGAATCTCGAATTTTATTTGAGTAAAATTGATTTCGAAAGATGATTTAAATTCTATTTAAATAGGAATAAAGATATTACAACTTTTTAATTAGATTTGAAAATGACTAATTTGGTTTTTATAATAATTCATTTTAATTAACGTGTAAAATAGCCTTTCGGGGGCATGGTCTCGAATTTCGACGAAACCAGTTACATTAGATCCATAATAATATGTTATCATAGACAGATGAATTTCATGATAATTGAATGTATCATTTGGAAGTAGGAACTCGAAATGCTTAGAAATTAACGATAGAATTTATACAACATAATAGGTTTGAAAAGCTATCATCTGTATATGGTCGAATTAGGTCTCAAAATTAGTTCCATTTCATTTGAAATAGGGGTTTTACATATAGAACGCCATGTGGCACGTCTTGATGGGAGTTCGAATTTTTTTAACATGTTAGAAACTTGATATTTTAAATAAAAATAATACACACACTATTGTCTACATACCCTTGTCCTATACCCATGTTTTTCCCATACCTGTTGCGTGATGCCCACGCCCTTTCCTCATTTATATCAATGTTGCCTATAATCAAAAGTAAAGCTTCCTCTTTGAAATCTAAAAACTTCAAAATTAAAAATCAAAAGCTATACGACTCTAAAATTCATGAAATTAAATTTATTGGATTTATTTTTGCCTAGAGCTACAAATCCACATACGTTTTATAAAGTTCGATGTAACACCCCAGATTTTTGATAACATTATTTAGGAGATTTGGTTAGATAAACTAAATTAAATAATGTTTTGATAAGAGAATTGAGATTTGATTTAATTAAGGTAGTCGTGCCTTTTTAACTAATAAATTAAATGAAGGGTTTAAAAATGAATTAGAGGAGGGGTATTATGGGAAAGAGGCCATTCCTATATCATCTTCCTTAGGCCATGTATTTCAAAAACGCACATTCATTCTCGTTTTCAAAAATTAAAAGGCTTGGTCGGCTACCGTTAACAAAAAAAGAAGAAGAGGAACCAAAAGAGAAGCTTAAAGAAAGCAAATTTAAATCAAATTCATTCAAATCTCTTTCTCCTTAATCATTAAAGCAAAAAGGTAAAAAATGTTTACAGCTCTAAACAATTTTGGTTTCGGTTTTAAGGTTAATTTCGACTGATTTTGCAACGATTTGCCGTATGTTTGAATGACAAAAAGATTATATATAAATGTTGATGATTTATATATGTTCATATAGATTTTATGACATGTTTTAAGATAAAACCCTATTAAATGACATCCGTTAGCCTTGCAAATTTTTATGATATTTAAAAAGTTATTTTAGAGATGGGTTTTGATTTCTGAATTTTCATGGAACTGTCATGAATTTTCTAAGAAAGAAAAGGTTAATTTGGATTATAAAATTATTTATCGGAAAATGTTTTATATAATTATAAAGGAGAAAAGGGCTTTTCCAAAATTATTCAAATGTCCAAATAAGAAAAGTCGGCAGCACTTATGAATATAAAATTCTAGCATCCAATCAAATTTGGACAAATAAGGCAGGTGGGGTACAAAAGAACAGTTTTAAAGTATAAATAAATAGTCTTTCTTCTATTTCAAAACCTTCGGTAGAGCTTCGCCTCCATTCCAGACCTTCCGACAAGGTCGAAAGGTATCAAACCTTTCGGCTAAGTCAAATACCAAGGCACAAGATATCAGGAAACTGGTACATAGTGAATTGAAAGAGGTCAAAATGTTTAGGGATGAAAGGTTATAGCTTTCAAAAGAGATGAAGTTTTGTTTTAGTTTAAAGAAAATACGCCTGCAAGCTTTCGACAAAGAGCTTTCGAAATTGTCAAAAAGGTTAAAAGAAAAAGGTTTCGATTGATTTCCTTTCTTGTTTTAAACGAAACCTTCCGACAAGGTCGATAGGTACAACTATCGACAAAGCCAAAAGAAAATTTGCATCTTCCTACCCTTATGACACAAATGGAGTCAAATGTTATCTTTTGTTTTCTAAAACTTGTTGCCACTCTCCATTGATTTTGAAGAGTTGGTTTCAACACCAATACTTCATTGTTTTCAAATGGTTTCGAAAGGTTTTATAAAGGTTTCGAAGTAGTTGCTTTCAACTCCATTGTCTTTCTGATCCTTTTGTATAATACAAATATTTTAAGTCGAAACATTTTAAAGGTTTCAAAGTAGTTAACTTTGATTGGTTTCGAAAGGTTTTCCACCTATTTTAAATTGAACCCAATGCCTTTGAAAGGTTTTGAGTTACATTGCTTTCGAAAGGTCTATTATATAAGGGAGATACCCCAGGCTTTCGACAAAATCAAAAGGTGAAACCTTTCGACTAGGTTGAAAAGCAACTTTCTGACAAGGTCGAAAAGTAGGAACTTCCGACAAGGTCAAAAGGTATGGTTTTGCAATGTTTTCAAAAGGCTAAGGTTTAAAGAATTTTAAAGGCGGATATCTTATGTTTTAAAGCTTGTAAAAGGAAGGCTTTTAAAAGGTTTAGAAGGAGTTGCCTTCAATGATTTCAAAAGGTTTATTAAAGGATATGAAGGAGTTGCCTTCAATACTTACGAAGGGTTTTATGAATGGTTTTGAAGAAGTAAACTTCTATGTTTTCGAAAGGTCGTTTAAGGGTTTCAGACAATGGTTTCGAATATAAGAACTAGGCAGGTAGCCTAAGTATTTTAAGTTATATAGGACTTTAACTTATTTTCAAAAGGATAGACAATCCTTATTGAACATCATCAACCTTATTTTGAGTAAAGTATATATAACATGGAAAAAATAGCTTAGGGTAATGATACATTTTCCTTGTATGTATATGATTTGACGGATTAAATCATTTTGA
The DNA here is from genome assembly GCA_030765085.1 of Allium cepa. Lineage (NCBI taxonomy): Eukaryota > Viridiplantae > Streptophyta > Magnoliopsida > Asparagales > Amaryllidaceae > Allium > Allium cepa. The sequence continues at coordinate 236,849,567 of CM060932.1, read as the reverse complement.
AAAGATTTCAAGGAAAATTTAAAGAGCAGTTAGCTCAGATATTGTTGAGCAGTTATGTGACACCCCACGTCTATACCCACGCTAGCCAAGGACACTACGGGGTAATGCCGTCAACTAGCGCGGAGAATAAGGCTGTTAAGCAGCGACCATCCGTGTAATGGCTTTGTGCGAGCACCAATATGTCAGATAAAATAATAACTTTTCATTTCATCTCAAGAGGAAATCTGACATGCCGATACAAAAAAAGACTACTACACAGTGGCTATAATATCTTCGGAAACAAATATAGAAATAAGCATAACATAAATCAGTCACAGATAATTCATATCACATAGGCGGAAATAGATATGAATATTACACATAAAAGTGTACATCAGAGGAGTGGTCGAATAAGATACACAATATCACAAAAGAATAGATATAGGTGTAAGACAAAAGGATATGTATATATCAAGGAGTCCATACCTCAAATGTATACAACAAAAAACAACTAATCTAAAGTAGTTAGCCAAAAGTCGGACGATGGTCTGATAAGGAGTCAAGCAGAAGCACCTGTAAAATCTCATTCTGACCCGAGTATTATTTAAGAAGAAAATAATAAACGGATCAGTCTAGCTATAATTATCAGACAAAATGAGATATAAGAAGAGATATAATAATAAAACATATGGTAGCCCAAAAATGTCATACTACGACAAGTATACATTAGAAAATTCACAAAAGTCATACAATATCTCAAGAATCTCATAGCATCAAAAAGAATGTCATATTCTTTATTTAATTCACCAAGCCACACAAAAAAATGACATACATATCAATGTCAATTGTAAAAGTTGGTGAAACATAAACTCCAGAAATCAATGATTTGAAATCCAGAAATCACAAGAAAAGGATGGCCAATCCCAAGCGGGTGTATGAAACTCACCAACACGTGTATCATAAATAATTCGAAACATCGACGCAGTACAAACGGTACGTCCAATGAACTGAAAAGCCGAGACATCGATGTAGTACAAGCGGTACATCAGATGAATCGAAATACAAAACAATTCAGAACGTTGACGCAGTATAAATGGTACGTCCAATGAACCGAAAAGCCGAGACATCGATGTAGTACAAACGGTACATCAGATGAATTGATTTCCTATGTTAGGTTTTGGAATTTTCTGAAATTGAAAAGCGAATGAGTTGGAGAAGAAGAAGGAGTTGCTTACCAATAACTTCTCTTGAATTATGGAGCTAGAACTTGAATTTGCAAATGGAAACTAGGGCTTAGGATTTCCTAATTCTTTTTCTCTTCCCCCATTTTTGATGAAGCTTGAATGTATTAGGAAATTATGAAGGAATGAAGAGAAGAGGGTTGGAGCTAGGTTGATAAGTGGGGTTAATGGGCTAAAACCCAACCCAAAGCCCTAAGCGATAAAGTAGCAAAATTCTACTAACTCCAAACATATCAATGTTTATACTCAAAAAGGTCGCAAACGACATTTTAAACTCAATGGAAGTGGCCTTGAGTTCTAATTCGACTATCTTCAAAAAGTAGCTTTTCGGACTAAAATCCGATGAACGATGCTATATTTAAATAAAATGTTTAAATATACAATCGATAAATATGCGGGTTGTTACAGACTCCCCTCCTTAAAGAAATTTCATCCTCGCAAAACTTAAGAAGAAAATAAATAGTAACAACCATAAAAGCATATCAACACAAAAAGAAAATTTGAAATAAGAAGTTCACCATAAAGAGTACGAAAGAGTAAGCCCGAATGAGTTTGCTAGATGAATTCTTTGGATTCTCAAGAGCAATGAACCGTTGAACTTTTACCAAAAAGAATATCTTTATTTCGAAGGCGCTCAACCTTCGAAGCAATGATACGAATAGGATGTTGCTCATAAGTCAAATTTGGTGAAACTTCAATTTCTTCAATAACACTGGGCTCCAGAATAAAATCGGAATCCCTAAGGCATTTCCATAGATAAAAGACGTGGAAAACGTTATGAATAGCAGAAGATTTAACCGGTGAAACGGCATAGTACAATAACGATACGCTAGATGATCGAAAATTGAAATAATACGGAACACCGACGCAGTAAAAATGGTACGTCAAGTGAACCGTAAAGCCGGTACATCGATGTAGTACAATAACGGTACATCCGATGAACCGAACACCATAAAATAACATCGGACGTTAGTCCATAAAAGAAATGAGACGAAGCTCAATAAATCGAGGTACATCGAAACGTCCGATGAACTTGGTAAAAAGATCGTTCCATTCGGATATCATCAAAGAAACATCCACTTGTTGCTTACGACTAAGTGCATTGGCAACACGATACTCCCCTCCCGGGAGTATATAAAGAATATTAAGATAATAAGATGCAAGGAACTCGAGCCAATGTGGTTCACGCAAATTAGGTTTCTTGTGAGAAAATAAATATTCCAAAGATTTATGATCGAGGTGGAGAACAAATTTCTCCCCCAAAAATGATGATGCCAAACTCTAAAAGCAAAAACAATAGCCGTTAGCACTAGATCATGAGTGGCATACCTAGTCTCAATAGCCTTTAATAGTTTAGAAACATAAGTGAGAGAACGTTCTCTTTCACAAGAGAACAGCACCCAAACCAATACGACCAGCATCGGTACAAACACTAAAGTCTTGGTTCCCTTTGGGAATTCACAAGAATAAGAGTATCAGAAAAGAGTTCTTTTGATTGATCCTCTTTCCCGAAAAGCTAAACTTCCAAAAATTATAATTAACTTCATGTAATCATCTTTCTAGAAAAATTTACATTTTACAAGTTAATTTATTGTGTCTGACTGTCTCATCAAAGAGTTTAGGAAATTCCTATCGATAATGTTGATCAAGCGCATTGACCAGAACTCCTAAAGCACTCAATGGGCAATACAATCACCAAATCATCTTCTATATGATAAATAAGTCTCTTAATTTTTTTTAAGAATATTCTTTTCTTGTTTCAAGAACAAAATCCAATTATACATATAAAATATCTTCTTAAAAATATTTGCAAAAAATTTAAATTGTTGTTTCCATCCAAAATCAATAAATACAAGAACGGAGTCATCAAGGTATTCGTAGAATTACTCGATTCATAAAATGGATGAAATAAGCTAGACAACTGAATGACATAATAAGTCATTCATAATAAAATCATAATGAGTGCGGAATGCGGTAAGTTGAATGCTAACTTCCGCAACTCATAGCTAATGAAAACCGGTGGCAAGGTCGAGCTAAAAAGACCTTAACACCACTCAAAAGATTACTTAGGTGATAATCCTAAGACAAGCTCAAAAATACCGAAAATTTCACAACTACCCAAATGAAAGAAATAACGCTTTACTCAACATGTGGGCTTATAGAATAAAATGATGCCACCAAATTGGAATCGAAATCACAAAGAAAAATAGAAATCTTCTTAACAGATTGAAAATGTTGAAGATGAATAGTCCACACGGGATATAGGATATGGACTTCACAATGATTAAGCCAATCCTTTCACAAAAATCAATTCTGAAGCCTAAGTAACGCATAACATGCAAATCGGGTCGGAAAGAAAAAATCACATAAAATAATCTCAATATCAATACAAAGAAACAAAGTGACTGTAGCGGATCCACCAACCGGATTCGCAATTCTCAAAGAAGTCATCAAGCCCAAAATATTTAAAGAAAAAGAATCAACAAGTTCTTTTGATATAAAATAATAAGATGAATCCATATCAAAAAGAACCAGAATAGGAAGATCATGAAACAAAATAATGCCATCAAGGATTGAATGGAAAATACCTTGACCAAGAAAAGTGTCACAAGGGGCTTGCGTAACTTTCAGCTTTCCCTCTCTCCTACTTTGAAGTTTGGGGCAAGAAGATAAATGCTGACCCAAAATTTTGCAATAGCGGCAAGTAAGGGGTTTCGGACACTTAATTACATAGTGTTCCTTAGAATTGCAATTGTAGCATCCTCCACGATTAGGGATTGGAGTCTTTGCTTCCAAAGTAGTTTGCTTCACTTTCTTATTGGGATTAGGGCTTTTGAACTTAATATGCCTCTTCTTGAAAATTCCAATATCACCATCAATTCCTTTATCAGCCTCTTCACGTCGAAGAGTGATATCCACAAGCTGAATGAAAGAAACTTCAAGTTTCAGAGGTAAAACCATTTCGGGGTTCTTACTCAAAGCACAGATAAACCTTTGATTCTTTACAAGATCCAAAAGTTGTTAGGCAGACATGAATACGCCATCCAGAGAAGGACTACTGGATTGACTAGCGGTAGGACTGCCAGAACTAACCATCTCTTCTTCTTTAAGAAAGAAAGAAAGAAAGAAGAGGAAAAAGGTTACTCTCGGAATGAATATCAGACAAACTTGATTGATAAAACAAGGCATCATAAAGAAAATAGGATAGAACGGGTCCAATGACTCGAATAAAATCCTAAGGCACGACTCCTAAGATGGACTTAGGACGATGATCCTTGTTAAATTAATCTACATTTTTCCGAAGCTTGGCTCTGATACCAAGCTGTGACGCCCCACCATTGTACCCACGCTAGCCAAGGACACTACGGGGTAATGCCGTCAACTAGCGTGGAGAATAAGGCTGCTGAGGAGCAACCATCCGTGTAATGGCTTTGTGCGAGCACCGATATGTCAAATAAAATAATAACTTTTCATTTCATCTCAAGAGGAAATCCAACATACCGATACAAACACAAGACTACTACACAGTGGCTATAATATCTTCGGAAACAAATATAGAAATAAGCATAACATAAATCAGTCACAGATAATTCATATCACATACGCGGAAATAGATATGAATATTACACATAAAAGTGTACATCAGAGTAGTGGTCGAATATGATCCACAATATCACAAAAGAATAGATACATGTGTAAGACAAAAGGATAAGTATAAATCAAGGAGTCCATATCTCAAATGTATACAACAAAAAACTACTAATCTAAAGTAGTTAGCCAAAAGTCAGATGATGGTCCGATAAGGAGTCAAGCAGAAGCACCTGTAAAATCTCAGTCTGACCCGAGTATTATATAAGAAGAAAATAATAAACGGATCAGTCTAGCTATAATTATCAGATAAAATGAGATATAAGAAGAGATATAATAATAAAACGTATGATAACCCAAAAATGACATGCTACGATAAGTATACATTAGAAAATTCACAAAAGTCATACAATATCTCAAGAATCTCATAACATCAAAAAGAATGTCATATTCTTTATTTAATTCACCAAGCCACACAAAAAAATGACATACATACTAATGCCAATTGTAAAAGTTGGTGAAACATAAAGTTCAGAAATCAATAATTAAAAATCTAGAAATCACAAGATAAGGATGGCCAATCCCAAGCGGGAGCATGAAAACTCACTAACACGTGTATCACTAACAATTCGGAACATCGACGCAGTACAAACGGCACGTCCAATGAACCGAAAAGCCGAGACATCGATGTAGTACAAATGGTACATCAAATGAATCGAAATACAAAACAATTCAGAACATCGACATAGTACAAACGGTACGTCCAATGAACCGAAAAGACGAAACATCGATGTAGTACAAACGGTACATCAGATGAATCGAAATACAAATTAATTCAGAATATCGACGCAGTACAAACGGTACGTCCAATGAACCGAAAAGCCGAGACATCGATGTAGTACAAATGGTACATCATAAGAATCGAAACATAAAACAATTCAGAATATCGACGCAGTACAAACGGTATGTCCAATGAACCGAAAAGCCGAGACATCGATGTAGTACAAACGGTACATCAGATGAATCGAAACACAAAACAATTCAGAACATCGACGCAGTACAAACGGTACATCCAATGAACCGAAAAGCTGAGACATCGATGTAGTACAAATGGTACATCAGATGAATCGAAACACAAAACAATTCAAAACATCGACGCAGTACAAACGGTACGTCCAATGAACCGAAAAGCCAAGACATCGATGTAGTACAAACGGTACATCAGATGAATCGAAACACAAAACAATTCAGAACATCGACGCAGTACAAACCGTACGTCCAATGAACCGAAAAGCCGAGACATCGATGTAGTACAAACGGTATATCAGATGAATCGAAACACAAAAAAAGTACATGGGCCGCTAGCCTACAAAGAAATGAGAAGAAGCTCAATAAAATAAGGTACAGTCCTCTACGTGGACAAAGAGACATCGCACATTGCTAGTCTAAACCATAAAATGATCATCATCGATCATCAAGAAGTGTCAATTACACTAAGCTAGTAAATATATGAGTTTAGTTTCATGTCCCATAACCACTAGCTTAACTTAAATATTTACGAACAAATTGTAGATCTCCACCAGAAAATTTGTCACAAGAGATTCAATCGAACAAGCCCATGAATTAACCGACTAAGTAAACGCAAGCGTTTCATACCACTTGTTTTACTAAGTTATTTAATTAGATTTCTCATACGAGTGAGGTAAAGGTTTGTATATACTAATAGATTGGAAATCGATTTTAAGAAACGAGCTTTGTAATAAAATAGTGTTGAAATCGTTTTGATGAAAGAGTTTTGATATTTACTACTAGTATTGAAACCTTTATATATTTAAAGTGACAAGTCATAGAAATGATTGTAGAAAAATCAATCATCAAAATTCACATTCGAAGACGTGAATTTAATCCAAAGAAATAGATTACCGAATCCATCGAAATGGATATTCCCAAAAATCCTGATATAAAAGAAGTCATCAAAGTTGATAATAAATGATAATCAACAAATCGGATAATCACGAATCGATAAAATTGGAATTCTCAAGCAAATAGGCAAATAGAGCCCAGACAGTAGATTCAAACGTCTAAAATCAAGGATTCAGACATCTGAATCTGGAAAAATAAAATTTTTCCAGAACATAATTCAGACATCTGAACCTTAGATTTCAGACGTCTGAAATAGGCATTTTTAGCCTATTTCCTTTCTAGTTGCTCACGAGCAAATTCAGACGTCTGAAATTTTAATTCAGACGTCTGAATACTAGGGAATAAAAATTCCCAGTAAAATATTCAGACGTTTGGAAATACAAATTCAGACGTCTGAAAACTGAATTTCAGGCATTCCTTGAACCTAGGCCAAAGATGGCCAAACGATTATTGGGAGTGATCGGATGAGCAACAACGACTAAGGATTTATGCCAAGCGACAACCCAGCCTTAAAGGCTCTTCGATATGCCTCGAATATCAATGTCCAAATATCTATAATAGGATGTCATAAAATTAGACCAAAACACCAAAAATTGGAATACTCACCAAATCAATCCAAATCAAAATCAAATGCACCTGAATAGGTGTTAGGAATTCATACCTAGCAATCAAAGATAGTTATAGACTAAGATGTGAGATAAAATTCTCACCTTTAAACTCGAAAACAAAGAAGGAGAGGCTTGAAAACAAAAAGGAAGAACAACCACTCTTCAACACAACCCAAGGAGCTTGATTCTAAGCTTAAAAGAAGAACATTTCCTAAGTTAGGTTTAGGAATTTTCTGAAATTGAGAAGAGAATGAGTTGGAGAAGAAGAAGGAGTTGCTTACCAATAGCTTCTCTTGAATTATGGAGCTAGAACTTGAATTTGCAAATGGAAACTAGGGCTTAGGATTTCCTAATTCTTTTTCTCTTCCCCCATTTTTGATGAAGCTTGAATGTATTAGGAAATTATGAAGGAATGAAGAGAAAAGGGTTGGAGCTAGGTTGATAAGTGGGGTTAATGGGCTAAAACCCAACCCAAAGCCCTAAGCGATAAAGTAGCAAAATTCTACTAACTCCAAACATATCAATGTTTATACTCAAAAAGGTCGCAAACGTCATTTTAAACTCAATGGAAGTGGCCTTGAGTTCTAATTCGACTATTTGCAAAAAGTAGCTTTTCGGACTAAAATCCGACGAGCGATGCTATATTTAAATTAAATGTTTAAATATACAATCGATAAATATGCGGGTTGTTACAAATTAGCTTAGATATTTTGATGGGTAGTTAACCCAAAAGAAAATTCGGACCGTCAGCTCATTTTAAATTCGGACCGTTAGTCCATTTTGAGGGCAGTCAGCCTAGAGGACAGTTAGTCCAAAAGGAGCAGTTAGCTCTGATATGAACAGATAGTTCATTTATTAGCATAATGGATCTTGATAAAAATTTAAGGATAGTTGATCCACACTTTTTACCTGTTTTGGGCTGATAGCCCATTAATTAGCATAAAGAATATTGCTTTAATGAATTTTAGGATAGATAGTCTAGAAAAGAGCAGACAACTCAGGATTTAGAATAGATAGTTTAGATTTTCGACAGATAATCTATTTCATTTCCTATTTTAGCATAATGGATATTGCTATATTATTATTATAATCAGTTGATTAACCAGTTTGGTTGCAGGAAAGGATTTAAAAAATATATGTTTTGAAAAGAGACATTAGCGAGGGGAAACCAGTTCCACTAAGTGGCGTGGTCTCACTATATATCAGTAAACTGAGATGTAACAGAAATTATTCATATCAAGATTTAAGTCTGGCTCGAAGTTTTTGTTTCCCCTTAAACTCTCGAGTGCTTACAAATTTATTTGAGTAGGCTGAGGGTTTTGGTTTTCATTTTTTTGCAGATTTTGGCGAATAAAGCATCCGAAGACGAGCAGGTGACTAACGGATAGCTAATTTAGGAAATTCTGTTTTAAATTTTTTTCGCTGTGTATTAAGACAATTATGTCTAAATTGCTTTGATCATCCAAGTAGGCATCTTCATATGTTGCTCTTGGTATATTGTTGTAAATTATAATTGATCAATGCCTAGATTACGTTTGGGATTTTTGTATCTTAGATATGAATTATTTGAAATATAATCACTGAAATTATGTTTTTTGGGAAATCCATGATTTTTCTCATATTCAAGTGCTTCTGATATTATGGATACCATTAACACTGCCGTATTTCATCATCAAAAGTTAATGATGTGGATGACTACAGCGTCCATAGCACTTAACGTTTGGCCTCCAGATAAAGGATGTTACGACTTGGTATCAAAGCATAGGTTTCTGAAAAATTTAACTAAAAATTGGATTTGAAACAAAAATCTAAGGTAATTAGAGTAAGATTTGGGGTTGGGTTAATGCTATAGTAACTTACTTGTATTTTTTATATATATGTATACGCTTTACCTCCATTCATCTATCTTTGAGTAGGTTATCCTTCTGTATCTCATGAGGTTTGAATACAGATATGAATGGTAGAAGAAGCAAAGTTAACCAAGGAGGGGAAGCACCGAAAGGAATGTCGGACCTAATGCAGAGACAAGCCAAGGTTAGGTAGAGAATGCTGGTGCAGAAGTCCCTTAGGTCAGAATGGAAGCCATGTATCATTTTTTCAGAAGTATGATGCAAGCAGGAGCTGCAACCGGAGTGGTAGGAGGAAATGCCGCAGGAGCAGGTGTTCCAAAAGTTCCAGTAGTTAATCATTTCGCTAAGATGAGCGGTGATTATGTGAAGCTAGGAGGGAAGCCATTTATGGGAACGAAGGATGCCACTGAAGTAGAGAATTGGTTGTTGCATTGTGAAAGGATTTTCGTAGATTTAGGGCTCAATAACAAGTGGAAGAGGAAGTTGGCGTCCACGCGACTTTAGGAGACCGCATTTTTCTGGTGGAACACTATATCAGCAATGGTGATGAGGAGACTGTAACCTGGGAGGATTTCAAGAGGAGATTTCAAGAAAGGTTTATGTCAGTAATGGCATAGTCAGATTTGATTAGGAGTTTTCTTAGCTGTTGCAGGGAGAGATGTTTGTTGCCGATTATGCCAGGAAGTTCGAAGAGTTAGCCCGGTATGGGTATGCTTCTATAGATACAGTGATGAAACGGAATGAGAAGTTTATCAGAGGGTTGAAGCCAGAATTGACTAGTGCTACTTTGTCTCATCTTTGAGATACTTCTAATATTGTTATTGAGATGGCTTTGAGGCAGGAAGAAGTCCTTGAGTCTCTAGAGAAAAGCAAGGAAAAAGTGGTCCAGGCTAGGCAGAGCTAGAAGAGGAAATTTTTTCCCAAGAAAGGTGCTTAGAGGGGTGGAGCAGCCAAAAAAAATCTAAAGTTAGCTGCCATAAATGCGACAAGAAAAGGCACTTTACTAATGTGTCACTCAGGGAACACGAAGGATGTGGCTAAAGGGAAGAATATCGGGTGTTTTAACTGTGACCAGATAGGTCATTATAAGAACCAATGCAAGGAGCCCATTAGAGATGCTAAGGGCAAGGTTTATGTATTGGAGTCTGCTGCTTCCAAGCCAACAGCCCAGGAGAAGGGAAAGTCAGTTCTTGGGGGAACGCTTCAGATTCGTGGTATGTCTGTTACCGTTTTATTTGATACTGGTGCATCGCATTCTTTTCTATCTAGATGTTTGATAGATAAGCTTAACCTTGAACCCACATATTTAGTTACTTCCTTATGGGTTGCGAATCCAATAGGAGGGTATGCAACTCTAGGGTTGAGGTGTGACCAGTTTGAGTTTGACCTGTACTTTTGAGTGCAATTTGCATGTGTTTGATTTTGTGGTGTTTAGGATCATCCTAGGTATGGATTAGCTAATTGAGTACGATGCTAATATATTTTTCCAGGGTAGGAAGATATCTCTTAGTCACCCGGATTGTAGCAATCGGATTGTTTTCATCGTAGGAGGTTCTAGCAGTGCAGAGTTTTCTTTGTTGGGTGCATTGGATTCAGATGATGAGTTGAGCCGAGTTTCGTGGTTAGAGAATTCATAGATGTGTTTGAGCTTGTAGGTGGATTGTCGTCGAAATGAGCTATTGAGTTACGAATAGATTTGGTTCTAGGGGCAGAACCGGCGAGTAGACCGCCAAGTAGGATGACCCCTTCAAAGATGAGGGAATTGAAGGTGCGGTTGGTGGACTTAGAGGGAAAGCGTTTTGTCAGGCCGAGCAGTTCGCTTTGGGGTGCAGCGGTTGTGTTTGTAAGAAGCCGAATGGATCGTTGAGGCTATGCATCGATTATCTAAATTGAATGAGAGGACGATAAAGAATCGATATTCATTGCCCAGCATTGACGACTTGTTCGACCAACTAAGTGGACCAAAGTTATTTTCTCAGTTAGATTTGGCAATGGGTTTCCGTCAGCTCGAAGTAGCAGAGGATAGTATACCTTTGACTACATTCAGGACTAGATATGGATTGTACAAATGGTTAGTTATGTCGTTCAGACTGACGAATGCTCTATCTTTCTTTATGGAATTGATGAACCGGATTTTCCGAGAGCACTTGGATAGGTTTGTGTTGTTTTTCATAGATGATATCTTGATTTACTTTAAGGATGAAAGAGAGCATGAAGTTCATCTTAGAGTAGTGCTTGAGACACTGAGGTAGCATCAGCTGAAAGCGAAGTTTTCGAAGTGTCACTTCTAGAAGAAGGTGGTGAAGTTTCTTGGTTTTGACGTCTCCGAGGAAGGGTTATTAGTAGATCCGACTAAGATCGAGACAGTGAATAGTTGGAAGAGACCCGAGATAGTAACCGAGATTAAAAGTCTCCTTGGGTTGACTGGTTATTATCGGAGATCCATTAAAGATTTCTCACGGATAGCAGCACCGATGACCAAGCTGACGAGGAAAGATGTGAAGTTTGTGTGGGCTGATAAGTGTGAGGAAGCATTCCAGAGTTTGAAACACTTATTGACCCATGCACCTGTGTTAGTAGTTCCAAAAGGCAATCAGGATTTGGTAGTCTATACGGATGCGTATGGAACAAAATTAGGAGCCGTGCTGATGCAGAGAGGTAAAGTGATTGCCTATGCTTCTAGATAGCTTAGACCTCATGAGGTCATATATCCACCACACGATTTAGAGTTGGTTGTTGTAATTTTTGCTTTGAATTTGTGGAGACATTACCTTTTGGGAGAAAGGTTTGAGCCGTTATAGATCATAAGTGGCTAAAGTATTTGTTCTCTCAGAAGGAGCTGAACATGAGACATCAGAGATGGTTAGAATTCATAGGCTCTTATGATTTTGGGATTGAGTACACACTAGGGAAAGGTAACTGGGTTGTAAATGCCCTCACCAGGAAACATCAAAATGCGGTCTAGGCAATGATGGCTAAGTGGAAAGGTTTAGAAGCATTTGCAGATTGCGGAGTGTAGTGGAGATCTGAGGCCGGGTCTAGTGGTGATATAGTTGTGTTGTCTTGTTTGGAAGTTTGACAAATTTTGATCAAACGGATTGCTTCTAAGCAGAAAGAGGATCCAGTGTTAGCTGAACGGATCTGTAACGACCCATAATTTTTCGATAATTAAAATCTGTTAATTTAATAAGATTTTGTAATTTAAAGTTGGGAGAAATTAAAACTTAAGATTTATAATGAGAATATTAATAGAATGAAAGTCGGTAATGTTAATATAAGTTAATTATTAACAATTTGAATGAAATTCCAATAACTGAAATAATGAAAATGTTATATTTGGTTATAAGTGGAATATATGAAAACAAATGTAAAGATTAAATTAATTAATGAGATATATATAATAAATGATAATTGAATAAAATTAGAATTATTGTAACATTATTTGTAAATAATGAACTTATAAATGTAATTAAAGGTTAACGGTGATAATTGTTATAAGTTACCTACTTGTTTGGTTCATCAAATTTAATTTGAAATCAATTGCATATAATTGACTTAATTAGTGTAGTTAGTGTAGATTGGATTGAAATTTGAAGTATGTTAATTCAATAGGATGTAAGTAATGTTAATTTCATAATATGACTATTGATTGGAACAAAAAGAATTGGAATCAGGTTTCACCAAAATTTTGGAATTTAAAGTATAATAGGTGAATTTATTATAATTAAATAGAATTAAAGATTACTTAAATGGAAAGTAAGATGAAATGGTGAATATATATATATATATATATATATATATATATATATATATTGTAATAAATGTATGGGGGGTCATTATAAGTGCAAGACAACAATTGATGTAATGAAGGAGTGAAATAAGGATAAACTAAATTTGTTGAGATTCTAAATTTTAATATAATTGAAAAATTCAAAATAAGAAAACTATAGTAATTATTAAAAATAAAAGGTAAAATTAGAGAATATTAATCGTAATAAAATATAAAACAATGTTAGTTATGAATGTAGAATAATAATTGTTGAATATTCAGATTGAAAGTCAAATAAAATCAATTTATTGGAATTAAAATTTAATTAATTGGATTTAATTACAGTTGTAATTGAACACTTTAATTTGTGAAATATTTGACATTGAAGTATATGTAAACTTTTTTAATTTATTATAAATGTCCAGAAAATCAAAAATGATGAAATTGGTTAGTTATTAACTTTAAAATAAAAAGGGTGATTTAATTTATTTAATATTAATTTATTTAGTTAACTAAAATATAGCAATTTTGGCAACTATCTCGAATTTCGACGAAACCAGTTTCATCGGATCCGTAACAGGGAATTATTATAGGATTTCGAGTTTCGTTACGATTGGACTTGTCGTTTGATCGTACGGACTCAAAAACGCTTAGAAATCAATTTAATTGAATCAATTTGAATAAAGCTGAATTTAACATAACTTCTTCATATGATGGAATTAGAACAGGCTTTTGGGGTCATTCATCGTCCAATTTTCAATTCAAACCTTGTCTATTCATTCTATTTTTCAGCCACTCCTATAAATAGCTCGTTATAAACCCTAGGAGCCTTTCAATTTCTCATTTGCCTATATGTACATTTCAGTCTACTCCTCCTTCGCAATGGCAGACAAACCAAACAAGCTTCTCAGTTCAATTACAATTAAAAATCCAAATCAAAAATTCAAACTCCTCTAACCCAAGCAAATTATATTCCGTTTCGAAGCTCTCGACGAACGCAAGTCAATTCTGTTGTCTATTTTTCGACTTGGATTTCTGTGTGGCCAGAAATTGATGATTAATTCTCGGTCATTCTTTGCACCTTGATCATCTTGCATGGATCGTCAAATCGAAGTTACAACCGCGTGGAGTGGACTGACGGCTGGATCGTCGAAAATAATTCATGTAGGGTTTTAGCACTATTAGCCGCAAGCTGTGTTTGGGGGTTCATCGGCAAACTGGGTGCTCGGGGGTGGTCGTGGATGATAGCGGAGGTGGGAGGTAACATTTGGCAGGCCGTGACAGGCTAGGTGGTGGCATTCGGCATCGTGATTTGTGGCGGCATGCGTACGTGGTTGCGTGTTAGGGTTGCCTGGGTTTGCTCCAGATAGGAGAGAAGGTGACGTGTGTTTTTTATATATATTTTATTAGTTTAAAATTCAAATCGTTTAATCGTACTAACGCACGTAACTTTTACATACTAGGTCCAATTCACGCGTGGTTTCTTCCGCTAGGATTGGATCGAAATTCCGGACGTTTCAACTCTGGTTAGGACGAATTCGAAGACTGTTTTAATTTTGGGTTTAAATTGGATTTAAATTCAAAGGTGAGTGTTTTGACCCACTCACAACTTCTAAAATTTCTTATGTTTGTTAAATTAAATTTATGATGTGATAGAAATTTATTTATGGTTGTTTGTTATATTTTAAAATCGTCATCTCAGTTAACTTGAATTTATTTGAAATAAATCATTATATAATTTATTATTGAATATAAACTGCCAGTTAAATACCTGTTATTGATTTTCAGTTCTATATTGATGATTATTGATTGGTTTGGATGATTATTGTGATGGATATTTGATTGCTAATATTGGATGAATGGATGTTTTCGTTATAATACTGCAAGTTCACTATGGGTTGAAATGATACTTACCTGAATGATCTTATAGATTAAGGGAAAATCGTTATGGGTTGAAATGATAAAGCCAAACGGTTTTCATTGATTTGAAAATGTAGATTGTTAGTCCTGGTTGAAATATATATATATATATATATATATCCATATAAATTCTTGAATTTGGATTATCTATTGGAATTGAATTATTTAAACGGTTTAAGTTAAACTTCGATTTTTTCTTAATTAAAGAGGTTAAAATTGATACCTCGAACTATTTGAAATCCTTTAATAATTATATTCGTGTTGTAAACTTGATAGGAGATGGAAAATCCCGTAACTTCTCCGAAGTCGTTGCACTCGCATTTTATTTTAGATTAAATTGACTTACATAAGATCTTTTAGTTCTGACTCGAGTGTTTTGTTTTCATTACGCTCGGGTCAGCCTGAGTTTTTCAGTGTTGAAGACTATTTTCTGGAGGACAAAGACGAAGATTCAGTATATTATTGCTATTTATTTATTATTCCGCTACATTTTTTGTTCCGCTGCAATATTTGTTTATTTATGATGTATGTATAACTTTGATTTGAATTCATAAAAGTGTAATCACATGTTATTTGCAAAACAGCTTCATGAACTGTTTATTTGATTTTTATATTTTGTCATTCCACTGTGAGATTCTGTGTTTTATTTTTCCTTCTTTTATTTTCTTATTTACCCCATTAACAATCCTTCCTTTTGAATGGCTTGAATTAGACATGTGTGGTTTATTGTCGATTTAAACCATCCAAAAAGGTGTGTCGTTATAGTTGGTATCAGAGCCAGGTTTAGACATATTAGAGATAGGGTAGTAATACTTTAGAATGAGTTGTTTGAGTTTATATACGAGAGCGCGTATTTGTTAGTGTTACAAAAATGTTTTATATATGTTTTGAAATGAACTATTTTTCCTAATATTATATGATATATATATATATATATAAATGAAAAAAATTATAACCAATTTAGTTATTCGTAATGTGTTTGATTTATGAAATGGTAATAATTAGTTATTATCATTTATTGTGGACTAGTTGAGTTTTTGTCAGTTTATAAACATTGGCTAATTATTGCTGATTGGATTAATAGACTAAACACTAGTTTAATAATGGTGTATTAAAGAGAATAAAGTAAATAATTAGGATATTTTATCATGAAATTGATATATTGTTGTGAATTTTGTTGTTTGTTGACCGGTAGTTTCAACTATTGGAAATAAAATGGAATATTTGGATATTTTGGATAATCAGACCCTCTAAATTAATATATGAGTTGAAACTTAGAAATTGTGTTGAATTATGTAGTAGAATTTGGTAAACTTAATTTGAAAGCAAGTGAAATAATGTTTAAATGGTTATATCTATGTCTAGTAAATGAATAGAATTTTATATACATTCTTGGCATGTAATGTAATAATATACAAGTGTGAACATTACGCCTTGCGATGTTTAAATTGAAATTGTGATTAAGGAAATGTTGTAAATGATATTAAATTGAAAAAATGTGTTTATAAAGTTAGTTAACCTTTATGAAATGTGTCATAAATAAATTGAAGGGTAATGGTGAAACTAATTGAATAAACAAATATTAACTAAAAGTGAAATGATAATAAATAAAGCCATGACTTGTAAATTGTTATGGAACAAATGGATGTGCAATAAATGGTTATAAATAAAGTTATGATAACTTTAAATCCAACAATGTCTTACAAAAAGGAATTAAGCTTTTATAAATTGGTTATAAACTGAAGAAAATTTCTTATGAAATGATTTGCAGATAAATGCAGTACTAAATGATAAATATTACATGTAAAATGAAAGTAATTTAAATTGAAGAGAAATATATGCATTATTATGAGAATGGATATATTAATGTTTTATTTTAAAATGGAGAAATTCGGCGAAACAAATATTAAAGTATAAAGTGATATTTGTGTTAGTTAATGAAATTAAAAATGAATTTAATTGAAATGCAATTGTGATGAAATAAATTGGAATAATTACATAAGTTGTAAATATACTATTTTATTCACAAAATTTATTTGACCCGGATTTGAGTACACAAGTTTGATGTGAATTTCACAACTTTGTGTTAGAATTTTTTATTCGATTCTTGATGGCGAACATTTGATATGGATTTTGGTTTGATTCTAGAATTCTATATCATAGTATATGGCTATGCAAGGAGAATGATGGTTTCTAGTCAAGAAACCTTATCGAAGTCCGCATTTGGGAAGTCAAATGAAAGATACAAGTTCGAAAGCAAACTTGTGTAATCGAGCGAGTGATTGAATGTGATTTTGTGAAATGATGACATATGTACATCTTATGTTCTAATATTATTGATATGCTTTGACGTTGAAATTGAAGGTTGTTGGGTTGGATATCTTTTAATTTATATTGGAATTTTTCCTGTATGCAAAACCACTTTTTATTAAAAACCATTTATACAAAACTATTTTCTTTTATTTTTCTTATACAAACTATCTTATTCTATTTTATTTACAAAACTTCTTCACAAACATTTTATATACAAACTATTTTACACAACCATTTAATTTACAAAACTATTTTACAAACAATTTTATTTACAAACTATTTTACAAACTATCTTATTTACAAAAACTATCCTACAAATTATTCTTCAGACAATTTTACATACAAACTATCTTATTTACAAAAACTGTTTTACAGACTATTCTACAAACTATTTTATTTACAAAACTATTTTACAAACTATTTTATTTACAAATTATTTTACAAAACTATTTTATATACAGAACTATTTCACAAAAATGATTTTATATACAAAACTATTCTAAATTCAAAACCTTTTTTAAAGCAAAGATGTTCAATCCCATATGGCTTTTCATACAGCGAAATTAATTTGGAAAATTTTTGATTCTTGTATAAGGTGGACCTTATATAAGTACAAGTGATTTTGAAACTGTTAATTTTGGAAGGTATTCGATCTAAAGAGAAATCTTATATATTATGGAATTTATATAAGAATGATTTGATATATTTGAGATTTTTGATTTTAGAAAGTACTTTATCTGAAAATGAAATCTTATATATAACGGAGTTTATATAAGAATGATTTGATATATTAGAGATTATTGATTTTGGAAAGTACTTTGTCTGAAAATGAAGTCTTATATATAATCGAATTTATATAAGTGCGATATTTAAAGCTATGATTTTGAAAGGGTGCTATATATGGTATTTATATTTCGAATTAAGAGGTATGGAGAAGTACCCTTCGTGAAGAAGTATAGCGATATGCTTCGACCCAGAGGGACTTGGGGAATCCAGAAATGGATTCGACCGATAAACCTTAATGGACTTGGGTGAATTCAGAAATGGATTCAAACTGATATGGTTGTCTGCACTTAAACTCATGAGTTCCTCGAATTTTTTTCGTGGGTGGATGGTTCTTTAGTTTACCCAATGGAGGCGTTTTGATCATGGGATCTGTTGTTTATAGATCTTCTAGGAAGGAAGTGCATCCATTGCGTAAATCAGTGAATCAGCAGCGTACCTTGTAGCAGGGGTCAATGGTCCCTTGTTTACGAACTGGCTATGATATTTTTCTAGAATCCAAAAGGTAGAAGGATCTTCTTGAAAGTTTTATGTCCATTGTGTAAATAATGGATCAGCAGCGGGCCACTGCAATCGTATTATCATCATTTGACATTGGATTTTGAGAGGTACTTCTCATACCTATTTTTAAGCATTTTTCACTTAGTGTTGAAACAGTTCTACTAAGTACTTGGAGAATGATACCCTTGCGCCTGATCAACGCATGGCCAGAGTCTACAAGAACGAGGATAAACTTGTTAAGACATCGAGTTATAAAAGTATTTTGATAAAGTATTATATAAAGGATATTTTGATCATTTTTTTCTTTTCTAAATAATTTAAAATGATTAAAATATTGTTTACTTATGTACAACATGGTTTGATAGAAAATTATTAGTATTGTAAATATTTTGAGAAATTATTAATTCAATAAAGCATATTTAAAGTAAATGATTATTAATTTATTAATGATGTTTGAAAAGTATCCTGAGATAAAACTAATAAATTTATAAATAATGGATTTAATGTTTTCAATAGCTTTTTGTAAATATAAGTAATGATGTAAATAATTATTTTCAAATAGTTCACATATATTTATAAAGATGTTATTTAAAATATTTAAATGGTATTTATAAATGAAGCAAGGAATTTTACAAATGAATTTTTGCAAAGTATTCAAGTATTAAAGATGGTTTATTTGCAAATAAAGCTTTAAAATGAATATTTCAAGTAAATTTATATAAGTTTCTTTGAATGTATAATTTAAAGATATTATATAAATGAAAAAAAATTGATTTGCGAAGTTGATTTATAGTAATATACTTGATAAATAAATTTAATCTCTATTTTTGAAGCATAGTTTGGAATATTTATTTGATTTCAAAGTACTAATAATAAATGTATTGGTTTATTTACAGTTTGAATTTTGGTATTAAACCATAATAAATGTTTTCCATGATTTGAATATTCATTTTAAAACAAATGTGTAAAATTAATTATGAAGATATGAAATTTTATACTTTGATTTAGAAATTTATGTAAGATTTGAGTATACTATTAGTTTCGGTTTAATAATCTTGAGTTTATACTCATTTTAAAAATAATGATTCTAATAAATTTTTGGATTTAAGGAACTTTATTTTAGAACTTATTATAATGTTTTGATATAAATTTCTTACATTGTTTTAGACTTTTGAAAAATCTTTATATAATGTTATGAGGATGTTTTAAATATATCTTATATTTTTACTAAGTGAATGAGGTTAAATATTTTAATTGAATTTTAGATTTATTGAAATATTTCTTTTCTCTTCCAGGGCAAATACCAACAGCTTAAATTTTTATTTAATAACAGAATTAAGTAATAAACTTAAGTAGGGCAGTAGGAGCTTAAGTAATATTTTATGAAATGATTCATTAATGACTTAAATCCTTAATGGAAAAAAAATTATGTAAGTGATTGATTTTTATATAAATAAATGAATTGAAAGGTAAATAATGAGAGAAAAAAGTAGAATAAACTAGAGTAAATTTAAATTAGAATTTTAATTATTGAAATGGAATAAATTTTTAACTATTTAATAATTGAAACTTCTAAAGTTGAAAGTAAGAAATTAAATGCTAAGTTATGAATGAAATATACAACGAATTTGAAATTTGTAAATAGTAAACAAAAAGGATATGAAAATAAGCAATGATAACTATTGAGCATTTATTTATTAAAATAAAATAAGATAAACTTGTGTAACTTTCAATTACATTCTTAGAAACATATATATAACTGACCTAAATATTGAAAGTTGTAAGGTTAATAAGGATATGTAATGGAATATTATACAAGAAAAACTTAAATAATGGAAGTGTTCAATGAAATTTACTTTTATAAATAAGAAATTTGGTATGAAAATAGTTATAAACCCGAGTTATAGTTGTAGTGCTACTAAATAAAATGAAATAGAAAGCGAATATTGTAAGCAAAGAATTATGAACTTAAGATAATGTTTGAAGCTATCGATAATCAAAGTAAATAATAAAATGAATACTATATCAAATTTAATGATTTTAACTTTAGAGATGGTTGATTACTTAATGTAATAGTCCGCAAATCCGTACTCCTTGAATAGACACTAATCTCCATTGATTAACTCAAGATGAACGGAAATACGAACCATTATGGTTTAAGAAGAAGAGAAAGGTAGAAGAAGAGAGGAAAAGATAGAACATAACAGAAAGAAACAACGGAACAATATCAGAATCTCACAATCGCAGCGAAACAACATATACTAGATAAATGAATAATCTCTAAACAAAGAACTATATCAGTTATTACATTACATCATATTACATTACATTATCAGAGTGTACAACAATAACAACAACAAACAACGGAAAAGAAATACTATATACTAGTGAATACGCCATGCCATCCAGCTTGCTTCCAGCAACTCCTGAATTCTAGAATAACCTGATAACCTAACTCTAGACTGTCCGTGTGGAAATTGGGGGGCACCCAGAGTTTAGGAAGGAAAACAATAAACTCCAGGTCAGTCATGGGACTGGTGTGTGAACTCAAAACAGTTATTTATCTTTAAAACAAACCAAGGGATATTTTTTTTTAAAATAGATTCGCAATGCTTTTTGGAAAATGAAACTACCATAAGGCCTCCCGCACACATACATAATGCAAACGCAGAATCAGAGGAGATTTCTCCTTATGATAGTCAAAGATGCTTGATACGCATTAAAAAGAAACATTTGATATTATTACTAGTGCATAGTGTAGGAAAAATCATTTCGAAATAAAGATATAAACCTTAGCCAGCATAGGCATTCCGCACTTATGCCTACTATAGCTTCCATCCAAACAGTGGTGACCACCATAAGTGAATGATAGGTTCTACAACTAAAACCGTACAAGATCGTATTGTTTCTTTGGATTTTCAACAAATGGTCAGGCCAAGGAACTTCCCATTGCCACATGGGTATGCCTTTGGAATGACGACCCGAGAACCTAACCGGATCTCTGCCAACGCAAGGCCGGGTTACCCTTCAAAATGGGTAACTACTGACACGAATATGTCATTCCCCGATCGTAACCGATCTATTTCTGAGGATCCTCGATTCCAACGACCACAATGTAATAAATTTGCAGCAACAACATAGGTT
Source organism: Allium cepa (assembly GCA_030765085.1). NCBI lineage: Eukaryota > Viridiplantae > Streptophyta > Magnoliopsida > Asparagales > Amaryllidaceae > Allium > Allium cepa. The sequence continues at coordinate 236,827,948 of CM060932.1, read as the reverse complement.
AAGTATCTGGGCTCCATACCATGATACCACCTCTATCCAGAAGGAATGACATACACTAAAGGGGGGCTACCCCCTAATAATCTTGCTGCATCCTTCTTGTTTGACCATTTCCGGGGTGTGAGGTCCGACGAAGTCTCGTCCACAAAGCCACGCTTTATACAAAAGTTGTGCTTTGATCATCGAATGCCCAACAGCACTTCGTATGCCACATTACCAATTTGGCAATGTATCACTAGTAACCATCAACTACATAACCTCTAAGGGTGTTAAGCTAAGAGAATAAATTCTCCGCCACCAACGGAAACATATTTGATAGAAACCAGCTTTACATCTCAAATTGTAACGTCAGACACACATCCATACAAGTCCGTTCCGGGATCGAACGGAACCGAAGGCACTTACAAAGAAGTCCTTGCAATCCGGATATTCACTAATCACGACCGAACTTCCCATCACAAAGGGTAATAAATTTCTATATCGGGGATCAGCCGATGCAGAAACATTCGACGGTAATCCTTCCGTTTTCATAAATATCCGGCCTTCAACACCGGTCTTCAAATGCAATCCATAACGACGTATCACATATTCGGAATGTGTTATACGACCCCAAGGTCCTTTCCCGGCTAACCCGAATAGTGAGCGCTTATTTTGAAAATAAGTGTGGCATTCAAATTCAAGCAAATCAAAACAAATACCCATTCAAAGGTAAATATTGATAGTCGGTTATTTAACCATCAACAGGTATGCTCAACATCATCAGATTCCAAATAATTTTCCAAATTGTTTATTTTCCAAAACATCTTTACAAGATATATATTTTTTCCACACTTCAACCATTTGAAAACAAATTTTCAAGTCACTTTTCACCTTTACCACCTTTGAAAACAAATTTCAATCATTTTCCTTACGCGGAAATACTTTCATTTCAAAATGGTTCATTTAAACCAATTAAATAAATACTTTATATTTACGTTCCAAATCCGTAAATTTATTCCCACACTTCAAAAATAAATCAACGTTTTTTTTAAACAAATTTCCCTTTCTTTTATAAATTCCCTAGTGGATTTACAATTCCAAAATATCTATGAATATACGATTTCCAAATCGATTTCTAATATTTATTTTCAATTTATCTTTAAAAGATAAAATCTCAAAATATTTACTTCATATTGGAAAACATTTCCACTTATTTAATAATAAGTAATTCACAAATCCATTTATTTTCAACACTTGGAAAATATTCAATATACTTAAATCGAAATTAAGCATATATTTCATTCTTTAAGGAAAACTTTTTCTTAAACACATTTATTTGGGTAAAAACGAATGTTGCGTAGAACATCGTTACGACAACCCAAAATCACTACTATAGGGATTCGAAATTAAGATAGATATATAAATCCCAATACTATATAAAACATTTCCTTTCGGAAATCATTTACCATAACAACAGTGTTATAGTCCACCCTTTCCTTCTCTTTCTCGAAAACGTCTATTTCAACAATGAATGTTGAAATCTATGGTTTAGACACTTAATGCATTTTAAAACATCTTTAAATCGTCTTAAATTTTATTTAAAACATCACTTCCCCAAAAAATATCCATTTTATTTCATAATATATTCACGGTCCAAAAATCGTGAATACACTTTATTTACCCAATTCAATGTTTCTACACATTTATTAAAATATTATTCACTATCCAAAATCGTGGATAAAATTCCTAACCAAACTCTTATTTTTACAACATTTAACTTAAAGGATAATTCGCTACCCAAAATCACGAATATATCTCCTTTAATAAACTTCTATGTTTAATTTATCAAATTCAATTGATTTCAAATTCATAAAACAGCGTTTATAAATTCCAATTCTATTTATAACTCCATTATATACCAAAAATCCATATTATAAGTAAAATGCATATAATTCATTTATTCACCAAAATCGCTCTTTTAAAACTTTACAAACTATAAATCCAATTACTTATAAGATTCATTAATAACTCCCTTTTTACATTTATAAAAACTCCATTAAAATTCCATCATTGTGATTTATAAAAATTCAACTTGTTTAAATCTTATTTATAAACCGTTTATAATAAATTCAAAAATCACAATTTAAACTATTTTATAAAATCATTATCTCCATATTTCAAAAATCAATTTTCAACTTATTTTCTCAAAAATCGTAATTTTTATAACATTAACATTTAAAACGTTTTATTTATTTTAAAAAATGAATTAATTCCAAAAATTTAATAAAACGTATACTTTCAAAAATCACTTTAAAATTCTTTTAAAATCAAATCATTATTTTAAAACTTCAAAAATGGATCCGATGATGCAACAGCACCAAATAGTCAATCACGACAACAAAGACATCATATATCAGTATATGATAATCAACAAATATCACAATATCTGTAATCAAATAATTACTGGTGAGGAATCCAGTTGGATCCCTCCAACCTGTTTTCCTGATCCACAGATGTTAGCATAATACCAATTCCGTTTCAATACGGAATATCGCGGTATATGAGATTCATAAAATATTATCCGCTATTATGCGGCGCAATAGAGTCTCATCCGCTATGTAATGCAGGAAAATCAACTCCAAGTACATATATAATACCAATTCCATACAAGTTGGAATTATCGCGGTATATGTTTTTAATAAATAACATCCGCTTAATATACGGCGTATAATGTCTATTTTAAATAGATAATAATTTATCATTCAATCATACAATCAAGTAATTTTAAATCTAACTATTTAAAATTTAAATCGAAACAATTCGATTGAGTGAGAAGTTCTCACATTGCTTTCAATTCAGTTCCGCGTTTTATTTCAAATAAAATTAAACACGTGTTTAATTTTACCCGAAATTCAAACTAGCTCCAAACGACTCCAATCCAATTCCATAGCATAGTGCTCGACAATACAGTTCCAAGACAACTGTTTTCGTGTGTTTTCGACCTCGTATCAAAAAAATATGAATTTTTAAACATCGAACAAATTATAATATACATTAATTAACAAATCCCTTTTATTTTCTTAACCTAATCTATTCTCTGCCGTTGGATCCTGCTACTGCAGATCAGGGCCGTTGCCCCCCTTCTCCCCCAAATGTTCAAAGTCCTGTAACCCCCTACCCATAGCCGCCGTTACCTCTTCAATTATCCCGACCACCACACGCCGTTTTAGCTTGATCAACACCTTCCACTTCGAAGCTCATCACGCGACACACTATCACCAAAAATGCGGTCAAGCTCGGTCGTGCTTTTGGCCCAGAAAACGTGCACGACTTTCGTACCTTCTACCTTAATTTGCCGACGATCTATTGCTCCATTTTACATCTTGACCGTTGGATTTGTAGTTCACAACGTGTTCTACAAGTTTGCTTTAGAAAGTTTTTGCTATTAATTGATGGGTTTGAAGAAATCAAAGAGGAAAGGAAAGAAAGTATCGGCCATTGAATATATTAGAAGCGGCGGCCGGCTCCTGAAACCCTAGGTTTCTTATTTTTTTGCAAAAGTGATAATTTAAGGGGTTTTTATAGAAAATTTGCAAACACTATTCACCCCAAGTTTTCCGAACTCCAAACGAAGCGTGCCAGTTGGCGTTTCTAAGGTTTACCCCGTGTTCCGAACACAATGGAACGTGTTTCGAGAGCCAATTCGATCATCTGTGTGAGTTACGGCAATAAACGATCGATTTTAAATTAAATCGATTTAAACAAATTTCTATGCGTTTTAGCTTGCCTCGGACAAACGTTAATCCGATTGACACGAAATTGGAAACCATACAATAATATCACATTACGGATCCGATGAAACTAGTTTCGTCGAAATCCGAGACTGTTAGAAAAATGGCTATTTTAACTCGTCAATTAAATATTAAAATATTCAATTTTCACAAATTAACTTTAAATTCAATTTTAAAAGTTCTATAACATCATTCTAACTCTAACATGATTAAATAAAATTTTACAAATCATTTTCAATCATATTAAATCCTATTTCCAATTATTTCTGTAATTTCAAATATTAAATTATCGATTTAATTATCCAATTAAATCCAGATATTCGAAAAATAAATTATTCGACTATTTAATTTCACTTATTAATATTTAAAATCAATTAAATATACAAATTTTATTTGACAAAAATTCTGGGTCGTTACACTTTAATCCCTTGTAAATATTGTATGCTTGTTTGCAAAAAATTGTTGTTATATTGTATTGGTTTATTTTGATTTATGTGATGATGGTATGCTTTTGATTATGTGATGATGGTATGATTTTGGTTGAAAGTGATTGTTGTTATGTTATGTTGATTGTTTGTTATTAATTTAAAACAATATAATCATTTCATTTCTGTATAATTATTAACCTCTTTGGATTATATAAGTGGAATACAGGTATGGAAGCAATTGCTACTGCTTTTGCTTTTATAAATAAGCGTTATTTGCCCGACAAATAGGTAAGTTCTCGGATTACCATTTTCTAGTGATATTATATTATTTTTCCCGCTGTTGGGATATATTATTTTGAAAATATATGATGTATTTTATTTGATATTATGATTTCTCCCGAGCCCCTTCGTACAAAGGAGACTCTATGAATCTTTTCATGAATTTTAGACTTGGAGAAAAATTTGTGAAATGTTTTTCAAATTTTGTTAATTTGAACATAAAAGGATTTAATTGTCATAAATTAATATATTTTATTTAAATTATTTAATTTTGCAATTTTTTTTTATAAATTTAATATTTTAAATAAGATATTGACTATTTAATTTCTTCTTTTCCCTTCTTTTTCCTTTTTGGGGTTAAAATGTTTTGAGTGGGGGGGGGGGGGAGTGTAAAGACCCATAATATTTTGATAATTAAAATCTGTTAATTTAATAAGATTTTGTAATTTAAAGTTGGGAGAAATTAAAACTTAAGATTTACAATGGGAATATTAAGAGAATGAAAGTTGATAATGCTAATTTAAGTTAATTAATAATAATTTGAATGAAAATCCAACAACTGGAATAATGAAAATGTTATATTTTGTTATAAGTGGAATATATGAAAACAAATGTAAAGATTGAATTAATTAATGAGATATATATAATAAACGGTAATTGAATAAAATTAGAGTTATTGTAACATTAATTGTAAATAATGAACTTATAAATGTAATTAAAGGTTAATGGTGACAATTGCTCTAAGTTACATATTTGTTTAGTTCATAAAATTTAATTTGAAATCAATTGCAGTTAATTGACTTAATTAGTGCAGTTAGTGTAGATTGGATTGAAATTTGAAGTATTATAATTGAATAGGATGTAAATAATGCTAATTTTATTCATAATATGACAATTGATTGGGAGAAAAAGAATTGGAATCAGGTTTCACCAAAATTTTGGAATTTAAAGTATAATAGGTGAATTTATTACAATTAAATAAAATTAAAGATTACTTTTATAGGAAGTAAGATGAAATGGTGAATATATATATATATATATATATATATATATATATATATATATATATATATTGTAATAAATGTATGAGAAGGTCATTATAAGTGCAAGACAACAATTAATGTAATGAAGGAGTGAAACAAGGATAAACTAAATTTGTTGAGATTCTAAATTTTAATATAATTGAAAATTCAATATAAGAAAACTATAGTAATTATTACAAACAAAAGGTGAAATTAGAGAATATTAATTGTAATAAAATATAAAACAATGTTATTATGAATGTAGAATAATAATTGTTGAATATACGTTTGAAAGTCAAATAAAATCAATTTATTGGAATTAAATTTTAATTAATTGCATTTAATTACAGTTGTAATTAAACACTGTAATTTGTGAAATATTTGACACTGAAGTATATGTAAACTTGTTTAATTTATTATAAATGTCCAGGTAATTAAAAATGAAGAAATTGGTTAGTCGTTAACTTTAAAATAAAAAGGGTGATTTAATTTATTTAATATTAATTTATTTAATTAACCGAAATATAGCCATTTGGCAACTATCTCGGATTTCGACGAAACTAGTTTCATCGGATCTGTAATAGTGAATTATTGTAGGATTTCAAGTTTTGTAGCGATCGGACTTGTCGTTTGACCGTACAGACTCAAAACGCCCAGAAATCAATTTAGTTGAAATCAATTTGAATTAAGATGAATTTAACATAACTTCTTCATACGATGGAATTAGGTGTTGAAACCTATTCTATTGAGTTTAAAACTATCGAAAACATCTATTTTCATATATGGGACGATGATTTTCGTTCCGGAGGCAGAACGGACTTCGAGTTGTTCATCGTCTAATTTCCAATTCAAATCTTGTCCATTCATTCTATTTTTTAGCCACTCCTATAAATAGCTCATTAAAAACCCTAGAAGCCTTTCTATTTCTCATTTTCCTATACATACATTTCAGTCTACTCCTTCTCAATGGCACACAAACCAAACAAGCTTCTCAATTCAGTTTCAATTCAAAATCCAAATCAAAAATTTAAACTCCTCCAACCCAAGCAAATTATATACCGTTTCGAAGCTCTTGACGAGCGCAAGTCAATTCTGTTGTCTATTTTCGATTTGGATTTTTGTGTTGCCATAAATTGATGATTAATTCACGGCCATTCATCGCGCCTTGATCATCCTACATGGACCGCCAAATCGAAGTTACAATCGCGTGGAGTGGATCACGCGTTGTTCATCATCGGTGTTCGCTTGTGATTTTAGAGGCTGGATCGTCAGAAATAATTCAAGTAGGGTTTTATCCCTATTCGCAACGGCTGTGTTTGCGGGTTCGATCAACGAACTGGGTGCTCGGGGGTGGTGGTGGAAGATAGCGGAGGTGGGAGGCAACGTTTGGCGGCCGTGGCAGGCTAAGCGGTGGCGTTCGACGTTGTGATCTGTGGCGGCTCGCGTACGTGTTTGTGGGTTAGGGTTATCTGGGTTTGCGCGAGATAGGAGGGTATATATATATATATATAATTAGTTTAAAATTCAAATCGTTTAATCGTTCTAACGTACATAAATTTTGCATATGAGGTCCAATTCACGCGTGGTTTCTTCTGGTAGGATCGTATCGAAATTCTAAACATTTTGACCCAAGTTTGAACGAATTCGAAGACTATTTGAATTTTGGGTTTAAATTGGATTTAAATTCAAAGGTGAGTGTTTTGATCCACTCACAAGTTCTGAAATTTCTTATGTTTGTTAAATTAAATTTATGATGTGATAGAAATTTATTTATGGCTGTTTGGTATATTTTAAAATCGGAATCTCAGTTAATTTGTATTTATTTGAATTAAATCATTATTTAATTTATTTTTGAATATAAACTGCTAGTTAAGTACCTGTTACTGATTTTCGGTTCTATATTGATAACTATTGATTAGTTTTGGATGATTATTGTGATGGATGTTTGATTGCTGATATTTAATGAATGGATGTTGTATTTTATATCGTTATAATACTGCAAGTTCACTACGGGTTGAAATGATACATACCCAAATGATCTTATAGATTAAGGGAAAATCGTTATGGGTTGAAATGATAAACCCGAATGGTTTTCATTGATTTGAAAATGTTGAATTCTTGGTCCTGGTTGAAATGATATATATATCCATATAAATTCTTGAATTTGGATTACGTATTGGAATTGAATTATTTAAAAGGTTTAGTTTAAACTTTGAATTTTTCTTAATTAAACAGGTAAAAATTGATATCTCGATCTATTTGAAATCTTTTAATAATTATATTCACGTTGTACACTTGATAGAAGATGGAAAATCCCATAACATGTCTAAAGCTATTGCACTCACATTTTATTTTAGATTAGTTTGACTTACATAAGGTCTTTTAGTTTTGAATCGAGTGTTTTGTTTCTACTACGCTCGGGTCAGCCTGATTTTTTCAGTGTTGAAGACTATTTTCTGGAGGATGAAGACGAAGATTCAGCATATGATTATTATTTATTATTCCGCTAAATTCTGTGTTCCGCTGCAATATTTGTTTATTTATGATGTATGTATAACTCTGATTTAAATTTATATAAGTGTAATCGTATGTTATTTGTAAAACAGCTTCATGAACTGTTTATTTGATAATTATATTTTGTCATTCCACTCGAGATTCTGTGTTTTATTTTTCCTTCTTTTCTTTTGTTTTCTTATTTACCACATTAACAATCCTCCCGTTTGAATGGCTTGAATTAGACATGTGTGGTTTATTTTCGATTTAAACCATCCAAAAAGGTGGGTCGTTACAGGATCGGTAAGCGAAAGGAATGAACCAAGAGCGATGACTTGAAAGATTTCAGTCTTGACCAGAATGGGTGGTTGTGAAAGAAATTCAGACTATGTGTTCCGAGGGTAGGAAACATAAGAAAGAAAGTCTTGGATGAATGCCATCTTTCAGAGTTCACCATACATCCCAAAGGCACCAATATGTATCAGGATATGAAGAGGAGTTTCATCTGGGAAGGAATGAAGTGGGATATTGGTTTGTGTGTAAGGCAGTGCATGAATTGCCAGCAGGTAAAGGTTGAACACCAGAAACCGAGTGGTGTGCTGCAGTCGTTAGATATTCCAGAGTGGAAGTGGGATTCTATTTCTATGTACTTTATAGACAAGATGTCAAGGTCGAATAGGGGAAATGAAGGTATATAGGTTATAGTAGAAAGATTGACCAAGAGTGCCCATTTCATTCCAGTTATGTCAACCAGGACGGCACCTATTTTAGCAAGCTTGTTCATGAAGAATATGATTAGACTGCATGGAGTTCCTAGCAGTATAGTTAGTGATAGAGATTCCTTGTTCACTAGCGAGTTTTGGAAGAGTCTGCAAGAAGTTTTGGGAACCAAGCTTATAATGAGTACAGCTTACCATCCGTAGACAGATGGGCCAACAGAAAGAGTTAACAAGATCTTGGAAGATCTGCTAAGAGCTTGTATTCTGGACTTTAAGGGATCATGGGAGGACCATATGCATCTAGTCGAGTTTTCATATAATAGCAGTTATTAGACTATCATTAGGATGGCACCATTTGAAGCTTTGTATGGAAGGCCATGCAAATCTCTTGTTTGTTGGTTGAAGACAGGGGAAAGGTTGATTCTTGGTCTAGATTTGGTTAGAGAAGCTGCAGAAAAGACCGAGGTCATTCGAGATAGGATGAAGGAGGCTCGGTCTAGGTAGAAAAATTATGCAGTTTAGAGATGGAAATATTTGGAGTTCTCAGCCGGGGACCAGGTTTTCGTCAAAGTATCACCAATGAAGGGTGTATTTAGATTTGGGAAGTTGGGCAAGTTATATCCTAGGTTCATAGGAACTTTTCCAATTCTTGAGAGGATCGGTAAGCTCGCGTGTAGACTTGAGTTACCGAGTAGTTTGGAAGGTGTCCATGATGTTTTGCATAATTTTCATCTCAGGAAGTGTGTTAGAGACCCGAAGGCTGCTATTGCGTCAACAGTACTAGATTGTTTATTGGTAGAACCGAACTTGACCATAGGGAGGAAGCCAGTTCGCATTATTGCGAGAGATTAGAAGAGGCTTAGAATCAAGAAAGTCAGATTAGTCAAAGTCCAGTGGAGTGAGGATGGCAGAGACTACTTGGGAAGTTGAGAGAAAAATTAGAGTTACTTATCTTGACTTGTTTTAATGGTATGTTTTACCTTCTTGTTTGTTTTGAGCCTTATTGTAATTTGGAGGACTAAATTCTTTAAGGAGGGGAGTCTGTAACATCTTGGATTTTTGATAACATTATTTAAGAGATTTAGTTAGATAAACTAAGTAAAATAACGTGTTGATAAGGGGATTAAGATTTGATTTAATTAAGGTAGCCGTGCCTTTTTAACTAATAAATAAAATGAAGTTAAAAATGAATTAGAGGAGGGGTATTATGGGAAAGAGGCCGTTCCTATATCATCTTCCTTAGGCCGTGTATTTCAAAAACACACGTTCATTCTCATTTTCAACAATTAAAAAGCTTGGTCGGCCACCATTAACAAAGGAAGAAGAAGAGGAAATAAAAGAGAAGCTTAACGAAAGCAAATTCAAATCAAACTCATTCAAATCTCAAGTTCCTTAATCATTAAAGAAAAAAGGTGAATAATGTTTAAATCTCTAAATAATTTTGGTTTCGGTTTAAGGTTAATTCCGAGTGATTTTGCAAAATCTGTCGTGTGTTTGAATGGTATAAAGATTATACATATGCATGTTGATGATTTATATATGTTCATATAGATTTTATGACATGTTATGAGATGAAACCCTATTAAATGACATCCGTTAGCCTTGCGAATTTTTATGATAATCTAAAACGTTATTTTAGAGATGGATTTTGATTTTCAGAATTTTCAGAATTTTTGTGGAACTATTACGAATTTTCTAAGGAAGAAAATGTTTATTTAGATTATAAAATTATTTATAGGAAAAATATATATAGTTTGGGTTCGAAAATTATATATTTTAATGAGAACAAATTATTTGATTTTGTGGAATTTTTCTAGGATTTTTGAATGTGTTTTAATAGTCATATAAATTTTTTTAAGGTATGGGACTTAAAATATTTTATATAATTATAAAGGAGAAATGAGCTTTTTCAAAATTATTCAAATTTCCAAATAAGGAAAGTTGACAGCACTTTCAAATATAAAATTCTAGCAACCAATCAAATTTAGAAAAATAAGACAGGTGGGGTATAAAAGAACTGTTTCAAAGTATAAATAAATAGTCTTTCTTCTATTTCAACCCTTTTGGCAGAGCTTCCTCCTTCATTCCAGACCTTCCGACAAGGTCAAATGATATCAAACTTTCGGCTAGGTCAAATACCGAGGCATAAATTATCAAGCAACTGGTACGTAGTGAATCGAATGAGATCGAAAGGTTTAGAGACAAAAGGTTACAGCTTTCGAAAGAGATGAAGTTTTGTTTTGGTTTAAAGAAAATACGCCTGCTAGCTTTCGACAAAGAGCTTTCGAAATTGTCAAAAAGGTTAAAAGAAAAAGGTTTCAATTGGTTTGCTTTCTTTTTTTAAATGAAAACTTCAGACAAGGTTGAAAGGTATAGCTTTCTACAAGGCCAAAAGCATAGATGCTGCTTCCTAACCTTACCACATGGATGAAGTCAAAGGTTATCTTTTATTTTCTAAAACTTGCCACCTCTCTCCACTGATTTCTAAGGGTTGGTTCCAACACCACAGTTCATTGTTTTCGAATGATTTCGTAAGGTTTTATAAAGGTTTCAAAGCAGTTGCTTTGGTCTCTAATGTCTTTCTGATCCTTTTGCATACTCTAAATGTTTTAAGTTGAAACGTTTTAATAGTTTCAAAGTATGATTGGTTTCTAAAGGTATTCCACCTTTTTTAAATTGAACCCAATGCCTTTGAAAGGGTTTTGAGTTACATTTATTTCGAAAGGTTTATTATATAGGGGAGTTATCCCAGGCTTTCGACAAGGTCGAGAGGTGAAACCTTTCGATTAGGTCGAAAAGAAACCTTTCAACAAGGTCGAAAGCTATGGTTTTGCAATGTTTTCGAAAGGCTAAGGTTTAAAGGATTTAAAAGGCGGATGTGATATGTTTTAAAGCTTGTAAAAGGAATGCTTTTAAGAGGTTTAAAAGGAGTTGCCTTCAATGATTCTGAAAGGTTTATTGAAGAATATGAAGGAGTTACCTTCAATACCTTCGAAGGGTTTAAAGAATGGTTTTGAAGGAGTTAGCTTTTATGTTTTAGAAAGGTTATTTAAGGGTTTCAAACAAAAGTTCCGAATACAAGAACTAGGCAGATAGCCTAAGTGTTTTAAGTTATACGAACTTTAACTTATTTTAAAAATGATAGACAATCCTTATTGAACATCATCAACCTTATTTTGAGTAAAATATATATAACATGGCAAAAATAGCTTAGGGTAAAGCTAAAGATATATTTTCCTTGTATATATATGATTTAATGGATTAAATCATTTTGAAAAGGTTTCAAGGAAAATCTAAAGAGCAGTTGGCTTAGATATTTTGAAGGGTAGTTAATCCAAAAGAAAATTTGGGCAGTCGGCACATTTTAAACTCAGACAGTCAATCCATTTTGAGGGCAGTCAGCCTAGAGGACGGTTAGTTCAGGACAGTTAGTCCAGAAAGAGCGATCATATCTGATATGAACAGATAGTTCATTTATTAGCATAAGGGATCTTGCTAAATTTTTAAGGATAGTTAATCAACTCTTTTTACCTGTTTTGGGCAGATAGCACATTATCTAGCATAAAAGATATTGTTGTGATCAATTTTAGGGTACATAGTCCAAAAAAGAGCAAATAGCTCGAAATTTAGAGTAGATAGTTCATATTTTAGACAGATAATCTATTTCATTTCCTGTTTTAGCGTAACAAATATTGCTATATTATTATTATAATCGGTTGATTAACCAGTTTCGTTGCAGGAAAATATTTGCAAAATATATGTTTTGAAAAGAGATATTAGTGAGGGGAAACCAGTTCTGCTAAGCGGCATGGCCTTACCATTTATCAGGAAATTGAGATGTAACAGAAATTATTCACACCAGGCTTTATTTTTGACTCGAAGTTTTTGTTTTTCTTTAAACTCTCGGTGCTCAAATTTGAATTGAGTAGGCTAAGGGTTTAGGTTTTCAGGTTTATGCGGATTTTGGCGAATAAAGCATCCGAAGACAAGCAGGTGGTTGACGGATAGCTAATTTAGGAAATTCTATTTTAAAAAAATTTTCGCTATGTATTAATACAATTACGTCTATGATGCTTTGATCATCCAAGGGGAATCTTCATATGTCGCTCTTGGTGTATTGTTGTAAATTATATTTGATTAATGCTTGGGATTTTTGTAACTTGAAAATGAATTAGTTTAAATATAATCACTGAAATTATTGTTTTTTTAGAAATATATGATTTTTCTCATATTCAAATGCTTCTGATATTATGGATACCATTAACACGGTCGTATTTCATCACCAGAAGTTAATACTGTAGATGACTACAACATCCATAGCGCTTAGCTTTTGTCCCCCAGAAATGGTAGGTTACATCTGATCATTGTTTGGATGCTTGATGTGAGAGAGGTCAAACTAAGGCTTGGCTATTCGCAAGATTGGCTAAGCGTTGGTCGAAACGGAGCTTTGATTTGGGTTCGGGGTGGTGCATTACATCTGTAGTTAAAGTTTGAAGGGGTGTAGCTCGCATTTGGGAATCGCGATTTAGGGCAGCGCTATGGTAGTTTGGAGTAGGTCGCGATTTGGGGTGCGGTCTGGGCATGGATTTTTAGGTATAGGCAGGTCGAGTTTGTTACGGGGATCGCGATGGCAGAAACAGATTCGAGTTTAGCGGAGCATAGCTCCATAACAACGTTTTGGCGTACACGGCAATGGCGTGCACAAGCTCATGTACTGGGGACTTTGAGTGATGTGGGAGAAGGAGATAGGGTGGAATTTGTTTAATTGAATGTAATTAGTTATTATTTTTTAATTTAAATATCGATAACTTAAAAAGTTAGTAACTCTCTCATATGAGGCCCAATCGAGGCATGAATTTTTGCGTTGTGCTAGTGATGGAAAAAAATCATAATGGAACTAGTTTGGACGAGTTTGAAGATAGTTGAAAATTAGGCTAAAATCGAACTTTAGTTCCAAACCGGAACACCCGATAACAATAGAAATTTCGGTGAGTTAATCTCACCGTTTTTGTTAACCAGGAATATTATATAGTTGATAAAAAAATTTGATTGGATGCTTGGATGATTTACTATTTTATTAGTTGGTTTGGATATATTCGTACCCTTGAAGCAGATGAAACACTATTATGTTCTCGTATAAGAGTGGATGAACCATATTATATAATTATATATTATTTATGTTGTGGGGGGACAGGTTAGAGGGATCCAACAGGATTCCTCACCACTGTTGATTATATATATATATATATATATATATATATATATATATATATATATATTCTGAACTATGGTGCAGAGGGACAGGCTGGAGGAATCCAACTGGATTCCTCGATATAATTGAAATGTTTTCAATTATATTCTTGTTGTATGATTGTTATCAAATCTGTTTATTAAATCTATGGGGTATTACATTGTTATAGGTTCAACTCAAACATAGTAATGATAGAAAATTTGTATTTATATTGGTTAAGCGTTCATTAGCTATTAGTCTATGATTAGTATTCTAAAAACAGTATAAATTGCCATTTGATTTGGAAATGGGTTTGAAACGTGAAATGATTTTAAATATGAAATTGGATTTCGAAATTCTTTTGTTTTAAAGGACTAAATTTCTATTTTTATTTCAACCTGATTTCTATCTTTTTCCTAGATTATTTATTTATATTTAATATTGTTTTAGTGTTATTTATTTATATTTAATATTGTTTTTAGGTTATTTATTTTTATTTTAATATTGTTTTAAAGGTTATTTATTTTCATTTAATATCATTTTAAAAGTCATTAATTTATATTTTATATCGTTTTAAGGTTATTTATCAATATTTTAAATATTTTGAAAAGTTAATTATTTAAAATTATTAATATGGTTTGAAATTGATAATAATGATTAATGATAATATTTGGGAAATTATTATTATCTATACAAATGGTTAAAATTAATTGTTTTTGAGAAAAATGTGCGATCCTTTAGAATAGAGGAGAACATACATGTATATATGTATATATCACAAAAGACAAGGTGCTGTCTACATGCTTGCTAGGTAATGGAAGGTAGCTAATCATAGTATAAATAACGTAGAAAAGAACTTAAGTACCCCTAGAATGAGCTCCTACAAGGCAACCGCCCATTACACCCCAATATCCAGCTTCGGCAAGGCCACCGCCTGATATTGAGGTGTTAGAATTACCTAAAAAATTCTACAAAGCATCTCAGCGCCAATGGTACTAGAAGACAGCTCCACCTTAGTAGGAACACCACGCTGCGATCTCAAAAGAATTGGAAATGCGAATGATCTGGAATGAAAAAATACCATAATGAAGACTCGGAAGAACTGAAGAGAGTGCCTTGCGGAATAGTGAATCATCTATAAAGTAGGACACCACCTTGAAGATGTAAAAGGACTGAGAACTCCTCACTACAAACAGCACTCCTGCCATCACTACAACAAAGCAGCCATTTAACAACGGGCAATGCCCGTTGTAATATGGATTTCGCAACGGGCATGCGCCCGTTGTATTAGGCCTCGTTGTAATAGATCGACCATATTTTACAACGGGCAATGCCCGTTGTAATATGGATTTCGCAACGGACAATGCCCGTTGTAATACATGATATTGCAACGGTTTCTGACCGTTGCAAATTTTTAAAAAAATTACAGCAGCATTCATGCAGTACATCCATACCAATAATGAATAATTTAACGAGTAATAAATATTATCATAAAACAACCAAAATCACAAACGAAAAGACTAAAAGCTAGAGTCATAAAATTCCAACACATTCCAAAAAGTTAGATAAGTTTACATCGACATAGTTCTAATATACACATGAAAACTAGTTTCATAACAACCACTTCCAGACTTCCACTGCCAAGAAACTGCAGTCAAAACTAGCATCCCCCAAATATGACTTCATCGCCATCACAACCCACTGCTTTCAGCATTCGCACTGCCTCCATAGTCACCATCTCCTATCAAGTGGCCAACAACCAAGCATACACATCACTATCTTCAAACCCACTCTTCCCTATAACATTCCTTCCTGACCCAAAAGTTAAAAAGGTCAAACCCCAGCCAAAAAGAGATTCAACTGTGGTAGACCCTACCAAAAAGTTGTCCTGAAATATGACAACAACCTGTAGAATTATCATCCCAAAATGAAAACCCTTAAAATGGCAAACCTCAGCAGTTTCTCCCTCCCCACAGTCGCAACTCATGTCGATTTATCCTAAAACGTAGTCTAATTCAATCATGCCAAATTCCTAATCTGATATAAACCTAATCAGAACACAATTCAATTCTAACTGACTCAAGCAGGCCTTTAGTAAGCTACTTTAAATGAATTACGTTTGCATCATTTTATCAATGGCATGGGGATCTAGAGCATTTGATGTGTTATTCTTCCCCCACGAGCGAGGGGAACTCATGTCCTAAAAAATACCCATTACATGTAATAAACAATTAAATTTACCGAAGATAAAATCAACATGTAAACATGTTGCCTTTGAACAATCAATGATCGAACCCAACAACAAAAGGACCGACCATAGTTTTGCATGAGTACGACCAAGTCATGAATACTACCAAAAAAGGCTTTTTAAAGAGCTATACTACAAGATTCAATCAAATAAAACAAGGAAATAATTAAAACCAACAGATAAATATTACCATGCACAATATTACAATATAAAACGAACAGATAGTAAAATATAGGAGCTAAATGTTGAGTGTCTTTACCAAGATTAGCATGAAAAAGAGGAGTTTGCATCATGACATAAAAAAATATCTTCGGCAGTGAAAAGAGGGATAAATAACCTTAACACTGAATAGAAGAAAATATCGTTAGTATCATGATGCTAGAAACATTATATGGCAGCCTTTCTGAGGAAAAAATAAAACAGAAATAGAAGAGCTGTCTCTTTAAACTCCTATGCTAATTAAAACCGATTGACACAATAACAAACAATTATTGGAAAAGGGTTGTCGAAGGATAGCTCATATGGCAAAACAAAGAAATGAAAATAAATATTTGACGCTCAAACCTTCACATGGATAATTCATCTTGCTAATAACTCAGAATGTGATGATAAAAAATACACCTCCTAAGAACGCAGGGGACTAGTTGGATTACCTAAATTTTCAAAAGAATAATAGGCAGAATGTATTGTATTCTACCATCTTTATATATGAATGGTTAGAGCTACCTGCCTCTTCCTCCATAGGCTGATCGATAGTTCGATCTAATGCCAACATGCTACCATCTAAACTCTCTCCATCTTTTGACATAGTATCCATCACAAACAAATACAAGACCAGGGCACTGGTATCACTTTTCTTTTAACCTGTAAATGCAAAATTACCAAATACAAGTTTTATTTTTTCAGTTAATGTATAGAACTATTCCAGATTGCATATTTTAATTTATTAGGTAGTCCGAATGATTCTAAGGTAAATGAATTAAAAGCAACACGAATTCTCATTAACTAAGCATATCTTCATATATGTAATATTTTATTTATGTACAAAAATAAAAAGAAACTCGGACGCCTCCAAATGTGAAATTTCTGCTCATGTGCACAGCACCGAAATCCAATTCCAGCTGGATTAAAATTCACCAGAAAAATAAAAAAGAAACCTAATATCATTGGTCAGTGAAAAATTAGGATAAACCTTAATAGAAACACTAGATTTTTATTACTAAATTTTACTTAAAAACAAATCTTGCTTCTACACAAGATTATAAGTAACAGAAGCAAACAATATTTGTAAGATTTATTATCAAAAATAATGTTATTTCATTTACTTTGGTTGGACTATCATATAAAAGACATTGCTTGTTTATATTGAGATGAAAGATGTAAAATTTTGCAAGTAGCGAAAGCTTTGGGAAAAAACAACGCTAGTGCTTTTTCCAGACCTGCTCAAGGCAATAATTAAAATTGCAGACCTGCTCAAGATGACCTCAGGAACCCACTCCATCTGCTGAAGCTTCCTAGCCACAACAATCGCATCCGCCTTTCCAGATTTACTCAAAGGCCGATCATGATCTATCCTTCAAAAGCAATAACAATAAACAAAATCATAAACTATTTTTATTTGTCCATTCATCAAATGCATACTGTTAAATTTCGAACCTTTGGTCAATCGGTTGGGAGCAGCACTCTCGGCGTGACGCAGGAGAATTAGGCGGCGACGGAGAGGGTTACCGGATGTGCTGACCGCGGTGGAGGATTCATCGGAGACAGGAGCGGCGATGGAGATTGAGATGGAGCAAATCTGAGGGTTCTTTATAAATGGTTTAGGAGAGAAAAAGAAAGAAGATTGGCGAATTTTTTTCTTTCTTCTGAGAATTAAATTGCAAACTAAATTGAAGAAGCCGCGAGCAATCTAATTGATCGAAGAAAAGGAATCGACGCATCGACAACAAATTGAAGCGGCGATTCAATTCCCAAAAAACCCTATTTTTCGCAAAGAGGACGACGCCATTTTTCAAAAGCAAAGATATGGCCGAAGGAATAGAAGAAAAGGGACAGTGTTTTTATTATTTCATAATAGATGGGCCGGCTAAAATTTTATTACAACGGGCATGCATTACAACGGGCATTTTGTGACCGATGTAACGTTAGCATCTATTACAACGGACCTAAATGGACCATTGTAATAGCCTTCTATTACAACGGACAGCCAATGCCCGTTGTAAAAAGGGCGTAATATACACTACAACAAAACAGGCATTTTACAACGGACAATGCCCGTTGTAATATGCATTTCGCAACGGGCATGCGCCCGTTGTATTAGGCCTAGTTGTAATAGGTCGACCATATTTTACAACGGGCAATGCCCGTTGTAATACATATTTTTACAACGGGCAAAGCCCGTTGTAATACATATTTTTACAATGGGCAATGCCCGTTGTAATACATGATATTGCAACGGTTTCTGACCGTTGCAAAATGAATGCAAATTTTAAAAAAAAATTACAGCACAGATTTTGAATTCAAATGAATATTTTATTCAAACAAATATTTATTACAATTTTTAAATAGTACAAATTCAAACTCTCACTATTCACTATACAATTTTGATACAAATTTCATTACATCACTATTTTACATTCAGAACCTCACTACATATCACTCACACTCGTATTGTTATCTTCAACTTCTTTCCAGTTAGAATCCAGCATCTGAGCAATCTGCAAAAATATTTACTAACGCAGTAAAATTGAAAAAGAAATATTTTTGCAATATAAAATAAAATGTGAATTTTTTGAAAAGAATATTTGCCTCAGTTATTTGGGTTGTTCGTCATCATTTAAATTTGAATTTTGAATTCATCATACACGAACAACTTGTGACATACACAGTGTATCACTGTATATGCCACAAGGCCGTGCACACCGATATACACTTGATAATGCTACAGGGACAAGTGAGCACAGGTCAAACCCAAATGCAAAGCCGGGTTCAACTCACATGCAATATATTTAAAATCACGACACGAGCACAAGGTCAAACCCGAGTTTTGTTGAATATGCGCTTTGCAATATAAAATGAAACATGATTTTGAAAACATTGTTTGCCTCAGTTATTTGGGTTATTCGTCATTGATTGTATCTGTGCATATCAGCATTTTATCAGGGACAGGTTGTACATAAGTGGCTGCAGTACACACGTATACATTTGTACACGTGTGCACTGCCCCGCCAACTCGTGTGCACAAATCAAACAAAAGCACTGCTAACAATTCAGCACAGTGTCAAACCCAAATAACAAACTGGATTCAACACAATGCAACATGACCGAGCATTGATCAAATCCAGAAACATGATCAACTCAGCAATGAATTTAACCATGAGAGAATGCAAACTACCAACTGTATGCTGGAGTACAAAGAAGATAGTGGCAACATCAAAAAAAAAAAAAATCAGCTGCAACATGAAGAAAGTCATATGTGCAAAGGTCAGACCAAACATGAAGGCTACATGAAGTGTGCAAGTTCAACCTCTTCATTAAAACAACCAAACCAACATAATACTGTTCAATATCCAAGACTCAAGAATGCATCACCATGACACAGTTCCAAACTATATAGAGCTGTCACAACCAAGAACTCAACGAACCAGACACAACAATGCACAAGTGAAGAAACAAATGACAGTGATTCCAACTACTCACAACAATGCGTAGTGACAGTGAACACATCAACAACAAAGCTACTACAGGAATGCGTCCAGTGACATGCTACAAAATATACAGAAGACTCGAAGATAACTGCAGTATAACTGCAAGTGCAAATGACCAGAACACAATGCCACAATGCAAGTAAATCATGCAAGCTATCTCGACTCAACTCAATTCAAGCTGCATGCCAGAGGTGCAGACGACCACAAATACCAGTGATACGAGTGCATCAGTGAATAATACAACATAGTAAAGAAACAGTATGCACCAGTCCAGGCTACTACATAAAACAATACAATACTGAAGTGATGAAGTGCATATAAACAACTGCAACACACATGCACGACTTATGGCAGTGAAACTCAAGCAAGTCAGACCAACACTGCAACTCAAAATGAAACATGGCTGCAGTTACAAACTAGAATGAAAACTGCACTAATCCAGTTCCAATTTTTTTTTCTGAATCAAGTGATACAAGGTCAGGGAAGCAACCAGGATGGAGCAGAGACAAGTAAGGCATAGCTACTGCACAGCAACATGAAATAAGACTACAGGTCTCAATAGAGTATGGTGATGCAGTCAACAAGGCAGAGGAATGTCACAAGCATAAAAGCATGAATACAGCAAAGTCAGAGACTACAACATCAAAGTGCAGAGCAACATGAACCAACTCCAAAATGTATCACTAACATATACTACAGGGATGAACACATGAGAATGGACAAGGCACAAATCAAGTCCAGCTACAAGTTGCAGACTCAAAGCATCGTGTGGACACAAATAAACACAATGCACATGCCAACAACAAGTCCAGCAAACATGACACCAAGCTACAAAACTCAATGGCAAATGAAGGCAACAGGAATAAAATATGACAATGCAAACTAATCAATGAGTAACACAGTGAACCAAGCAACAAGTTCATGTTTGAACTAACTCGAGTGCAACAAAGAAGCTATGGTACTATGAAAATGCATGGCAGTACCAAATGATAGAAGAGATGGTCAGAGAACACTATTTCAACAGTATGGCCAAAGTAAATCAACTGGTCAAAGCAAATGTCAGCAACGTGATGAACAAGGTTGAATAATTCACAAATCAGAAATCAAGTTGAGACAAATTGAAACAGTCAATGCCAAGTCGAACCAGCAAAATCAAACCGTGATAAGCAAGGCCAGAATGATTATAAGAGGTTACAATATCAAGTGCAAGTGCAGACGACAGCAACTCAAATCAACACAGGGAAGATACCAGTGAAACAAGTCCAGCAACATGAACAAATGGATGAAGTATGCAATTCGAAAGAATCAGTGCACAACTACATGCAGGTGAATACATGACTGAGAAACAAAATCAAGATCAACAGAACATGAAGCAGTTGAAGTCCAAGCACAAACCCAAGAATATATGCATACACACATACATATGTATGTATGCACATATATTGTAAACAGGTGAATGTGCAGTAGAAAACACAAGACAGTGGCAAGTACAAGTCAGTGCAGAAATCAAGCCGAAGTTAAAGATCAAAATCGTATTTTTAATTAAGTCAAAGAAAATTAATTTGGAAAGAAATCTCTACATCAAATTTCTTGACTACATATGGTCAGTATTAATACAAATAAGGGCCGAGAAAACAAATATAGGAAGAAATCTTCGAATTAATTAATTCGAAAACAAATACGGAATGCAACAATAATTCACAGTGAAGTCGAAATCATGGAAGAACCAGAGAATTCGAATTGATGACAGTGCATCAAATACGCCTTTGAAAAAGTCAGAAATGAAAAAGGGAAAAGTTTTAATGCCGCGTTAATCAAGATGATCGAACGCTACAGAATAGAAGCCGTGCGCAACAGGTAACAAAAAATTGAGAATTAGGAAAATATTAAATTGATACGAAGGATTTCAAGTGTAACGAGTTCATATAAATTCAACCCGAAGGTATCATCATCGAATATGAGCTAAAATTCACAATCAAACTATCAATCACAAACCCAAGTTCATCATCGGCAAGCAGAGCAACAATCAAATTCAAGCATTCAAGCAAAAAGGAAAGTTACATACCAAATTGAAGCCGAAGCCCTAATTTCACAATCGATCAACAGAGGAGCAAACAATCATAAGCGAAGCAGTGAGCAAGGGCAACAATCGAACATCAGAGAAGCAAGAGCATCAATCATCAGAACGAAGCCCTAATTCGAGAAAGAAGCCGAAGCCCTAATTCGACAAAGAGAGGCCGACATTTTTCACAAACAAAAGAAGGGGACGGTGAACTTCAAGTGGGCCGGCCTTGTTTATTTAAAAAGGGGTTTTAGTTATTTAGTTATTTAGGGTTTTAAAATATTACAGTAAAATACTGAATATTAAATGTAATTACTAATGCATTTGAAACTAAAAGGGGCATTAGTTTCTAAAAATTTTACACTAAAATTTATATTTCTCAAATTCTGAATTATTTTAATATTTTGAAATTTTAAATATTTTATAAAATTTTAATCTCTTTATTTTATAATTTTATGAAAATTTCAAATTTTTGTTTATAAATTTTACAAATGTTTTTAAGTTTATTTTACAAAATTTCCAAATTTTAAATTATTTGAAATATTAAATATTCTAAGATTTCGGAAACTTTCTAAAATTTTAAGTTATCTTAAAATTTTACTCTTTAATTCTTGAATTTTATGAAAATTTCAAATGTATTTATGAATTTAGTTTAGAATTTTACTAATTTAATTATCTAATATTGAATATTAAATACTGAATATTAAATGTAATTACTAAATAATTTAATATTAATTATAATAATTAAATATTAAGTGTAATTAATAAATATATTACAACGGTCCTGAATGGACCGTTGTAATAGAGATCTATTACAACGGGCAGCAAATGCCCGTTGTAAAAAGGGGCATCTATTACAACGGTCCTGAATGGACCGTTGTAAAAAGAGTCTTGTATAGGGCATATATTACAACGGTCCTGAATGGACCGTTGTAATAGCTATCTATTACAACGGGCAGCAAATGCCCGTTGTAAAAGGGGGCATCTATTACAACGGTCCTGAATCGACCGTTGTAATAGCCTTCTATTACAACGGGCAGCAAATGCCCGTTGTAAAAAGGGCGTTGTAATAGGGCATTTTTGTTGTAGTGATATGACATCTTTTACAACGGGCACTAGCGGACCGTTGTAATAGCCTTCTATTACAACGGGCAAGCAATGCCCATTGTAAAAAGGACATTGTAATAGGGTATTTTTGTTGTAGTGCATCAACAATTATGTGAACCTGCAAAAGAAACTAACACCATTTTCGACCAAAACATGTATTTGTAAAAGGAACTAAAGAAAATTATAAGGGTAATACACATATATGTATATAAATGAAATTTATATACATATATATATGCATTAAAGATATAAAAGTAAAGATACAAAAGGTAATATAATCGGACAAAAAACAATAAAATTAGAAACAGAAATAAAAGGAATCCATGACCATAAAAAGTTAAAAATCTATAAAATAAAACAAACTAAAACTAGGACAAAAACTAAAACAAATTAAAACCTATCCTTATGCTCCTTTAATCAAAAGGATATTTTGATAATCGGTGAAATTTTTTTTTTTTTTTTTTTTGGTGAAGGTTAATTAATCATGGATTTTTATATTGATTTTCGTAAGCTATAAAACCATATGATATTAATTTTTAAGCTTTTCCTACGTTCATTTATCTATTTTTTTTTTATTTTTTTTTTTGGGAAAGAAATATATATAAACAAAAACCAAGAGCTGTCAACAAGCCCGACAGGTAACTCAAAAGAAAAGCAGAACAGCCCAGCCTAACAAAAACAAACAAACGCCAGAAAGAAAACAACAAGCCAAACAAAACAAAAGCGGCAAGAAGACACAAGCACCTGCCGCCAAAAAAAAGCAACGAGAGAAAAAGCAAGCAGGGAAGAAAACAGATGAGCACCGGGAAAACCACCTCCCATCTAACATCATCATCGAACTCCGTCAAAGCCACCGCCCGATGCCGATGTCAAAATCCAACCAAGCAGAGAAGCAATAGGAAGCAGAACAAGCTCTAAAGAAAACCACGGCTAAACGCCGACAGTCAAAGAACAGCAGACCTGGATGCCTCGTGAATGAACCGAAATCCCAACTGCCAAGCATCAACTAACAGCGCGAGAAAGAGCTCCAGCCCATCCAACAAACAATAATCAGACAACAAAGAACTCGAGAAACGACAAGTCCATCGCCCTCAGGGCAAGATAGAAAGACATCCAATAAGCCAAAACCAACCCGCAGAAAGGAACCGAGAAAAGATCCATCCACAAGACGAAAACCTACAAGCAGAAAACACAAAGAAGAGATAAAAAGAAGGGGGGAGGGGAGGTCAGGGAGCAAAGGGGAAGCGAACCGAAGGGACCACTAATACTTAAACAGGAGTCCCTGAGCTGGCAATCACCCAATTCCTGCTCTGTAAGAAGAAGGAGAGCATTGAATAGAAAAAAGAGACACAAAGCGACGAGACCGAGCACCGACCGAACCCCGGAAGGGTCTACCACGAAAAGCCAATAAAATATCATCTCTAACCCGCCGAATAACGGATAGGGGTTCCATAGGAACCTCGTCAAAAATAGCCTTATTCCTCGCACACCAAATATGCCAGCAAATCAGACAAGGAATCAAACGAAAGATGATAGGCCGAAGCGATTTCCCAGTACAATCAGACCACCAAGAAGACAGCAAATCAGAAGGTGATAAGATGATACCAACGACTCCCAATAAATGACTGAAATAATTCCAGATGGATCTAGCACACCATCCACCGAAAAACAAATGAGAGGATGATTCTGTTTCCCCATTGCCACAGCACCTGCAACGGGAAACAAACGGAATGCCAATACGCTGGAGGTTATCATCAACCGGGAGCCCAGAGTGAAAAATACGCCACATCAAGAGAGAGGCTTTCGGCGGGAGACGAGCATCCCAGATGTAGGCAAAAAGAGGAAGAGCAGGATAAGGAGATCGAATAGAGCTCCAGGCTTTCAGAACAGAGAAAGAGCCACCATCCCAGCCTGATAGACCGCCATGAGAATCGACGAGCACTTTAACCGATTGCATATGCTTCCAGGTTTCACTGGCATAACAAGGGGAACCAGAAAAGCCTGAGGACGCCAGTCTCCGGTACTTAGCATGAAGGAAATTGGCCCACAAGGAATCGTTAGATCCAAACCTGGACCACAATTTGCAAGCGAACGCCAAACACATGTCCCTAGGATGACGCAAACCTAATCCACCCTCACTCTTAGGACGACAGATGACAGACCAAGACACCCATTGATGTCTACGATCATCACCCTTCGAACCCCAAAAGAACGAAGAAGCTAGAGATTGGAATGAGCGAAAGAAAGAGACAGAGGGAGACATAGCTGCGAAGATGTGAGTACCCAGAGAACAGAGCACCGAACGAATAAGCACTAATCTACCAGCCTGAGAAAGAAGAGACGCATTCCAACGGATGATCTTACCCCTAACCTTATCCGTAAGAGGATCGAAGATGGCGTTAAGTTTCCTACCTCGGTATAGGACTATACCCAAATAAGGCAAGGGAAGGGAAGAAGCCTTGAAGCCAGAAAAAGTCTCGACCCACGAAACACGAACAAGGTCCATATCTTTCGCGGGAACGAAACAACTCTTAGCAGAGTTGACCAATTGACCCGAGCACCTCTCGTACAGATGAATAAAACGAAAAAGGCAACGCACAGATGACCGACCACCGTTGGAGAAAATGACAATGTCATCCGCAAAAGACAAAGAGGAGACGAGCGGACACCTGCTCGGAATACCAAAACGCTGAATCTGACCATAAATCGTCAGCGAGTGAATGCCTCGAATGAAGGCTTCGGCCGCAATAACAAAAAGGGAAGTGGAGAGAGGATCGCCTTGGCGGATCCCTCTTCCGGCCTTAAAAAAGCCATTGGCCGAACCATTAATGAGCACAGAGAACCAACAGTTGGAGATGAGCCTCCAAACCAAATCAATAAGGGTCTCAGGGAAACCGAAAGCACGAAGGACCCTAATGATGAAAAACCAAGACATACGGTCATATGCCTTTTCCATATCTAGTTTGAAGACGATGTTAGAACCCCTGACCTTTCGATCTAACTGAGAGATCAGTTCTTGGGCTAGAAGGACATTATCAGTAATCAAGCGGCCTTTAACAAAACCAGCTTGAGAAGGAGATATAATGCGGTCAAGGTAAAGAGCCAACCGAGTGGCTAAAATCTTGGAAATAACTTTGTTAGTAAAGTTACACAGACTGATAGGACGAAACTCCGAGCACGCCCTAGGATTGTCACACTTCGGAATAAGGACCAAATTAGTTGAAGACCAACTAACCGGGAGAGTAGCCCCAGAAAAGAAATGCCGAATCGCCAAACAAAAATCAGTTTGGATAATATTCCAAGTAGAACGAAAAAAGGAACCATTAAAGCCATCCGGCCCACTGGCACTGTCCTTGCTGAGAGCAAAAACACAGGCACGAATCTCATCGGACGATGGCAGGGCAGCCAAATCAACACTGTCCAAATCAGGGACAATCCTAAGAATGAAAGCCAATATGTCCACAACTGGAACAGAAACCGAAGGGGCTCCCAAATAAGACTGAAAGTGGGAGATCAACACCTCCTTGACTTCGGAAGGAGACGAAGCCACAGACTGGTCCGACCTCACAATCTCGCGAATCGAAAGCAAATTTGCTTTCTTACGAATAGAAGAGTGGAAGAATCTAGAGTTCGAATCACCCTCTATCACCCACTTGACCCTCGCTTTCTGGCGAAGATAAGAGTTTTCAATACGAAGTTCAGAAGAGAATGACATTTGAGCGCAAGCCCAAGTCTCCTTGTTTTCGGCGGAGGGATTCTCGTCGAATAAAGCTTCGGCAAGAATCAGAGACTCTTCAGCCGCTCTAACTCGATCGAAAATGTTACGGAAAACAACAGAATTCCACGATTTTAGGCAAGCCTTAAGGCGCTTCAATTTCCCAGCAAAAGCCCCCATGGGGGCAGCCAGAAGGGGGACAGACCACGATTCCTCAACCGTCTGAAGAAAAGAATGGTGGGAACTCCACATGCTAAGGTAGCGAAATGAGGAAGGACCCGAATAGGAACGCGGTGAACAGCGCAAGACAAGAGGAGCATGATCAGAGCAAGCCCGGTGGAGATGAGAGATAGAGAAAGAATAAGGCAGGTTGAACCAATCAGCAGATCCAAAGATCCTATCTAGTCTAGAAAGGATCCGATTAGGACCTGCCTGATTGTTAGACCAAGTAAAAGAAGAACCAAAGAAAGGAATCTCCGATAACCCAGACCTCGCAATGAAAGAATTGAAATCTGAGACCGAGAGACGATTGACGGCAACCCCGCCGATTTTTTCAGCCTGACTGGCTACAACATTGAAATCGCCACCAACTACAGACAACGGGTAACCGAAATCAGAGAGGGACAAAATGTCATTCCAAAGAGATAATCTATCTACCCGGTCGCACTTGGCGTACACCGCCGAGAAAACGAACGGAAGCGGGGAGAAGGAGGAGCTACACAGGATAGATAAAAGTTGGGTAGAATCAAAGACAGGGCTAATATTCCAGTCTTTGGACCAAAGAATCCAAATTTTACCCGAAACATTAGAAACAGCACCGCCAAAACCTAACGACAAAACCGCCTTTGTGAGCTCCCCGGGACCCACAAAAGGCTCAAGAATCGCCACTAAACCGATGGAATGCTTACGGACAATCCGTCTACGCCTGGCAGAAGAAGCATCGTTGCCAATGCCACGAATATTCCAAAATAGAAAGTTCGACATGAAGCCAACAGAAAAGGAAACGAGCAGAGAACCTAGAGCAACAACACAGACGGAACTCAGATAAGATACAAGGATGATAGAGCAGATCGACCAATCTGCTCTCTCGCCGCTATAGAGCGAGTACGGATAGTGCGGGGAATGATCGAG
This sequence comes from Allium cepa, assembly GCA_030765085.1. Lineage (NCBI taxonomy): Eukaryota > Viridiplantae > Streptophyta > Magnoliopsida > Asparagales > Amaryllidaceae > Allium > Allium cepa. The sequence continues at coordinate 236,800,040 of CM060932.1, read as the reverse complement.
GCGCCACGAGATCTGCGACTGGGCGGCCTGCGAGAAGGACGACGAACAGGAGCGGAATCAAAAGAATCACCCAATCTTGCCGACGCAGCAGACGAAGCAGACGAAGAAGAAGATGAATCGGAAAAGAAAGAGTTCTCGGTAAGACGAGAGAGGCGTTCATTAATCAACGCAATTTCTTCGACAGAAAGCATCGGGATGACGATCGATAAAGAGCAAGAGGACGAAGGAAGGGAGCATCGACCAGAACATAAAGCAGTCGAAGAGACAGGCAGAGGCGGAGGAGGAAGAATGTAATGATGATATGTAGGGTAGCGGCAAATATGCATCCCATAATGCTGTAGGAACCATACACAAGCAGGAGTGCCATCGGTAAGGCAACCCCGCAAGATAGGTGTGGTTCGCAAATCGGCCCTAGCAGAGAGATCAACCGACCCGGACGGAACTGGCTGGTAATATTCCAATCTGACCGCATAGTGGACCGCAACAGGGTACACTAAGCAATCAAAAGTGGAACGCCGCCTGAGCCATTCCGCCCAAACAAGGTAATATCTCCATAGAGACATGTAGAGATCGAACATCGAAGAGAAGCAATAAGCCATATACGACACTGACCAGGCCTCGCTATGGCTAAAGACAACAATCCAACACCATACGCTCCGAACGGGGTGCACAGAGTCTAAGTGACCTGATACGCTACCACAAAACAGAACTGTGGTAGTAACAGGGAGCACGTGCCAAAACACGTCATGGCTCAAGAACAAATATACCAAACCACCAAACTCCATACGATCAGGCAGAGGAAACTCATGCTCAAACAACAGTAAAACAAAAACAACCGATAGACATACCTGACCAACCTCCAAAATACCAACCTGAGGAAGAGCGAAATCACCGTCTACTAGCACCAGACAAAGCAAAATCCCAACATCAAGCAAAACCACTGCTGAAGGAATCAACAAGCGATCCCCCATAGCAAGCCTAGTAGGGCAATCAAGGAGAAACTCTGCCACTATCAAAAACAACTGCCTCACAGAGACAAACACTGCATCAATCCCAAACCGCCACAACTGATCAGAAAGCCAATCAGCCATAGCATAGGGGCAGCGACGAGGACAGCAAAACTGCACAGAGAGACAAAAGGAGGCGATCAAATCCCCCTCTGTCATAACTGCTACTGAAAAAACAACACAGCAACACATCTGGGCCAAACAAGACCGCACGACCCCCCTTCCTGCTGCCTGAGGCAAAGGCCAAAAGCAACCAACATCGACCACACGCAAAGAGGGGTGGAACAGCACTGCCTGCGAAGGAGGCAACACAGATAACACAGCATCCAACGAGACAGAAACATCACCCCTCCCAACCACAAAACCATGGGATTCCACAACCTCTTCCAAGGAAGAGGAAGAACAAGCAGAAACACTCTCAATCAAACCACCAACAACACCGCCCAAACCACAAACCGAATCAATGATAACGGGCTGTGGGGGAGCCACCAAAGCCATGGTAGTTGGGGTGATGAAATCCCCTTCCACCAGTGGAACTGCACAAGAAACAAAGCCACCGACCACCGTACCAAACAAAAACTCTTCAGCACAACAAGGCAGAGCCGCGCAACCATCAGAGAAGGAGACAGAAGGTTCGAAGAGGGAAGCTGAATCCCCTTCCTCGATGGACACGGCCAAAGAACGAGAGCAGCATTCAACCGAACCCACCAATAAATCCACCTCACCAGAAACCAGCGGCTCACAGAGGAAAAGAAAACTAGGCTCGAAACTAGGGATTACCTGACTCAATCCACCAGATCTAGCACCAGCAGAAAAAACCTCAAGCCCTCGATATCGACACCAAGAGGGAGAATAGCACAAAATACCATCATCAGAAACCGGAACCAACTCCATAAAGCAAGAATCAACCCACAAAAAGCGAGATCTCGCTAAAACCCCAAAACTGGAAAGGGAATAAACCCTAATTCCAACAGTACGAACACCAGTCACCACCACAGAAATCGGTCCATCGACCACCGCGCGGATGGCCAGGCCAATAGCAGAAAACTCTGGGCAGCAGCGAACGAAAGAGCCGATCAAGTCGAACTCCCCGTCGCTAACCAACCAAGGAACCATAACCGACAGAAACAGGAATAGAGAACAACGGTAAACCAAAGTCACGAAGAAAAATGAGAAGGAAGAAGAAGCGAGCAGAAAATTCGCGAATCGCTAAAGAGAAGATGCCATGAAAAGAGCCGTTATATAAAATTATATGAGTGTGTTGGTTATGATAATCGGCAATTGTATTTATCAGCAATTGTATTTATCAGCAATTTTTAGGACAACTTGTTATAACTGTCCGGACTGAAACATGTTAGTATACTCATATTGATGTTTTTATATACATACATTACAGTTTGTTTTGCATAAAGATCTGATGTATATTATAAATTATTCGTTCTGCTATGAGATTCTGTATTGTTTAGTTTTCTTCTTATCTTCTCCCTCATTTCTTTTCCCCTAACCATCCGGCTTTTCGTTTAAATTAAATGGTTCATACGTGATTGATTGTCTGCTTAATCTGTATGGAAAAGTGGGTTGTTACACATGATTAGTGGAGAGACATGTGTTTGTTAATATTGAATTATTAACCAATCGCAAATGCATGTATATGTGCACGTACCTATGTATGTGTGTATGTATACTCTCCACTAATAATGTGGAGAATACAAATACTTCATCACAAGATACCCTAGTCACAAAGCCAAAGAAAGCCTAACCACTATGCAAATAAAGCAATTTTTAAGGCCTTATATTTAGGACGGTCTTTTTTATATATATATATATATATATATATATATATATATATATATGTGTGTGTGTGTGTGTGTGTGTGTATGTGTGTGCGCGCGCGCGTATAATTTTAAAATATGTTAGCTGTAGGTTGGCCATCAGTTTGCAAGCATAAAAGCCCAAGAACTTTAACAACTTTAACAACTTTAACAATCAATTTGGGAGCTAAAACATTTTAAGAAAATAATGTTATTTCATCCTGGATTTTGGTACTGTAAGATAGTTTATTATCATAGATATATAATATCATGATTGGATTAAGATATTATAGCTGAAAATTCTCATTTATTTTGTTTACCACAGTTCGCTAACATGTACATCTGCATGGAGTGGATAAATTTCAATCATCATTCTACAAATTATTTTGTACTAATTTTCCTTCATTATAACATTTAAGAACATTGCTTTGTACTTCTTTTTCTCCTCCTTACTAAATAACCTCGATTTGTAGTATGTGTATGCTGTGTTTATGCATGTGTTTTGGTTCTAATGTAGTGTGTTGTTTTTTGTGTGTGTGTGTTTTTCATATTCGTTTGAATATAGAACCATGTGTGTATGCTTGCATGCAAAGTAGTGTCTTATGCATGTGTTTATATATGGAGCGGGAGTGTCATAGTGTGTAAGAATGGGATATGCATGCATACTATTGTATGTGTAAATGGTTTTGCATGTCCAGAAGAGAGTGTGTATGTACTTGTGCTTAAGTATAAAAAAATGTGCATGTATGAATGTCTGTATATGTGCGGGTAACTGGAGGTGTGCATGAGTGAATTGATTTGTGTTAGTAAGCTTGTATATGTGCATACGCAACCAGGTGCGTGACTGTATATTCATATACATGTGTTGTATGTAGTGGAGTTGTCGTGTGCTGTGTATAGTGTCAATGGGTGTAAATTGTGATAGATGGGTAGAAAATTGAGGTGTGATATTTTGAAATAAAAATTTCTTAAACTTGTAGACGTTGTTTAAATATATATAGCCTATAATTTATGTGTCAACTAAGGATAATGTTTTGTAAATTGTAATAGTTTAATGATAGGTTCAAAATATTACCTACCATACATATTGCATGCTTTTATAATCTGAGCATGTGAGTGGTTGAACTGTAGTTTGATATAATAGTAAAAAATACATGTTTGCGATATGCTGTGTAATAATATATAATGTGTGTCACACCATGCAGCAGTAGCATAGTACAGTTGTATATATCTATTGTACCACCGGCAATATAGTTTTAGAATATATTAGCTAATGACAGGAACTAAACACAGCATTTGGTCTAGGAAACGATGTTAAGATGATGATCTTGTTAAGTATTATGTTAAATAAAATAGGACTATATTCATTTGCATGCTTTAAGGTTATGAAAATGCAAGTGAACAATACATTGTGTAGTGGGTAACTATTGGCGTCAAAATTGACCAGTACGCGAAAGCACTGAATTTCCAAAACAATATCCAAATAGAAAGACAAACACGTAGATCATAGAATCAATAACAGAAAAAGTAAAGGAACACATAAGTTTTACAGGGGTTCGGCTAACTCTGACCTACGTCCACTCTATAACAATCCTTTTTATTACACTGAAGTTTGATTACGGTTAAAATCCAAAATTCCAGAATAAAAATGGCAGAGTAACCCCTATATAGAAGATGAACAGAAATAGAACGAAGATCCATTTCCTGAAGCGATGCTTGCTGTATTTATAGGTGAAATTTGAGCTACAAGGCCTTCTCATATATATGGACCCACCATCATGATCGGCATGTCCAATTCGTCCATAAATAACGATCGGCCTTGTCACTACCGATCGTTCTTCCCTTATCCAATCCAAGGTCGAGTGTCTTTGAAGAGTCCTTCATGTCGATCCCTCCCTTTCCATGTTGCTACGCTGATCCATCTCCTTCCAATATCCTATACCGATCCATCCTCCACAAAGCATGTCGATACTCCTCCTTCATAAGAATATGCCTACGATTCCTGATGTTGCCTGGAATGTACACCGATCCCTCTAGCTTTATAGGTGCATACCGACCAATCTTGCTCAGGGTGTTATGCTGATCCATAGTGTGTCGAACCATATTATGTCGATCCATATTATTTCAAACCTTCCCATCCAATCCATACTCTTTCGTACGTTGCCCTTAAATTAACATGCCGATCCCTTTAGTGCCAGAGACATGTGTCGGCCCTTCCATGTCCAAAATGCTTTACCGATCCAAACTTTGTCAATCCTTGCTATGTCGATCATTTCCTATGCCGATCCATACTATGCTAATCGAATCTATGCCAATTTATATTACGCCAATCCAAGTTATGTCGATCCTTCCTTCTCAAGCATTTATCCATATTTCAAGCACCCTACATTATTTATCTACCAACTATGTTTAATCCTAGCTTCATGCTATTATTTGTAGTCGACTTCCGAACCTCACAATCATCACTCTGCACTCACCAGCCTCGACAATTGTGAAGTCTGTTGGGTTAGATCTGCTTATGTATAGCCCTGCCAAAGGGCGAGTTAACGGTAATGAATAATTTTATGTCTTCAAACCTAATATATTAATTATTTTGAAAATTGATTTGTTTGTTCTATCTATACTTGTATTTTGATTAAACTATTTTGTCATCTTATAACTTTTATATTAATTTGATTTGTGTTATATTTTAAGATGATACAATGTTAACATCTTTATATTTGATTTGTTTGATTTCATTTCTATGCGATAAGAAATTTAAATAAATTCACTAGTGATACCGTCTGGTATGGGACTTTCGGTAAGACTTTTCTAGTTATTCATCGGTCTTGTCATATAGAAATTCCTAGTATGGATCAAATGTAGTATATGAAAATGGATAATTATTCAAATAACATGCAGTGGTATGTGACACCATTATATTATTTGTTTGATTATTCATTGTTAGTAAATATCACTCAAACGGAAATTGCTCATGTATATGATACTACTCATTGCAAAGAGCATATTATAGCCATGTGTTGGCTTATAAGTAAAGCCATGTGTCGGCGAAGGATTAGAACTCTAGTACAACATAGACATGTGTTGACTTATGTACAGTCGTGTGTCGGCTTTGGTCTGGAGCTATGTATAGACAGGATATGAGTACTATATGTCGTCCACTTGTATCCAGCTCCCTTTATGGTTCAAAAATGAACCAGATTGGCTAGTATCCACCCTAGCGCCCTGATCGTGGAGTTGCGCCCCAGATCCATAACACCGTTGTTGGTTATTATATTCGATGTGCATCGTAGGATTGGTAGTTAGTAGGGTAGGCGCCCTACAACCCCTTCTGTTGCATAGGCCAGCAGACTGTTAACTATAGGGGCAAAATAGGGTCGCGGTTGGGTTATGCGTAGACTACGGGCCACTGGTGGATGGGGCCAAGATGTCCGTTAAGGTAACTGAAGACTATAGGAAAAGATGGTACCATACAGTTGGCAAGTACTCCAGGGTTCATGGAGCATGCTGTGTATTATTAGACTCCCTTTAAGGTTCAGAATTGTGAGTGCATAGTGGATTGACATATATGTCTCATTCCTATAATGAGTTTACTAGACTAGGGACTGGTTGAGTCTAAAGTTTACTCAGTTCTCGTTATATCCATATTGTCTGATGATTTGATATCTTGAGATAGCCTTTATCATTGATTGTGATTTGGATTATGTTGGATTATCTTTGTGCTTTGTATAGTATTGGATATCATTGGGTTGATTTGATGGGCTATCTCACATTATCTATGAATATATGATTTTATGATATTATATTAGGGCATTGATATATGTTGTCCCTTTTCACTTGATGCATTTTATATGATGATATTTCATTGTATGGATGATTCACCCATTATATAATATATTTGATATCCACTGAATTGTTTTATATGGGTGATGACATCTTTATGCATGGTTTAGTAATATTTATGTCAAGTGTTGTTTCGTTTATTCTTTAAGTTGTAATTTACAAACCATGTATACGTCCTCCTCTTCATATTTATAATGCATTGTGATCATTGACACCGAGCTGCATATTGGTTGTCTTTCATATTAGATTGAGATATTTGACTTTTGAGATGAGTTATACTCTTATGTCATTATCGTATTATATATATATAACATGGTAACACTACGATACGATATATTATGTATTATTTGGTCTTGGTGGCACACGTGTTTATTACTTGGTACATATGCTGAGTGTGTGCTGTGAGGTATTGATTTGATGTTCTAATACATACCAGTGTCAGTCTAAGGTAATATTTACATGTGTACCCCATACAGCCTCACTCTCCATATTATCTGACCATATTACTTTATAATATTCTTGGATAACATGGGTATAGAGGTGTGGTGTCAGAAAATGGTACCAAAACAAGGTTTAGAATAATGCATCATATATTAGGGCCACAAGTCGAAACCTTAGATGAGATTTAGAGTCCCCAACCCTTGGGAGTGTTGGGTAATCTTCTATGATAAGAGATATTATACTATACATATAAGATGATTACTGGGATAATTATTAAGGGAGCTATTTGTGTATTTACAAATATATGTATTTAAAACATGTAATTAATTTCTTTTCCTTCAAGTATGATTTCTGAAATGTTTAACATAGCAAGAACGAAAGGAGTTAGTCCAACCAACTACATTTATAATTATGTTGAGTACCATATTATGTGTGATTTAGTATTGCATTATTAATTTTAAGGTGGCATTATGCTATTATGTTAAGAGTGATTCAATCAGAGTATGCAGTAGAAAATTTTATTTATAAATTTCCGCTGAATGCATTTATATTAGTCCCTTATGATTGTTTGGATGTTCGAAATTGTTGGAGTTTAATTTTGTTTTGAAATTACGCATATTTATTGAAGTTGTAAAATGAATTCCATTATTGAATTATATTTATTACAAAGGAATACAATTAGTATATTTATTACTGAATTATATGAATTCCATACATATAGTAAATTATGGAAAATAGAAACGAAAGACATCAAACAAAAGAAACAAAAGCTGAAGATAACAACTGTTCCAATGACCTCCAAGCTGCAAAGAACTACAACCTAGACCTGCGCTCCTATGATTTGGGGAAAATAGGAAAAATATGAATAGGCTAGACATAAAGTCTGGTGAATGAGAAATAAAATAAAGCAGAAAGAATAAAATAGTTTAATTCCAGGTTTTCTTCGGATATCGTAGAGGGTGAATAATATAATGCAGTGAATCCTTCTTAGATACAGTTCCTAAGAAGCCAAATCCATGGTCACTCTAGGAAATTCAACCATGTAGTAATACTAAACGTTAATTGGCTTGTCGGAACTTCTATTCTTACCTATCCACGTGCTACAGCGTGAAAGTCATGCTCTTCACTTGTGCATTGTGACTAAATACCTCTTATGTCTAACCGATGCCGACTCAAACAACCTTGTAGGACACCGAAGTCGCGATCAGGCTCCGCCAAACTGGACTCATACTCTCTTTTCTTCTCGGTCACCAATGTGGACTTGCCTCTATCCAAAGTGTTGGTCCTCTAATGAGCGCCCGCAGCTTGGTCGGCTGCGCAAAATCCTCCAACGATCTGCCTAAAGAAGCCTACGTTGGAGCACAGTTGTCATGTTCCGTCCGTGTCGAACTTCCTATAGAAGCCTACGACCACGGATGTTATCTATCCTACGTATTAACAACCTATGAAAGGTAACAAACATCTTTGTGAACCTACGTCCATGGTCACTCTAGGGAAGTCAACCATGCACTAATACTAAACGTCAGTCGGCCTGTTGGACTAGCTATCCTTACATGTCCACATGCTACAATGTGAAAGTCATGCTCTTCACCCGTGCACTGTAACTAAATGCCTCTGACGTCTGACCCGTGCTGACTCAAACAAACTCGTAAACCCCTAAAGTTGCGCTCAGACTCCGCCAAACTAGACTCTTATTCTCCTGTCTCGTCGATCACCAACGTAGACTTGCCCCTATCCAAACTGTCCATCCTCCAAAAGAGCATCCGCAACTGGGTCGACTGTGCAAAATCCTCTAACGATCTGCCTAAAGAAGCCTGTGCCGGGGCACACTTGTCCTACTCTGTTTGCGTCGATCTGCCTAAACAAGCCTACGATTGTAGATTCTATCTATCCTACGTACTAGCCACCTATGAAAGGTAAAACAACATCCTTGCGAACCTACTTGCTCGCTCCTAGTACGTATAGCAAAACTATATTTTGGCCTTAACTGCATGAAACACCTATCCAGATCTTTACAAGGTCTGCCTACCAAATCGCTACCAGATTAATTAATTTTACAACTACAGTTTATATACTGTTTATTTCCATTAAACTTCTTGGCTACTTTTACATTCGATTTGATTATTTGGCAATTTCCCATTTCCTTACATAAATGGTATTTCAATTTCACGTCCGTTTAGTCCGTATGCTTTATCTATAATTTTTACGCCATTTTGTTACAAATTTACACTAGCCTTTATGGTCCATTTAATTTATATTATTTTCCATCCTAATTTACATTCTACTTTTAGAGATTTAATCTGTATAAATTTTTTATCCAATAGCCACAAACCATTTAATTACAGAAAATTCCACTTTTACATTTTTAGGCCACATATGAAACAAACAATTGTGTCAATTAGACTTTTCAATTTTGTTCCAAAACCATATTAAAAATTATGTAATTATATTAATCAAAACCATAATTTTATTCAAGTAACATATTTTGAATTTATTCAACTAACCTGTTCTACTAGTAGAAATTGAATAACAATTCTAATTCAGTTTAATTAAACAAATATTATTTATTCCATGAAACGTGAATAACAATTTGTTTGTTCCAAATTTCAACACAAACATGATTTAGAATTGAGAAGTAAAAAAAGAAGAAGATACAATAATTTACATAATTTCAATCTTTTTTATGCCATAAAACGTGAATAGATAATTTATATATCCCATATTTTAAACCAAACATGAATTAGATTTGAGAAGTGGAAGAAGAAGAAGAAGTCGAAATAATTTACATCTATTCTCAATTAATAACAGAAATTAATTCATATTAACGTGCCAGAAAAGAACTAAAATTGAACTACTTTATTTTTCTATTTCATATCAATTCCCACTAATTTGGAACTTGAGCTTGCATAAAATTGAAAAAATCTTTGCTTTAATCTTTCTCCCTTTAATTCTTCTAAATTCCCAAAATTTCATGAATATATATAGATAATTTAATTTGATAAAGATTTGTTTATTTAGTAGAGAAAAGGAGGAAGAATAATGTGAATAAGAGATTATGTTTAGGTTAGATGGTTTATTTATAGATTATTTGAGTGAATATAATCCAATGGATTATTTTAGATCAAATTTGGATCTTTCATACACTAAATGGTTATTCATTCTAGCCTGTACACATTATTTAACCAATAAAATTTAGCCATCTCATCCTATTACATCACTGGAGCGAATGGGAAGCCGCCACATGTCAGAAACAACGCTGTAATACGTAGGAAAATCGCTGGAAACGAACCAGCTAAAAAAACGTCATTCCAGGTTTTGAGCTACAATGGGACTTAATCCCTAGTCACTAAGGAAATCAACATGAACCTTTACCATTGTACCAAATGCGCTTTTAATTTTTTTAATTATATTTCCCATAGAATATCAAGGTGTTACATTCTCCCCTAAAGGATTTCGTTCTCGAAATCTCCAAAGACGGGATTACGTAATTAACAAGCAACATTCAAAAACTAATCCATCTACTCAACCATCATCCATTTTGACGCAGCGCGCTGTGCTAAGCTGTGTATCTTAGGTCGCGAACGACCTAGCGACCTACGACCTAAGGAGAAACAGAGGAAGGAAGATGCAAACTCTACGAGCTACGACCTACCAAGTTACATGAAGTTGTTCGCCGCTTTCTTAGGTTGCTAACGACCTAGCGTCTTAAGCCGCTTTTCATTAAGTCGCTCACTCTAGGTTGCAAGTTTCTAATGTTGAGTCACTGATCTCTTAGGTCGCGCGCCAGTTTAAGTCGCTCAAACTTCATGTTGGCGTGCTGTTGATAGGTCACGTGAGTCTTAAGTCGCATTGTGGTGCAACTTGTTAAGTCGTATGTTGTATTTTTCTTATGTCGTGTATGTTGTATATATGTTAGGTCATAACTCGTGATGTTGTATCTCGTGTTGTTTTTCTTTTATGTTGTATTTGTTAACTCGTTTGAAGATAAGTCGTAGGTCGCATGTGTTAGCTCGTGGGTCTGTTAGGTCGTGCTTGTTAGGTCGCCGACCTATGCTGTGTTGTAAATTTTCCTATAAATAGCGGGTGAGTTGTATCATTTGGAAAGGTTGATTTTGAATAAACTTTTGTTTGAGTGTTTTGTGCCTCTTTAAAATTGGAAGTTGAGCATTGTCTCCTTTCTCCATTTTCGGTTATTCGAGTGCGCTCGAATCAACGGATTTGAAGCCGATTCACGGAATCTCGTGCGCGAGATCAACGTAGAAGAATCGTAGATCTTTTAACACGGTATCGTGCGCGATCAACGTGTTGGAGATAGTTAGAATCTAGTATCTCGCGAGATCAACGGATTTGGGCACTTGGGTATTTTCAATCCATCGATTTATATTGTTTCACCTAATCGTTTCATTGATTAGTTTGACACGAAATCTTCATTTCGTTGTCATCCGTTATATCCGCTGCGTCAATTTGGTATCAGAGCTAGACTTAGCCAATCAAAGCTAAGCCGAGCCTATTGGGAGAAGATTTGAAGTGTTGAAGTGTTGGAGTTTGAGCCGAGTTGAAGTTTTGGATCAAGGACGAGAGTTGCAGCCGAGCCGAGCTAAGTGCAAGCCGAGCTAAGTGCAGGCCGAGCAAAGTCAAGTTCAGATTTGAGTTAAAGTTGTGTTAGTTGAATTGTGTGTTTGGAGTTGTTGAAGATTTGACAATGCCTCCTAGACATGCTAATCGATTTCAAAATGTTGAAGATGTGTATCGAAGACAAGAAGCCGAGAAAATGGAACAACGTATTAATGAAATGTTCGACGAAGGTATTGGGAAGTTAGAGAAATTGATGAATGATATGAATCAAAGTCAAAGGAGAAGGTCACCAATCTCGAACCATGGAGGAAACAGAGTTTCGCCATCGGTTGCGGAAGCGAGGAGGGTGTCACTGCAATCCCATCGAGATCGAAGAGAATCATCAGTTTCTATGAGGCAAGAACATCATGAGTATCGAGGTGAAGAGAGAAGAACTTATCATGGATTTGAAGATGAGCCATATCATGATGCTCAAAGACATAGTAGAAGAGATATACGTGGTTATAGAGATGTTGATGGTCGAGATCGATATCGAAGTACATTTGATTATGATGAATATGGTGATAGATGTAGTGTTCATTATCGAGATCGAGGCCAAGTGCGAAATCAATATGTGGATGTGGATGATGATCGTAAATGGGAATCAGAGATGAAAACAGAAATTTCAGAATTCAAAGGAGGAATGATAGCAGAAGAGTTTCTGGATTGGTTATCAAATGTTGAAGAAATTTTTGACTTCAAGGAAGTACCCGAACAACGTAGAGTTAAGTTGGTTGCTACACGATTGAGGGGAAGAGCTATGGCATGGTGGCAACAAACTAAACTTACACGGGAAAGGATGGGAAAGTCGAAAAAAATTTCATGGGAGAATATGAAGAAGTTGATGAAGGCTACTTCTTTGCCTTATAATTATCAGTCTCTTATGTATCAGCGCTTACAGAATTTGAGACAGGGGACAAAGTCGGTAAATGATTATGCAGATGAATTTTATCAGTTGATTGCCAGAAATGATATCATGGAGACGGAGGAACAGCTGACAGCTAGATTTGTTGGAGGATTGAGAATGCAAATTCAGGATATGGTGAATATGTTTGATCCAAGATCCGTTGCTGAAGCACACCAGAAGGCTCTAGCTTGGGAGAGGCAAGGTAGAAGAGAAGGTGGTGTGTTTACAAATTCCAACAATCAAGTGAAAGGGGCTAGTAGCAATACGAATGTTTCCAAGGCTGTTGGAAAACCGGTTGTCAGTGAAGTTGCTAAGACCAAGGTCAACAACAATTTCAAGTGTTATAACTGTCAGGAGTTTGGTCATACGAGCAATGAATGTCCAAAGCTTAAGAAGCAAACAATGGTTGTTGAGGTTGAGGATGAGGATACAGAATTAGAATCTTCCAATTCACCACAAGTTGAGGAGGAAGAAGAATTATTGTCAGGAGATGAGGGTTGTAATTTGATGATGAGGAGGTCATGTTTGACACCAAAGCAAGATGATGATTCAAGTTGGCTAAAGAGCAATATTTTTCAGTCAACGTGCACTATTTTGGGAAAGGTTTGTAAGTTCGTCATCGATGCAGGAAGTTGTGATAACATCATCTCTACAGAAGCTGTAAAGAAGTTGGCATTAAAGACAGAGAAGCATCCCAAACCCTACAAATTAGCTTGGTTGAGGAAAGGTGGGGAAGTGAAGGCTGGTCAAAGAGCTTGTGTAACTTTTTCCATCGGAACGAAGTATAAGGATGAGATTTGGTGTGATGTGGTAGATATGGATGTATGTCATTTGTTGTTGGAGAGACCATGGCAATACGATAGAGCCGTACAACACGATGGTAGAACTAACTGCTATAGTTTCATCTTCGAGGGCACTAAAATCACTTTGGTTCCTAAAAAGCGACAACAGAGTGAAAGCAAGTTGGAGGAAATTGAAGAACTAAAGACTCTGTTAACTTTGACGGAATTTGTCAAGGAAGTGGAGGATGAGCCTGAAGTATTTATGTTAATTGGGCGTGAAAGTAGTGAAGCGATTGAAATTCCTGAAGAAGTTAAGCCAGTATTAAAGGAGTTTGAAGATGTATTTCCTGAAGAATTTCCAACAGAGTTACCACCGTTGAGAGACATACAACACCAGATAAATCTTGTTCCGGGAGCTGTGTTACCACATAGACCACATTATAGAATGAGTCCAAAGGAGCACGAAGAGTTGAGAAGGCGGGTGGAGGAGTTACTTGAACAAGGGCGCGTACGAGAAAGTTTAAGTCCTTGTGCAGTGCCAGCATTGTTAGTGCCGAAGAAGGATGGAACTTGGAGAATGTGTACAGATAGTCGAGCACTAAACAAGATTACAGTGAGATACAGATTTCCAATGCCGAGATTGGATGATTCGTTAGATCAGTTGAATGGAGCTGCTATCTTTTCAAAGATTGATCTGAAGAGTGGGTATCATCAGATTCGAATTCGACCAGGTGATGAATGGAAGACAGCATTCAAGACACGGGAAGGATTGTATGAGTGGTTGGTCATGCCGTTTGGTCTTTCAAATGCACCTAGTACTTTTATGCGAGTGATGAATCAGATCTTTCGACCGTTTATTGGAAAGTTCGTGGTGGTATACTTTGATGATATATTGATATACAGTGGGAGAACCGAAGAGCATCTACTACATTTGCGGAAAGTGTTGATGATACTTCGTCAGGAACAATTTTATGCGGCTACAAATAAATGCGCGTTCATGACGCATAGTGTTTTGTTTTTGGGGTATGTATTGTCCAATAAAGGTATCCAGGTGGATCAAAGTAAAATTGAAGCAATCAGAAATTGGCCACAGCCCAGGACTATAACTGAAGTGAGAAGTTTTCATGGGTTAGCATCATTCTACCGAAGATTTATTCCACATTTCAGTAGCGTGATGGCACCTGTTACTGATTGTATGAAGGGCAAGCAGTTTTCATGGTCAAAGGAAGCAGGATTTGCTTTTGAGCGAATCAAGGAACTTTTAACGACAACACCAGTTCTAGTTTTGCCGGATTTTCAGTTGCTATTTGAATTACATACCGATGCATCTAAAGTTGGAATTGGAGGAATGTTGAGTCAAAGGGGACGTCCAATTGCTTATTTCAGTGAGAAGCTTTCGGGAGCAAAGATGAGATATAATATTTATGACGTGGAATTCTATGCTATTGTCCAAGCCATAAAACATTGGAGACACTATTTGTTTCATAAAGAGTTTGTGCTGTATACTGATCATGAAGCCTTGAAACATTTGCAGGGACAGGATAAGGTTGCAGCTAGGCATTCTTTATGGATCGCATATTTGCAATAGTTCACATTTGTGGTAAAGCATAAGTCGGGAGTAACAAACCGCGTGGCAGATGCATTGAGTAGAAGAAATCATTTGTTGACTACGATGAGAGTTGAAGTAACGGGGTTTGATGTACTTTTAGAATTGTTTGTTGAAGATCCTTACTTTGCTAAGATTGTTGATGAAATCGAGAAAGGGAAGACGGATGAATATGTGTTGGTAGATGATTTTCTCTTCAAAGGAAATCGATTGTGTATACCAGAGGGCAGTTTGCGAATGAAGATTGTGAAAGAATTGCATGAAGAAGGTCATGTGGGAAGAGATCGTACATTGCAGTTGATTTCTCAATCATATTTTTGGCCTTCCATGAGGAAATAAGTTGAAAGATTTGTGGAGAGATGTCACATATGTCAAGTTTCCGAAGGGACAGCTACGAATGCAGGATTGTATATGCCATTGCCCGTACCTACAAGACCATGGGTTGATATTAGCATGGACTTTGTCTTAGGTTTGCCAAGAACTCAACGAGGGAATGATTCTATATATGTTGTGGTGGATAGATTTTCGAAGATGACACATTTCATAGCTTGTAAAAAGACCGCCGATGCAGTCCGTGTTGCTCAATTGTTCTTTAAAGAGGTTTATCGACTACATGGGCTACCTAAGACCATCGTTTCAGATCGGGATACTCGATTTCTAAGTCATTTTTGGTTGAGTTTGTGGAAGATGGTTGGAACTAAGCTGAATTTTAGTAGCGCCTATCATCCGCAAACAGATGGGCAAACGGAAGTGGTGAACAGATCTTTGGGAAACTTGTTGAGATGTCTTGTGAAGGATAATTTGAAGAGCTGGGTTGTGAAGTTATGTCAAGCATAATTCACACATAATCATGCTGTTAATCGAAGTACTGGATTCAGTCCATTTCAAGTGGTATATTCAGCAGTTTCGAAGGGACCGTTGGATTTGTCGATAGTTCCATTTTAGAAAGGGGTTGTTAAACGAGCTTGTGATTTCGTGAATGAATTGCAGGAGTGCCACAGGATTATTCATGAACAATTGCTTAATTCAAATGAGAAGAATAAGCAACTGGCAGATAAGAAGTGAAGGAGTGTGGACTTCAAAGGGGGTGTTGTTTATGCAGTATTGACGAAAGATCGATTTCCAGTTGGAACTTACAACAAATTGAAAGCCCGAAAGATTGGTCCAGTAGAAATCTTGAAAAATATCAATGGTAATGCTTATCAATTAAGGTTGCCGGATCATATCCATACTGCCGACGTTTTCAACGTCAAACATTTGATTCCGTATCATGAGGATAAGCTCGTCGAAGAAGAGGAAAGTGTGAATTCGAGGACAAATTCTTTGCAACCGGGGGAGGATGATGCAGCGCACTGTGCTAAGCTGTGTATTTTAGGTCGCGAATGACCTAGTGACCTACGACCTACGACCTAAGGAGAAACAGAGGAAGGAAGATACAAACTCTACGAGCTACGACCTTATCGAGCTACGACCTACCAAGTTACATGAAGTTGTTCGCCACTTTCTTAGGTCGCTAACGACCTAGCGTCTTAAGCCGCTTTTCATTAAGTCGCTCACTCTAGGTCGCAAGTTTCTGATGTTGAGTCACTGATCTCTTAGGTCGCGCGCCAGTTTAAGTCGCTCAAACTTCCTGTTGGCGTGCTGTTGATAGGTCGCGTGAGTCTTAAGTCGCGTTATGGTGCAACTTGTTAAGTCGTATGTTGTATTTTTCTTATGTCGTGTGTGTTGTATATATGTTAGGTCGTAACTCGTGATGTTGTATCTCGTGTTGTTTTTCTTTTATGTTGCATGTGTTAGCTCGTTTGAAGATAAGTCGTAAGTCGCATGTGTTAGCTCGTGGGTCTGTTAGGTCGTGCTTGTTAGGTCGCCGACCTGTGCTGTGTTGTAAATTTTCCTATAAATAGCGGATGAGTTGTATCATTTGGAAAGGTTGATTTTGAATAAACTTTTGTTTGAGTGCTTTGTGCCTCTTTAAAATTGGAAGTTGAGCGTTGTCTCCTTTCTCCATTTTCGGTTATTCGAGTGCGCTCGAATCAACGGATTTGAAGCCGATTAATGGAATCTCGTGCGTGAGATCAACGTAGAAGAATCGTAGATCTTTTAACACGGTATCGTGCGCGATCAACGTGTTGGAGATAGCTAGAATCTTTTATCTCGCGAGATCAACAGATTTGGGCACTTGGGTATTTTCAATCCATCGATTTATATTGTTTCACCTAATCGTTTCATCGATTAGTTTGGCAAGAAATTTTCATTTCGTTGTGATCCGTTATATCCGCTGCATCACATTTCTACCATTGTCCTTAATTTTAACTAATGCAATTTTTGATTTATGCAAGTGGAATGCATATGAACTTACTTATTGCGAAAAGGTAGTCGGTCTACTGATTCAGCTGACCCCTGTAATCCAAGTATGCTTATTCCATGCAACCAAATGTATGCAATTACTCTAGTATAACTGATAATACTGTATGTATGTTTCAATCATTCACCCAAATGCGCCATCCATATGCAACACCCATTTACACACACACACACACACACACACACACACACACATATTTATAACCATTTGCAGATGCACTAGATAATATGCATGCATATGTAGGTGTGTGTACCTAGTTGGGCGATTATCCTAATAAATATTTATCTAGCACATGTAATGCATCCATTTGCAAACATTGGCATCCACTTGCAATCATTTTCATCCATCAATCATAACATGCCCTAATGACATGTTTACAACCAAGCTACCGTCCATAGGTTTCACCTAAAGATTATCGAAAAGACCCTAACTAAGGAAAGATCAAAGATAAAAGATAAAAGATAGGATATTTGAAGTGTACCTTCAAATAGAAAATGATAATAAGTTTGAATTCTCTCCTCAGATTCCCATGTGCACTACTTGGGGTCATCTCTCCACTGAATCTTCACTAGACGAACTTCCTTGTTGTATAATCTCTTGACGTCGTGTTCCAATATAGAGGTGGATGTACAATGCACATGTAATTCACGTTGTAGCTCCACTTCCCTTAGCTGATCGGGTTCTACTACTACTGCGGAATCATGTAGACACTTCCTCAGATGTTAAACATGAAAATATCATGAACTCCTACTAACTTATCTAGAAGATCAACTCTGTATGCCACTTTTCCAATCCGTGCGGTAATAGGGAAGGGGATTACAAATCTTGGTGCCAACTTACCCACTGAGCCAAATCTCATAACATTTCTCAAAGGAGAAACCTTGACAAAAACCATATCTGCAACCTTAAACTCCAAATCTGAACGTCTTCTATCGGTATATGACTTTTGTCTATCTTGTGCAGTCTTCAACCTCATGCGAATCAAATCCACCTTCTTGGAAGTTTCCCCTACCAAGACTGGTCTACGCAAGATCCTATTAGTGGTATCCCACCAACAAGCTGGTAATCTACATAATCTGCCATAGAGGGCCTCGAACGGTACCATCCTAATGCTTGATTGAAAACTATTATTGTATGCGAACTCCACCAAAGGTAGGTGATCTTCCTAAGAGCCTTTGAAATCAATGATGTACAATCTGAGAAAAGCTTCCACAATCCTATTTACCTTCTCAGTCTATCCATCTGTCTGAGGATGATATGCCGTGCTCAGATTCAATTCCATTCCCAAGGCTTGCTGAATACTCCTCCAAAACTTGCTGGTGAATAATGGATCTCTGTCGCTCACAATGCTCGTGGGAACTCCATGAAGCCTAACTAATTCCCTTACATAAAGAGTCGCCGAAGAAGCTTCTGTCTTGTTACTCTTAATGGGTACAAAATGAGCACTCTTTGTTAGTTTATCCACAAGGATCTAAATGCTCATGTTCCCTCTCCGTGACCTTGGTAATCCATCCATGAAGTCTATAGACACAATCTCCTATTTCCATAATGGAATATCCAATGGTTGCAATAGTCCTCCGGGCTTCTTCTGTTTCGCATTTACCCTTAGGGTAAATGATGCACTTCGATGCATACTCTGCCACCCTCTTCTTCATTCCGGGCTAATAGAATACCCTCTTCATATCCCGGTACATCTTATCACCACCAGAGTGCATTGTCATTCTAGAACGATCTGACTCGGCCAATACCGCATCTATTAAATCCTCAATACGAGAAACACAAAGTCTACCATCCCTTCTAAGCCATCCCTAGGTGTCCATGGTGTAGCGCCTAAGATGTGGTGATGACTCTCCTCTACCAAGCGTATCTAAAATGTCCTTTAACTCTTCATCCTCACATCGCCTTGCTCCAATCTGCTCTATCAAAGTAGGCTGGACGTCGAGGGCTGCTAATAATCCCGGTGCTAAATCCGATGGAGGTCTAAAATAAAAGATAGAAATGCACTCCAAATGTTGCTTCTACTTAAACGCATCTGCCACTACATTACCCTTGCCAGGGGTACAGGAAACACTACAAAAATATGGAGTTTTGATAGCACCAATACATAGCGTATCCGTATCTCCTCGTTACACCCCCAAGCAATGCTGGGTTTCCAACGCTATGAAGTAAATAAATACGGTGTACTCAACGCTATTCAATCAAAAAAGGTGGGGAAACAAATTATTTTGTGCGGGAATAAAAAATGGGCCTATTCACTTCGCTGCCTCGTTCAGAAAACAACATCTTCTTTCCCTTGTCACCTCCAGAAAACAATAACTAAATCGATCCCCAAATTGGTTGTCAACAATCGATTAAATCGCGAAACACTAACCTCTGTCATCAACAGTCGATCAACTTTTGAATCGTGAAACCGAAACCTCTGTCATCAACATTCGATCCCAATCCCTAAACAAAACCACCATTTCAACTGCCTAAAACTCTAAATCAGCGCCTCTCCAATTCGGGGATGGAAAAATAAGTCGGGAACAAATAATGGAAAAATGATCAGTTTCAGATATGATAATGATTTTCATAGCTGTTATCTGATTGGGAAACTGTTAGGTCAAGGGCAGTATGGGCTTACTTTTGTTGCCATTGATAAGGATACTGGAGATCGAGTAGCTGTTAAAAGGATCGACAAAGCTAGGTATTCCTTTTGTTTTATCGAACAATCTATTTAATTATTTATATGGTTTGTGTATAGATTAGAACTAGAATGTAAAATTTTCTGCTTTAAATTGCTGGCTTGGAATACACAAACATCTGCTCAGTTAAGCCTTGATGGCGCCAACATTCAGGTTTACGCATTGATGGGTGTCAATGAGATGCTTTTCGCTGGAGTTCAGGTATTATTTAGTGTACAAATTATAATGTTTATGATATACAATAGCTTCAGCTTGTTAGTGTAAATGGTCTTTTTTTATTTGTCAATTTAATTGCAGGATGGTCAAATTTTAGCTTGGAAGTATAATATGGCAGGAAACTACTTTAAACCAGCAGCTTCTTTTACAGGCCATAGACTTGCTTTTGTTTCTATAGTCGTGGGAGGATCAAGATTATATTCTGGTTCTATGGATCACATTATAAGGGTAAGATTTCTTCTTTGGTTATTTTTGTATCACATGGATTCTTTTTGTGTGAATTTTGACTATTTCCACCTTGTTATACCCACTTAGTTATGTGTCAACTCATTTAGGAATCTTCGTAGAAGTTTGGGTGTTGACATGTCATTATTCATTTTTTTATTAACTGGTCTTTAATGCAACATAGACATATCACACTAGTCAAATATAAACATCTATCTAGTTACCAAATTAATTGTTATTTATTAACGATTATTTCAGTTCTGTGAAGTCACATATTTGTCTTGCATATGTTTACTAGATCTATTATATTAATGTAAAGTATAGCCATCTCTATTTACCTACTAATGTTGCTCGCCTTTGTTGTATTTTATGTTAGCCTAATCACACAATCCTATCAGGCTATCAGCAAACTGTTGTATTTTATGGAATTCAAAATTCTATTGAATGTCAAATATCATATGACTGATTATTGTTTTAATTAAAGACCAGTGCGTATAAGCATGCACTACGCATAACTACATAAGTAATTGAAATATGAACATTGTTTGTTGGCATTCGTATCAGATTTATGCTTCGTGACCTATCAAGGTGAATATATTTCACTATACAGAAATTTTTTATATCCCTGAACTTTCCATAATCTAAAAACCTTACAATTTTTCTGTTGTTCTTCAGTGAAAAAAGAATGTGTCGGTTGAAGAGTAAGAAGTGAAAATAGTTTTTCAGTGTATCATCTTTTCGAAATTAAACTATTTTAAAATGTGCACATATAAACCTAGTGAAAGGGTCGTATTACTCAGCGACCAAGAAACCATTGTTTTCTTTATACTGCGAAGAAAAATTTATAATATTATTTGATTTTTACATCTTCTTCTATAAACTTTGCCAAATATCTTGCTTTTGCTCTTTCGAATGGATCTTTAGGTGAAAGAGGGCAATTGTCCCATTTGTCATCAGTATATTACCACCATAAATGAGCACATGAATCTTTTTATATATAAAATTTGACTCAAATAGTAGAGTACTTTTGTTGTATATTTCCTCCTCGATGTATCATAAGAAATTCCATTTAACTTCAAGGCAAGCTTGACTCTATGACTGAAAGGACTTCCCCGTCTTCCTAACAGCTTTACTTCTTCTGACATTTTCTCTTAAAAATATACATGTATGCGCTGAAAAGCCTTGTTTATAGATATATAATTGACATAACGAGTGGTTGATTAGTTTGTGTTATAAAATAGTGGTTGATTAGTTCGTGAGAAGCCTTGCCTTCCTGAAACTTATGATGCTTTTCATTTGGGTTTTCCAGATGTTCCCCGTTTTATTTCTTTTAGAGATTTCCAACTTCATTTTTTTCTTCTGTTTTTCTTTTTATATAATATAATTTTCTATTTCCATGTCTTGGTTCATGTCCTTCAATCAACAACATATTCAGCTTTGCAATTGTTTGGTCTTTCGTTGCTTTTGATTATATCGCAAAAAATTAGATTTCATGTCTGTACATTGTGAAATTTGAAAATGATTAATATTAAAAATCAGTATATAACTTTTAAATAACATATTAAGGCACATAGTGAAATGAAACATGGTGATCAATTAAAAACGCAAGCACCTTTCCTGAACAGTCATACTTGCCATCAGTCACTTGATTCATTTTGTTAATTCATATTGCTCTACGCATGTGTTTGAAAAATACATATTTGGTAGGCACAATAATTTGTTGCATTCTTATTTTATCGACTTATTAATGCTAACAAATAATCTGACTTACATTTGCTGTGTAATGATTTGAATACATTCTTAGTTCAGCTTTTGAGTATATACATTATGACTGATGAAGACGAAATACGTACCGGGCGTATGAAAACTATACAAGAATATGGGGTAACTGAAAACTTCCCTAATATAATTTTGTCGGTATTTATGTTGTTCCCATCTCTCTGTGTTATTGAAAGCGTTTAACAGATGCCTATAACTCAAAACTTCCCGAATTATAATCA
The DNA here is from genome assembly GCA_030765085.1 of Allium cepa. Lineage (NCBI taxonomy): Eukaryota > Viridiplantae > Streptophyta > Magnoliopsida > Asparagales > Amaryllidaceae > Allium > Allium cepa. Next base: position 236,777,539 of record CM060932.1, on the reverse strand, counting down.
TAACTTTTTTTCACTTAAAATTTCAAAGAATTTAAAGGCCATGGTTCTTATAACTCCATCCTAAAAATCGAAAAAGCAATCGTTTGATCAGTGTAGAATCAAAAAACGCTGTTATGTTACTGAAGTTGAAGCATTGGCACATGCTGCTGAAATGTTTGATACTTGAAGATTAAAATAAATAAAAATCATAGCTTTTGACAATGTAAAGCATTGAATTTATGTGAGGACAGTGGAATACATTGGTACACATAGCTAGCATTGCTCCCAAACAGAGGATAGGTGCTCCTATCCATCAGGAGCTTCCTACATATATTGCTTAGAGCCTATAACTATTGGTCTCAACACCAAGGTAAACATCCACTGCCATCTCTATGTCTAGAATGAAGATAATCAACATAAATGGTGTAATAAAATAAAAAATTGCAAAAGCTGAGTGTGTGTTGTACTTACTGAAGCTAGACATGTGACAGTGCTAACAGATTTGGCCCTAACTACGATGGTGTCTCCCTTAATCATATTTTACGCACCATTTCTTTTATAAAGAATAGATGTGTAATGTTGTTATTTTATACTATTTACAGAAACATCATGTGTTAAATATTTCTAACCTTTGGGCGATGTATTTGTGGTAGAGCACTATTGGTATTACTGTATATACGTTAATCCGATAAACTGGTATCTGTTACATCAATAATGATAAGTTACTACTTTAATTGAAAAATCAAATATTTTGTATGTTTTGTAGTGTAATGGTGTTTTAGCATACATTTAGCCGTGTCACTTAGTAGCAGATATCAACAAGAAAGAATAAGAGATGTAATTAACTCCATTGAACTAAAGTTTCAAGCCTAAATCCAGCCCTTATTTTTATAAAAATGTATTAATATATGAAAATAAATATATATAAATGGGTTGGTAAATTCTTTAAGAATGGTAAATTCATCATTACCGCACTGATTGTATTGGTACACCGACTTAGTCCAAAGATGTTAAACAAACGGTCACCAGACAGAGATGATGCTTTGTATGCTTGGATTCACCTTTTTTCTTTAATGGTTGTGGTATGATCATGTCATATAATTTTTCTAAAGGACTCATTTTGTTGATTATGCATTACAACATGAAATATATGTTGAAATGTGATCGTGTACTGATTGTCCCAATCTTTTGAAATCTTTGCAAAGTTTCGTCATTATCTTTAATATTTGCAGATGGTGGTCCGGTGATCAGTTCATTTAAGGCCTGGTCCAAGTGTTTAAGATTTATTTCTTGTGGATTCACACCTCATGGATATTCCTGGCTTGAAGGTGTGTACATGTATGTAGAACATTTATATTTTAGACTTTTGTATACATTATGCAACTGTCCAATTCTTTTGTTTTTTTCTCTATAGTATGATGAAAATACAAATGTATGCAAATTATACAGAGAATCAGAAACACCAAACATGGGCGCATCTCTTTATATAACATGGCTGCTTGAAATCCTTGATCATATAAAGAACTGCTACAAGACTGCATACCTGGACCTCAGCCCCCAAGATGCCTTGAGCTCTTTGCAAAGGAACTGACAAGTGGTTAGACTTCATGGGGCAATGAACCACTCCATTTTTAGGACGCTAATTACTTTATAAGGCGGAGTACAAGGGAGTCAAGTTGATGAAGTTATCTTGCCCCAAAAGGGGTCTGATATGTGAATTTAGCATGCATGATCTTCTCCACTGTCTCAGTTACAAAACCTTGTAAGTTATCTATTTATTGAATTTGAACTATACTTATGTACTATACAAGAACGCTTGCCATTTCTTATTAAATGATCATGAATGTTGAACTCTAAAGGTAGTTTAAAAAAAAAGGGTTAACTATGATTAGTTGAATACAGAGCTGATATATCCTTAGTTTATCTTCAATGAATTTTGGTTAGACTTTTTCATGCTTCAACTACACTTTTTTTTCCTTTCAAAAATTGATAATTGATGTGCATGAGTTTTAAAAGCAAGATTTTTGGATTATTACTCTTGAGAGCTTTTGTAATGCTGTTGGACAGAGAAGTGGTCAGGCAGTGAGTTATTGAAGTGGGTGTGATATGGCAGCAAGGTAATGCAAATGGGAAGATGGTCAGTAACATATGTTCAAGTGAGTGGATGTGCAGGATGAACACAGTGATGTTCTCAGTGGTGGAGGAAGTAAGATATGTACAGAGATGGAGGAAATGTTTTATAGATGGTCACTAATATAGGTGTGCAGGTCAGGTGTGTGTTAAGGTTGGAGGTTTAATTGGCAGTAGTGTATATGCAGTATACTGGTGTTAATAGTATGAAGTGATGTACAGGTTGTTGTATCACTGTTAGTGTATGTGGATAATGACTGTTATGGTGTGGTGGGGTAAACTGAAGTGGGTTGGGGAAGGCAGCAAGATGATAGTAGTGGGAAATATTTGATATATGGTGGTTGAAGAGAGATGTTGTAATGATGGAGGGGAGTATGGTCAGATGGAGTTGGTGGATTGGTTATTTATTCAGAGGAAGTTTGTTGTAGTTGCAGTTGTGGCAAGGAGACGAGCATGTGATGGTTAGGGAGTATGGAATTTGCAGTTGAGTTTACTGAGATGTAGCAGTGAAGCTTGTGGAAGAGATGTATGGTGGGTATTGGGAAGGATGGTGTAGAAGCAGTTTTGCTTGTTGAAGTAGTGAATGTGGGTTGAATACAACAGTTGTGTTGGCAATTCATGGTTGTACGACAAAAAAACAGGGGTATGTTGGGGTGGTTGTATGATCAATATTTTTGGTTTTGTGATATGGAAGTGTGGACAAGGCTGGTTTGTTGGTGAAGAGGAAATGAAATGTTGAGGTGGTGTGTAGTGGCTGAGTTGGTGAGTGTGATGGGGTGGTCAGGTTGTACTGCTGCAGTTTATGGTGCTGGTGAAGTGTTTCAGGTGATTTTTCAGGTGGTATGTTGGTTTGTAGGCGATGGTGTTCACGTAGGTAAAGTGGAAACAGAGGTTGGTTGTAGTGTGGTTATTGAAGTGGACTAAAGTTTGAACTGAGGTGGCTAAGTGTGATAGCAATTTCAGTTGCGTGGGGTTGATGCAGGTTGGTTGAATGAATGATGGTTGTAGGAATGCATGAGATTTAGAGGAGGTTGAAGTTGATGCAGAGGGTGGAGTGTTGTATTGAAGGTTGATTGAGAGGGTGGAGTGTTGTATTGAAGGTTGATTGATTTGCAATGAGGTAATGGTGTTTGGGATTATCTTTTGGTCTTACTTGGTATGAGGTGATTGTTTGATAAGGTGCAATGCGCTAGTGGGATGTTGTTGAAGCGAGGCAGAAGGGAGGTTGGTCGGTGATAACAGGAAGTTATTCATGGTTAGATGATGCTGTTTGGTCATGATTTCTGGTGGTGAGGTTGGTTTTGGTTGCAGTAGGCAAAGGTGACGGACAGGGGTACGTAAGCTGATGGTGGAGTTTGAGTTGTATGGGAAGTAGAAGTGTGTGTTGATTGGCAGTGAAACGTATGTATGTATGGCAGTTTGTTTATATTATGGAAGTGCAGTGCAGACGTGTGGAAGATGGTTCTGGTAGTGGATGGTGTATGGCAGTTTGGAGATGGGATGCAGTGTTGTGGCAGTTGGGTAATGAGAAATGGGTGGTTTGTGGTAGAGGATAGTGAAGTGCTGGATGATTGTATGTGTTGCTGGAAGGTAGTATGTGGAGGTGGTTGAAATGAAGTTAGACAATAATAATGATATATTTTTATATTAGGCCTCCAGGACATTTACTCCATTGCCTACAAATCATTGTCTACTTTGTCACTTATTGTCTACAAATTTAGTATATTCAACCTGGAACTGTCATTGTCTACTTTGTCATTTAATGCAGGAAATTGGTTAACACTGAAGCAACCTCGAGCAATGTTTAGATCCGTGCAAGAATCTTCTGTAGCAGCCATTTCCGTATCATCGTCTCCATATCTGAGTATTTGTGTCCATTTGTTAGACTATTTTGAGCTATTATCATGTGACCAGGTCTTGTAGTATTTGTGTTCATTTGTTAGACTATTTTGAACTATTATCATGCGACCATGTCTTGTAGTATTTGAAATATTAGCAGAATTATTTGAAACTTTTCCACTGGTTTGATTGTGTGTTTCCAAAATAGAATTCACTGCAACGTTATCATTGTTACATATAGTTGTTGTCATCTTCTCGATTTGTTATTTTTGGGATCCACATTTTAATATATATGCGTGTGTGTGTGTGTGTAATGTGTATACATATATCTATCTATGTGCATATATATATATATAATATAATATAATAAAAAGAAAATTGAAACAAATGCTGAAAATTAATATTATATAGAATAGCGTTTGAAAAACGCTATCGCAACTCTATATGAGATGTAAGATTTATGCATCAAAAACGCTATAATAGAATCAAAAATGCTATAGTAGAAAATAAAAATGCTATACAAGCATGACAAGAAATGCTATCGAAAAACATTGTAACGCTATAACATGGTTTGATGAAATGCTATAAAATGTGCTCGAAAACGCTATAGAAGTTAAATGAAGGATTATATTCCCTATAGCGTTTAAGTTTAATAACAGAGAAAAAACGCTATGGTAGGTTGCAAACGCTATGCCCTTTTGTAAACGCTATTAGCTATTATAGCGTTTTCCTTCCTGCTATGTAATGTTGTCGGCCTACCATAGCTTGTCGTTCCACGGCGTTCTCTGAAACGCTATGGTAGCCTGTGCTAACGTTTTTCAAACGCTATGAAACCCATAAACTGTTGTAGTGAAATCTCAAAGTCATAAGAGGGTAAAAACTCCATCCATCTCTGCTGTCTCAAATTCAAGTCTTTCTGAGAGAATAGATACTTGAAAGACTTATGATCCATGAAAAGCTCAAATCTTTCTCCTAAGAGATAATGCCTCCAAGACTTGAGCGCAAAAACAATAGCTGCCAACTCAAGATCATGTGTGGGGTAGTTCTTCTCATACGTTTTCAATTGTCTACTCGCATAGCACACTACCTTACCCTCTTGCATCAGTACCGCCTCTAGCCCCATACCACAAGCATCCATATAAACTGAGAAAGGCTTGGTTCCATTCGATAATACCAATATGGGTGCAGTAGTCAAAGCTCCCTTCAATCGACAAAAGGCATCCTCACACATGGCGTCTCAAACAAAAGTTGAGTTCTTCTTGGTAAGGTGGGTAAGTGGAGCTGATATCCTGGCGAAGTCCTTAATGAACTTCCTATAGTAGCCCGCAATAACAAGGAAACTCCTCATGTCCATGGCATTTTTAGGGGTCTGCCAATCTTGTACTGCTACCACTTTCGTCGGATCTACTACAAGTTCAACCTTCAAAATGATATGTCCCAATAAGCGAACCTCATCCCTCCAAAAATGGCACTTGGAGAACTTCACCTTCAACTTATGTGCTCACAGGGTTCTAAGCACTTTTTCTAAGTGAATAACATGCTCCTCCTTGCTTCATGAATAAACCAAAACGTCATTGACGAACACCACCAAAAACTTGTTCAACGATACGCGAAATACTCGACTCATCAGGTCCATAAAATATGCTGGAGCATTGGTTAGCTCAAATAGCGTGACTAACCACTCAAATAACCCAACATGATCCCTAAACTTGGTCTTCTCAAGCTATCCTTTGTCATATGCAATTGATGAAATCCCTTGGCCAAATAGAGCTGTGAAAATACCTTGGCTCCTACTAGCTGGTCGAAGAGATCGTCTATAAGGGGAAGAGGATAACGATTCTTCTACGTCAGTTTATTAAGCTCCCTATATTCCATGCAAAGCCTGAGAGAGACATCCGCCTTAGTGGCAAAGACGACGGGTGCTCCCCATTCAGAAATGCTCGTATGAATGAAGCTCTTCTTCAAAAGCTCTCCAATCTACTTGCTCAACTCATGACGTTCCTTAGGAGCCATATGCCTTACCGGTAAAGCAACCAGTTTGGCATTATCAACAAGATAAATCTTTAACTCGATGGCTCTTTGATATGGAAGGCTAGAAAACTCCTCGAACACATATGGAAAGTTTCTAACAAGGGTACTGAACTCAAACTATTGGGCGATAAGTCAAGAGAATAAATGTAGCTCAACATGACTGATCCTCTAGGATCATAAGATACCTCCAAGGTACGTCAATTACAAGTGCCTAACCTCATTACCCTCTTATCGCAATCAAGAACAACACCATAAATGGATAGCCAATCCATACCATGAATCAAATCAAACATGAAAAAGCCCAATACAAAGGCACTACAGTTAAACTCAACATCTAAAATAAACAATTTCAAATCCCGGCATAACATGGACAAATAGGCCGATCTTTCTACGAGATTTGATACTACTACCAGGTCGGTCTCTAAGCAAGCATCAAGAACAATACCCTCTACCAGAGTACTAGATATAAAAGAGTGCGAAGCTCCAAAATCAAATAGGGTACAAACTGGAAAAACAGAGATAGATAACACACCTTCGATGATCACCTTCTTTCCCTTGTCCATAACCAGACGATTACTAGAGGAAGGAGCTGCCTCTAAAGCATAAGCCTGAGCAGGCTGTGAAGGTGTCTGTGAACTGTCCTTGGGCTTCGACGGAAAGTCCTTTTTCATATGTCCCACTTGATCGCAAAGATAGAACCTCAGTCTCGGTCGCTCTCCTACCCCTCTATTATCCTTAGGAAGATGACCCGGTTTCCCACAAATATTGCACTTCTAGTCCTTCCTTGGAACTTTCCTTTTTCCACCTGACCCTTCTCCTCCCCTCATCTTTCCTTTCCACTGCTTCTTCCCATCACTCTTCTGCAACACATCTCCTTACTTCTCAATATTCGTAAATAAATTCATCTCTACCAATCCCTCAAAAGTGGCTCCCATCGGAATGTGGCTCACCGCCAAACTCTGCAATGGATGACTCAAACACTTAGTGAACTTCAGCGTCTTATTGTGAGGAGTATTGATCAGGTCTAGTCCAAATCTAGCAAGCTCATTGAATTGATGAAAATATTTCTTAATTGTCATATCCCCTTGCTTAAGCTGTATAAATTTCTCAAGTTGCACTCCCTCTTTAGCCTACGGTAAGTATTTCCTCTCGAACCTAGTAAGAAAATCCGCCCAAGTCAAATTATCAGCCTCCTCTTCTGCAATCTCCCACCAACAAAGAGCCTCTCCCTGCAACTGCTATGAAGCTAACTGCCTTCGAGCCAAGTCCTCCAATACCATAAGTCCAAATATCCACTTCCAACTATGGATCCAAGTTCTCGCCTCAGTATATGACTCGGTGCCAAGAAACGTCTTGCCTCCTAAGCTGGTGTAGTTCTAGCATAACTTGGGAAAATGGGGAATGCCAAACGGACGGGCTGAATCCCCTTCCGCCAGAGCAGCATCCCCAACTGATGGCTCTACTCGTGCAGTAGCCTGCAAATAACGTCTGAACCAAGCAAGCATATTAAGGCCTGGAACTTCAGGCATATCTTATGGTTCATACATTTCTATCTGTGCATGTAAAAAAGATGGGATTTGGTACTCCACAAATAGTTCAATAGATAGGGAAGAAGAGATATGAAGAACCCATTTCTAAAATTTCTTTTTTTTTCCAAAATATGTACGTATACTTTTAAAAGTATCATTGGGAATATCCTTTAAAATTATTCTAAAACCTTTATATTTTTAAAATATTTTTAAGATTACCTAAACTTCAGCTCTGATACCAACTGTGACACCCCACAACTCTAGACACCCCGAAAATTGGATATGACTAGAAGCATGGGTGGTCGGATGAAATAAAAATCCATAACATAGCACAGAGACTAAGAAAAAAATATAAGATGATTAAAATATTACTACGGAAGAAAACTTTCACTAATTATAAATTAATAGCAAAACAGGTTCATTAAAAACAACATTATCCAAAATTTATTTTTGAAACCAAAAGTATCAAGTAGTCTCCAACAAAACATAAGACATAACAAAGTTCACAATATAGGTCCCCATACATAGAGTAAATTATAGAAAAGAGAAACGAAGTACATCAAACAAAAAAAAAATCTGAAGATAACAACTATTCCAATGACCTCCAAGCTACAACGAACTACAACCTAGACCTGCCCGCCTGTGATTTGGGGAAAATAGGAAAAATATGAACGGACCAGACATAAAGCCCGGTGAATGAGAAATAAAACAAAGCAGAAAGAATAAAATAGTTTAATTCCAGGTCTTCTACGGATATCGTAGAAGGTGAATAATATAATGAAGTGAATCCTTCTTAGATACATTACCTAAGATGCCAAAGTCCGTGGTCATTGTAGGAAAGTCAACTATGTAGTAATATTAAACGTCAATCGGCTTGTTGGACCTGCTTTTCTTACCTATCCACGTGCTACAGTGTGAAATTCATGCTCTTCACCTATGCATTGTGACTAAATGCCTCTTACGTCTGACTGACGCCGACTCAAACAACCTTATAGGGCGCCGAAGTTGCTCAGGCTCCGCCAAACTAGACTCCTATCCTCATGTCTTCTCGATCACCAACATGGACTTGCCCCTATCCAAAGTGTTGGTCCTCTGAAAGAGCGCCTGCAGCTGGGTCGGCTACACAAAATCCTCCAATGACTGCCTAAAGAAGCCTACGTCGAAAAACACTTGTCCTGTTCCGTTCGCGTCGATCTGGCTAAAGAAGCCTACGACCACGGATGTTATCTATCATACGTACTAGCAATCAATGAAAGGTAACAAACATCCTTGCGAACCTGCTTGCCACTCCTAGTACGTACAACCAAAACTATATTTTGGTCTTGACTGCATGAAACACCTAACCAGACCTTTACAAGGTTTGCATACCAAATCGCTTCTAGAATAATTAATTTTAACGTTACAGTTTACACACCGTTTATTTTCATTAATTTTCTTTAGGCCATTTTTACATCCGATTTGGTTATTTTAGAATTTTCTTTTTTTTACAAAAACGGTATTTCAGTTTCATGTCCGTTCTATCCGTATGGTTTGTTTGTAATTTTTGTGCCATTTTGTTACAGATTTACACTAGCCTTTAGGGTCCATTTAATTTACATTTTTTTCCACCCTAATTTATGTTCTCCTTTTAGAGATTTAATCTGTATAAAATTTTGGTCCCATAGCCACAAACAATTTAATTACACAAAATTACACTTTTACATTTTTAGGTCACAAATGAAACAAACAATTATGCCAATTAGACTTTCCAATTTTGTTCCAAACCATTTTCAAAATTATGTAATTATATCAATCAAAACCATAATTTTATTCAAGTAACATATTCTGAATTTATTCAACTAACCTATTCTACTATTAGAAATTGAATTAGAAATTGAATAACAATTCTAATTCAATTTAATTAAACCAATTTTATTTACGTCATGAAACGTGAATAATAATTTGTTTGTTTCAAATTTCAACCCAAATACGAATTAGAATTGAGAAGTGGAAGAAGAAGATACAATAATTTACATAAATTTCAATCTTATTTATGCCATAAAACGTGAATAGACAATTTATATGTCCCATATTTTAAACCAAACATGAATTAGATTCGAGAAGTGAAAGAAGAAGAAGTTGCAATAATTTACATCTATACTCAATCAATAATAGAAATTAATTCATATTAACGTGCCAAAAAAGAACTGAAATTGAACTCTTTATTTTTCTGTTTCATATCCTCATCTTGCACTTGAGGTTACATAAATTTGGAAAAAGCTTTGCTTTAATCTTTCTCCCTTTGATTCTTATAAATTCCTCAAATTGCTTGAATATATATATAGATAATTTAATTTGGTAGAGATTTGCTTATTTAGTAGAAAAAAGGAGAAAGAATAATACACACTAATTTTATTGTAGAATCATAGTGACGGCTGAATAAGAGATTAGGTTTAGGTTAGATGGTTTATTTATGGATTTGAGTGAATATAATCCATTAGATTATTTTAGATTAAATTTGGTTCTTTCATACACTAAATGGTTATATATTCTAGCTCACACACATCACTCAACCAATAAAATTTAGCCATCTCATCCTATTGCATCGATGAGCGAATGGGAAGCCGCCACAAGTTAGAAACAACACTGAAATACGTAGGAAAATCGCTGGAAATGAACCAGCTGAAAAAACATCGCTCCAGATTTTGAACGACAACAGGACTTGATCCTTGTTCACTAAGGAAGTCAACATATGCCTTTACCACTGTACCAAATGCGCTTTTAAATTTTTTCAACTATATTTTCCATAAAATATCGGGGTGTTACAGCATATCTCTGTAATTAAAGGTAACTTGGAAAATATTTAAAAGTTATTAAGTGTTTGTTAAAACAAATATTTATAACGTATACAAATATCAATTATTACCACTAATGATTTTGATAATCAAGTAAATGTTTTAATTAGAAATCTTTGAAAAGTATATGTTATAAAGTATAGTATAAAACGAGGAAGCTGAAACTATGGGAAGTAATTTTCACTTAAAATAAGAATTTTTATTTATAAAATCTAGAAATATGATCGAGTTAGTGTATTAGGTATTTATAGATTCTTACTTATGAGAAATTGCAAGAATGAATGTTAGGGGAAAAGCCGTAACAACATGATTTTAAGCGATAATTTATTACAAATTGATACTAGTAATTTAAATAATTGAATTGGAATTTGGAAGTTTAATTGATAAATTGATCTAGAAACTATTTAATAACATAAAAGTGTGAGATAATATTTTGTAAAGTGATGTATTTGAAATCCGATGCTATAGTTTGGTAAAGAAATGATTGTTGAATGGAAATTTGTATTTACCTAGAATTGAATTGAAATATTTTTGTAAAATTAAAAAGGAACTAAAATATGTGATTATTTATTTTAGGCTAAGCCCAAAACCAATCTTAAGCCAAAATATTATTTCCAGATTCTTCTTCCTTTCTCCTTTTCGTTGAATACTTGTATACGTTCAAGGGGAGATATATACAACTTCCTACCCAAGATTTTCTATCCTCCTTACTTCTAAATTTCACTTCTAAATTTTAAATTCCACTTCTAAATTCGAGAACAACTTATATAAATTAAAAGAAAATATGAAATTTAAATATGAGTATCTCCAAGCCTGTATGCGTCTATTGCAAAGAAAGTGGCTCATGCGTTGCTGCTACAGCGAGGAGAAAATTGTCTTTTGTTGCTGTTATGGGGAATTGAAGTCTACGACAGCAAAGTAGAGGGTAGGAACGTATATATGTGAGTATCATATTCTCCCATATCTATGTTAATCATCAAAATTTCATACATGGCCTAATCTGTAATATATTATGAATGCTTGTTTATGTTAGAGAAGTTTGCAAATCTAAGTGTGTTCTTACATATCCTTTCTGTAACAGCCCTAAAATGATTAGCTTTGTGTTGGCAGGCAGAAACCCAAAAGATGATCACTTCTTATCTGGGTTGTAAATGGGCCAAGTTGAGTCAACTGAAGTTTGTACATGAGTATGCCTACACACACACACACTGTTATAGGCATTTGTAATGAGTGTGAAAAATCTGAAGCTTAATATCCTTAGAATTCCATTTTCTGTTGCAAATCTAGTATTTTTTCTTCTTCTATGATTCTTACTCGCAGATTAGCTTGACAGTTGCTTTAAATTTTAGTCTAGATCCTTGATTCTTGTTCTAATTTCACTTTTGATTTCCTACTTGTTATTCTTGCATTTACCATTTTTTAGTTCTTGATTTTGTTTCCAATTCTTGTTTTCTGTTCTTAACTGTTTTCTCAAAATTTCCATTGTTGCTCATTACAGTAGCTTGCAACTCAATAGGTGGTTGTTTTGAAAGATTTGATAACATTGTTCTTTTTCTTCTTGTTATTAGTTAGAAATATTCTCAGTTAGTTCATCCAGTTGTTCCCAAATACAATCCTAGTTCAATTTTCATCAATCCTTTATTCGAATTGTTTTGATGCTTCCCAATGGAACCATTCTGTTCTTGCTGTTAATTTGTTGATTCTTGCTATATTTCTGGTACTTTGTTGAATCAGTTTGGGAAAACAATTACTTATACTTAATTTTCTTGCTTGAATTGCAAGAAATCATTTAAACACCATTCTTGTGCACAAATACAGTTTTGCATACATATATAAGTGCTTATCATCTTGGTCTATTTCCACAAACACCTTCTTCTTCACCAGAGAACAACCATTACTCATCACTGCGATGTCCTCTGATCAGCCTGCTCCTCACAATTTGGTATCAGAGCCTAACACCATGATAGAAAAAGTTCGAAACTCGTTGGTGATATGTATGGACATGGACGACATGTATGGGCGTGACATCACTCTATTGAACATTAACATTGTATGAGCGGTGTCAGTGCAATAGAGCGCCGATGTAGGCGTCGACTTTGGAAGCATGGTGGTATGTAATGTCTCACATTGCCTAATATGGTATGGGCAATGACTATAAAACCAACTAGACACCCTTCTCTTACAAGCTAGCTTTTGGGGGTGAGTTCTACCTAGGTTGGTTCATAACAAATGGTATCAGAGTAGCCAACTGGAGATGAATCCGACCTCCAGTTCGATCCAAACCATAGCAGCAACCCTTCCCAAACCACTCCCTCAATTCTTGACTAAGAAATGGCCTGGCAGAAGCAAGAAGAAATAAATAAACGCACCACTCGTTCTCTGAGGACGTTAGAGCATGCAACCAAAGAACTCAACACTAAATTCGAAGGATTTCGCAATGTTCTTACTTCTTTGGCACAGGATATGCAACAAATCAAGAATAAACCAGCAGAGCCACCTCATGTTCATCACTACCCACCCACTTCTCAACCATCAGTAGCCCCACCGCCTATCCATCAATATCCACTCTCTGGTCAACCACCCGTTACACCACCTCATGCTCACCAATACCCACCTCTTACACAAGTATCAGATACCATTTCAAGTAACCAATGTGCTCTGCCTATGCCAACAGTTCCCCCTCAACCAAGAAATGTTAACCCAAAACCAAGAAATGATATTCCACAGCCAAGAAATGCAATACCTCCACCAATAAATGCACAATACTTCAATAATACACCAGACTATCCTCAAGAACCCCAACAACAAGCCTCCAGAAATCATATCCCAACTATCTTAATCCAGACTGTCACAATCTGAACCACTACAACCTCTATCCTAACCCATACCTTACAACGAAACTAGACTATCCCGTATTCTCTAATGAAGGGAAAGTGATAGACTGGTTGAGGAAGGTTGAGCAGTATTTCAATTTTCATCAAATAGAAGAAAGATTTTGGGTGGATTTTTGTTCATTTTATCTCAATAAGGAGCCAATGCGATGGTATAACTAGTATACAAAGAATAGGCAAAATCATAGGTCATGGCACGTATTCAAGGAAGAAATTATTGTTAGATTTATTTCCGAGGAGATGGAGAGACCGTATGAATCATTGGATAATCTGATGCAAACCACCACTGTAAAGAAAAGCACCAAGAGCTTCACTGCTAACCCCATCGCTCCTAGAACTAACACTGCAAATTACTTCCAGTATCCTAAAAACTTTCCTAACACTAATCCCAATTCCATTACAAATCCCAAAGATACCCAACTAGAAGTTTTGGCCAGCAGTAAATCATTGCATAAGGAAGACTGTTCAGAAGAGGATGAGGTCCATGATACGTCTGGGTTCGAAACTAAAGTCGAGGAAACTCCATCTTTATCCAATATTAAAGTCAAGGGAAATATTCAAGTGGTAGCAAATGGAGAAGATCTATCTAGGACTGGAATGTGTCATGATGTGGTGCTTAAGTGCCAAGGGCGTACAATGCTTGTTGATTTGCTAGCTCCTGTTTCCTCTTGAAGTATGTCAGGTGACATTGGGAGCTCAAGAAATGAAGAGCTTGGGTGAAGTCGCCCTTAACCTGGAATAATTACAAGGACAATTGGCCATGATATTGTGCTTTCAAGTTGCTGTTGCAGAAAAGCCTATCTCTCCCATGCCCACAGAAATTGAAGAAACTATTTTCATATTCGACCCTGGTGGTGATTCATTAGCCGGTGTGGTGAAGTTGAAGTGTTCTTAATTGACCGAGGAACCGTGTGGAGTTATCCAATACAAACAACTTTGGGGAACATTGGTCGGCTATACTATCACAGCGGCTATAAGCATAATGGCTGTTGATCTATCGAATTGGCCAAAAAGCTGCATGTAAAGTGTCATGGACAATGACCGGTTGATCACCCGACCTTGAGGACTAGGTAGTTTTTGAAGGGGAGAGGAGTTGTAACAGCCCTAAAAAGATTAGCTTTGTGTTGGCAGGTAGAAATACAAAAGATGGCCACTTCTTGTCTGGGTTGTAAATGGGCCAAGTTGAGTCAAGTGAAGTTTGTACACGAGTATGTCTATATATATATATATATATATATATATATATATATATATATATATATATATATATATATACATACATACTGGTATAGACATTTGTAATGAGGGTGAAAAATCTGAAGCTTAATATCATTTGAATTCATTTTCAGTTGCAAATCTGGTATCTGTTCTTCTTCTGTGATTCTTACTTGTAGATTAGCTTGACAGTTGCTTTAAATTTTAGCCTAGATCCTTGATTCTTGTTCTAATTTCACTTTTGGTTTCCTACTTGTTATTCTTGCATTTATCCTTTTTTGAGCTCTTGATTTTGTTTCCAATTCTTGTTTTTTGTTCTTAACTGTTTTCTCAAAATTTCCGTTGTTGCTCATTACAGTAGCTTGCAACTCATATGGAGAACGTATTTGTACTCTCACGTGATTAGTGGAGAGACATGTGTTTGTTAATACTGACTTATAAATCAATCGCAATATATATATATATATATATATATATATATATATATATATATATATATATACATACATGCGCGCGCACGAGCGCGCATGTGTGTACACTGTCCATAATAACGTGGATAATACAAACACTCCATCACAAGATACCCAAGTCACAGAGCTAGAGAAAGCCTAACGGATGTGCAAACAAAGCATATGTTTAAGGCCTCATATTTAGAGGAGTCTCGTATATACAGTTTTAAAATAAGTGGGCTGTAGGTTAGCCATTAATTTGTAAGCATAAAAGCCCAAGTTTTAATAATCAAGTTGGGACCTAAAAAATGTATAAGAAAATATATTTATTTATGTTTTTCCATGATGGATTTTAGTAGCATAAGGAAGTTTATTATCATAATTATATAACATGTCATGATTGGGTTAAGATATGGTAACTGAAAATTCTCATTTATTTTGTTTACCACAATATGCTAACATGTACATCTGCATGGAGTTGATGTATTTTAATCATCCTTCTTCAAACTATTTTTGTACTAGTTTTTGTTCATTATAAGATTTAAGAACATGGCTCTGTGCTTCTTTTTCTCCTGCATACTAAATAACCCAGATTTGTATATGCATGTGTTTAGGTTGTCGTGTAATGTGTTGTGTTTCGTGTGTGTGTGTGTGTTTTACGTGTCTGTTTGAATATGGAACTGTGTGTGCTTGCATGTAGAGGAGTGTTGTGTGCGTGTGTTTATACTTGGAGTGGGAGTGTCATAGTATCTAAGACTGGGATATATGTGCATGCTGTTGTGTGCGTCCAGAAGTGTGTGTACTTGTGTTTGTGTATAATAAAATATTTATATGAATGTCTGTATGTGTGTGACTGGTGGCGTGTGAGAGTGAATTGATTCGTGTGAGTAAGCTTGTATGTGCATGTACAACCAAGTGTGTGAATGTATATTGACAATGTGTGTTGTATTTAGGTGGAGTTGCTATATGCTGTGTATAGTGCCAATAGGTGTAAATTGTGATAGATGGGTAGAAAATTGAGGTGCGTAAATTGTGGTAGGTGTAAATTGTTGACATTTTTATGTGTCAAGCAGGGATAATGTTGTGTAAATAGTAATAGTTTAACGATAGGTTTGAAATATTATATACCACACATATTGCGTGCTTTTATAATCAGAACATGTGAGTGGTTAAATTGTAGTTTGATATAATAGTAGAAAATACATGTTTACAGGGTGATGTGTAATATATAACGTGTCACAATATGCAGTAGTAGCAATGTAAAGTTTTATATATGAATTTGTAAATATAATTACAGAAGACGCATCTTTATTAAGTTGGTTTGAAACTTTAAATTTTTGGTCCGACCGCGAACTTTCAAAATTATCATTTATATCTTTATATATTTGATGCCACACTTTTTTGGAATGAGCAAAAAATACCAAAAATGACTTTTTGCGGATATTATTAAAATTTAACATCGTTTAAAATTAGAATCTGCCAATTAAGCTAGTTTTATAAATTCAAAATTTCCTTTACAAATATTTACTAAGGCTTAATATCAATTAAAAATAGAATCTAACAAATAAACTATTTTATAAATTTGTTTTTTTGTTAATCAATAATATAATAAAATTTTAAACTAATAAGGAATTAGATATTGCAACTTAGAAATAAAATTTCAAAACTACGTATGATCTAACACACAAATATGACTAAATATATGTGAAAATTATTTTCTTTTGAATGTGTATTAAATGAATACAATTTATAGAAAAACAACTCAACCTTCTTCCTAACGTTCGTGATAATAGCAGGAACTAAACTCAACATTTGGTCTAGAAAACGATGTTAAGATGATGACCTTATCAAGCATGAAGTCAAATAAAACAGGACTATATTATTCATCTCCATGCTTTAAAGTGTACGAAAAAGTGAACAAAACATTATGTCATAGGTAGTGAATATTTGTTGTCTTCTAACTTAATATATTAATTATTTTGAAATTTTTTTTTTCTATCTATATTATATTTTGATTAAACTATTTTGTCCTGTTTTTTTTGATTTCCCATATCTTTTCATTACAACAAAAACACTCTTTCATAACTGTAAAAAAAACAGTTGTAATAGTTCTATTACAACTGCCAAAATCATCCTGAAACCATAGAAATGAGTTTTAACAAGATGAATTATCCAACCATTTTTCTCTCAAGGAATAAAAAAATGAAAGTATACCTTAAAATCTAGAAAGCTTGAATCCGATGGACAATACTCCATCGCCATAGTCAAACTAAGCCATTATTCTAAATACAAGTATCGATTCATACCAAAACAACCCTAACTTATTACCATCAATCTAGAAGTATCAATGACCTTTAGCAAAACAACACCATTACAAAGATAATTGACGAGTTTTTCAAAACACAAACAACTCTAGGGAAACGGCGTTGACGAACAAAGCAGATCCAGATTAGAACTCATGAATTTTAGATCTAGTGGCTCAAACATCACCTTCAGATTCAATTCTGTCTTTTAGTGGTTATCCAAACACAAGCACCATAGGCTCTTCGATAATAGCAATGGCGATTCGACTTGGTTACTCTCGATTTCAACACTTCAAATTGATTAGCTTCGACCGTGATTCAGTCTTGAAGGAGATATGGTTTGAGGAAATCAAAAGTTTTTTTTGGAAGGAAACGGAGATAAAGAAAATTAACGACGAGAGGAGTGAAAACAATAATTTAGGTTACCTGGGGAGAAGAGCAATAGAACGATGATTATATGTGAAAATTTCTGAGCCCAAAAATTTGGTTTTGGAGCGAAGAAAATATGGTTTCGAAGCCATTGGAAAATTTGATTTTGAAGCCAACGGAAAATTTGATTTTGGAGCCATTGGAAAATTTGGTTTTGACGCCAAGGGGAATTTGTATGCCTTCAATATATAACATCCTTCGTAAATTAGGTCCGACGTAAGACTCTCAATTAGTATCTGAAAAATTTGAAATTAATCCATATCCTTATTCGAAATATAAAAAATTTATAACATCCAAAAAGGACACGAATACAAATATGGTCACATCCGCATCCAGTAACTATCGGTTTTGGTCTTTATCAAAATTATAGTTAATTTTTCTTGTATTTTACTAGACAATATGATTGTAATTTACTATTTTATATAAGTAAAAAAAAACTAATATGTGTATAAAGATCGGTATTTTCTGCTTAAACTTATTTTTCTTAGCATATTTAAAATTTAACTATAAAATACATAGAGAATAGCTATAAGAAATGTAACTTTAGGTGCCTAGTCTCCTCCTGGATGCATATTGTCTTGGCCAAATCACCTACTGGCATGCCTTGTCCCCCTATAATGGGTATACAAGGGAAAGAAAGGAGTGGATTAGACAAAGTCTGACAAATTAATTATATTACTAACGTATGGTGTTCAGAAACAATTAACTCCATCTATATAATCTTTAAAACGTATGGTGTTTATTTGAGTTAGTGTATTACTTATAAAGGATGGGTTACTTTACAAATCATGGGTATAATTTTTATTACACTACATAAATAAACAACTTATAAGGGTTTTCAGTTGAGGGTTGAACAGATGAAAACTAATAACTCTAGTTCAATTCCAAGTATATGAACCCGATAAATAACTTCCTAACCAACATTGAGTTAACTTTCACAATGACGAATCACATATATTGCACTTACACAATGAGTGAACATTGCAATGTCTAGGCTCATGCCAACTATACTACCTCGATGATTTATATCCTTTCGAAACATTCATATTACCTTCTCAATGGTAAACATGTCGTATGCTCTTTATCATTCAACCTGAAGCAGAAGAATTCATTGTAGTGATTCCCCAATTGGTTTAGGCACCTCCAAGCCTATAGCCATACTATTATGGACATCTTGGTCTTTCTTTCTTGATTCAACATGTTTAATATGTGACCGAGGTGCCCCGATAACAATAAGAGCTTCTAGTTGCGCTCCTATCGCACGCCTTGTCGAGTTCCATGTTACTCCTACGATGAAGTATGAACCTAGGTACGTTATCCAATATAGAACTAGTACTCCCTATTTCACTTGCACCAAGAAGCTACATGAACTCCTAAAAGTCGAGAAAGTAGGGACAAGTCCTCTATTCAGCTTACATCACCTGCATTTGGTGTAGCATAAATCTGGACTTGCTGAAACAATTTAGACATCAGAAAATTTACTTTAGATGTCTAGTCCTCTTTAATAAAAATTTAGGCATTCATACATCTGACTTTATTTATCAAATGTTTGACTTTGATTCTAGACTTTCCAATAAAGAATTCGGATATCTGAATCGAGTTGAATTTACACTGATTCTCGAATTAAGATTGCTAGAGATCCAAACGTTTGAACCTTAATTCAGACGTCTGGTTTTAGCGTAGATTTTATAAACAAAAATTGTTGATTTTTGTTTACTTTGTTGTCTTCTTCGCAGGTTCAGATATATACTTAACGTTCATATTAATAGTGTTTTGGTGGTGATTTCTACTTTTGTTTATATCCAAATTCATATAAAATTTTCCATTAAACCACCTATGTATTTGCATAAAAATCGATTTGTAATCCAAATTATACAACCAATTCAAGGTGGAATTAAAGGGTATTCGGTCTCTCTCAATTATTCAAATCAAAATCAACTTTATCACATAGAGGTTTGAATATGTAGAAATTAAAGTGAATTACTCTAGTCCATCTTTTCCCCTTTTCTATAATTATTTCTATTAAATTAACACCTATGGTTTTCCATCATTGCTATTTTTGATTTATAGATGAAATTGTAATTCAAATAGGTTTAAACTACTATTCCAAATTCAACAATTACATTTTTAAATCAAGTAGAATTGTAAAGGAATTTAATTATTTATGAATCATCATAACGTCGTAATCTCACTCCGCCTCGAATGAATCCCTCTTCTAGTTTGCAATGGGTCCACTATTTCCCTTCTTTGTTGATTTTTTCCTCTTTCTCTCAATTTTAATCCTCTACTCTTTAATTCTTCATTCCTCACTCTCTCTTATTTGATTTAATTTTGTTTTTCTTTAATTTCAAAAACTGAAGAAGAGATTTAAGCAATTGGAGCTTTTGAGTGGGAAGAAGAATAAGAAAACGAACGTATAAAATAAGGAGGTAGGGGCTAGGGTTTAGAGTGGAAAGATGTGGTTTATGATCTTATTAATAGTTGAAAGCTAGGGTTATCTGATCCAAACTTGAAATTAATAGTTACAAAAATGTCACTAGTCATAATTTTCACTAAATTTGACTCGTTTTCCAAATCTAAAAGTTATAAATGTCTTTTTAACTATAAAAGACATTCCAGGAGCAATGGAAATAAGTCCTGATGCCTAATTCCAACATCTGGAAAAAATTATTATTTTGCCCCTTTTTGTAAAATTACATTTTTACCCTTATTTATATTTTAATTTTTTGTTAAAATTTTCGAGGTGTTACAATAATGATTGAGTAATTAGTTTCATTAGTAGAATAAGAAGTGAGTGTTAGATGAAGAGTTAAGGGATTAATTAGATTATGCTAGAAAAGGATTTTAGTCCAAACCCAAGTTATTAACTCCTAACTATTCCATCTCCTCATTCATCTCCCACTCATACACAAAAACAGAAGAGAGAGAGAGAGAGAGTGCTAGAATAACCAGCATTTTGGGAAAATAAGAAGAGAAAATCAAATCACAATAGGAAAGGCAACCATCCCTGAAAGGAAAATGAAGATTCACTATAACAAAAATACTCTTTCACAACTGCCAAAAACAGTTGTAATAGGTCTATTACAACTAACACCCACCATTCTTTATATTCGCAATTGTAGTAGAACCGGATTATTTTACAAAAGGTACATACATTCGCATAAACAGTTGTAAAAAGTCTTTTTACAACTACAAATAGCAGTTGTAAAAGAGTTATTTACGACTACATTTCGCAGTTGTAAAAGACTTATTTACAACTGTTTACGACACTTGTAATAAATATTTTAACAACTGTTTTCGCCAGTTGTGCTAACATTTTACAATAGTTTGTAATAGTTGTAGTAGGATCTACTACAACTATAAATGACAATTGCAACAAATATTTTTACAACTGCCACAAACTATATAATTCATCTTTTCACAATTGTTATTAAACATAAATTTCATGATATTATAATTAAAACCAATATTTCATTAATATTAACCACAATCATTCAAATACTTGGAACAATACGAACCATTCATATTCAAAAACATTTCAAGTTTATACCATTCATGAATTCATAACTCCATTCTAAAACATAACTAAATCCATAACATAAATCAGTAAAAGTAGATATATAAACTAATCAAAAGAGATAAATTCTCCATGCCAAGTAATAGGCATCCCAACCGCTTGTCCAATTGTATAGGTATCTGAAGTAGGTCTAAATAGAAGAGCTTCATGATCCACCACCGCATCGATCCAAAGTTCCATGTATCTAGTTCTAGCGGTATATTAACACCAGTTGTGACGTTGTTGCTACTAGTGCTAATATAGATGCCAACATATCGCGAAATTTATCGGGCGATGTAATATGGATGCCAATCCACCAGCTGAACAGCTAGAGAGAATAGCCTGTGATCAATTCAAAATTTTGAAAAAATAAATAAATTCTGTTATAATTATTTTCATCGGCTATAAATAAAATTATCTGTTGTTAAAAAGATGTTAAGAAACATACAATCTCTGCACTTTTCATTCCCTTGTCCATTAGTTCGTTTATGATAGCCACCCAAATCCAATTTCCTCTAAAGTACAGTTTTGTAGTCCATCACAAACATGAATATAACAACTGTTGAGAAAACTATGAAATTTCCATAATTATAACACTTTGGAACAATGTGTTATATTACTCACTAGATCAAGACTTTCCATCTCCAGTAAATGAAGAACCATCACAATATCGAATCTTGGTTATATTCCAGTTGTAGAAATCTGTTTTCATGTATTGGAATGTTTGCATTAGTATTCTAAATAATTTCAAAAAATTTAGCCTGTGTCAATTATCTTCTTTTTTTTACATTGAAATCAGGCCTTACCTCTTTTTGAATTAAATTTTATGTCTAAAGGCTATATAGTCAATTTTAAACAAATAACATAGATACACGGTCAAAAAAAGTGCAGGTCCAAATTGCCCAATTTCACTTAGATTTGACATTAATAGATTTTATTTTTAAACTTTCATACCAGGATTGAAACTTTGCTTATCGCTAAAAATCCAAAAAAATGAAATGTTTGGCATTAAAGTCGAGGAGCCATATGTTTTTTGACGTTATATACATTCTTCAATTGTGCGATACCAGCCTTTTCCATGGTAAAAAATAAATAAATCATTATCCAGGAAGGAAATAATATTGATGGTAAATATCTACTTTGCTATATAGAGCTAATTGATTTCGATTAAGAAATGATTTTGCATATAATGCCCAATGCTTATTATTTTGTCTTAGCATCTCCAATGCATGATGTCGTCCTTTCAGAAGTAGGAGAAAAAATAATGAATTAAAAGCTCACTCAACAAGTAGTCTTTCCAATTGCATGATGCGTGTGCGCCATCAAACATTTATTAGAAGTTTATAAAATACATTACCGTGGGAATTAAAAGCTCATTATCATCCTATACTAAAACCAAAAGAATAAAAAATCACCGTCTAGACACTGAACTCAAAGCAATATCAAAAATATCAACCGCTAAGTAGGCTGTTAAAGAATTTTTATTACAATGTTTGTATTTTGAATGGAAGCATAACCATGAGTTATATCCAAAATGTTAAACATCAAATATAGTTTTCACACAATAGAACCACTTGGATTAAAACTAAAGCTAATACAAAGGATGAAACTAAGGCTATGTAGATGTTTGAACAATTTAGCAAAACTAGTGCAGACTCGTGGTACATGTACAGACTCCAACTACAATTTTCTTATAAAATTTTGAGTGAAGTGGTAAGAATCTTAATATCATTACTATTATTATTTATAGTAACAATCCTAAAAATGTTGTTCATGTTGTAATATACATTAATAATAGGGATGAATATGCTAAATATGAAAGGTCATTATTGTAATCTGCACTGCATAAGTAGTCTATAAATATGGAGCTTGATTGTATTGTAAATATATCTCTCAATTCAATAGAATTGTTCTCTCTCTAATTGCCTTCATTCTCTTTATTTTGTAACATGTTGTCAGCACGAAGGAATGCGAATTAGTTATTGACCTCAACCTGTTCACCTTCAAACTTTCCAACTTCTCAGCAAGTAATTAAATATTAATTACTCTGACTGTTTCTCTTCTGACCATTCCAATTCTAAGGCTATTTATATTCAAAATCCTATTATATATATTAGTGCAGACGAGTCTTTTAGAATATATCTACATACATTCTATTTCTTATTTTCTTTAAAACAACAGGTAAAGGAATTATTCTTGCATTTCTTTATAAACTCATTACCTTTCCTCTCTCCAAAAAGGTAATTGTCAGTATCATATTATTTTTTGATAAAGCTATCAAATCAGCACATGCTAGTTTGGGGTTCGCTTCTATATTTTTCATGTCTTTTCTTGTATCACTCTTATTTTTATTCTTTGGCTTTTAAATTCAATATTATTATTATTATTTTCCCTTTGCGGATCTATTGCCAAATAAAATTCAAAAGTTTGGAATGGAATATACGCAAAAGCTGACTTTCATTTCTTATTTGATAAATACATGAAAGTTGCAAAATCCAAATGTTTGGTTTTGTTGATACAATTTTTTTTGGTATAGTTGTTTGATACCATGAATGAAGACTTTGCATTTTTTTCTTCTTTTTAGCTAGAAACAAACAAATAGTGAATGCTGTTGTGGCGAATATATTCACCTTATGCAATTTATTTTATGAACAGTTCACAAAATGACAAACATCGCCAAGCTTGAATTTAAAGCTTTGGATATATTTGGAGACAACTACTTATCATGGATACTGGATGCTGAGATTCATTTGCAATCTCAATGCTTAGAAAATGCCATTAAAAATGGCAATACTATGTCCCAGCAGGG
This sequence comes from Allium cepa, assembly GCA_030765085.1. Taxonomy (NCBI): domain Eukaryota; kingdom Viridiplantae; phylum Streptophyta; class Magnoliopsida; order Asparagales; family Amaryllidaceae; genus Allium; species Allium cepa. The sequence goes on along the minus strand of CM060932.1, from coordinate 236,753,545 downwards.
CAAGGCAAAGGCTCTAATATTTTTAAGACGTCATATCCATGACGATCTAAAAATAGAATATTTGACTGAAAAAGACCCTCTCCACTTATGGAACTCCCTGAAGGAGCGTTATGACCACCAGAAGACGGTCATACTTCCAAACACTAGGCAAGAGTGGTTGAACCTGAGGTTTCAGGACTTTAAGTCCGTAAGAGAATATAATTCTGCAATGTTTAGAATCACTTCTAAACTGAAATTATGTGGAGAAAAGGTGGATGGCGCACAAATGCTTGAAAAGACTTTCTCAACCTTTCATGCCTCGAATATACTCCTGCAGCAGCAATATCGAGAGCGTCATTTTACAAAATATTCTGAACTCATAGAATGCTTACTAATTGCTGAACAAAATAATGAATTGCTTATAAAAAATCATTCCTCAAGACCAACTGGTTCAACTGCATTACATGAAGTTAATGCTAATTTTGCCCACTCTGAAAGAGGTAGGGGTCGAGGTCGAGATAGAGGACATGGTCGTGGACGTGGATATAACTCTAGCAGAGGTGGTTATGGTGGTTTTAAAGCTAACAAAACCACCAACTTTAAAAAGCAACAAAAGAAAATTGAGCCTATAAAGAACAATGATTCAGCTTCAGAAAATAAAAGGCATTATGAGGAAGTTTGTTATAGATGTGGACGATTTGGTCACTGGTCACGTACATGTAGATCATCAAAGAAAACAGTTGAAGAATATCATCGCTCGAAGAATATTGAGGCAAATAATGCCGAAAAGTTACCTGAAAACACTAACCTGAAGTTAGATGATTTCTTCGAAGATGACAATGGAAATTTCATTAATGATGAAAATCTAAGTGCAATGATCAATGATATGACCGAGTTGATCAATTAGAAATGTCTTGAAGTTTGTTATGTGACTTTCATTTTATTTCATTAGCTTGCATCAATAGATCAGTTTGAAGTTTGCGTTCGTTTAATTGTATTTCCCTTTGCAGTACTAGTAATGTGTAATGTGGATGTTGTTTTTAATCAATAGCCTATTTTAATCATATTACTTTGTTTGTTTACATTACATTTATTTATGCATACAAATTTTTAATTATTGACTAATCATTGTCTTTAATTCTTAAGGTATGGAACATCATTTGGGTGATGATATATGCTTACTAGATAGTGCAACTACTCATACAATTTTGAAAAACCAGAAGTTTTTCTCTGAACTATCTGAAAATTTCTCAGCTAAAGTCTCCACTATAGCTGGATCTGCTAATATAATTGACGGGTCCGGAAGAGCCCATATAATATTAACAAATGGTACGCATATCGTTATTCAGAATGCATTATACTCAAGCAACTCTAAAAGAAATTTGCTGAGTTTCAAAGATATAAGAATGAATGGATACCATATTGAAACTATAAATGAAAACAACAAAGAATATCTTTGTGTTATTTCTAGAATTGAAAGCCAGAAGCTTATCCTAGAAAAATTTGGGTTTATTTTACTCTAACACAGACAATAATCCAAATCTAGTTGGCTATGCTGATGCAGGTTATCTTTCTGACCCATATAAAGCAAGATCACAAACTGGATATGTATTTAATACAGCAATGCAGCAATTTCCTGGCGATCTACAAAAAAAACATTGGTAGCAACATCATCCAATCACTCTAAAATACTAGCACTACATGAAGCAAGTAAAGAATGTATTTGGCTAAGATCACTGATTGAGCATATTCGAAAAAGCTGTCAACTTCCATCAGTAACGGAAAGGTCAACCATTATTTATGAAGACAATGCAGCTTGTGTTGCTCAAATTCAAGCGGGTTACATTAAGGGTGATAGGACGAAACACATTGCTCCTAAATTTTCTTCACGCGTGAGCTACAAAAGGATAATGAGATAGAAGTGAAACAAATCCGATCTCAAGAAAATCCGGCGGACTTATTCACAAAGGCGCTTCCAAAATCAACATCTTCAGATGGTGTACAAAATCGGTATGCGTCGGCTGCATCAACAAACTAATTGAATAATGCGTTATAATCCAGGGTGAGCGTATGAAATACGCTATAATGTACTCTTTTTCCTTCACTAATATTTTTTCCCACTGGATTTTTATTAGTAAGGTTTTAATGAGGCATTATCTTGATCCAGAAGAATCAACCCTCGTAGTAACATTATAAAATATATGTTACTTAAAGATGAAATCATGTGGTACTCTTTTCCTTGTTTATGATTTTTTCCCACTGAGTTTTTCATAACAAGGTTTTTAATGAGGCAATTACTCTTATCATCTTTACATACGCATATTCAAGGGGGAGTGTTGTAATATACATTAATAATAGGGATGAATATGCTAAATATGAAAGGGCTTTATTGTAATCTGCACTGCATAAGTAGTCTATAAATATGGAGCTTGATTGTATTGTAAATATATCTCTCAATTCAATAGAATTGTTCTCTCTCTAATTGCCTTCATTCTCTTTATTCTGTAACAGTTCATTGATTTCCATATCAATTAAATATTTTGCAATATGACATTAATGAAAAGCAATGAAATTTAAGAAGAAACTTCATTTTAAATGTAGTCGAGAAATATACAACTGTCACTACAAGAATATGTCAACATATTGACAAAAAGATTAAATATGGCACTTTGTAGTATAATGGTAAAAAATTAATGAAGAACAAAATTAAATTCAGCATGACTATTTGTTAACTCATTTTACAAATGTGCAGCAGTAGTTTTCCACAATAAACACACTTGAACCTTCATAAACAATTTGAATATTGTTTTATTGCACTTATATGAATACCGATAGAAAGAACCATATCTCAATATGCTAAAATTGTATCTTTTGCTATATACTTGTAGAAGGAAAAACACATTTAATAGTTGAAGACTTGTTTCGTAATTATACTTGTAAAAGCAAACTGACTTTGAGATTTGTTGAATCGTGAACTTATTCCTTACACATGGAAAAACCTTGAATTACAAATTTATCTATGAATACGAATAGGAGTGCTTCATGCAATTGATGCATATATCTTGTGTAATCAACAATTTTCGACGGGGACAAGTGTGGTTGCTTATCTTGTGCGTATATGGGTGTGTTTTGGAAAATCTTCAAATTTTCTTATAAATTCATTATACTAAATTGACAACTATTCTTTGATTACAAAAACAGCTGGCCGAAAAATGAGATGATCACTTCAGATTTTTCTCAGAAGTGATAAAGTTTCGACTTGAGCACTCTATACTCAGACATGATAGATTCCTAAGTGAGGTATTTACACAAAATATATATTTTCTATACGAAGAAACATTATATTTCCATTCCTTTGAAAGGTAGATATTTGGTTACTTAGAAGTTCATGGTAGACCTACATTTCTGCACGTGTTATACATATATACCATAATAAGCTGTTTAGTGTAAACTGCTTTCTTCATCAATATAATACTTCATATTACAGTGCTTTTTTTAATTTTCTAAAGATCTTTCCTAATGTAGAATGACATTTCTTGGTATGAAGATAACTGGGAGAACCATGAGAGTAGGTTCTTGGAATTTATGTTAGATAACGAAATCAATGATGATAGTTGCTCGTTGAGTATTTCAGAAGCGAAGAAAACTAATGTAAATCTTGACATTGATATGACTTCTGAAAAGGAAAAATGAAAGACTACTTGTAAAATTGTGACTCCACATACATATTTCAGCTAACAATTCAACTCTTAGCTATTTCAGTCATTTTCTAGAGAAATTTAACCCTTTTTGCAATTCTGGTTTAAATTGACTACCGATATGTAGATAAAAAAATACTGCATATTGTGTAGCAGTACCCATAATCTATACCATGCGGATCAATATAAATATTATTGAAATCATCCTGAAACCATAGGACTGATTATCCTACCATTTTTCTCTCAAGCAATAAAAAAATGAAAGTACACCTGAAAATCTAGAAAGCTTGAATCCAAGGGACAATACTCCATCGCCATAGTCAAACTAAGCCATTATTCTAAATACCAGTATCGATTCATACTAAAACAACCCTAACTTATTACCATCAATCTAGAAGTATCAATGACCTTTAGCAAAACAACACCATTTGAAAGATAACTGACGAATTTTTCAAAACATGAACAACTCCAGGGATATGGCGTCGACGAATAAATCAGATCTAGATTTGAACTCATGAATTTCAGATATAGTGGATTAGGCATCACCTTCAGATTCAGTTCTGTCTTTTAGTGGTTATCCAAACACAAGCACCAAAGGCTCTTCGATAACAGCAGTGGCGATTCGACTTGGTTACTTTTGGTTTCAAAACCCCAAATTGATTAGCTTCAACTGCGATTCAGTCTTGAAGGAGATACTGTTTGAGGAAATCGAAAGTTTTTTTGGAAGGAAACAAAGATATAAAAATTAATGACGAGAAGAGTGAAAACAATAATTTAGGTTACCAGGGGAGAAGAACGATGATTATACGTGAAAAATTCTGAGCCCAAAAATTTGGTTTGGAGCCAATGGAAAATTTGGTTTTGGAGCCAACGGAAAATTTGGTTTTGGAGCCAACGGAAAATTTGGTTTTGGAGCCATTGGAAAATTTGGTTTTGACGCCAAGGAAAATTGTATGCCTTCAATATATGACATCTTACGTAAATTAGGTCCGACGTAAGACTCTCATTCAGTATTTGAAAATTTTGAAATCAATCCACATCCTTATACGAAATATGAAAAATTATATGACATCCAAAATGGACACGAATACAGATATGGTCACATCAGCATCCAATAACTATCAGTTCGGTTTTAACCAAAATTATAGTTAATTTTCGTGTATTTTAATAGATAATATGATTGTAATTTACTATTTTATATAAGTAAAAAAATTTAATATGCGTATAAAGATCAATATTTGCTACTTAAAACTATTTTTCTTAGCATATTTATTACTTTTTATATTTTTAGTACTAAAATTGATTTATAATGAATCAGAATTTTCTACTTAATTTTTCTGATTTATTAGTTGTGAATTGGATGAAGAATATCCGATTAATTTAGTTACTTATTATTTAAGTATTATGAATTTAATATTAATTTTTATTGATTATTATTATTATTATTATTATTATTATTATTATAATTAATTATTAATTATTTTTATTAATTAATAATAATTTTCAACTTTAATTATTATTTAGTATTATTTTTAACTTTTAATTATTATTTAATTAATTATTATGTATTACAAAAAAATTATTATATATTAATTATTTGTTACTATTATTTAACAGTAACTATATTTATAAATTATTAACGATTAATTATATATTTATTATTTATATATTGATTAATAATTTATTATTTATTAAATAATAGTTAGGTTGTAGTCATTAATAGAAATTATTTCATATTTCAAATTAATTATTAATTATTACTGTTTAATGGTAGTTTTTTATTATTTTATATTAATAATTAATTATTATTATTTAATTATTATTTATTAATTATTAAATCTTTTACTAACTATTAGTTTTTTATTAATTATTAAAAGTTTATAATCAAACATTAAATATTACTTCTTAATTATTAATAGTAATTATTACTTCTTAATTATTCATAGTAATTATTACTTCTTAATTATTATTTCTTAGTTGTTAGTTATTAATATTACTAAAAATTAATTCTTATTTATCAATAATTTAATAACTAGTATTATTTATTATTTATTAATTATTATATTAATTATTAATTATTGAATAGTAATTATAAATAATTATTTCATATTTTCTAGTTAATTATTATTTATTATTATCTAATAGTGATTATTCATAATTTTGTTATTAATTGTTTAGTTATTAACTATCAAGTATAATTATTTATTTTAATTATTAATTCATTATTACAACGAACAAACGAAAAAGGTTGTAATATATATCTATTACAATTGAGAGAAAAGAAAAGTAGTTAAAAAATAACATCTATTAATTGATTATTTTTTATTAATTTTTTATTAGTTATTTATTTATTAATCATTACGTATATGTTATCGATTATTAATTATTAAATATTTAATATAATTTTTGAAAACTAACTACTATTAATTAATGATTAAGTATTAATTATTTAATATTGATTATTAATTATTAATATTAATTATCACTAATTTTTTAGGTTTTTATTATGTATTCTTATTTATTAATTATTTAATAATAATAATTTATTAATTATTGAATAGAGATTATTAGCACTAGTTATTCACATTTTCAAATTAATTATTATTATTTAATAGTAATTATTAATTATTAATAGAAAATATTCATTATTCATTATTAATTACTAATTACATAATTATTAAGTATCATTATTTAATTATAATTATTAATTAATTATTACAATGGGCAAACAAAAAGATTGTAATAGACATCTATTATAACTAACAAAAAGAAGAGTTGTAAAAAATAGATATCTATTACAACTGGCAAACGAAAAAGGTTGTAATAGGCATATATTACAACTGAAAAAATATGAAAAGTTGTTAAAAATAGATGTCTATTACAACTAGCAAAAAGAAATATTTTATAGGCATCTATTACAACTGGAAAAATAAAAGAGTTGTTGAAAATAAGTTTATTACAACTTTCTAAAAAAAAAGAGTTGTAAAAAATCTTTATTACAACTGCCACTTTTTAGCAGTTGTAAAAACACAGTTGTAATATGGTCTTTTTGTTGTAGTATTTATATTCATTTGATTTTTTTATATTTGAAGATGATATGATGTTAACATCTTTATATTTGATTTATGAGATTTCATTTCTATGTGATAAGAAATTTAAATAAATGAATTAGTGATACCTCTGGTATGAGACTTTCGATAGCACTTCTTCAGTTATTGATCGAACTTATCATATAGAAATACCTAGTGCGGATCGAGTGTAGTTTATGAACATTAAATAATTATTTGAAAACATGTGGTGGTATGAGACGTCGTTATGTTATTTGTTTAATTATTTATTATAAGTAGATGTCACTCAAATGGGGATTAGTCATTGTAACGACCCACTATTTTCCACTATTCAAATCGACAATAATCCATACATGCCAGACTTGAATAGTACAAAATAACAGATTCTAAATTTTTTTTGGAGCAAATAAAAATCAAATCACAAAATCACAGACACAGAACATCAGAATATCTCGCAGCGAAAATTAAATACCATAGTAGTTCATGAAGCTACTATCACAAAGTCTCAAAACCAAATACAAAATACATAATATCTGACAGAAAGTAAATACGACATCAAATCCCAAATACAAAGAAGTCCACAAATACAAAGCTGACAACAGAACAACAGAACTGAAATATAGATAACTAGATAAGCTGATAAATCTCCAGCAATTCCAGACCTCCAGAGAGTGGGAATCCAAATCTGTGAATAAACTCAGGCTGACCTGAGCGTAAATAAAAAGCAAACACTCGAGTCAGGACATACATACTTATCCAGTGTAAACCAACTCAAGTGAACTGTAGTAAAGGTACAAATAACTTAGAAGATGCCTGGGACCGCCCATCCTCTAAGGATCCGTTAAAATATTTACTATATAGTATATTGCGCTATTATAATAATGTCTAACAGTAAAATAAACATACTTTTAAATAGCGTTAAGGCTTTACATTTTCCACCTTAACACAATTAATGCCGATAGTCTATACAGTACCTGCATATCTCCTGATCGGGAGACTATGAGAAGATACTGCATAGGTACGACACAAATAGAAACTCGTAGTAAAGGCTCGGTATGGTAGGCGACACGACACACAAGACAATGCCAGGGTAGATATACCAATTACGCACATGGGCTGGTGGTAACGCAGCAGCCACATACGCCCACCTCGGAACACATTCCCAAAATCGGAGGGTGGCCACCAAACAATCACAAGTAATAGAATGGTATCGAAGAAATGCGTCCGATAAGAGGTGCTACCTCAGCTGGCCCGAGATCGCTCCTGTTTTAACCACCTTATGCCAACTCACGGAGTTGGGTCCACGTAACATACCACAAGAACGTCGTCACCATCCTACTTCATTCTGGAATCTCCACCGCGTACACGGTTAGTCAAAGTGGTTTTCGGTATCGACAGAGAGTATGTCCATATCCGATCCCGGTCTCTTTGCCAACCAATCGTTATTATAACCCGTGGTTATAACTTTAAAATAATACTTTACTTCAAATGAAAACATCATTTCAAAACTCAATTCTTTATCCAATAAAGATTTAATCATTCCCAAAAATCGTGTCAATATTTCAAAACAACATATCTTTTCAAATTTCCCTTTTTAAATCATTATTAAAGTCAAATGCAAATTATCAAACTTAATACCCTTTTAAAGTTCAAAGATAACATTCATTTATTTCAATTTGAACTTCTCTTTAAAAAGATTCATTTCCAATTTAATTTATTCATTAAGATCATTTTAAAAGTGGACTTATTGTTCAGCAAACCCAGCAGACCACTACAGCATTTACAATTTAAAATATTTAAAATTCCAGAAAACATTTATAAAATAACCACGGGTCTGTATATAGTTTTCTATCCTAGTTTACGTGATACAGATGTGTATCATTTCAATCCGCAGTTTAGAATAAAAATCCGGGTTCTATCATTTCAAACCCGCAATCCCAAGTCAAAATGAATAATTTAAAAACCGTTCAGGCCTATCATTTCAGCCCATAACGATTTTTCCTTATTCTAAAGTCCGTTCGGGTATGTATCATTTCAACCCATAGTGATTTCTAACCTACAGGGAACTTGTAGTGTGATAAACAGATAAAAATGAACAGTTTAACAATATATAATAGTAACAGGTGATGTGACATGTAAAAGGTGATATGACATATAATTTAACATGTTAACATCATATATATAAAATCACATGGCAGTTATAACATCATAACTATTTTCTACACATTCAGTTGTGGTTGTTTTACAACTGCATAAGTATATAATTGTCGTGTGAGATTGACTCACCTCTAATTGCTGAATATTTCCAAACCAATGGCACAAATAGACAATAAGGCACGATGACACAACTACGGACTTGAGTGGAGGGTGAATTCAAGCTACAACTCTTGTGTACAACCCAAAATAAACAAACAAAACAACACAATTCAATATGACTATAACATGCAATAACTTTGAAATAAAAGAGAAACGAATTGCCAAACTTTTGCCTTGCTTCCTCAAGCCTTTGTCACGGCCTAGGGTATGTTTTGTTTCAGATTTGGTAAAGTTTTGGTTCAGGTCTATGGCTAGCATGGGTCGGGTTCATGGCCAAACAAGATGGAGTTTTATACATGAGGCGGTGAATGGTTTTTAGGCAAAAAGTGGAGTTTTTGTTAGGCTAGGTGGCTCGACCATGGGAAGTATGCTCGGCCTAAGGGTGCATCATGACTGGACAGAGGTGGAAAGGGTGTGTGGTGGTCAGGTCAGTGGTGGCGGCGACGGTTATGGTGGTGATTTGAGTGGTGGTTGAAGGGAATGAGGCAACAATGGTCAAAAACAATGTTTTTAGGCATGTAGGTTGCAATTTTGAAGGGTTTGGCCACCATAGATGGTTCGGCCATGGTCATGGCTGGTGGAGTAGATGGTGTTGGAGGCATGGAAGAGAGGTAGGAGTTTGTGGCTGCGGCTATGGAGAAGAGGCCGATCCAAAGTAGAAGAGAAACAAGGCAAAAATTTAGAGAAAACAAGGAGAAAAGTAAGAAAAAGAAAGGGAAGCCATTACCAGATCTTATTGAAGCCGTGAGAAACAAATGAAGATGGATTTTTTTTCACGTGAAAACCTAATGAGATGACGGCTACACTAGGGTTTTACACGGCTAAGGCAATTAATTGAGGAGTTTAAGGAAATGAAGGGTTTGGGCAAATAAAAGGGCTTACGTTTCAAAGTGATTTACAATCTTCCATATTCCTTTCCTTCTAAATGTTTATATAAACAAAATTTCAGGAGAAAATACTTTAAAAACCGAAATCAATTAGAAATATGAGGTAACAAATACTATAATTTGAAAAAAATATAAAATAATGAAGAAAATGCCTTAAAAATACCAAACAGTGTTCTAAAATTGTGAATAAATCACTGTTAGTCTTGGAAAATTATACATTTCGCATTCACGCCCCCGTTTGACTGCCGCTCGGTGATGTAGTTGTAGATACGTGAGTCTTAGTGGGTCGTTGGCTCCACCTGTTATCTCTTTCTGCGACATGCTATGATCGATGTTGGTTTCAAATTGCTTTATTACATTCTATTATATAGGCTCAAGCCCCTATTTATTTTCTTAGTAAAGCTTTTATTTGAATGCTGAGCACAGAGAAGATCTCAGAACTGTTTTCCGGTCATCAGGTTCTTGATACAGATCAGCCATCATCAGGCTTTACTAGGGATCCTAATTAATAGGGAACTTTTATTCCCAGTAGAAGTCAAGTCAGGTTCATCGATATTGAACCAATCGAACGCACTTCTAAGATTTGCTCCACTTTTGGAAGTCCCTGCGTTATGTCACCAGATCGGGATTTTTCATGTATAAATGTAACTAATGTATCTCCTTCATTTCTCTTATTAGGTCTTACCCTTTGTATTGTACTATGTGGACGTTCAGATTGCATACCATGATTTTTCTGTCTATCAATAACTGCATTCATTGCGCGGTGGATGTGAAGAAGTAGATGTCTATCTAGGGCAATCGATCTACTTCCACATAGCCCTGCCCTGAGGCTGTGTCTCGATCTCCTACGTGCGAAAGGGGGGTCCTATGGCCCTTGGTCTAATTCCACGACGGAGAGTCGGCATTATAAAATTATTATGAAGTGGAAACTTGAATTAAATTAATTTATTTATCATTTTCAAAATAAAATAGAAAATTAAATTGGAGAAAAAAGAAAAAGGAATAAAGAAATTGTTTAAAAAATAGCAAGCAGGAATAAAAATTACAAGAAAATTACCAATGGCTTTGGAAAGTTATTTACATCATTTTAAAAACATTATAAGACAAAATTTAAAATGAAATGATTTTTAAAACATTTTCAAAGTGAAATAAATAATTAAATTCATGGAAAATATCAAAAGAATTAAAGAAATTGCTAAAAAAATAGGAACCGGAACCTGAAAAATTCAAATAAATTACCATTAATTCTATAAAAATTTCTACTTCACTATAAAAATAATTTAAAACAAATAAAATAAATTTCAAAAATATTGGGTTGTTACACTCTCCCCCACTCAAACCCTTTTCGTCCTCAAAAAGAACGGAAACTAGGAAACAAAAATGAAATCAAGGTAGAAAAACAAAAATAGTACCTGGAATAAACAATTCCGGATTTGAAGCACGAATGCTCTCCTCCGTTTCCCAAGTACAGTCACGATCATCCGTACTCCATTGTACTTTGACCAGAATAACAGATTTCCTTCTTAGCTGCTTCGTACCTCTATCGACAATACGAAGTGGCTTCCTCTCGACAGGCTCAATATCCAAGCTGTCAAGAGCAGAAGGCTGAACAACCAAAGATGGGTCATGGAGATACCGGCGAAGATGTGAGACGTGGAATACATCATGCACTCCAGAAAGCTTCTCGGGTAACTCCAGACGATAAGCCAAGGAACCAACTCTTTCCAAAATGCGGAAAGGACTAATGAATCTGGGAGAAAGCTTCCCTCTACGACCAAAACGAATGACATTCCACAAGGGAGAGACCTTAAGGAAAACCATATCGCCAACATCAAACTCAAGCTTCCGCCTACGCCTATTAGCATACTTCTTCTGCCTATCCTGAGTAACCCTCAACCTTCTCTTAATCTCCTCAACTCTCTCAGAAGCTGCCAGAATCATATCAGGACCAAGAATCAGACGATTACCGGATTCAATCCAGCAAGATGGGGATCGACAAGGTCGTCCATATAAAGCAGCAAATGGAGACATTTTGATACTGGCCTGAATTCAAAGATAGAAAGGGAATAGATAAAATATTAAGATGAATTTAAAACAGAAGATAAGATTATACCTGATAACTATTATTGTAGGTGAATTCGACGAGATGCAGATGATCTTCCCAAGATCCACCATAATCAAGCACACAAGCATGAAGAAGATCTTCGAGTATCTGATTCACCCTTTCCGTTTGACCGTCAGTGCGGATGGTAAGCAGTGCTCAGATTCAGATGAGCACCCAAAGATTCCTAAAAAGCTTTCCAGAACTGGCTGGTAAAGATAGGATCACGATCACAAACAATACTGAGAGGAACACCATGGAGACGAACAATCTCCCTCATGTAGATCTCAGACAAGCTAGAAGCAGAACGGGTAGACTTGACCAGAATAAAATGAGCAGATTTAGTCAGCCTATCCACAATAACCTAGATACTCTCATTCCCCTTCCTAGACCTCGGCAATCCATCAATGAAATCCATGGAAACCTGTTCCCACTTCCAGTCGGGAATCTCAAGAGGCTGCAACAAACCAGGAGTCTTCTGATGATTGGCCTTGACTTGCTGACAAGTCGCACACCTACTAACAAAGATAGAGACATCCCTCTTCATCCCTCTCCACCAATAAACCTTCTTCATATCTTGATACATCATTGTCACGCCGGGATGGATAGAAAGTCTGGATCGATGATTCTCCCGAAGTAACTCCTGCCTCAAACCATCTACATTCGGGACACAAATCCTACCATTAATCCTCAAAACCCCTCTGTCATCGATCTTAGCTCCACTACTATCACTACTACTGCCACCAACTCGGTTACAAACACTCTCCTTAATAAGCCTAAGTATCCTATCCTCATCCTGCTTAGCCTTGATACGATCCAAAAGAGGAGAAGAAGAAACAACAAGCTGACACAACAATGCCTTCTTCCGACTCAGAGCATCGGCCACAACATTAGCTTTACCGGGAGTATAGCTAATATCAAGGTCGTAAGAAGCCAAAAACTCAAGCCAACGAACTTGCCTCTGATTCAAATCCTTCTGGGTGAAGATATATTTCAGAGACTGATGATCGGTGAAAAGCTCAAACTTGGTTCCAAGCAAACGATGCCTCCAAAGCTTCAAAGCAAAGACAACAGCAAGCAACTCTAAATCATGGGCGACATAATTAGCTTCATGGGTTTTCAGCTGACGGCTGGCATAGGCAATGACCTTACCATCCTGCATGAGAACAGCACCCAATCCTTCACGACAAGCATCAGTATATACCATCAATCCTTCACTTCCGTTCGGTACTGTAAGAACTGGTGCGGAAATTAGCTTACTCTTTAGCTCAGCGAATGTAGCTTCACACTTCTTATCCCATATAAACTTTGCATTCTTACGAGTTAAAGCGGTGAGAGGTGCAGCAATCCGAGCAAAATTCTCAATGAATCTTCGGTAAAAACCAGCAAGGCCCAGAAAAGTACGAATATCAGTCGTAGTCTTAGGAGTTTCCCAATCCTGAAACAGAATAGGGAAAAATAAAAACCACAGAAGAGATAGAATGATCAAATGATAAAGGAAAGAGAAAGAAGGAAAGACTTACATTGATCGCAGCAATCTTGGCTGGATCAACAAAAACTCATTACCAGAAACAATATGTCCAAGAAACCGGACTTCATCCTTCCAGAAATGGCATTTAGAAAATTTAGCCTTCAATTGATGGCTTCTAAGAATCTCTAGAAAAGATTTCAAGTGTGACTCATGCTCTGCCTTGGTCTTAGAAAAGACAAGGATATCATCAACAAAGACTAGAACAAATTTATTAAGAACATTTCGAAAAACACGATTCATCAAATCAACAAAGATAGCAGGAGCATTAGTCAAACCAAAAAGCATGACTAACCATTCGAAAAAACCATTCTCTGTACGGAAAGCAGTCTTAGGAATACTTTCCTCAGCGACTCTGAGCTGGTGAAAACCTGTGGCAAGATCAAGCTGAGAGAAACAAGTAGCACCATAAAGCTGATCAAACATGTCATTGATGCGAGGCATTGGATATCTGTTTTTCATAGTGAGCTTGTTTAGCTCCCTATAGTCAACACACATCCTAAGAGAACCATCTGACTTGGTGACAAAAACCACCGCTGCTCCCTATTCGGAATGATTAGGCCCGATTAGACCTTTGGAGAACAAGTCCTCAATTTGCTTTGCTAACTCAACCTTCTCACGAGGTGCCATTCTTCTAGGAGAAAGAAAAACTGGTCGAGCTCCAGGAATAAGGTCAATGCGGAAATCTATCTCCCGCTTAGGAGGCAAAGTAGTGACTTCACCAAAAACATCTGGAAAGAGTTTGACCACACGAGTCGAATGAAGGTCACCACAAGCAGAATCCAGAGAATAAATAAAACTGCCAGCAAAATCGTGAGGCATGCGGCACTGAATAGCAAAGAAATTACCCAGATCATCCTCAAGATAAATAGACCGGGCTTTACAAGAGATGTGAGCATTATGCCTACCAAGCCAATCACTATCAAGCAACAAATCAAAAGCATCGAAGCCCAAAACATAGAAATCACCACTGAAACGATGATCTGAATAAAGAAGCTTCACTTGTTTACAAATCCTATTAAGGTTTGCAGAACCCCCAATTGGATTTGAAACACATGAGGGTTCAGAAACATACTCAGGAGAAAGGAGATGCTCAAACTTAACACACAAATCAACAGATATAAAACTGTGGGATGCACCAGTATCAAACAGAACACGAACCGGATGCTGAAACAAAGAAAAGGAACCTTGGAGCGTACCTTGGTCATCACTAGGAGCTGAAGGAGCAGGTGCTAGAGAAGAGGCAGAGGTGACAGCAAATATACCAGAAGGCTTACCCCTCTGTTGGGTAGGGCAATCCTTCCTAAAATGGCCAAGCTGGAGACAGATGTGGCAAAGCTCACGCCTAGCAGGCTGAGCAGGTGGAGGAATGGCAGCATCAACACTAGTAGGACAACTATTCGCATAGTGCCCTTTCTAATCACACTTGAAGCAGGTGATGGAGGAAAGGTCAACTGGCTGCCTCTGAGATGGAGCAGATGCTGAAGATCCCAAACCCGGATTCTTGAGCCAATTCTTCTTCTGTTGCTCGAAACTAAGCTTCCTCTTCTTAGAATTTGCAGAAGAAGTCTGAGATGATGGAGCACCAACTGAAACAGGACCCTTAGAAGTAGGGTTCTCATAACGAAGAGCCATATCCATAAGCTGGGTGAAGGTGCCATGAACATGAGAAATGAGATGACTGTAGTACTCGGGACGAGCACCAGCAATAAACTTCTCGTTCTTCTTCAGAGGAGTGTCTATGAGACCAGGTCCGAACTTAGAAAGTTCGTTAAACTTCCTCTCGTACACTGAAAAAGACATGCTTCCCTGCTTGAGGTCCATGAACTCTCTATAAAGCTGGGATTTCCCCGCCTCTGGCATCCACTTAGCAATGAAAGCTTCCCTGAGAAGAATGATAGATAAGCTTAGACAAGGCACGAAAAGATACAAAACAGAATTCAAAGAGACACAAGAAGATACCTGAACTATTCCCAAGTAAGATCAGCCTCAATGGTGTTAGCCGTAACCGACTCCCACCAATCTTGGGCAGCCTCCTGCAACTGCCATGCGGTTAACTGACGCTTCTGGGCATCAGTAATATCAAGACCAGTAAATATCCTCTCGATACTCCTCAGCCATTGCTGAGCCTCAATGATAGATTCGGAACCAGTGAACTTGGTTCCTCCAAGCTGAGTAAATTCTTTGCAAAGAACAGTGAAACAGACAGGAGCTGGGGCTGGAACTGGGACAGCAGCACGACCCTGACCTCTAGCATTCCTACGATTCATCCTGAAAATTAAAGAATGAATATTAGGACACAGGTAGAGATAAGATAAAGATAAGATAAGACAAAATAAATTCACTTGGATGAACATTCTAATTACATAAATTTCTAACAAGGTAAATACGAAGAAAAGGAGTTAGAAAATTTGCTTTTAAAACAAGAAAAAGTTTATATCAAAATAATCTTTGAAAAACCTTTTAAAAATCATTTAAAAATCATTTTATACTTTGAAAATACGTTCTCTCACAAAGAAATGATTCTGAAGTTGATTTCACTCATTCTAGAATATTTCTACCCTATCTCTAATGAGTTTTTGCTCTACAGGCTAAGGTTTGCCTAAAACCTGGCTCTGATACCAACTGTAACGACCCACTATTTTCCACTATTCAAATCGACAATAATCCACACATGCCATACTTGAATAGTACAAAATAACAGATTGTAAAGAAAATTTGGAGCAAATAAAAATCAAATCACAAAATCACACACACAGAACATCAGAATGTCTCGTAGCGGAAATTAAATACCATAGTAGTTCATGAAGCTACTATCACAAAGTCTCAAAACCAAATACAAAATAAATAATATCTGACTGAAAGTAAATACGACATCAAATCCCAAATATAAAGAAGTCCACTAATACAAAGCTGACAACAGAACAACAGAACTGAAATATAGATAACTAGATAAGCTGATAAATCTCCAGCGTTTCCAGACCTCCAGAGAGTGGGAATCCAAATCTGTGAATAAACTCAGGCTGACCCGAGCGTAAATAAAAAGAAAACACTCGAGTCAGGACATACATACTTATCCAGTGTAAACCAACTCAAGTGAACTGTAGTAAAGGTACAAATAACTTAGAAGATGCCTGGGACCGCCCATCCTCTAAGGATCCGTTAAAATATTTACTATATAGTATATTGCGCTATTATAATAATGTCTGACAGTAAAATAAACATACTTTTAAATAGCTTTAAGGCTTTACATTTTCCACCTTAACACAATTAATGCCGATAGTCTATACAGTACCTGCATATCTCCTGATCGGGAGACTATGAGAAGATACTGCATAGGTACGACACAAATAGAAACTCGTAGTAAAGGCTCGGTATGGTAGGTGACACGGCACATAAGGCAATGCCAGGGTAGATATACCAATTACGCACACGGGCTGGTGGTAACGCAGCAGCCACATACGCCCACCTCGGAACACATTCCCAAAATCGGAGGGTGGCCACCAAACAATCACAAGTAATAGAATGGTATCGAAGAAATGCGTCCGATAAGAGGTGCTACCTCAGCTGGCCCGAGATCGCTCCTGTTTTAGCCACCTTATGCCAACTCACGGGAGTTGGGTCCACGTAACATACCACAAGAACGTCGTCACCATCCTACTTCATTCTGGAATCTCCACCGCGTACACAGTTAGTCAAAGTGGTTTTCGGTATCGACAGAGAGTATGTCCATATCCGATCCCGGTCTCTTTGCCAACCAATCGTTATTATAACCCGTGGTTATAACTTTAAAATAATACTTTACTTCAAATGAAAACATCATTTCAAAACTCAATTCTTTATCCAATAAAGATTTAATCATTCTCAAAAATCATGTCAATATTTCAAAACAACATATCTTTTCAAATTTCCATTTTTAAATCATTATTAAATTCAAATGCAAATTATCGAACTTAATACCCTTTTAAAGTTCAAAGATAACATTCATTTATTTCAATTTGAACTTCTCTTTAAAATAATTCATTTCCAATTTAATTTATTCATTAAGATCATTTTAAAAGTGGACTTTTTGTTCTTTCATTTCAAGTATTCAATTTCCAAAGTTTCAAACCATTCAGAGTTCGTTTACTAAGTCAAAAACCATAATTACAGAAATTTCAGCCTTTTACAGCATTTAGAAAAAGCTGTTATAAGTTATGTATGAAAACATTTTTATTCAGCAAAGACAGCACTTAAAACTGCTGTTAAAACTTAGTTTTTAGTTGAATTATAGTTCAAAACAGAAAAGACAGCATTTCAGAAATGCTGCGGTAGTTCAGATTTCAAAACAAAGGTTTAAATTGATTTCAGCAAACCCAGCAGACCACTACAGCATTTCCAGAGAATGCTATAATAGGCCTGAGTCCAATATTAGCCTATAAATTCAATTACAGCAACTACAGCATTTCAGAAATGCTGTAATAGCTCTATTTACACTATTTTTAGTTCAATTCAGAAATCATAGCATTTCTGAATGCTATTAAAAGTGATTTCCAGAATTCAGTGTATTTCCAGCAAATAATAAACTTCATTTTAAATCCTTTAAATATTTCAAAATCATATTTTTGACAATAAAAATGTTCGTTAACATATTATTTATATACAATAAATTTCTTATTATTGAATCCAATTTTCAAAAGTTTCCTTTAATAAATTCAAGTGTAAAATTCCAATTCTTCACATTTTTAAATAAAGAACTTAACACTTAAATTTTCTCCATTTTTTTTTCAAATAAATTTAATTTCCAATTTTTATTTATATAACTTAATTTATTTAAATAGAATTCCAATTTTCCACTTAAGTTATATTTCAAAAATTCAATGCAACTATTCATTTTTTTTTCAACATTATTACTTAGAGAAAATTCCAAATTTCTATAATTAATAAATAAAATCCAATTTAAATCAAATTTTCATATATGTACAATTTAAAATATTTAAAATTCCAGAAAACATTTATAAAATAACCACGGGTCTATATATAGTTTTCTATCCTAGTTTACGTGATGCGGATATGTATCATTTCAATCCGCAGTTTAAAATAAAAATCTGGGTTCTATCATTTCAAACCCGCAATCCCAAGTCAAAATGAATAATCTAAAAACCGTTCAGGCCTATCATTTCAGCCCATAATGATTTTTCCTTATTCTAAAGTCTGTTCGGGTATGTATCATTTCAACCCATAGTGATTTCTAACCTACCGGGAACTTGCAGTGTGATAAACAGATAAAAATGAATAGTTTAACAATACATAATAGTAACAGGTGATGTGACATGTAACAGGTGATATGACATATAATTTAACATGTTAACATCATATATATAAAATCACATGGCAGTTATAACATCATAACTATTTTCTACACATTCAGTTGTGGTTGTTTTACAACTGCATAAGTATATAATTGTCGTGTGAGATTTACTCACCTCTACTTGCTGAATATTTCCAAACCAATGGCACAAATAGACAATAAGGCACGATGACACAACTACGGACTTGAGTGGAGGGTGAATCCAAGCTACAACTCTTGTGTACAACCCAAAATAAACAAACAAAACAACACAATTCAATATGACTATAACATGCAATAACTTTAAAATAAAAGAGAAACGAATTGCCAAACTTTTACCTTGCTTCCTCAAGCCTTTGTCACGGCCTAGGGTATGTTTTGTTTTAGATTTGGTAAAGTTTTGGTTCAGGTCTATGGCTAGCATGGGTCGGGTTCATGGCCAAACAAGATGGAGTTTTATACATGAGGCGGTGAATGGTTTTTAGGCAAAAAGTGGAGTTTTTGTTAGGCTAGGTGGCTCGGCCATGGGAAATATGCTCGGCCTAAGGGTGCATCATGACTGGACATAGGTGGAAGGGGTGTGCGGTGGTCAGGTCAGTGGTGGTGGTGCCGGCTATGGTGGTGATTTGAGTGGTGGTTGAAGGGAATGAGGCAACAATGGTCAAAAACAATGTTTTTAGGCATGTAGGTTGCAATTTTGAAGGGTTTGGCCACCATAGATGGTTTGGCCATGGTCATGGCTGGTGGAGTAGATGGTGTTGGAGGCATGGAAGAGATGTAGGAGTTTGTGGCTGCGGCTATGGAGAAGAGGCCGATCCAAACTAGAAGAGAAACAAGGCAAAAATTTAGAGAAAACAAGGAGAAAAGTAAGAAAAAGAAAGGGAAGCCATTACCAGATCTTATTGAAGCCGTGAGAAACAAATGAAGATGGATTTTTTTCATGTGAAAACCTAATGAGATGATGGCTACACTAGGATTTTACACGGCTAAGGCAATTAATTGAGGAGTTTAAGGAAATGAAGGGTTTGGGCAAATAAAAGGGCTTACGTTTCAAAGTGATTTACAATTTTCCATATTCCTTTCCTTCTAAATCTTTATATGAACAAAATTTCAGGAGAAAATACTTTACAAACCGAAATCAATTATAAATATGAGGTAAAAAATAGTATAATTTGAAAAAAATATAAAATAATGAAGAAAATGCCTTAAAAATACCAAACAGTGTTCTAAAATTGTGAATAAATCACTGTTAGTCTTGGAAGATTATACATTTTATTATAAAATTATTATGAAGTGGAAACTTGAATTAAATTAATTTATTTATCATTTTCAAAATAAAATAGAAAATTAAATTGGAGAAAAATAGAAAAAGGAATAAAGAAATTGTTCAAAAAATAGCAAGCAGGACATAAAAATTACAAGAAAATTGCCAATGGCTTTGGAAAGTTATTTACATCATTTTAAAAATATTATAACACAAAATTTGAAATAAAATGATTTTTAAAACATTTTCAAAGTGAAATAAATAATTAAATTCATGAAAAATATCAAAAGAATTAAAGAAATTGCTAAAAAAATAGGAACCAGAACCTGAAAAATTCAAATAAATTACCATTAATTCTAGAAAAATTTCTACTTCACTATAAAAATAATTTAAAACAAATAAAATTAATTTCAAAAATATTGGGTTGTTACACTCTCCCCCACTCAAACCCTTTTCGTCCTCGAGAAGAATGGAAACTAGGAAACAAAAATGAAATCAAGATAGAAAAACAAAAATAGTACCTGGAATAAACAATTCCGGATTTGAAGCACGAATGATCTCCTCCATTTCCCAAGTACAGCCACGATCATCCGCACTCCATTGTACTTTGACCAGACTAACAGATTTCCTTCTTAGCTGCTTCGTACCTCTATCGACAATACAAAGTGGCTTCCTCTCGACAGTCAGATTAGGCTCAATATCCAAGCTGTCAAGAGCAGAAGGCTGAACAACCAAAGATGGGTCATGGAGATACCGGCGAAGATGTGAGATGTGGAATACATCATGCACTCCAGAAAGCTTCTCGGGTAACTCCAGACGATAAGCCAAGGAACCAACTCTTTCCAAAATGCGGAAAGGACCAATGAATCTGGGAGAAAGCTTCCCTCTACGACCAAAACGAATGACATTTCTCAAGGGAGAGACCTTAAGGAAAACAATATCGCCAACATCAAACTCAAGCTTCCGCCTACGCCTATTAGCATACTTCTTCTGCCTATCCTGGGTAACCCTCAACCTTCTCTTAATCTCCTCAACTCTCTCAGAAGCTTCCAGAATCATATCAGGACCAAGAATAAGACGATTACCGGATTCAATCCAGCAAGATGGGGATCGACAAGGTCGTCCATATAAAGCAGCAAATGGAGACATTTTGATACTGGCCTGAATTCAAAGATAGAAAGGGAATAGATAAAATATTAAGATGAATTTAAAACAGAAGATAAGATTATACCTGATAACTATTATTGTAGGTGAATTCGACAAGATGTAGATGATCTTCCCAAGATCCACCATAATCAAGCACACAAGCACGAAGAAGATCTTCGAGTATCTGATTCACCCTTTCTGTTTGACCGTCAGTCTGCGGATGGTAAGCAGTGCTCAGATTCAGATGAGTACCCAAAGATTCCTGAAAAGCTTTCCAGAACTGGCTGGTAAAGATAGGATCACGATCACAAACAATACTGAGAGGAACGCCATGGAGACGAACAATCTCCCTCATGTAGATCTCAGACAAGCTAGAAGCAGAACGGGTAGACTTGACGGGAATAAAATGAGCAGATTTGGTCAGCCTATCCACAATAACCTAGATACTCTCATTGCCCTTCCTAGACCTCGGCAATCCATCAATGAAATCCATGGAAACCTGTTCCCACTTCCAGTCGGGAATCTCAAGAGGCTGCAACAAACCAGGAGTCTTCTGATGATTGGCCTTGACTTGCTGACAAGTCGCACACCTACTAACAAAGATAGAGACAATCCTCTTCATCCCTCTCCACAAATAAAGCTTCTTCATATCTTGATACATCATTGTCACGCTGGGATGGATAGAAAGTCTGGATCGATGATTCTCCCGAAGTAACTCCTGCCTCAAACCATCAACATTCGGGACACAAATCCTACCATTAATCCTCAAAACCCCTCTTTCATCGATCTTAGCTCCACTACTATCACTACTACTGCCACCAACTCGGTTACGAACACTCTCCTTAATAAGCCTAAGTATCCTATCCTCATCCTGCTTAGCCTTGATACGATCCAAAAGAGGAGAAGAAGAAACAACAAGCTGACACAACAATGCCTTCTTCCGACTCAGAGCATCGGCCACAACATTAGCTTTACCGGGAGTATAGCTAATATCAAGGTCGTAAGAAGCCAAAAACTCAAGCCAACGAACTTGCCTCTGATTCAAATCCTTCTGGGTGAAGATATATTTCAGAGACTGATGATCGGTGAAAAGCTCAAACTTGGTTCCAAGCAAATGATGCCTCCAAAGCTTCAAAGCAAAGACAACAGCAAGCAACTCTAAATCATGGGCGACATAATTAGCTTCATGGGTTTTCAGCTGACGGCTGGCATTGGCAATTACCTTACCATCCTGCATGAGAACAGCACCCAATCCTTCACGACAAGCATCAGTATATACCGTCAATCCTTCACTTCCGTTCGGTACTGTAAGAACTGGTGCGGAAGTTAGCTTGCTCTTTAACTCAACGAATGCAGCTTCACACTTCTTATCCCATATAAACTTTGCATTCTTATGAGTTAAAGCAGTGAGAGGTGCAGCATTCCGAGCAAAATTCTCAATGAATCTTCGGTAATAACCAGCAAGGCCCAGAAAAGTACGAATATCAGTCGGAGTCTTAGGAGTTTCTCAATCCTGAAACAGAATAGGGAAAAATAAAAACCACAGAAGAGATAGAATGATCAAATGATAAAGGAAAGAGAAAGAAGGAAAGACTTACATTGATCGCAGCAATCTTGGCTGGATCAACAGAAACTCCATTACCAGAAACAATATGTCCAAGAAACCGGACTTCATCCTTCCAGAAATGGCATTTAGAAAATTTAGCCTTCAATTGATGGCTTCTAAGAATCTCTAGAATAGATTTCAAGTGCGACTCATGCTCTGACTTGGTCTTAGAAAAGACAAGGATATCATCAACAAAGACTAGAAGAAATTTATTAAGAACATCTCGAAAAACACGATTCATCAAATCAACAAAGAAAGAAGGAGCATTAGTCAAACCAAAAGGCATGACTAACCATTCGAAAAAAACATTCTCTGTACGGAAAGCAGTCTTAGGAATACTTTCCTCAGCGACTCTGAGCTGGTGAAAACCTGTGGCAAGATCAAGCTGAGAGAAACAAGTAGCACCATAAAGCTGATCAAACATGTCATTGATACGAGGCATTGGATATCTGTTTTTCATAGTGAGCTTGTTTAGCACCCTATAGTCAACACACATCCTAAGAGAACCATCTGACTTGGTGACAAAAACCACCGCTACTCCCCATTCGGAATGACTAGGCCTGATTAGACCTTTGGAGAACAAGTCCTCAATTTGCTTTGCTAACTCAACCTTCTCACGAGGTGCCATTCTTCTAGGAGGAAGAAAAACTGGTCGAGCTCCAGGAATAAGGTCAATGCGGAAATCTATCTCCCGCTTAGGAGGCAAAGTAGTGACTTCACCAAAAACATCTGGAAAGAGTTTGACCACACGAGTCGAATGAAGGTCACCAGAAGCAGAATCCAAAGAATAAATAAAACTGCCAGCAAAATCCTGAGGCATGCGGCCCTGAATAACAAAGAAATTACCCAGATCATCCTCAAGATAAACAGACCGGGCTTTACAAGAGAAGTGAGCATTATGCCTACCAAGCCAATCACTATCAAGCAACAAATCAGAAGCATCGAAGCCCAAAACATAGAAATCACCACTGAAATGATGATCTGAATAAAGAAGCTTCACTTGTTTACAAATCCTATTAAGGTTTGCAGGACCCCCAATTGGATTTGAAACACATAAGGGTTCAGAAACATACTCAGGAGAAAGGAGATGCTCAAACTTATCACACAAATCAACAGATATAAAACTGTGGGATGCACCAGTATCAAACAGAA
The DNA here is from genome assembly GCA_030765085.1 of Allium cepa. Classification (NCBI taxonomy): domain Eukaryota; kingdom Viridiplantae; phylum Streptophyta; class Magnoliopsida; order Asparagales; family Amaryllidaceae; genus Allium; species Allium cepa. Next base: position 236,729,471 of record CM060932.1, on the reverse strand, counting down.
CACGAACCGGATGCTGAAACAAAGAAAAGGAACCTTGGAGCGTACCTTGGTCATCACTAGGAGCTGAAGGAGCAGGTGCTGGAGAAGAGGCAGAGGTGACAGCAAATATACCAGAAGGCTTACCCCTCTGTTGGGTAGGGCAATCCTTCCTAAAATGGCCAGGCTGGAGACAGATGTAGCAAACCTCACGCCTAGCTGGCTGAGCAGGTGGAGGAATGGCAGCACCAACACTAGTAGGACAACTATTCGCATAGTGCCCTTACTGGTCACACTTGAAGCAGGTGATGGAGGAAAGGTCAACTGGCTGCCTCTGAGATGGAGCAGATGCTGAAGATCCCAAACCCGGATTCTTGAGCCAATTCTTCTTCTGTTGCTCGAAACTAAGCTTCCTCTTCTTAGAATTTGCAGAAGAAGTCTGAGATGATGGAGCACCAATTGAAACAGGACCCTTAGAAGTAGGGTTCTCATAACGAAGAGCCATATCCATAAGCTGGGTAAAGGTGCCATGAACATGAGAAATGAGACGACTGTAGTACTCGGGACGAGCACTAGCAATAAACTTCTCGTTCTTCTTCAGAGGAGTGTCTATGAGACCAGGTCCGAACTTAGAAAGTTCGTTAAACTTCCTCTCGTACACTGAAAAAGACATGCTTCCCTGCTTGAGGTCCATGAACTCTCTATAAAGCTGGGATTTCCCCGCCTCTGGCATCCACTTAGCAATGAAAGCTTCCCTGAGAAGAATGATAGATAAGCTTAGACAAGGCACGAAAAGATACAAAACAGAATTCAAAGAGACACAAGAAGATACCTGAAATGTTCCCAAGTAAGATCAGCCTCAATGGTGTTAGCCGTAACCGACTCCCACTAATCTTGGGCAGCCTCCTGCAACTGCCATGCGGCTAACTGACGCTTCTGGGCATCAGTAATATCAAGGCCAGTAAATATTCTCTCGATACTCCTCAGCCATTGCTGAGCCTCAATGATAGATTCGGAACCAGTGAACTTGGTTCCTCCAAGCTGAGTAAATTCTTTGCAAAGAACAGTGAAACGGACAGGAGCTGGGGCTGGAACTGGGACAGCACCACGACCCTGACCTCTAGCATTCCTGCGATTCATCCTGAAAATTCAAGAATGAATATTAGGACACAGGTAGAGATAAGATAAAGATAAGATAAGACAAAATAAATTCACTTGGATGAACATTCTAATTACATAAATTTCTAACAAGGTAGATACGAAAGGAAAGGAGTCAGAAAATTTGCTTTTAAAACAAGAAAAAGTTTATATCAAAATAATCTTTGAAAAACCTTTTAAAAATCATTTTATACTTTGAAAATACGTTCTCTCACAAAGAAATGATTCTGAAGTTGATTTCACTCATTCTAGGATATTTCTACCCTATCTCTAATGAGTTTTTGCTCCGCAGGCTAAGGTTTGCCTTAAACCTGGCTCTGATACCAACTGTAACGACCCACTATTTTCCACTATTCAAATCGACAATAATCCACACATGCCAGACTTGAATAGTAAAAAATAACAGATTGTAAATTTTTTTTGGAGCAAATAAAAATCAAATTACAAAATCACAGACACAGAATATCAGAATATCTCACAGCGGAAATCAAATACCATAGTAGTTCATGAAGCTACTATCACAAAGTCTCAAAACCAAATACAAAATACATAATATCTGACTGAAAGTAAATACAACATCAAATCCCAAATACAAAGAAGTCCACTAATACAAAGATGACAACAGAACAACAGAACTGAAATATAGATAACTAGATAAGCTGATAAATCTCCAGCGATTCCAGACCTCCAGAGAGTGGGAATCCAAATCTGTGAATAAACTCAGGATGACCCGAGCGTAAATAAAAAGCAAACACTCGAGTCAGGACATACATACTTATCCTGTGTAAACTAACTCAAGTGAACTGTAGTAAAGGTACAAATAACTTAGAAGATGTTTGGGACCGCCCATCCGCTAAGGATCCGTTAAAATATTTCCTATATAATATATTGCGCTATTATAATAATGTATGACAGTAAAATAAACATACTTTTAAATAGCGTTAAGGCTTTACATTTTCTACCTTAACACAATTAATGCCAATAGTCTATACAGTACCTGCATATCTCCTGATCGGGAGACTATGAGAAGATACTGCATAGGTACGACACAAATAGAAACTTGTAGTAAAGGTTCGGTATGGTAGGTGACACGGCACACAAGGCAATGCCAGGGTAGATATACCAATTACACACACGGGCTGGTGGTAACGCAGCAGCCACATACTCCCACCTCGGAACACATTCCCAAAATCGGAGGGTGGCCGCCAAACAATCACAAGTAATAGAATGGTATCGAAGAAATGCGTCCGATAAGAGGTGCTACCTCAGCTGGCCCCAGATCGCTCCTGTTTTAGCCACCTTATGCCAACTCACGGGAGTTGGGTCCACGTAACATACCACAAGAACGTCATCACCATCCTACTTCATTCTGGAATCTCCACCGCGTACACGGTTAGTCAAAGTGGTTTTCGGTATCGACAGAGAGTATGTCCATATCCGATCCCGGTATCTTTGCCAACCAATCGTTATTATAACCCGTGGTTATAACTTTAAAATAATACTTTACCTCAAATGAAAACATCATTTCAAAACTCAATTCTTCATCCAATAAAGATTTAATCATTCCCAAAAATCATGTCAATATTTCAAAACAACATATCTTTTCAAATTTCTCTTTTTAAATCATTATTGAATTCAAATGCAAATTATCAAACTTAATACCCTATTAAAGTTCAAAGATAGCATTCATTTATTTCAATTTGAACTTCTCTTTGATTCATTTCCAATTTAATTTATTCATTAAGATCATTTTAAAAGTGGACTTATTGTTCTTTCATTTCAAGTATTATTTCCAAAGTTTCAAACCATTCAGAGTTCGTTTACTAAGTCAAAAACCATAATTATAGAAATTTCAGCCTTTTACAGCATTTAGAAAAAGCTGTTATAAGTTATATATGAAAACATTTTTATTCAGCAAAGACAGCACTTAAAACTGCTGTTAAAACTCAGTTTTTAGTTGAATTATAGTTCAAAACAGAAAAGACAGCATTTCAGAAGTGCTGCGGTAGTTTAGATTTCAAAACAAAGGTTTAAATTGATTTCAGCAAACCCAGCAGTCCACTACAGCATTTACAATTTAAAATATTTAAAATTTCAGAAAACATTTATAAAATAACCACGGGTCTGTATATAGTTTTCTATCCTAGTTTACGTGATACGGATATGTATCATTTCAATCCGCAGTTTAGAATAAAAATCCGGGTTCTGTCATTTCAAACCCGCAATCCCAAGTCAAAATGAATAATTTAAAAACCGTTCAGGCCTATCATTTCAGCCCATAACGATTTTTCCTTATTCTAAAGTCCGTTCGGGTATGTATCATTTCAACCCATAGTGATTTCTAACCTACAGAGAACTTGTAGTGTGATAAACAGATAAAAATGAACAGTTTAACAATATATAATAGTAACAGGTGATGTGACATGTAACAGGTGATATGACATATAATTTAACATGTTAACATCATATATATAAAATCACATGGCAGTTATAACATTATAACTATTTTCTACACATTCAGTTGTGGTTGTTTTACAACTGCATAAGTATATAATTGTCGTGTGAGATTTACTCACCTCTAATTGCTGAATATTTCCAAACCAATGGCACAAATAGACAATAAGGCACGATGACACAACTACGGACTTGAGTGGAGGGTGAATCCAAGCTACAACTCTTGTGTACAACCCAAAATAAACAAACAAAACAACACAATTCAATATGACTATAACATGCAATAACATTGAAATAAAAGAGAAACGAATTGCCAAACTTTTGCCTTGCTTCCTCAAGTCTTTGTCACGGCCTAGGGTATGTTTTGTTTCAGATTGGGTAAAGTTTTGGTTCAGGTCTATGGCTAGCATGGGTCGGGTTCATGGCCAAACAAGATGGAGTTTTATACATGAGGCGGTGAATGGTTTTTAGGCAAAAAGTGGAGTTTTTGTTAGGCTAGGTGGCTCGGCCATGGGAAGTATGCTCGGCCTAAGGGTGCATCATGACTGGACAGAGGTGGAAGGGGTGTGTGGTGGTCAGGTCAGTGGTGGCGGCTATGGTGGTGATTTGAGTTGTGGTTGAAGGGAATGAGGCAACAATGGTCAAAAACAATGTTTTTAGGCATGTAGGTTGCAATTTTGAAGGGTTTTGCCACCATTGATGGTTCGGCCATGGTCATGGCTGCTGGAGTAGATGGTGTTGGAGGCATGGAAGAGATGTAGGAGTTTGTGGCTGCGACTATGGAGAAGAGGCCGATCCAAACTAGAAGAGAAACAAGACAAAAATTTAGAGAAAATAAGGAGAAAAGTAAGAAAAAGAAAGGGAAGCCATTACCAGATCTTATTGAAGCCGTGAGAAACAAATGAAGATGTATTTTTTTCACATGAAAACCTAATGAGATGACGGCTACACTAGGGTTTTACACGGCTAAGGCAATTAATTGAGGAGTTTAAGGAAATGAAGGGTTTGGGCAAATAAAAGGGCTTACGTTTCAAAGTGATTTACAATCTTCCATATTCCTTTCCTTCTAAATCTTTATATAAACAAAATTTCAAGAGAAAATACTTTACAAACCTAAATCAATTAGAAATATGAGGTAACAAATAGTATAATTTGAAAAAAATATAAAATAATGAAGAAAATGCCTTAAAAATACCAAACAGTGTTCTAAAATTGTGAATAAATCACTGTTAGTCTTGGAAAATTATACATTTCATTATAAAATTATTGTGAAGTGGAAACTTGAATTAAATTAATTTATTTATCATTTTCAAAATAAAATAGAAAATTAAATTGGAGAAAAATAGAAAAAGGAATAAAGAAATTGTTTAAAAAATAGCAAGCAGGACATAAAAATTACAAGAAAATTACCAATGGCTTTGGAAAGTTATTTACATCATTTTAAAAATATTATAAGACAAAATTTGAAATAAAATGATTTTTAAAACATTTTCAAAGAGAAATAAATAATTAAATTCATGGAAAATATCAAAAGAATTAAAGAAATTGCTAAAAAAATAGGAACCAGAACCTGAAAAATTCAAATAAATTACCATTAATTCTAAAAAAAATTCTACTTCACTATAAAATTAATTTAAAACAAATAAAATAAATTTCAAAAATATTGGGTTTTACACTCATGTATATGATAATACTCATTGCAAAGAGCATAGTGCATTCACGTGTTGACTTATGAGTAAAGTCTTGTATTGGTAAATGATTAGAGCTCTAGTATAACATAGTCATGTGTTGACTTATACAAAGCCTTGTGTCAACTTACGTCTAGAGCTATGTGTAGATAGGTATGAGTACTATATTTCGTCCACTTGCGTCCAACTCATTTTATATTTTAGGAGTGAACTACATTGGCCAGTATCTATCCTAGCGGCCTGATCTTGGAGTCACGGCCTAGATCCATGATCCATTTGTTGGTTATTATATTCATTGCATATCATAGGATTGGTAGTTGGTAGGGTAAGTTCCCTATAGCCCTTATGTCACATAGGATAGTAGTTTATTATCTATAGGGGCAAATTAGGGTATGACTAGGGCTACGTGTAGATAAGCCATTGGTGGATGGGTTCATGATGTTCATCGAGGCAACTGAAGACTTTAGGAATAGATGGTACTCTACTATTGGCGAGTAGTCCTCGGTTCTTGGAGCATGTTGCATTTTATAAGTCTCCCTTTCTGGTTCAGGGTTGTGAGTGTATAGTGGATTGGCATATATTTCTCTTTCCTATAATGAGTTGACTAGACTAGAGACTAGTTGAGTCTAATGTGTAGTCAGTCCCTATTATATCCATACTATTTAATGATCTCATATTTTGAGATAGCCTTTATCATTGATTGTAGTTGGATTTTCTTGGATTATCTTTATGGTCTGTATTGTATTGGATATCATTATGATGGTTTGATGGGACATTTCACATTATCTATTGATCTACGATTTTTATGATATTATATTAGGGCATTGATATGTGTTGGCCCTTTTCACTTGATGATTTAATTTTATATGATGAGGTTGTATTGTATGGACGATTCACCCTTTAGATATAGTATACTTTATATCTATTGAATTGTTTTATATAGGTGATGACATCTTTTTGCATGATTTGGTAATATTTATGTCATTAGTTGTTTTGTTGATCCTTTAAGTTGTAATTATAAACCATGCATGTATCTCCTCTTCATATTTAACATACATTGTGATCATTAACACCGTACTGCATATTGATTGTCTTTCTTATTATATTGAGATATTTGACTTTTGAGATGAGTTGTACCCTTATGTCATTATTGAATTATATATATATATATATATATATATATATTATATGTTAGCACTACGATGCTGTGTATTATGTATTGTTCAGTCCTGAAGGCATGCATTTTTGTTACTTGATACTGATACTGAGTAAATACTATAGATTATTAATTTCATGTTTTAATATGTACTAGTGTTAAACGAAAGAAATATTCACATGTGTACCCGTTATAGCCTCATTCTTTTTTCTCATCATATTATTTTGTAAAACTCTTAGATAGTATGAGTATAGAGATTTGTGTGATGGTTTTTTAAATTAATTGATGAATTTTCGAAACTAGTATGTGTGTGTGTATATATGTATGTATTTAATATACATATGTGTGTATGCTTGCTTGTATGTTTATAAATAACACAAACAAATATTACACATATTCTTTCAAAAGTTCATAAATAAAAAAACACTTTTTTGTATATATTTATTTTATTCAAAATATATTATCAATATTTAATAATTTAAAACCGTAAATTGTAATTTTTTAGTATCTTAATAAAAGTATATAAATATAAATATATATAAATATAAATATATATATGTGTGTATATATATTTAAAAAAAATATTTTTGTACAGAAATGGCTAAAAAATTCAGTACGAAATTTTCAAATCTAAGTTATATGAAAAAAGCATAATATAAATTGGCACAGATTTATTATAAAAAATATAGATTTTGTCAACCAATTCATGGTCGAAAATAAATGTTCAGATATAGTGTGTATATATATATATTAAATACATAAATATTTTTTAATCATATGTCACTTAATATATGTGTATATATATAAAATTAATTTATATTTTCAAATTTAAAAAAAAAAACCATAGGTACTTGTATAAATATGATTTTATAACCTATTTGTAAATTTAAAATTTGAATTTTAAAGTTATTTCATATCTAGATATAGCTTCGAATTTAAACTTTTAAAAATATATAAACTTTGAATTATAAAATTGATTTATATCAAAATTATAAAATTATTCCACATATGAATATGTGTGTATATATAATTACTTTAATAGTCATATATGCAAGTATATATTATATTAATATTAAATTATTGATAACAATTATGTATATGAAGGGACTAATGTGTCTGTTGCGTTCAAAATCTCAATGCTCAGATATAGGCATTTTGAACCGTGCACACTATATGTGTTGTACATGGACATGCAGGTACATGCGTATTTGATACACATGTACATATTATATATCATATGAATAATCAAATAAAAGCCTTCTATTAATCATTACAAAGTAATGATGTTATTTAAAATTTATTTAAATTAAATCTAAATTAATTTGGACTTAATTGACCTAATAAGATCTAAAATGGTAACTTTTTTGAAATTCACCTATTTAATTCATTGCATGCTGGCCCAAATCCAACACTATCTTGGCCTATTTGTATTGATCTTTGGATATGTAGTGTGTTGTGAGTGGATCTTCTATTTCCATTTTAGGGTTTTGAGAGTGATGCAGCACGATCTACAAATGCACCAGGCTTAGGTCGCTCACGACCTAAGGGGGTAGTTTTAGGTCGCTCACGACCTAGTGGGGTAAGCTCGCAAGTGCAATCTGCAGAAGGGTTTGATGGGAAACGACTTAACATGAAGATAGCTCGTCCAAACGACCTAATTAATAAAGGCAAACGACCTATCGAAGTTCGCTCGGAGTTAAGTCCTCGGAGTTAAGTCGCTTGGAGTTAAGTCGCTCGGAATTAGGTCGTTTGGGAGATGCCGCATCTGCTGGGTTTGGTGAATCATTAGGTTGCCGACCTAACGGGTTACGACCTAACGGAGTAGGTCGCTCAGAAGCTTAAGTCGCATCTATTTTAGGTCGCTGGACCTTGTGCCGTTGGAAGAAGGAGCGCTGCAGTTGGGTGGTGCTGCATATAAGTTGAGTCGCTTGTGTCATAAGTCGTAAGTCGTTGTTATGTGTATATGTATAGGTGGCGTGCGTTGTATCTGTTAGGTTGTTAAGGCGTTTGGTGTCTGTATTGTTTTTCTTTTTAAGTCGTATGTCGCTTTATGTGATAAGTCGTGCACTATGTTATAATGATAGGTCGTTGCCGACCTTGTTTAGGTCGTAGGTCGCGTCTCTTGTATGTTGTTAGGTCGCGTGCGACCTGGGTTGTGTTGTGTCTTGTATTTTAAGTCGTTAACGACCTATGGTAGGTCGGTGGTGTTGTAATGTGTTGTGTGGAGTGATGTAGCCTATAAATAGACGAGTTAGGGTCATTGTGAAAGGTTGTTGATTTTGGAATAAACTCTTGTTTGTTAGCTTTGTGCTTTCATTAAATTGGTAGTTGAGTGTGATCTCCTATCTCCACTCACGGTATTCGAGTGCGCTCGAATCAACGTTTGTTGAAGCCAATTTGCGGAATCAAGTGCGCTTGATCAACGCTCGAAGAATTATAGATCTCTTCCACGGTATCATGCGCGATCAACGTGTCAGAGATAGCTAGAATTCAGTATCTTCGGATCAACGAATTTAGGCCTTTCAGTATTTCTCAATCCACCGTTTGCTACTTTCATCGATCTATTTCGTTTCGTTAACTATCCGCTGCGTCAGTTTGGTATCAGAGCTAGACTTAGCCAATCATAGCTAAGCCGAGACTTGGAGCCAAGGAATTTGAAGTTGAAGTTCATCGTGTTCATCTTGAAGTTGCAACAAGTTAGAAGCTTTCGATCCATTTCATTTTGGATCAAAGTTGGAAAGGTGTTTGAGTTAGAGCCGAGAGTTGAAGCATCACTTTGATATCATTTGTTGAAGTATTATGAAGTTCAATCATGCCACCAAGGAGAGCTAATCGTCATCAGAATGTTGAAGCGTTGTATAGAAGAGAAGAGGCCGAGCAAATGGAACAACGTATTAATGAGAAGTTTGATGAAGGCATTGGAAAGTTAGAGAAGTTGATGAATGATTTAAATCAAAATCAAAGGAGGAGATCACCAATCTCGAACCATGGAGGAAACCGAGTATCGCCATCGGTTACGGAAGTGAGAAGGGTATCACCGCAATCTTTTAGAGAGAGAAGAGAAACATCAATTTCATCAAAGAGAGATCACCATGACTATGGACATGAAGAGAGGAGAACTCCACATGAGTTTGAAGATGAACCATATAGAGATGAAGAGAGACATAGTAGAAGGGACATGCGTGATGAAAGGGATGATAATGGTCCAGATCGATATAGACGAACATTTGAATATGATGAAGAGGGTGAAAGAGCTAGCATTCATTATCGAGATCGAGACCAAGTCCGAAATTCATATCGAGATGTAGATGATGATCATCGATGGGAATCGGGTATGAAGATGGAAATTCCTGAATTTAAAGGTGGAATGGTTGCAGAAGAATTCTTGGATTGGTTGTCTAATGTTGAAGAAATCTTTGATTTCAAAGAGATTCCGAAAAATTATCGAGTGAAGTTGGTTGCTACTAGGTTGAGGGGGAGAGCTTTGGCATGGTGGCAGCAAACTAAACTTACGAGAGAGAGAATGGGGAAGTCAAAGGTTGAGTCTTGGGATAAGATGAAGAGGTTGATGAGAGCTACATTTTTACCTTACAACTATCAATCACTTATGTACCATAGGTTGCAGAATCTAAGGCAGGGGATGAAGTCGGTCAATGATTGTGCTGATGAATTCTACCAACTCATTGCTAGGAATGATATTATGGAGACAGAAGAACAGTTGACTGCAAGATTTGTTGGAGGTTTACGAATGCAGATCCAGGATATGGTTAATATGTTTGATCCAAGATCTGTGGCGGAGGCACATCAGAAAGCGTTGGCTTGGGAGAAGCAGGGAAGGCGTGGAGGCGGTGTGTTTACTAATTCCAACAATCAAGTGAAGGGTGTTAGTGGAAGTTCTAATGTTTCTAAAGCTGTCGCAAAACCAGTTGCGAAGGCGAGGGTCAACAACAGTTTCAAATGTTACAATTGTCAGGAAGTGGGTCACAAGAGTAATGAATGTCCGAAGCCGAGGAAACGAACTATGATTGCTGAAGTTGAAGGTGAGGATGATGATGAAGGTTATCCTAGTCCAGTTGAGAAGGAAGAACAGGATGTCGCGTCAGGAGATGAAGGATGTAACCTAATGATGAGGAGGTCTTGTTTAATACCGAAGCTGGAAGAAGAGGCTAGTTGGTTGAGGAGTAACATCTTTCAGTCCACGTGCACTATTCTGGGAAAGGTTTGTAAGTTTGTGATTGACGCAGGAAGTTGTGACAATATTCTTTCCATTGAAGCCGTGAGGAAGTTGAAGCTGAAAACGGAGAAGCATCCAAATCCTTACAAATTAGCGTGGTTGAGAAAAGGAGGAGAAGTGAAGGTGGACAGGCGAGTTCGAGTTCCATTTTCTATTGGGAAGAAATATAAAGACGAGATTTGGTGTGATGTGGTTGAGATGGATGTTTGTCATTTGCTTTTGGAAAGACCATGGCAGTATGATCGAGTAGTACAACATGACGGTCGAACCAATAGCTACAGTTTTATGTTTGAAGGTGTTAAGATTATTTTGGTTCCAAAGAAGAGACAACAAGAAGAAAGCAAGTCAGAAGAGATTGAGGAGCTGAAGACTTTATTGACTTTGAAGGAATTTATTGAAGAAGTAGAGGAGAGTCCAGAGGTGTTTTTGATTGGACATGAAGCGATTGAATCTGTTAAAATTCCAGAGGAAGTGAAGCCAGTATTGGAAGAATTCAGTGATGTGTTTCCTGAAGAGTTGCCAACAGAGTTGCCACCGTCGAGGGATATTCAGCATCAGATTGATCTTGTGCCAGGGTCAGTGTTACCTCACAGGCCACATTACTGAATGAGTCCCAAGGAGCATGAAGAACCGAGAAGGCAGGTGGAGGAGTTGTTAGAATAGGGGCGTGTTCAGGAGAGCTTGAGTCCTTGTGCAGTGCCAGCTTTATTGGTACCCAAGAAGGATGGTTCAGGGAGAATGTGTACGGATAGTCGGGCTCTAAACAAGATCACCGTGAGATATAGATTTCCTATGCCGCGGTTTGATGATTTGATTGACTAGTTGAGTGGAGCTGTTGTGTTTTCAAAGATTGACTTGAAGAGTGGATACCATCAAATTCGTATTAGACCGGGTGACGAGTGGAAGACTGCTTTCAAAACCAGGGAAGGTTTATACGAATGGTTGGTTATGCCATTTGGTTTAACGAATGCACCGAGTACTTTTATGAGAGTGATGAACCAGATTTTCAGACCATTCATTGGGAAGTTCGTGGTTGTTTACTTTGATGATATTTTAATCTATAGTGGGAGTATGGAAGAACACATCCAGCATTTGCGTGAAATACTGTTGATTCTATGACAGGAGAAATTTTATGCTGCAACAAAGAAGTGTGTGTTCTTGACACACAGTGTTTTGTTTCTGGGATATGTTTTGTCGAAGGAAGGAATTCAAGTGGATGAAAGTAAAGCAGAAGCTGTCAGGAGTTGGCCACAACCAAAGACAATTACTGAAGTGAGGAGTTTTCATGATCGAAGATTCATTCCACATTTTAGTAGTGTGATGGCACCTATAACCGATTGCATGAAGGGAAAGAAGTTTGAGTGGTCAGAGGAAGCAGGGATTGCTTTTGAGAAAATTAAGACACTATTGACGACAACACCAATTCTAGTTTTACCAGATTTTCAGTTGTTGTTTGAGTTACATACTGATGCATCGAAGGTTGGGGTTGGTGGAGTTTTGAGTCAGAAAGGAAGACCAGTTGCTTATTTCAGTGAGAAGTTGTCTGGAGCTAAGTTGAGATATAGCACTTATGATATTGAGTTTTACTCAATTGTTCAAGCATTGAAGCATTGGAGACATTATCTGTTTCAGAAGGAGTTTGTTCTCTATACAGATCATAAAGCTTTGAAGCATTTGCAAGGGCAGGATAAGATTTCAGCTAGGCACGCTTCATGGGTCGCGTATTTACAACAGTTTACTTTTGCTGTTAAACAAAAATCAAGGGTGACAAATCGTGTAGCTGATGCATTGAGTAGGAGGAATCATTTGTTGACGACAATGAAAGTTGAAGTGACAGGGTTTGAACTATTGCCATAGTTGCTTGAAGAAGATCCTTACTTTATGAAATGTGTTGAGAAAGTTAAGGATGGAAATACTGATGAATTTGCATTGGTTGATGGTTTCTTATTCAAAGGGAATCGATTATGTATACCAGAGAGCAGTTTGAGAATGAAGATTATCAAGGAGCTTCATGAGGAAGGACATGTGGGTAGAGACCGAACATTGCAGTTAATCTCTCAATCCTACTATTGGCCATCGATGAGGAAGGAAGTTGAAAGGTTTGTTCAGAGATGTCATGTTTGTCAAGTTTCGAAAGGAACAGCTACAAATACGGGTTTGTATATGCCTTTATCCGTACCTACAAAACCATGGGTGGACATTAGCATGGATTTCGTGTTGGGTTTGCCGAGAACGCAAAGGGTAAATGACTCGATATATGTTGTGGTGGATCGTTTCTCGAAGATGGTACATTTTGTTGCTTGTAAGAAGACGGCGGATGCTGTTCATGTTGCTCAGTTATTTTTCAAGGAGATCTATCGACTTCATGGATTACCAGAGTCTATCGTGTCAGATAGAGATACTCGTTTTCTGAGTCATTTTTGGCTAAGTTTGTAGAAGATGTTCGGAACGAAGCTGAATTTTAGTAGCGCTTATCATCCGCAATCTGATGGACAAACGGAGGTGGTAAACAGATCGTTGGGAAACTTATTAAGATGTCTTGTGAAGGACAATTTGAAGAGCTGGGATTCGAAATTGTGTCAAGCGGAGTTTACTCACAACCATGCGGTTAATCGAAGCACAGGATTCAGTCCATTTCAGGTTGTTTATTCAACAATTCCAAAGGGACCGTTGGATCTAACAACAGTGCCATATCAGAAGGGAGTTGTTAAGCGGGCTAGTGACTTCATAAATGAGTTACAGGAGTGCCACAGAACTGTTCATGACAGGTTGCTTGCATCTAATAAAAAGTATAAACAGTCGGCGGATAAGAAGCGGAGAAGTGTGAGTTTCGAGGAAGGTGACTTGGTTTATGCAGTGTTGACAAAAGATCGTTTTCCGGTAGGAACATACAATAAATTGAAGGCGCGAAAAATTGGTCCAGTTAAAATTTTGAAAAAAATCAATGAGAATGCGTATCAATTGAAGTTACCAGATGATGTTCATACTTCTGATGTTTTCAACGTCAAATACCTAATTCCGTTTCATGGAAACGAACTTATTGTGGAAGAAGATGGTGAAAATTCGAGGTCGAATTTCTGCCAACCAGGAGAGGATGATGGAGCACGATCTACAAATGCACCAGGCTTAGGTCGCTCACGACCTAAGAGGGAAGTTTTAGGTCGCTCACGACCTAGTGGGGTAAGCTCGCAAGCGCAATCTGCAGAAGGGTTTGATGGGAAACGACTTAGCATGAAGATAGCTCGTCCAAACGACCTAATTAATAAAGGCAAACGACCTATCGAAGTTCGCTCGGAGTTAAGTCGCTTGGAGTTAAGTCGCTCAGAATTAGGTCGTTTGGGAGATGCCGCATCTGCTGGGTTTGGTGAATCATTAGGTTGCCGACCTAACGGGTTACGACCTAACGGAGTAGGTCGCTCAGAAGCTTAAGTCGCATCTATTTTAGGTCGCTGGACCTTGTGCCGTTGGAAGAAGGAGCGCTACAGTTGGGTGGTGCTGCATATAAGTTGAGTCGCTTGTGTCATAAGTCGTAAGTCGTTGTTATGTGTATATGTATAGGTCGCGTGCATTGTATCTGTTAGGTCGTTAAGGCGTTTGGTGTCTGTATTGTTTTTGTTTTTAAGTCGTATGTCGCTTTATGTGATAAGTCGTGCACTATGTTATAATGATAGGTCGTTGCCGACCTTGTTTAGGTCGTAGGTCGCGTCTCTTGTATGTTGTTAGGTCGCGTGCGACCTGGGTTGTGTTGTGTCTTGTATTTTAAGTCGTTAACGACCTATGGTAGGTTGGTGGTGTTGTAATGTGTTGTGTGGAGTGATGTAGCCTATAAATAGACGAGTTAGGGTCATTGTGAAAGGTTGTTGATTTTGGAATAAACTCTTGTTTGTTAGCTTTGTGCTTTCATTAAATTGGTAGTTGAGTGTGATCTCCTATCTCCATTCACGGTATTCGAGTGCGCTCGAATCAACGTTTGTTGAAGCCAATTCGTGAAATCAAGTGCGCTTGATCAACGCTCGAAGAATTGTAGATGTCTTCCACGGTATCGTGCGCGATCAACGTGTTAGAGATAGTTAGAATTCGGTATCTTCGGATCAACGAATTTGGGCCTTTCAGTATTTCTCAATTCACCGTTTGCTACTTTCATCGATCTATTTCGTTTCGTTAACTATCCGCTGCGTCAGAGAGTTATCGGAATATCGGGAATTTTGAGTATCTCTATAATTTCAACTATGTGATGGTTAAGACAGACTCTTCTTCATTTTTTGGATTAGATTTTGGACTTCCAAGAATAAGAGGTAGAAAAAATGAAGCAAATACATTATGTTGCAGATAATCAGCTTGATCTGATTGGACCGAGGCCGACTTGTTTGGTGTCCATTTCACAACTGTGAGTGCATTGACCTTGATTTTATCCAAACAGTTATTACTTGTAGTACAAGTCGGTTTCCCCGTTGGCTTCTGTTCTAATAGACTCAGGTTTTTACCAGTATCTAGAAGAGTGAGGCTTCCGACAACTGCATGACTTTGATGTTATTTCTGATGACCCTCATCCCTAGAAATATCTTGTTATGATATATAGTTCAGATGAGTTGCGTGCAGCATGTGTCATGAGTTGGTGGGCTGTCGGTAGATTTATCGTCATTGTTGTCCCTTACATGATATTTTTGCATGATATTACACTAGCCATGGCAATACCATATTGCGCCCGGCTTCTATTAACTCGGTCGGACCTTCTACCTTTATTCTTAGGATAGTACCATTGCTTATTCAGGATTTTACAAAGCTGAGTCATTGTTATACTGCCCCTAATCTTGTTGCTTCCGCTAGTCATTTGGTATGACTATGGCAGTTCTAACATCTAGAAGTATCGATAGATATGTTGATGTTCTTCATGGTCCACCATATGATTGGTATATGCATCCCGCGTTGATTTCCTAACATGAATTATACTATTTGCTGATGTGGCTATGTCGTATTTGTTACTTTGAGCATAGACGAAGCGTTGTTAATTATGAGGACATGTCGAGGCAATAGCATGAAGCAACAAAGTGACAAGCGGTGGGTGATCAAGCATAGGCACATGCGGCATAGCTAGCAAATACATATTGTATGACACTAGCATTGGACGAGGAAGCATGATTTAGAGCATAATTAGAGGATTGAGGAAAAGGCTTAGTGATTATAGGATTTACTAAGACCGTCTTGCTGGCATCTCTGATGATGCCGAGCTTCGGTGTTGTAGTTCCTATCTATGAAATGATTTTCATTTATTATGTATTTTAGAGACATTTATTGACTTTATGTTGTTGGATTATTGATGTTTTCCATATTCAGTGACTGTGTATTTTTTCATGCTATTGGATCGTTGATATTTTTCATATTCAGTGAATGTGTATTTTTTATGTTCTTGGACTGTTGACGTTTTCCATATTTAATGACTGTGTTTTTTCACATTTGGATTATTGATCCAGGAAACAACGTATTTGTGTTTTGTCTATTTGTCTGTTATATTTCCTTGTTTGTATATGTTGTTTGGTTGGTGGCTTACATAATGTACATAAACACCAATATAACCATTAATCAACTCAAACAAAGTAATATACATGATACAACATACAGGATTCTTTAAAATCCTCCACCTAAACTACAAGAATCCCTCCTGACCAATTTTGTTTCTCCATTTCATGTTGTAATGGTGACACCTTGCACATAGCACATGATATCAACTTTAGCCCAACCTTCTGTAACTACCTGCCTTTTATGACCTTTAGGTTTAACGCCGGAACCAATATTAACACCTTAAAAATGGGAAAGGAAAAATTATTGGAATATGATAAAAGAAATAAGTACAACGCTGATTGGTAACTTTTAGAATCTCACATGGGAAGGGAATAAAATATTATACCAAATAATCATCATTTATTCAATAATCATATAGTGTCGACTACGTCATATGCACATGTTTATACAATACTCACTCAATCTCAATTCATTTGTGTAAGTCTCATCATGTCATCTATTTTAATACACACACATATAATATAAGTAATCAAGGTTCTCATCTCATGTTCCAATACGCCTCTAGGTTCCATCAATGCAGTAATAAAAATAAAAAGGGAAAATTGGAGTGGATCAGTAAGTATGATGAGTAAACCTACGTACTCAACATATATTACAAGGGCAATACAATAATGTTATAAGTATCAAACTTGTCATGAATCTGCTCCCCCCTGCTGGAAAGCTATACAATAACCTATTATATACTTCTGATCCAGCCATCTATGGTATATGATCATATCATGTTAAAACATGTGGACTCACTTATCTAGACCCATCTCGTGCATTATAGGGTCGCCTATTGTCCACCATAATGTCAATTTCTTATGGTACTCGTTCCATTGGACTCGCCTCATACGTTATATAACGACCCACCATTTTGGACGGTTCAAATCGAAAATAAACCACATGTCAAACTCAAACCATTCAAAAAGGAAGATTGTTAATGAGGTAAATAAGAAAAAAAAGAAAAAAAAGATTCTCGTAGCGAAACGACAAAATATAATAATCAAATAAATAGTTCATAAAGCTGTTTTACAAATAACATTTGATTACACTTTTACAATTCAAATCAGAGTTATACATATCAGAAATAAACAAATAATGTAGCGGAACACAAAATGCAGTGGAATAATAAATAGAAATAATATAACGAATCTTCGTCTTTGTCTTCTAGAAAATAGTCTTCTAGAAAATAGTCTTCAATACACTGAAAAGATCAAACTAACCCGAGTGTAATGAAAAGACAAATCACTCGAGTCAGAACTAAAAGATCTTATGTAAGTCAAATCAAAACAAGTAAAATAAAAATATTAGTGCAATGTTTTTATAGATGTTATAGGATTTCATCTCCTATTAAGCGTACAACGTGAATATAACCATTTACAGGGTTTCAAATAATTCAAAATATCAATCTTAAACATTTAGCTAAAACAAATCTGAAGTTTGAATTAACTTAAACCCTTCAAATAATTAAAATCCAAATAAAAGTCTAAATTCAAGAAATTATATAGGTATATGTCATTTCAACCAATATCAAAAATCAACATTTCCAAAACAATGAAAACCGCTCGGGTTTATCATTTCAACCCACAATGATTTTTCCTTAATCTATAAGATCGTTCAGGTATGTGTCATTTCAATCCATAGGGATAACAGAGATATAGACATAAATAACATCCAATCATCCAAAATGTCAACCAATAACGTCCATCCAAACACCCAAATATCAATAATTGAACATATAACACAATGATCATTGAAATCAACCAATAACAACCAACAATTTACTGGTTATCATTAACATGTATTTAACTGGCAACTTAAATTTCAATAATAATTTAAATGGAAATTAAATTAAATAAAAGTTAGATTTAACTTGAATGACAATTTAAAATATACTAAACAGCAACCAGTCAATTTCGAATCACATCATAAATTCAATTTAACTAACATAAGAAAATCTAGTAGTTGTGAGTGTTTGCTCACCTTTCGTGGCTATGAAGGTGATGATAAAAATGGAGCAATACGAAGATTCCTAGCAAAGATCCAAATGCAAAGCAAATCCAACAAAGCTTAGAAACAAACACGAATCAATAAACAAGTTTCAACTACTTCAAACTTCCAAACAACCCAAGATCGAAACTACGGACAAACCTGAAACTAAGTCATCTTTAACTAACTATAAATTTGTTGCAAATTCTTTTCTCTCCACTTTCAAAAAAAAGAATCACTTAAGAAGCTTATGTTTTGAGGAAGTTATGGTCAAAACAAACAGAGGTGTTTTCTGAGTTGAAAATCTGAGTTCAAAAATACTTTGAATATTTATGTTTTTAGCATAGAAAATTAAGGAATTTGAAGAAATGATCTTAAAGAAAGTTGAAGAAACTGGAATAAATGATTTGAATAAAACAATCATACAATTCAATTCATTCCGAAGGAGATAAGATTGATACGGTATGGGGTTTTTTTGACCAAAACTGGACCCGAGAAAAGAATTGAAAAGTAGAGTTTTTGGTATAGAAATATTCAGAATGGTAAGAAGGCTTCAACAACAAAGTTGTTCCCATTGAAATTATACACCATTTCAAAAAATATACTTGATTTGGAGTAGTTTAATGGAATATAGAAGCCATGAAAATAGGGGGAAGAATGGGGGAAAAATGGAAGGGAAAAAGAAGAGAAAAAGAAGGAAGAAGAGGAGAGGGATTGTGGCGCTTTTGCCATGGGTTAATTCCTGTGGGTTTTGGGTGGTAATGGAGGTGGGTGGCGACAAGAGGAGAGGGGTAGGCTAGGGTTTTGAAGGGGGGATAATGGAATATGATTTGGAGATTTAAGAGTTTTGGGGTTTGGAGTTTTCTGCAGATTTGAGCAAGAAGAAGAAGAGTATGCAGAAAGTTTCTCAAATGAGGAATTTCTATACGTACTTGGTTTTAGTCAGATAGGAAATAAAAGGTCAATAGGTAGGAAAAGAAAGGATCCAAAGTCTCTTAGGATTTCCAGGGTCTATGGGTTTACTAAAGAGCCCATTAGTCTAAAACAAATCCATTAAGACTTAGCCAAAAAAAGAACACAAATATACACTGCAAATAAAAGAAATAAGCTGTAGATTATTTAATAATTAGAAAATGAATGTTGAGAGACAAAAATAAATGTCATATTTTATTTTGAAAGCTTCGCACATTAATAATGCAAAAGAAATATACATAGGAAAGGAAAAGTTTACAAACTAAAGGAAAGTGAAATTTTTTATACGTGAAAATGAGGTGGCAAGAATTAAATACTACCTAAAAGTCTAGGCTCGGGTATTAAACAGAAGAAGAAACAAACGGATCAAGTATTAATAATGTGGTAACTATTTTAAAATGTACATGAAATAATTAATAACAAAAGACATGAAGGGACCATGTACATCGCACAATCTTTTTGAAATTCAATTTGTGAAATGTAACCAGATTAACTTCATTAACACAAATAATATTCAAATTTGTACGCATTTAATTTTTTTATCGATGCATAATAAATAAAATTACTTACCTTAAAAATGAAAACGTTCAATTTGGTTTACCTAAAATGATGTTTTATTTCCATTAAAACATCCTTTCTGTTTAACACGGAAGGTACATTTCTTTTATTAAATCTGTTAATTGCAATCAACATTTTCTTCCCTTCTAATTGAAATATTTTAATAACATTAGTTTCAGTTACTTACAAAGTGAAATTTCATTACAGACAACATAAATGGATGAAAAATAGAATAATTATTTCCTTTAGTCATTTAATTACCTTTATAAATTTGTTGTTATACAGCATAGTAATAAATAACTTACTTAAATAAATTATTTTCCTACTCTTGTAATCCATGTGTATGCTAAAACACAGTTCAAATATACATATATTTCTTTCTTTAAATCGATCATTCTATTCTTTATTTTAATGAAATTAAACCTACATTGACAAATGAAACAATCATTTTATTTGATATAAATGTTCTTTTCATTAAATCAAATTTCCTTATATTTTCACAAAACATAAGCTATATTTAATTACACCTATTAGTTTGCAATTTGGCGTCCTCTCTAATTGAAATTATTCAATTACATTAATTTCAATATTTTACGAAGGTGAATTTCAAAATGGAAAAAATAAATATAATGAGAAATAGAACAATTATTTCCTATCTAATAGTAATTTAAACATATTTAAACATAATGGGTTACAAACACGAATAATACATTTCTTACCAAATAATAGTTTCTTGTCTCTACAATCAATCTTTCAGCTACCAAACATTTCAAATAAATAAACATATAATTTCTTATTTAATAAAGAAGCATTCATTATTCTTTATTTACATTTAATATGCCAATCAATTAGAAATTTAGATTCAGACAACTATTAATTTCACTCAAACCAATGTTATTAAAATACACACTAGCATTTGTTATCATCCTTACATTATTCCAAACACGTTTCATTAATAGAAATTTTACTTATGCTCATAACTTGTATTATAATTTAATTTGTATCAATAAAATATTAATTTTTTTATTCCTAACAATTTTATTCAATAATTTAATATTTTTAAATGTTTTTAAAATATGGATCGTTACAATCTCCCCCACTCAAAACTTTTCGTCCCCGAAAAGAAACAAGAAGGAATCCAAAAAATTGTTATATTTTATTTAAAACGGTCAATTTATGAATAGTTAAAACTACATATTTAAGTTTAATAAAATTTGAAAATAACTTAAATTCTACAAAGATTTTCTAAGTTATAAATTTTCGAAAATTTTCGACAGAGTCTCCATTGCGCGGATACGTCCGGAAAGTAATGATATCAATAATTTCAATGTGCGTGTGCGTGTGTGTGTGTATATATATATCATATTTCAAAATAGAATATGCTAAACCACTGGAAAATAATATAATATCGCTATAAAAGCATAATCCGAAAACGTACCTATTTGTTGGGCAAACAAACTTTATTTATGAAACCAAAAGCAGTAGTTATTGCTTCATAACCTGTATTTCACTTATATAATGCAAAGTGTTAAAATTATGTAAAAGAATAATATTTCAGTTGTTTCAAATCAATAGCACAAACAACATACAATATATCACAATCATATGCAGATAAAACTATACAACCATCATGGGCAATAAAGAATCCATCACACATCCATAGCAGCCAAAACTAATGGTTTGTTCAAGTTCAGAACTTTAATCGTACAAGGGTGATAAATAAACTAATAAGTGTACCTTATGCTCAACAGCCTTGGATAATTGCTTAATAGACTATTCATACAACCTCAAACAATTGAAGTATTCTTTCCCAACTTCCCATCAGCCCAACAATAAGAATTTTAAATTTACTTAAGTTTGTTATACTATTTTTTTCTCCATCGTTTACCTTTCCAATCATTTATTTATACAAAGATCAATCACTTACATAGCTTGTTTTCCATTAAAGATTTATGTCATTAATGAATCATTTTGTAAAATATTACTTAAGCTCCTACTGCCTTACCTAAGTTTATAACTTAATTCTGTTATAGAATAAAAATTTAAGTTTTTGGTATTCGCTCTTGAAGAGAAAAGAATCATTTCAATATATCTAAAAATTCAATTAAAACATTTAACCTCATTCACTTAGTAAGAATATAAGATATATTTAAAACATCCTCATAGCATTTTGTAAGGATTTTCCTAAAAGTTTAGACAATGTTAGATGTTTATATCAAAACATTATGATAAGCTTTAAAAAAAAATAAAGTTCCTTAAATTTGATAATTTATTAGACTCATTATTTTAAAATAAGTATAAACTCTAGATTATTAAATTGAAACTAATAGTACACTCAAATCTTACATTAAATATCCAAATCAAAGCATAAAATTTCATATCTTTAAAAAAAAAATTACACACTTGTTTTAAAATGAATATTCAAATCATGGAAAAACATTCATTCTGGTTTAATACAAAATTCAAATAGTAAATAAACATATAAATTTACTATTATTACTTCGAAATTAAGTAAATATTTGAAACCATACTTCCAAAATAGAGATTCAAATTTATCTGTCAGTATATTACTATAAATAAACTTCGCGAATCAATTTTTTTTCCATTTATATAATATCTTTAAATTATACATTCAAAGAAACTCGTATAAATTTTACTTGAAATATTCATTTGAAAACTTCATTTGCAAATCAATCATCTTTAATACTTGAATACTTTACAGAAAAATTCATTTGTAAAATTTCTTGCTTCATTTATAAATACCACTTAAATTTTTTAATCACATCTTTATAAATATGTGTAAACTATTTGGAAACAATTATTTACATCTATACTTATATTTAAAAAGAAGTTATTTATAACCTTAAATCTATTATTTATAAATTTTATTAGTTTTGAATCTCAAAATTCTTTTAAACATCATTAATAAGTCAATAAAAATTAACTTTAAATTGTTTTATTTAATTAATAACTTCTCACAATATTTACAACACTAATAATTTACTATTAAACCATGTTGTACATAAATAAACAATTTTAAACATTTTAAAGTAGTTAGAAATGACAAAAATGACCAAGATATCTTTTATATAATACTTTATCAAAATACTTTTATAAATCGATGTTTTAACAAGTTTATCCTCGTTCTTGTAGACTCTGGTCATATGTTGATTAGGCGTTAGACCAAAAATCTCCAAGTACTTAGCAGCTGTTTCAACACCTAGTGAAAAATACTTAAAAACATGTATGAGAAGTATCGCTCAAAATTTGATGTTAAACGAGATGTTACGATAGCTGTGGCCCATTGTTGATCCAGTATTTACGCAATGGACACAAAATTTTCCAAAATATCCTTCCACCTTTCGGATTCTAGAAAAATATAGTAGCCATTTCATAAACAAAGGACCATCGACCCCTACTGTAGTGGTAACTGCTGATTCAATGATTTACGCAATGGATCCACTTCCTTCTTGGAAGATCCATAAATAATAGATTCCAGGATCGAAAGTGCCTCCACTAGGTAAACTAAAGAACCATCTACCTCGAAAAAAAATTGAGGAACTCATGATTTTAAGTTCAGACAACCATATCGATTTGAATCCATTTCTGAATTCACCCAAGTATATAAGGGTTTACCGGTCGAATCCTTTCCTAGATTTCCCATGTCCATCTAGGTCGGAGCATATCATGCTATACTTCTTCATGAAGTGTACTTCACCATACTCTTACTTTAAAATATAACATACCATATATAGTACCCTTTCAAAATCATAGCTTCAAATATCACACTTATATAAATTCCATTATATATAAGATTTCATTTTCAGATAAAGTACTTTCCAAAATCAATAATCTTTAAAGTATCAAATCATTATTATATAAATTCCGTTAGTTATAATATTTATCTCTTCATATCGAATACCTTCCAAAATCAACAGTTTTCAAAATTACGTTATACTTATATAAAGTTCGTCTTATACAAGAATCAAAAAATTTCCAAAATCAATTTTGCTGTATAAAAAGCCATATAGGATTGAACACCTTTGCTTTATAAAACGTTTTGAATGTAGAATAATTTTGTATATAAAATCATTTTGTGAAATAATTTTGTATATAAAATAGTTTGTAAAATAGTTTTGCAAATAAAATAGTTTTGTAAATAAAATAATTTGTAAATAAAATAGTTTGTAAAATAAATTTGTAAATAAAATAGTTTGATCCCAGTTCAAGGTCTTGGTGCAGTGGTAAAACGCCAGGCTGTTGACGACAAGGTCGGCAGTTCGATCCCTGCCTCTGGCATATTAAACTGTGCGCCATGATGATTCTTGCAGACTTGTGTGCTGCCTACTTTGTAAATATAAGTACCCAGTTTCAAAAAAAAAAAATAGTTTGTGAATAGTTTTTTAAATAAAATAGAATAAGATAGTTTGTATAAGAAAACTAAAAGAAAATAGTTTTGTAAAATGGTTTTAAATTAATAATAGTTTTGCATACAAGAAAAATTCCAATTTAAATTACAAATATATCCAACCAAACAACTTTCAATTTCAGCATCAAAGCATATCAATAATATTAGAACATAAGATATACATATGTCACCATTTCACAAAATCACAATCGATCACTTGCTCGATAACACAAGTTTCCTTTCAAACTAGTATTTTTCATTCGACTTCCCTAATGCAGACTTCGCTAAGGTTTCTTGACTAGAAACCTTCATTCTCCTTGCATAGCCATATACTATGATAGAGTATTCTAGAATCAAACAAAAAATCCATATCAAATATTCGCCGTCAAGAATCGAATGAAAATCCTAACACGAAGTGGTGTAATTCATATAGAACTTATGTGCTCAAATCTGGATCAAATTAATTTTATGAATAAAATAATATACATACAACTTATGTAATTATTCCAATTTGTTTCATCACAATTACATTTCAATTAAATTCATTTTTAGTCTCATTGATTAACATAAATATCACTTCATACTTTAATATTTGTTTCACAGAATTTATCCATTTAATATAAAACATTAATATATTCATTCTCGTAATATTGCTTATATTTCTCTTTAATTTAAATTACATTCATTTCACATGTAATATTTCTCATTTAATACTATATTTATTTACAAATCATTTCATTAGGAATTTTCTTAAGTTCATAACCAGTTTATAAAAGTTCTTTCCTTTTAATAAGACATTGTTCAAGTTTAAAGTTATCACAACTTTATTTATAACCATTTATTGCAACATCCATTAATTTCATGACAATTTTCAAGTGATGACTTTATTTATAATCATTTTAATTTTAATTCATATTTTTTTTTTGCAAAGCTAGCGGGGTTGACTGGACCCCTACCAGTTTTATTGCAACAACAATAAAAAATGATTCATAACAAGCTTTGAATCATGCAAGAAAGGAAAACAGAGAGGAAAAAAGATAAAAAATAAAACAACACTAATGAGCCCGAACATATATCAAGTCATCTGGGAAAAGACTAGCACTCCTCTTCAATTGCATGAATGTTCTTGTGCTGACCTCATACCAAAGTGTTTCAAGATTCTTTCTCTAATTTTCAAACACAATAGCATTCCTTTCTCTCCAAATCACATCCATATATATTTTCAAGCTAACAACCAACTCTCTTGCCTTATAATTTCTCTATCTAGTAGCTTTATAGATTACACTCCATACAATGTTTGTGTTAGCAGAGTTAAGAATACACCCAGTTTTGCAACCAATTCTAGACAACAAGAATGTTAAGACCAAGCAATCAAAAAATAGGTGATCAACTGTTTCCTCACGCAACTCACAAAACACACACTCAGTGCAACAAATCATACCATACCTATTCAACACACTTCTGGTCAACAAAGCATGACTAACAACCTTCCTCATCATCAAATTTTCTTTTGGGACAGAATCTCTAGTCCAGATAATAGAGTTCCACTTAGCAGCAGGCAAGGGAGCAGTAGTGGATAACTGTTTGTACACACTTTTAATAGCATGAGGCTTCAGGTTCCAAGATACAGTGTCAGGATGATTAGCAGGGAAGTATAAGCTCTGAATTTCACTCTAGAGCTGCCTGATCATCTGGTTACTGTTGTATGGTAGCTGCATTCTACCTTCAGAGAAGAAGTCATAGGCTTTAGCATCACAGTGAATACCAGATTGCACAACTAGAGAATATTCAAACACTTTGGATAGGATCTTGCCCTTACTCATCCAAGGATCATGCCAAAAACTAACACCAGAATTAGGATTAACATGATATTGTATCATAGGAAGGAAAACATCCCTAAATTTCAACAGATTTCTCCAAGTCCAACTACTCTGTTGAGGTATTGTCATACCCCAAAAATACTTATTCTTTATGTTGAATTGCCATGACCATTTAACTCATAAACTATCCTTCTTATTCAGGAGGTCATCAAGGAGTTTACTAAAGGCAGCAATATTCCACTTCTTAGAATTAATAATTCCAAGCCCACCCAGTTTCAAGGAATACTCAAATTTTGAGAAGGAGCAAGGCAACAACTTCCTATTGTGTATACTCCCAGTCCAAAAATATCTATTCATGGCAGACCTAACAAGAAGCAAAAGTTTACCAGGAAGAATTAGAGTACGTGCCCAATAGACATGGGAAGGAAACACAACAGATTTTATAAGAACAAGCCTTCCACTTTGAGACAGGTGTCTATTAGCCCAAACAGACATGACACAAGTAATTTTATTAAATAAGGAAAACAATCAGCATTAGAAATTCTTTTTGTAATTAGAGGCAGACCAAGATACCTCATATCAGAATCCATACAAGTGAAACCAAAATGTTGATATAATACAGCAGCTTGAACATCACTGACACCAGAAACAAGCATGGTAGATTTGGATTGATTAATAGAGAGGCCAGTCATGATGTTGAAGGACTGCATAGCCTCTAATATTCCACTCAAGGAGGTAAACTCAGGCTTAGTGAACAACATAACATCATCAGCAAACATAATAGAAGAAATTTGGTGGTGAGAGCACTTAGGATGATACTTGATTAGTTTTGAGAGTATTTAGATTTTAGTATAACAGTGAATACTTCCATGACCAACAAAAATAAATATGATGATATAGGATCTCCTTGTCGAATTCCTTTTTTACTTCTGAAAAAACCAAAAGGCCTACCATTTATAACCATAGAGAAGGAAGGAGTGGAAATGAAAACATAAACCCAAGACACAAATGTTTTTGGGAATCCCATCATGGCCATAATGCTAACAATAAAAGCCCAATGAATAGAATCATAAGCTTTAGAAATGTCAATTTTAAGGGCTGCAGCAGGAGAAACATTTCCTCTACTATAACCATTTAATAACTCTTGAGCAAGGAGGACATTATCGAGTATATTCCTGGATGGGATGAAAGCAGCTTGGTTGTTAGACATAATAGAAGGTAGCACACTAGCAAGGCGAGAAGCAAGAATTTTGGAAATACATTTGTAGACGACATTACAACATGATATAGGCCTAAAGGAGGACACATTGGAAGGAGGAGAGACTTTAGGAATTAAAGCTATGTTAGTGGAGTTGACTTCCCTCAATAATTTACATTAGAAAAAGAAATTATGAATAGCTTGACAGAACTCATGTCCAAGCACACTCCAAGTAGAAATGAAGAATGTAACGTTGTGGCCAGCAGGCCCACCAGAAGATTGCTGGTTCATAGAGAAAAGGGTGGACTTTATTTCTTCATCAGTGACTGGTTTAATAAGAGCATTAGCTTCCTACAGAGATAGACACGGTAGGGCAAGGGAAGAGATTTGATTTAAGTCTGGATTGAACCCAGAAGAGTTGCCAAGCAGTTTAGAGGAGTAATCAATAAAGGCTTTGTCAATAGATTCTATAGAAGAAAAAAGAGTATCATGTTCATCAAAGATGCTAATAATATTTTCTCTGGCATGCTTAACCTTAAGAGAATCGTGGAAGAATTTAGTATTCTTGTCTCCTTGTTCAATCCATTTATAGTGTAGTTGTTGTCTCTTCATACATGCTTCCAAGCTTAGAGCATTATTCACCTCCTTGTATAATCTTCCTTCCTCAGCAGCAGCATTCACATCTTCAGGATGCTCCATCATGTTGTCTTGATAAATATTCAGTTCTTCCTTCAGGGAGGAAGAAAGCAGGCTGCCAGAACCAAAAGTGGAAGAAGCCCATAATTTGAGAGTTTGTTTGATGCATTTTAACTTCCTGTAAAACTTGAACATAGGGTTACCAAAGCAATTAAAATTAGAATTAACTTGAGAAACTAAAATAAGAAACTGGTCATGCTTAGCCCATGCATTAAAAAATTTAAAACTTCTCTTTTCTCTTCGAAAAGGGAGACCAAGAGTCAAAATCAAGGGAGAGTGGTCAGACATGATGGGTTGAGGAAGAAAAACAGACAGGGATGGCCAAATATTGAGAGAAGGGATGTTACATAATGCATGGTCAATAGTTGTACAGCTACGAACACCACTATGGCTTCTGTTGTTCCAAGAAAATTTGGCACCTGACTTGTTAACCAAGATTAGATCAGATTCAGATATGGCAAGATTTAGAGGAGCAAGATATCTAGGAAGGAGAGGAGATCCACAAAATTTATCATCATAGTCAAAACAAGAATTAAAGTCTCCCAATACAACCCAAGGATGAGAATTTTGTCTAAGAGGAGGTAAGGAATTAAAAAGAAGATTTCTGGAAGGAATAGAGTTGTCAGCATAAACAAATGTGATGTGGAAAGAAACTTGAGTTTGAGAAACGATGACATGAAAATGAATGGATTGTCTAGTAGTTAGGATTGGAGATAAAGACAACACAGCAGGATCGTAGAGAACAAGAATTCTACCATAAGAAGCAGAATCAAGATTATGTTGGATGGCCCAGGCTGGGTTAATATATGCAGCAACTTTAATGGATAAAGGAAGATTGAGCTTAGTTTCAAGAAGACCAAAAAGACAAATGTCATATAAGGAAATAAGACTCTTCACCTGGTCAAGTTTCAATTTGCAATGGGCACCTCTGAGATTCCAAGAAGCTATTTTTTTTATTCATGGGATAATTAAAGAGATAGGAGGGATTTATTTCTTCTCTTTACTGAAAGAGCTCTTGTTTCAATTTGCCTAGGTGGCAGAGAAGGGCGGGAGGTAGGATCAGGGATGGAAGGGTTAGAGGAGGAAGGATCAGGAGGTGGGACAGTTTGAGGAGCAGGGGAGGGGAGGATTAAAGGCCAATCTGGCAACTCAATTGAGAATTTATAGTGTGGAGGAACAACAGATTGTTCGTCCACTTCAGATAGATGCATGGTAGAAATAAATTGCCTTAATTGTGTCTCAAAGGACATGCACCAATATCTGTCAAATTCTGATACAAGAGAATCACCATCTTCATGCACAACAGCAGGTACTTTATCCACTGCCTTATAACTGCATGTAGTTTTTGCATTTAAAGGCATTCGCTGTTCCAAATCAATAGAATTTTGATTTGAATCTTTACTTCCAACAATATTACCTTCAACATTGCTATCATTATTTAAAGAAGCAACCTTATTATTTACCTCACGATTCACAGCAATAGTAATTTCACCTTCCTCCTCATCTAATTCTTCCAAAATGCCTTTATCATACTCATCTGTTTGAAGCAAGTTAAACTTGTTAATTGTTGTTACAGAACAAACTTGGTCAACACTGAGAGTTCCATTCCCAACATCATGACCATTAGGAACAGACTTTTCCTTCCCACCTGGCATTTTCATAGTAGTAACTTCAACTTCATCTCTTATATTTCTTTTTTTCCCTATTGTTCTTAACTTTTTGCCATACTTGATTCACTTTGACTTCCTAACCACCTTTTTACCTAACTTCACCTTGCTTTGATCCAACTCACTACTTTTGTGATGCACAGTATTATCACATAAATTAACATTTCCTTCACCAGCAAAGCCAGCTTTCTTGCAACTAGTAACCATATGCCCAAATTCCTTACATGTCGTACATATTTCAGGTTTCCACAGATAATCAACGCGCACAATCTGATCTGTACCATCAAGCAATTTAACTGTAAAATTTTCAGGAAGCTCATGCTTTGGATAAACTTCAACTAAACATTTAGCAAAAGATATTCTTTCAAAATTTTCTGTTGAAGCATCCATACAAAGAAGTTTACCAACCCTAGAACCTAACCAGTTAATGCCCAAAGGCGACCAAGCGTACATGGGTATATTCGAGAGCTTAATCCAGACAGGAACAGCTTTGATACTGCCACAACTATTACCAACATTTTCATCCCAAGGCTTCACAATAAAAAGTTTATTCTTCATCACAACTGGATCAGATTCAGAAATCCTATTCCTATCTTCCTCATTAGCGAACTTGAATAAAAACAGGAACCCATCAGATTTAACACTAATAGAGCCCTTTAATTTGCATGCCTTCTTCAGATAATACAGGACAGTGGAGTAAGGAAGAGGGTTATCAAGAAAAAATCCAACTAGGAATTCTTCCACATAGAATTTCCAGCCTGAACAACTTCAGCTAGGGGCAAGATAGCATCACCATTAGACACAAGTTGGATGTCACGCGGAACATATTTACGAGCATTAATGGTCTTGGCTTTGAACAAAGAGTTCCAAGCAAGAGGAGGATTGGTGTGAAGGGGCAGAGATTTAGAAGAGAGGATCTGAGCAGAAGTCATGAGATGAATAGAGGAGGCTTCAGAAGGTAAGGAAGACAAGGATGGGTCAGGAGCTGGAAGTACAAGGAGAGAGGAAGAAGGAGGTACAAGGAGAGGGGAAGAAGGACAAGGCTAATTGGAAGTAGAGGGAAGGGATGGGTCAGCGGGAAAAGAAATTAAAGAAGAAGGAGGGGTCACCATTAAAGATGATGATTAGTTTCACCTTTACCTTTCAATTCATATTTGTTTAGTTTCACCTTTACCTTTCAATTTATTTATGACACATTTCATAAATGTTAATTAAGTTTATAAACATATTTTTTCCAATTTAATCTCATTTGCAACATTTCCTTAATCACAATTTCAATTTAAACATCCCAAAGTTTAAAGTTCACACTTGTATATTATTACATTACATGCCAAGAATGTATACAACAATTCTGTTCATTTACTAGACTTAGATATAACAAATTAAACCTTATTTCACTTGCTTTCAAATTAAGGTTATCAAATTGAACTGCATAATTCAACACAATTTCTGAGTTTCAACTCGTATATTAATTCAGAATGTTTGGTTATCCAAAATATCCATATATTCCATTTTATTTCAATAGTTGAACTACCAGTCAACAAACAACAAAATTCACAACAGCATTTCAATTTCATGAACAATTATCCTAATTATTCATTTTATTCCTTTAATACACCATTATCAAACTAGTGTTTAGTCCATTAATTCAATCAATTATAATTAG
The DNA here is from genome assembly GCA_030765085.1 of Allium cepa. Classification (NCBI taxonomy): domain Eukaryota; kingdom Viridiplantae; phylum Streptophyta; class Magnoliopsida; order Asparagales; family Amaryllidaceae; genus Allium; species Allium cepa. The sequence continues at coordinate 236,698,269 of CM060932.1, read as the reverse complement.
CCAATGCTTATAGACTGACAAAAACTCAACTAGTCAACAATAAATGATAATAACTAAATATTACCATTTCGTAAATCAAACACATTACAAATAACTATATTAGTTATAAAAATTTGTTCCTTTATATATATATCATATAATATTAGGAAAAATAATTTCATTTCAAAACATATATAAAATATTTTTATAACACTGGCAAATATGCGCTCTCATATATACACTCAGACAACTCTTTCTATGGTATTACTACCCTATATCTAATGAGTTAACCCCAACAGGCTAAGGCATGTCCAAACCAAAGCTCTGATACCAATTATAACGATCCACCATTTTGGACGGTTCAGTTCGACAATAAATCACACATGTCAGACTCAAACCATTTAAAGGGAGGATTGTTAATAGGGTAAATAAGAAAAAAACAAAACAAAACAAAACACAAAATCTCGCAGCGGAACAAATAAATATAATAATCAAATACACAGTACATGATGCTGTTTTACAAATAACATTTGATCACACTCTTATAATTCAAATTAGAGTTATACATACATCAGAAATAAACAAATAATGCAGCGGAACACAGAATGCAGCGGAATAATAAATAGCAATAATATACTGAATCTTCATCTTTGTCCTTAAGAAAATACTCTTTCATACACTGAAAAGATCAGACTAACCTGGGCGTAATGAAAAGACAAAACACTTGAGTCAGAACTAAAAATCTTATGTAAGTAAATCAAAACAAGTAAAATAGAAATATTAGTGCAATGGTTTCATAGATGTTACGGGATTTCATCTCCTATCAAGTGTACAACGTGAATATAATCATTTAAAGGGTTTCAAATAATTTGAAATATCAGTCTTAATCATCTAATTAAAACAAATCTGAAGTTTGAATTAACTTAAACCCTCCAAATAATTCAATTCCAAATAAAAGTCCAGATTCAAGAAATTATATGGGTATATGTCATCTCAACCAGTATCAAAAATCAACATTTCCAAATCAATGAAAATGCTCGGGTTTATCATTTCAACCCATACTGATTTTCCTTAATCTATAAGTGTAACAACCCGATATTTTCAACCATTCACATCCACACATGCCAGAATTGAATTGCTCAAAATACCGCGTTGTAAATAAAATTTGGAAAATCTCAGAACATGCAGTAAATAATAATCACAGATCACAGACACAGAGTATTTAATAATGCAGCGGAAGTAAAAGAAATAGTAGTTCATGAAGCTACTATATAAATATATCAGAGTTAAATAAAATACAACAGAAGAAATAAAGTACAACATAAGTCTCAAGATGATTACCAAGTACAAGCTTAATAGAACAACAGAACCGAAATAGATAAAACTGGATAAGCAGATAATCTCCAGTGATTCCAATCTTCAGAAAGTGGAATCCAAATCTGTGAATAACTCAGGCTGACCCGAGCGTAAATAAAAATACAAACACTCGAGTCAGGACAATATATACTTATATAATGTAAACCAACTCAAGTGAACTGTAATAAGGTACAAGTAACTTAAAGGATGCCTGGGACCGCCCATCCTCTAAGGATCCGTTAAACTATTTACTATATAGTAATATTGCGCTATTATAATAATGTCTACAGTAAGATAAACTTACTTTTAAATAGCGTTCTGGGCTACCCATATCACCCTTCACACATAATAGTCCCAATAGTCCATCCAATATCATGATATCTCCAGATCGGGAAACTATCAGAGGATACCACACGGGCTACGGGAGAAAAACAAACTCGTAGTAAAGGATCGGTATGGTAGGTGACACGGCACACAAGGCAATGCCAGGGTAGATATATCAATTACGCACACGGGCTGGTGGTAACGCAGCAGCCACATACGCCCATCTCGGAACACACTCCCATATCAAAATCAGAGGATGGCCATCTAATCAATCACAAGTAAGAGTATAGTATCGAAGGAATGTGTCCGACCAGAGGAGCTACCCCTTTTGGCCGGAGATCGCTCCTGTTTTAGCCACCTTATGCCAACTCACGGGAGTTGGGTCCACGTAATATACCTCAAGAACATCGCCACTATCCTACTTCCTTCTGGAATCTCCACCGCGTACACGGTTGTCAAAGTGGTTTTCAGTATCGACAAAGAGTATGCCAGATGTCCGATCCCGGTCTCTTTGCCAACCAATCGTTATTACAACCCGCAGTTATAAATTTTAAAATAATATTTGTACTTTAAAATAGAATATCATTTCAAATCCAAATCTTTATCAAAATAAAGATTAAATTAATTCCAAACCATTTCAAAAACATCATATCTTTCCAAAACTTCCTGTCAAATCATTTCAATATATCAAAATATCATATCTTTAGAAAACTTCATTTCCAATCATTTTAATATATCAAAATATCATATCTTTACAAAACTTCATTTCCAATCATTTTGATATATCAAAATATCATATCTTTGCAAAACTTCATTTCCAATCATTTTGATATATCAAAATATCATATCCTTCCAAAACTTCATTTCCAATCATTTTAATATATCAAAATATCATATCTTTACAAAGCTTCATTTCAAATAATTTTAATATATCAAAATATCATATCTTTACAAAACTTCATTTCAAATCATTTTAATATATCAAAATATCATATCTTTACAGAACTTCATTTCAAATAATTTTAATATATAAAAATATCATATCTTTACAAAACTTTATTTCAAATCATTTTAATATATCAAAATATCGTATCTATACAAAACTTTATTTCCAATCATTTTAATATATCAAAATATCATATCTTTTCAAAACTTCCTTTCCAATCATTTTAATATATCAAAATATCATATCTTTTCCAAACTTCCTTTCCAATCATTTTAATATATTAGAATATCATATCTTTTCCAAACTTCCTTTCCAATCATTTTAATATATCAAAATATCGTATCTTTTCAAAACCACATTTCAAATCATTTTAATATATCAAAATATCGTATCTTTTCAAAACCACATTTCAAATCATTTTAATATATCAAAATATAATATCTTTACAAAACCACATTTCAAATCATTATTCATTCCATTCAATTTAAAATACCATTTCAATTCACATTCCAAAACAGTTTATATTTCAAAAATCATTTTAAATCATTAAAATGAAGTTATTATATTTAATAATTAAATTATTAAATTTCCAAAATTTTTAACTTCCAAAGTTCATTTATTCACTTAAGTTTATCAAAACAGTGAAAATTCACTTTCGCAGCATTTAGAAAACGCTACGGAAAGTTACATTCAAAACAGTTTAATTTAACAAAAGACAGCATTTTAAAAATGCTGTAATAGGGTTTACTTAAATTTCAAATAAACTTAGTCAAATTCCACAATTATAACACTTAAATAAATTGCTATAATAGCCTTTAATTCAATTTAGCTTTTTAGTTCATTATCATCAACTACAGCATTTACAAATGCTGTAATATCATTTACATTGCAATTAATAGCATTTCAAAAATGCAGTTAATTAACTTCAAATATTCAATATAATTTCACAACCAATTATATTTTTATTTAAAATACTTTTAACTTATAAAATCATACATTTTCACATTTATAAACATCATTTAATTTTCCTTAAGTTCATGATTTTATAAAGTAAAATTTCCATTCAAAAATCAAGATTTAATAATAATTCACTTATTAAATTTCAACATTAAATTTTAAATTCATTGAATTAAAAATCAATTTAACACTTAAGTTTAAAATTTCAAAATATAACTTAATTTCAGTTTTACTTATTAAACTTAAAATTCACTTTTAAGTCAAATTCAGAAATTCCCATTTTGGTTATATTTCAAAATTTCAACTTAAATAATCATTCATTCCACATTATAAATTTATTCAAAAATCATTAATATATTATAAAATCACTTTAAATTAATTTTAAATTCAAATTATCATAAATTTATCATAATTTCATATTCAATTTAGTTTCAAATTATAATTAAATCAAAATTTCCTAAATAACTTACATTCAGATTTTCTAACTTTTCCATAATTTATTTAACTTATAAATTTCCAGAAAATCAATAATACTTTACAAAAATTATTTTTAATTAATTTTAAATCAAAATATTATAATATTTACATTTCAAACGTATTTTTAAAATTTTAGAAGAATATATTTTAACTACGGGTCTGTATATAATTTTCTAGCCTAGGTAAAGTGATACGGGTAATATATCATTTCAACCTGTAATTTACAAAGAAAATCCGGGTTTTATCATTTCAAACCCACAGTCCCAAGTAAATGAAATAAATTGAAAATCGCTCAGACCTATCATTTCAGCCCATAACGATTTTCTTATATTCTAAAGTCCGTTCGGGTATGTATCATTTCAACCCATAGTTATTCTAATCTAAAGGGAACTTATAGTGTGATAAACTGATAAAAATAACAGAACAGCATAATAAAACAGTAACAAATGTTATAGCAGGTGTTTAACTATGGGTGAACATCATATAATCATAATATAGCAGGTTTAACATGATAATGCATTTTACAGATTCAAAAGGAGTCAATTCACTAGTTATATATGTACATATTGTCTGGTGAGAATAACTCACTGGTATAAGCTAGAGGCAACAATCGTATGCACAAACTGAGATCTTCAAAAGCACTATGGCACGACAATGATTCGAGTTTGAGAGAGCCAAAGATAAATTGCCTTGAACACATGAGGCAAAATAATTAAAATATACATTAATAAACACTACACAAACATTTAAACAACTTATAAATTCAAGCACAAAACAAATTCAAATCAATTGCACTTGCCTCCATCTAGCATAGGCTTAGCCACGGCTGGAAAATACACGACTAAGGCTAGCTCTATGGTCTGGTTGTGGACTTATAGGAGTCGGCCTATCCTAGGGAAAGTGGTGCAACATTTGGTGATGCAAAATCTAACATTACAAGGCAATAGCAAGGATTCTAGGCAACTACAAGGCTCGGCCAAGGCCAAGGAGGGAACGACCAGGCTTCAGGGGGTCGGTGGTGATGTGGCATGGTGTGTCAAGTCTGGAACAGTAGGTGGTGGTGGAGTATGGCTGGCCTAGGTTGTGGTTTGGTGGTGGTGATCATAGATGTGCTCGGCTAAGGGATACAGGTGGATTTTTGTGTGGATCAACATCATGGGAGGCCACGGCTTGGGCTGGAGGTGGTGGTGACTAGTTTAGGTGGTGGTGGAGGCGGAAAGGTGGCTGAAGTGGTGAGGCCAAACCTGAAGTAGAAGAGAGCAAGTGTAAATTCAAAGAACAAAACATTGAAAAGTGAAAAGAAAAGAGAGATTTACCAAAGTTTTTCACCAAGATGAAGGCCGAACTATTTTTCTCAGGTTAGGGATGATAATTCACATGAAAAGAAATGGGAGAAGTTGTTTAAAGATTAGGAGTTAAGGCAGCAAATGAGTTAAAGTGTTAGTTGAGAAATGAAGAGACAATAATATAAAAAGGCTAAGGAATAAGAAAAGTCAAAACTCTTCAAATTTCCACCATTTTCTTTTGCAAATTTAAATGACTGAAAAATATGTTTAAATTCCGAAATAAACACGAAAATATAGTAATTAAACAAGAATAAATAAATAAATATTAATTATATATAATTAAATTAAGAAAATAGCATAGAAAATGCAAACTGGTCTAGAAAAATGGAAAATAAACAGAATGAACTTTGGAAAATTTGTATGGACTTGTAAAAATATTAATAACAAAGACAATTAACATAAAATAAAAATTCATTCACAATATAAATATATAAATTTTAATTAAATATAATTTAAATGAAGAAAATAGAACAAAAATAGAAACTAGGCTTTAAAATAGAAAATAAATTCAATAAGCTTTGAAAAAATTCAACATCACTTTAAAAATATTTAAAAGTCAAAATATACATAATAAAAAATAAGTATACAAATTAGAATAAGATATATCAAGTAAAAATATCATTTATATAAATTAAAACAAAGAATATTGTTAAATAACCATATATACACACAATATTGTAAAGGGTATAACTTTCGCAATTTAAATCCAGTTTCAACGAAACGAAAAGCAGTATTCATGATATTAAATCTATTTTCATAATAAAAGATAAAATTTAAGAATTAAAATATTTAAATTTAAAAGTCAAAGTTTGACCAGTTTTGACCATAAATCCATTTTTCAAGAAAATATTCAATCTATACCAGTTTGAAATTATAATTCATATAATAATCAAAATTTATATTTAAAAATGAAATGTTTGAAATAAAAAAATTTAAAATAATTTCAAAATAAAATAAAGTGAAATTTAAATTATATGCAAAAAATCTAGGGTTGTTACACTCTCCCGCACTCAAAACTTTTCGTCCCCGAAAAGGAATGAGATACGGGAAAGCACGGAAAAAGATAAAGTGAAATAAGATTATGACAAGATGACTAGGAGATTGAAATTATACCTAATAACTATTGTTATAGGTAAGTTTAACAAGGTGGAGATCATCAAAGATTATAGAAAGATTTCCAACCAGAATAAATTATAGAAAAATGCATACACCAGCCTGAAGCAAGATAAGGAAAATAATGACAACCAAAAGATAGTTTGAAAAACAAAGTAAGATAATAAGTTAGAAACCATGGAAATTTCAACTTAAATTGGTAATTAATTTTTTTTACACAAGTTCAATAAATCTTAACTATCTCAAATTTTATTATCTTATCTTCTAATCATCTTAATTTAATAATTTCTAAGATCATCGATTTGAAAAATATCATTCATTATACTCATAATGTACTTAATAAATTTAATTCTTCTTTATTCCTACTAAAAGTTTAATTTATTCCTCTCAATATATTTTATCATCTATGCCCATTATACTTACTCTTATTATAACTGCTTTAATTTATTGTTAGTTCAATTAACATCATTTTATATTGTAGATTATTCAATTAACCTTTTATTCTGTTTACTCCTGTTAATCATTTTATAACTAAAATTTAAGTGTATAACATTTATTTTAACCATTCAAAATTTATTTATAAAATCTTTTTATATTGTATATTATCAAATTACATTGTTAACTTCCGTATAATTTGGGTAAGTATATTTAAATGCAATTGAGTATTATACAAATAAAACTTTCTAATTCCCTCGTCTCAAGTTTGAATATTTATCTAAAATTTTGATTTTCTTTTTATAATTAAAATGATTCTTTAAGATAAAGTTTAAGAATAAAATTTTCGATTCCTTCAAACCATTTAGAGATAAGTAAATATATATACATAATATGTCAAATCAAATCTAAATCATATATCTATATATATTATAAATCCAGTCTAATTTTAGAAATTCAAATCAATTAAATTTCCCAAAACAAAGCTGTAGCAAGACTATAGAATGGTCTCTTCACTTCGAAACTTGAAAATGAACGCCGATGATGCCGCGGTCATCATCGAAGTTATTTTCCAGCGACGAAGAGAAGAGCACTAATTTTAATTCTTGGAAACAAATTTCTATTAGAAAATACTTTAAATAATATACCCATTTTAAAACTTTAAACATAAGGTTTGAAACCGTCGAAAATTAAATTCTCAAATTTCTTGTTTTAAACTCATTTTAGTTCTCAAATCAATTTATAAACAGCTATTTATAAATTCATTGATGGACCAATAAATGATAAATCAAGTATTATCATTTCAAATGATTAATTTAAATCAATTTATAAAGTTCCATAAATTTACTTATATCAAAATTTATTTCATTAACCAAATTTTAAAATAATATTGTCTCAGTTTGTTCTGTCAAAGTGTTTTAGAAATCCTATCGATAGCGTTGATTAGACGAATCAATCGGAAACCCAAATCCACATCAACAACTCAAACAACACAATATAAAACAAAACATTAATATTGATTTACAAGTACAATTCAAAATGTTTGGAAGATAGATTGGAAACAAAAGACAGGATGATTGAATAACAAAATAGGGAGGTGGATAAACTTAAATAAATCGCGGGAAACCTTAAACGAGTCAACCGTGACTTAAAGAATAAGATCGATGTGGATTTTCTAGGATAAATCAACATTCGATCTCAATAGATAGAGTTTGGAATAACAAAAGAAATTAGCATCTAAACCAAGGATAGATATAAATCCCTGGTGAATCGATGCTAATTGTAAAGGAGTTTCCCCGTTTACAAATGAATTCTTGAGATTGGCGGGACCACCAATTCACTATAAAGCTCATTCGAAGTAGAGTTATGGGATACTCCAGAATCAAAAGGAGATGAATAGTGAGGGACATGAATAAATTTCGGAACCGCAGGGAATGTTCCAAAGTTCAAATGGAATTCGAGTCAAAAGGAAGAGATTTAAACTCGAATGAAAGTGATTCTGTAAATACATTTACCCTATATACTGAGTTTTGCCTAGAGCTACCAAAGCTCTGTTACCAACTGTAACAAATCGATAATTTCAACCATTCATATCCACACATGTTGGAATTGAATTTCTCAAAATACCGCGTTGTAAATAAAATTTGGCAAATCTCAGAACATAAAGTAAATAATAATCACAGATCACAAACACAGTGTATTTAATAGTGCAGCCGAAGTAAAAGAAATAGTAGTTCATGAAGCTACTATAAAATATATCAGAGTTAAATAAAATACAATAGAAGAAATAAAGTACAATAGAAGTCTCAAGATGATAACCAAGTACAAGCTGAATAGAACAACAGAACTGAAATAGATAAAACTGGATAAGCAGATAATCTCCAGCGATTCCAATCTTCAGAAAGTAGAATCCAAATCTGTGAATAACTCAGGCTGACCCGAGCGTAAATAAAAATACAAACACTCGAGTCAGGACAATATATACTTAGATAATGTAAACCAACTCAAGTGAACTGTAATAAGGTACAAGTGACTTAAAGGATGCCTGGGACCGCCATCCTCTAAGGATCCGTTAAACAATTTACTATATAGTAATATGACACTATTATAATAATGTCTACAGTAAAATAAACTTACTTTTAAATAGCATTCCGGGCTACCCATATCACCCTTCACACATAATAGTCCCAGTAGTCCATCCAATATCATGATATCTCCAGATCGGGAAACCATCAGAGGATACCACACGGGCTACGGGAGAAAAACAAACTCGCAGTAAAGGCTCGGTATGATAGGTGACACGGCACACAAGGCAATGTTAGGGTAGATATACCAATTACGCACACGGGCTGGTGGTAACGCAGTAGCCACATACGCACACCTCGGAACACACTCCCATATCAAAATCGGAGGATGGCCATCTAATCAATCACAAGTAAGAGTATAGTACCGAAGGAATGTGTCCGACCAGAGGAGCTACCCCTTTGGCCCGAGATCGCTCCTGTTTTAGCCACCTTATGCCAACTCATGTGAGTTGGGTCCACGTAATATACCTCAAGAATGTCGCCACCATCCTACTTCATTCAAGAATCTCCACCGCGTACACGGTTGTCAAAGTGGTTTTCAGTACGACAGAGAGTATGCCAGATATCCGATCTCGGTCTCTTTGCCAACCAATCGTTATTATAACCCGCAGTTATAACTTTTAAAATAATATTTATACTTCAAAATAGAATATCATTTCAAATCCAAATCTTTATCAAAATAAAGATTAAATTAATTCCAAACCATTTCAAAAACATCATATCTTTCCAAAACTTCCTGTCAAATCATTTCAATATATCAAAATATCATATCTTTACAAAACTTCCTGTCAAATATTTCAATATATCAAAATATCATATCTTTGCAAAACTTCATTTCCAATCATTTTAATATATCAAAATATCATATCTTTGCAAAACTTCATTTCCAATCATTTTAATATATCAAAATATCATATCTTTGCAAAACTTCATTTCCAATCATTTTAATATATCAAAATATCATATCTTTACAAAACTTGATTTTAAATCATTTTCATATATCAAAATATCATATCTTTACAAAACTTCATTTCAAATCATTTTAATATATCAAAATATCATATCTTTATAAAACTTCATTTCAAATCATTTTAATATATAAAAATATAATATCTTTACAAAACTTTATTTTAGATCATTTTAATATGTCAAAATATCATATTTTCAAAACTTCCTTTCCAATCATTTTAATATATCAAATATCATATCTTTTCGAAACTTCCTTTTCAATCATTTTAATATATCAAAATATCATATCTTTTCCAAACTTCCTTTCCAATCATTTTAATATATCAAAATATCGTATCTTTTCAATACCACATTTCAAATCATTTTAATATATCAAAATATCATATCTTTAAAAAACTTCATTTCCAATCATTTTAATATATCAAAATATCATATCTTTACAAAACCACTTTTCAAATCATTATTCATTCCATTCAATTTAAAATACCATTTCAATTCACATTCCAAAATAGTTTATATTTCAAAAATCATTTTAAATCATTAAAATGAAGTTATTATATTTAATAATTAAAATATTAAATTTCCAAAATTTTCAACTTCCAAAGTTCATTTATTCACTTAAGATTATCAAAACAGTGAAAATTCACTTTTCGCAGCATTTAGAAAACGCTACGGAAAGTTACATTCAAAACAGTTCAATTTAACAAAAGACAACATTTTAAAAATGCCGTAATAGGGTTTACTTAAATTTCAAATAAAATTAGTTAAATTCAACAATTATAGCACTTACATAATTTGCTATAATAGCCTTTAATTCAATTTAGCTTTTTAGTTCATTATCATCAACTACAACATTTACAAATGTTGTAATATCATTTACATTGCAATTAATAGCATTTCAAAAATGCAGTTAATTAACTTCAAATATTCAATATAATTTCACAACCAATTATATTTTTATTTAAAACATTTTTAACTTATAAAATCATACATTTTCACATTTATAAACATCATTTAATTTTCCTTAAGTTCACGATTTTATAAAGTTAAATTTCCATTCAAAAATCAAGATTTAATAATAATTTACTTATTAAATTTCAACATTAAATTTTAAATTCATTGAATTAAAATTCAATTTAATACTTAAGTTCAAAATTTCAAAATATAACTTAATTTCAATTTTACTTATTTAACTTAAAATTCACGTTTAAGCCAAATTCACAAATTCCCATTTTGGTTATATTTCAAAATTTCAACTTAAATAATCATTCTTTCCACATTTTAACTTTATTCAAAAATCATTAATATATTATAAAATCACTTTAAATTCATTTTAAATTCAAATTATCATGAATTTATTATAATTTCATATTCAATTTAATTTCAAATTATAATTAAATCAAAATTTCCTAAATAACTTACATTCAGATTTTCTGACTTTTCCACAATTTATTTAACTTATAAATTTCCAGAAAATCAATAATACTCTACAAAATTATTTTTAATTAATTTTAAATCAAAATATTACAAGATTTACATTTCAAACATATTTTTAAAATTCTAGAAGAATATATTTTAACTACGGGTCTGTATATAATTTTCTAGCCTAGGTAAAGTGATACGGGTAATATATCATTTCAACCCGTAATTTACAAAGAAAATCCGCGTTTTATCATTTCAAACCCACAGTCCCAAGTAAATAAAATAAATTGAATTATCGCTCAGGTCTATCATTTCAGCCCATAACGATTTTCTCCTATTCTAAAGTCCGTTCGGGTATGTATCATTTCAACCCATAGTGATTCTAATCTAAAGGGAACTTACAGTGTGATAAACTAAAAAAATAACAGAACAACATAATATAACAATAACAGATGTTATAACAAGTGTTTAAACATGGGTGAACATCATATAATCATAATATAGCAGGTGTAACATGATAATGCATTTTACAGATTCAACAGGGGTCAATTCACTAGTTATATATGTACATATTGTCTGGTGAGAATAACTCACTGGTATAAGATGGAGGCAACAATCGAATGCACAAACTGAGATCTTTAAAAGCACTATGGCACGACAATGATTCGAGTTTGAGAGAGCCAAAGATAAATTTCCTTGAACACATGAGGCAAAACAATTAAAATGTACATTAATAAACACTACACAAACTTTTAAACAACTTATAAATTCAAGCACAAAACAAATCCAAATCAATTGCACTTGCCTCCATCTATCATAAGCTCAGCCATGGCTGGAAAATACACGACTAAGGCTAGCTCTAAGGTCTGGTTGTGGACTTATAGGAGTCGGCCTATCCTAGGGAAAGCGGTGCAACATTTGGTGATGCAAAATCTAACATTACAAGGCAATAGCAAGGATTCTAGAAAACTACAAGGCTCGGCCAAGGAGGGCACGGCCAGGCTTCAGGGGGTCGGGTTGTGATGTGGCAGGGTGTGTCAGGTCTGGAACAGCAGGTGGTGGTGGTGTATGGCTGGCCTAGGTGATGGTTTGGAGGTGGTGATCATAGATGTGCTCGGCTATAGGATATAGGTGGAGTTTTGTGGATTTTTGTATGGATCAACATCATGGGAGGCCACGGCTTGGGCTTGGGGTTGGGATGGAGGTGGTGATGACTGGTTCAGGTGGTGGTGGAGGCGGCAAGGTGGCTGAAGTGGTGAGGCCAAACCTGAAGTAGAAGAGAGCAAGTGTAAATTCAAAGAACAAAACATTGAAAAGTGAAAAGAAAAGAGAGATTTACCAAAGTTTTTCACTAAGAGGAAGGCCGAACTATTTTTATCAAGTTAGGGATGATAATTCATGTGAAAATAAATTGGAGAAATCACCTGAAGATTAGGAGTTAAGGCAGCAAATGAATTAAAGTGTTAGTTGAGAAATGAAGAGACAATAATATAAAAAGGCTAAGGAATAACAAAAGTCAAAACTCTTCAAATTTCCACCATTTTCTTTTGCAAATTTAAATTACTGAAAACTATGTATAAATTCAGAAATAAACACGAAATATAGTAATTAAACCAAAATAAATAAATAAATATTAATTATATATAATTAAATTAAGAAAATAGCACAGAAAATGCAAACTAGTCTAGAAAAATGAAAAATAAACAGAATGAACTTTGAAAAATTTATATGGACTTAAAAAATATATTTATAACAAATATAATAACATAAAATAAAAATTCATTCACAAAATAAATATATAAATTTTAATTAAATATAATTTAAATGAAGAAAATAGCAAAAAATAGAAACTAGGCTTTAAAAATAGAAAATAAATTCAATAAGCTTTGGAAAAATTCAAACATCACTTTAAAAATATTTAAAAGTCAAAATATACATAATACAACATAAGTATACAAATTAGAATAAGACATATCAAGTAAAAATATCATTTATATAAATTAAAACAAAGAATATTGTTAAATAACCCTATATACAAACAATATTGTAAAGGGTATAACTTTCGCAATTTAAATCCAATTTCAACGAAATGAAAAGCAGTATTCATGATATTAAATCTATTTTCATAATAAAAGATAAAATCCAAGAATTAAAATATTTAAATTTAAAATTTAAAAGTCAAAGATTGACCAGTATTGACCACAAATCCATTTTTTAGGAAAGTATTAAATCTATACCAGTTTGAAATTATAATTCATGTAATGATCAAAATTTATATTTAAAAATGAAATGTTTTAAATAAAACAAATTTAAAATAATTTCAAATTAAATAAAGTGAAATTTAAATTATATGCAAAAAATTCTAGGGTTGTTACAATAAGATTGTTTGGGTATGTATCATTTTAACCCATAGAGATAACAGAGATATAGATATAAAAAACATTCAATCATCCAAAATGTTAACCAATAACATCCATCTAATCACCCAAAAATCAACAATTGAACATACAACATAGTCATCACTGAAATAACCAATAACAACCAACAATTTACTAGTTATCATTAACATGTATTTAACTGGCGATTTAAATTTCAATATTAATTTAAATGGTAATTAAATTCAATAAAAGTCAGATTTAACTTGATTGAAAATTTAAAATATATTAAACAACAACCAATCAATTTCTAATCACATCATAAATTCAATTTACCTAACATAAGCAAATCTAGTAGTTGTGAGTGTTTGCTAACCTTTCGTGGCTAAGAAGGTGACGATAAAAATGGAGCAATATGGAGATTCTTAGCAAAGATCCAAATGTGAAGCAAATCCAACAAATCTTAGACAGGAATATGAATCAATAAACAAGTTTCAGCTACTTCCAACTTTCAAACAACCCAACATCCAAAATATGGACAAATCTGAAAATAGGTCATCTTTAAGAAAATATTCGGACCACAATATTACTGAATTTGTATAAGTGACTAACTAGAAAGTTGTTGCGAATTATTTTCTCTCCTCTTTCAAAAAAAATCACTTAAAAATCTTCTGTCCAGAGGAAGTTATGGTCAAAAAAATAGAGGTGTTTTCGGAGTTGAAAATCTATGTATAAAAATACTTTGAAAATATTTGAGTTTTTGGCATAGAAAATTAAAGAATTTGAAGAAATGATCTAAAATAAAGTTGAAGCGCTGGAAAATTTTAATTGATTTGGAGTATTTTAGTGGAATATAGAAGCCATGGAAATAAAGGGAAGAAAGAGGGAAAAAGGGAAGGGAAAAATATGGGAAAAAGAAGAAAGAAGAGGAGAGAGAAGGTGGGGATTTGGCCATGGGTTACTGTCGTGGGTTGTGGGTGGTGATGGAGGTAGGTGGCGGCAAGAGGAGAGAGGTAGGCTAGGGTTTTGAAGGAGGAAGGATGGAATTGATTCGGAGATTTAGGAGTTTAAGGGTTCGGGGTTTTCTGTATTTTTAAGCAAGAAGAAGAAAAAGAGTACGCAGAAAGTTTCTCAAATGAGGAACTTCTATACATACTTGGTTTTAGTCAGATAGGAAATAGAAGGTCAATGGACGGGAAAAGAAATGGTCCAAAGTCTCTTAGGGTTTCTAGGGTCTCTTGGTTTACTAAGGAGTCTATTAGTCTAAAACAAACCCAATAAGACTTAGCCAAAAAAAAACACAAATATACACTGCAAATGAAAGAAACAAGCTGTAGGATATTTAATAATTAGGAAATGAAGGTGGAGAGACAATATATGTCACATTTTATTTTGAATGCTTCGGGCATTAATAATACATAAAGAAATATACATAGGAATGGATTGTTTGCAAAACAAAGGAAAGTAAAATTTTATATATGTGAAAATGAGGTGGCAAGAATTAAATACTACCTAAAAGTCTAGGCTTGGGTATTAAACAGAAGGAGAAATGAATTGATCAAGTATTAATAATGAGGTAACTATTTTAAAACATACATACAACATTTAATAACAAAAGAAATGAAGGACCATGTACATCTCATAACCATTTTGAAATTCAATTTGTGATACGTAACCAAATTAACTTCATTAACTCAAATAATATTCAAATTTTTACGTATTTAGTTTTTTTATCTATGCATAATAAACAAAATTACTTAAAAAATAAAAACATTCAATTTGGTTTACCAAAATTGATGTTTTATTTCCATTAAAACATCCTTTCTGTTTAACACAAAAGGTGTGTTTCTTTTATTAAATCTATTAATTGCAATCAACATTTTCTTCCCTTCTAATTGAAATATTTCAATAACATTAATGCAATTACTTACAAAGTTAAGTTTCAAAAAAGACGACTAAAATGGATGAAAAATAGAACAATTGTTTCCTTTAGTCATTTAAACACCTTTATTGATTTGTTGTTATACAGCAGAGTAATAAATAACTTAAATAAACTATTTTCCTACTCTTGTAATCCATTTGCATGCTAAAACATAGTTCAAATATACATATATTTCTTCCTTTAAATGAATCATTCTATTCTTTATTTTAATGAAATTAAACCTACATTGACATATGAAACATTCATTTTATTTGATTAAATGTTTTTTCATTAACTCAACTTTCCTTATATTTTCACAAAATAAGCTACGTTTAATTACACCTATTAATTTACAATTATTCGGTATCCTCTCTATGATTGATTGAAATCATTCAATTACATTAATTTCAGTTGTTTGCAAAAATGAATTTCAAAATGTACAAAATAAATGTAATGAGAAATAGAACAATTATTTCCTATCTAATAGTAATTTAAACATATTCATACACTATTGGATACAAACAGGAATTATACATTTCTTACCAACAAATAGTTTCTCATGTCTGCAATCAATCTTTCAGCTACCAAACATTTCAAATAAATAAAAATATGATTTATTCTTTAATAAAGAAACATTTATTATTCTTCATTAACATTTATTATTCCAATCAATTGGAAATTTACGTTCAGACAATTGTTAATTTCACTCAAACCAATGTTATTAAAATGCATACTAGTATTTGTTATCATCCTTACGTTATTGCAAACATGTTTCATTAATAGAAATTTTACGTATGCTCATAACTTGTATTATAATTTAATTTGTATCGGTAAAATCTTAATATTTTTTATTCCTAACAATTTTATTCAAAAATCTTATTTAATTTAATATTTTTAAATGTTTTTTATAAGTACGGGTCATTACACATTATACGGTTGCCTGTTGTCCATACCTCAAATATAAAACTGGACTCATGTTCTGTACATGCCTCTTGCACTATATGATTGCTTAACATCCACTCCTCCGTGTAGGATCGCCAAAACAGTACAAGGAAGCATCACAATACTCGGGCTGCCTCTTGTGTTATAGGTTTATATCCTGGGTCATCAACTTGCACCACAGGCTTGTAACATTTGTGTCAAACATTTATCCAATTTTAACACCTAATATTATACAATTCAACTCCATAAAATGATAAAATCCATCTAATTCTCCTTGGGTACGTAGCTATGACAAACGCCCATGAAATAGTAACCAAACATCACTTAAAATAATGGAAACATGATTCAAATTGATAATATATATTGGCCTATTCAAGTCCAAATTCAAATTGAACCTAAATACAACCGCCTATCGACCTCCATTATAGGCAGAACGATCCATGCACAAGTGGACCGATTATGTCGTGGGTAGTCGACCAATGGCTCATCTAGGTCGATTTTTCTCATTTTTGTCCACCGTTTTGCCTTCGATCAAGTGCGCTTTTCCTTCAGTTCATCCATGGATGATATTTATTCAATCCTATGCCTTATTACTAACCTTATGTATATATATATATAATTTGGAGTATATATATAATTTGGAGTGTATATATATAATTTGGAGCGCTAATTCATTAGATTTGGTGTCAAAATTATCAAATTAGTTCAAATCAGGGTATTGTAGTTTTCTTTCTTACTTTAATTCATAATTTCCCCAAATTGATTATATTACCTAAATGAATGATTACCTAACTTATATATCGTATTGTAGATATCATATCAGTACTAAAGCACAAACATTGCATTATACAGTGTTTGAGAAGAAATCACTCGCCAAATCTCCAAATTGATAAGAAACCATCACTTTCTTCCTGTACTTTTCATTTTTCATGAAGGATCCTCCTATTTTCTATAATAATCTACATTCTAGTGGGCCCATATGTAATGACCCGTAATTTTCGATAATTAAATTTATTAATTTAATAATATTTTAGTAATTTAATATTGAAGAAATAAAAATTCGTAATTTAATAATGAAATAATAACTAATTAAGATGAAACAAGGTTAATTCAAATTAATTGTTAATAATCCTAATGAAATTCCAATTCATTGTAATTTAAATCCTATGCTTGGTTATAAACTTAATATAAGAAAATAAAAGTGAATATTCAATTAACCAAGAAAATAATACATTGATTAGTAGAAACCAAACGAAATTTGTGTTATAAAACAAATGGTAACGTTGTTGTAAGTAATAAACCTATAAAGGTAATTTAAAAAGTAAAAAGTGTCAATTATTATAAATTACGTCTTTATTTAGTTAGTTGAATTGGATTTGGAAATCAAATTATAGTTAAATGAAATTAAATATTACGTTACTTGGAATTAAGATAAAATTGGAGAATATTAACGTGCTAAAATATAAACCAATGTTGATTGTACTTATAAGACGACAATTGATTGAAAAATAAGATTTAAAATCAAATAAATGGATTCATTGGAATTCCAATTGAAAATTAATGAATTTACTGAAATTGAAATTAAGTAATGTAATTGGTGAATTACTTAACTTTGAATTGATATAGAAATTGGTTTTAAAGGATTTTAAATTTCTAAGTAATCCAAAAAGATAGAAATTGTAAGATTTTAGAATTGAATTGAAAAGTGATTTAATTAATTTAATTATTAATTTATTTAACTAACTGAAAATAGCCATTTTGGCCACTGACTCAGATTTCAACGAAACCAGTTTCATCGGATCCGTAAGAGTGAATTAGCTTAGGATTTCAAGTTTCGTAACGATCGGACCTGTCGTTTGACCGTACGGGCTCGAAACGCCTAGAAATCAATTTAATTAAAATCAATTGAAATCAATTTGAAATAAGCTGATTTTAACGTAACTTCTTCATACATGGAATTAGGACTTGAAGCCTGTTCCATTGAGTTTAAAATATTTGAAAACATCTATTTTAATATATGAGTTGACTCATTTTCATTCCGGAGATAGAATGGGTTTTTCACGTCATTTATCGTTCATCGGGTAAATAAATCGTATCTATTCATTTTATTTTCTGACCTGCTTATAAATACCTCGTTATAAACCCTAGCCACTCCTTATTTTCATTTGTCTATATGTACATCTCCTTCTCAACTCCTCATTTCAATGGCAAACAAAACCTATTCCCAAATTTCAAATTCAATTTAAAATTCGATTCTAAAAATTTAAACTCCTCAATCTATATCGATTAATATATAGATTTGAAGCTCTCGACGAGCGCAAGTCAATTATGTGATTCGTTTTTAAATTTGTGTTGCTACGTGCTCAAAACTCGAGAGATTATCTTCGACTGTTCATCACGCTCCAATGAACCTCGACGGATCATCGATTCATCGGCACTGCTGCATAGAGAGGCGAGCGTGTATTCCATCGGTGCAGTTTGCAAGGTGGTTCAACAGCCAGATTTGTGGTAAAAATTCACCTAGGGTTTCGGTACTCACAGCGGCGGCTGGAAGTCGTGCATCGCCGAGTGCAGTTGGTCGTGAGTGTCGAGAAGAGAGAGACGATCTCATCCCCTGTGTCGAAGCCTAGTTCGATAACCTGGCATTGATCGCGTGTATTAGGGTTCCTAAGATGAAGATAGCAGGGTAGTGACGTGTCTGAGGTAGAGTTCTTTTATTATTATTATTTAAATTTCTTATTCAAGTGTTCTAAATTACATAACTTTCGCGTACGATGACCGATTTACGCGCGGTTTCTTTTGTTAGGACATATTGAACTTGTAGACATTTTGATGCTTGTTTAGACGAATTCTGAGATCATTTGAATTTGGGGTCTAAATGGGATTTAAATTCAATTTAAATTTAAAGATGAGTATTTTAACCCACTCACAACTTCTAAAATTTCTTATGTTTGTTAAATTTAATTTATTATGTGATTTGGAATTTATTTATGACTGTTCAGTACATTTTAAATCATCATCTCAGTTAATTTGAGTTTATTTGAATCAAATCGTTATTTAATTTATTATTGAATATAAATTGCCAGTTAAATACCTGTTATTGATTATCAGTTCTATATTGATATTTATTGATTGATTTGGATAATGGTTGTGATGGATGTTGATTGTTGATATTGGTGAATGGATGATTTATTTTATATCGTTATAAACAGCAAGTTCACTATGGGTTGAAATGATACATACCCGAATGCTATAGATTAAGAAAAAATCATTATGGGTTCAAATGATAGACTCGAGCAATTTTATGGATGTTATTTATTTCAGGATTGCCGTTTGAAATGATATATAATCGTAAAATTTTAAATTGCGTATAGAACTGATAAATATCCGTGACACTTGACCCTAGGGTAGAAAATTATATACGGACACAGGATTGGTTAAATTAAATGATTTTAAAATCCTTAAAATTTTGAATTTAATCACTTGATGTTTTGAAATAAAATTTGATTATATAAATTGAAGTATTATAGAAAAATCAAGTTTTTTGCTGAATTGCGAATTGGTTTAAAAATAAATTTCTTTAAGAAATTAAATCGGAAGTTTAATGTTAAATTTTGTGTATAAATGAAATTATATCGAAATTTAGTTATTGAATTTGTTTGAAAATAACTTTGAAATATTTTGAAATTGGAGTAATCCGTATTGATATTTTGAACATGGATTGAAACAATATGAAATTCGATAGTTTATTGAAATTTGATTTGTCGATTTGGAAATTTGAAATGGTCCAAATATGTTGAAATGAAATGAATAGTTTAATTTGATATTAATTTCAAACTCATATTTTAATATAAACTGTTTTAAAAATATATTATTTTAAAATTTCTAATTGTTAATATTTTCAAATTTTTTAAACTATTTAACTAATATTAACTATATGAATTATTTTAATCTATTTTAAACATTTTTAATTTATTTTAAACTTATTAAACTATTATAATTTATTTTAAGTCTAATTATTCTATTTTAAAGCTATTTAATATATTTTAATTATATTTAAAGTATTTTAAATCTATATTAATTATTTATAACTATTTAAACTTTTTCTTCTTCTAAATTTCAACCTAACTAAAATGGATGGGCTATATTCAAATTCTCGATTTTAAAGTGAATATGATTAATGATGTTATAACCTAAGTTGAGATTTAAATGTTAACTAATAGAAATGATGATTTTGAAGCAAGAACTTAACCTGTCTTGGAAATATGATTTTTGGAAGAAATATGATTTGAAAGTGGTATAGTTTTTTTAAGAACACGATATTTTGATATAAATTATGAATTTGACTTTGAAAGGAAATATAGTCATCAAACTATGATTTCAAAGGCGAATATGATTTCTAAAGTAAGTAATTAACGAAAGTGATATGGTTTGAATTGAATATGATATTTTGATATCAATTATGAAATGATTTTGGAAATGTAAAAGAACTATCCGGTGTGTAATAAGCGATTGGTTGACAAAGAGATCGAGATCGGATGTTTTCATGCTCTCTGCCAATACCGAAAGCCACTTTGACAACTGTGTACGCGGTGGAGATTTCAGAATGAAGTATAATGGTGGCGATGATCCTAAAGATATATTTACATGGACGTAACTCCCATGAGTTAGCATAAGGTGGCTAAAACAGGAGCGATTGACGGGCCAAGTGAGTTAGCTCCTCCGATCGGACACACTCCATCGATACTATATTCTGACTTTTGATTTATTTGGTGGCCACCCGTGATTTTTTTCTCGGGAGTGTTTTTCGAGTTGGGCGGTAGATGCGGCTATGCGTTACCAACAGTTCGGAAGTATAGTCGGTATATCTACCCTGGCATTTCCTAGTTGTGTCGTGTCACCTATCCTAGCGCTCCCTCTACGAGTTACAAGTTTGTTTTGTACCATACCTATGGAGTGCCCTTTGACGACACCCAGTGCGGGTGGGATTACGGTACTGTATAAACTATGGGAATATATAAAATGTGTTAAGTTGGAAAATGTAAAGCCTCAACGCTATTTTAATACCTTAGCTTTACTGTAGACATATTATAATAGCGTATTGTACTACATAGTAGATAGTTTAATGTAGGAGATGTGATCCTGAACATCTCTTAAGTTACTGCACTAACGTTAGACACTGCATAGGAGATGTCAAACCCTGTAAACGTCTTTGACGCCGTTCCACTCATATTTATTTCCGTTGATTTAACTTACATAAGATCTTATAATTTTGACTTGAGTGTTTTGCCTTTTCAATTCGCTTAGGTCAGCCTGAGCTTTTCAGGATTTGAAGACTTATTCTGTAGGACGAAGACGAAGATGTGCACTACTACTATTTACTATATTATTCCACTACATCACACTGTTCCGCTGCATTGTTATTTATTTGTCTCTGATATGTGTAACTCTAATTCTGTGTTGTATAAGTGTAATCAAATGTTTCGTAAACAGGTTCATGAACTGTTATTTGATTATTATATTTTGTCATGCTGCGGCAAGATTCTGTTTTGTTTTTTTCTCTCTGCGTTTTCTTATTTACCTC
This sequence comes from Allium cepa, assembly GCA_030765085.1. NCBI lineage: Eukaryota > Viridiplantae > Streptophyta > Magnoliopsida > Asparagales > Amaryllidaceae > Allium > Allium cepa. The sequence goes on along the minus strand of CM060932.1, from coordinate 236,676,039 downwards.
AATAACAATCCGCCCTTCTGTATGGTATGAGTTGGCATGTGTGTCTGCTTAAACTGTCCTAAAAGGTGGGATGTTATAGTTGGTATCATAACTTTGATTTAGCGATAAACCTTAGCTTTACGGGGTCTGATTGCAACGACAGCACTTCAACCTTTGGAAATAGACATCTGATACATCATCCGTATTTGAATGCCAGAGATTCAAACGCTGGAGTCCGGTTCGCCGGAGCTTATAACACATTAGGTGAAAACAACATAGCGGAAGCAGAAAGAATAATTTTATTGGTAAACCAAATGGTACAACATGATACAACAAGCTGATAACAATGCCCAAAAATATCGAAGATCAAAGTAGATACATCAGCGGAAAGAAATAACAGAATTGGGAACAAGAGCAACAATAGAGATCCCCAAAGAGAGTGAGACAAGAAGCTCAATAGACAGCATCTTCAATGCCAAAGATCCAAAGCTCCAAACCAAAAACTCAAACCAAAAGCTATCATGCTGCAATATAGCAAATGCGATCCCCAAATCCACAAACTTCAAAGACTTCCAAAAATCTACATCTACTGATAACCAAACTATAGGCTGCCCATGCGGAAAACTATGGGCATCCAAATTTTAGAAAGGGAACAATAAACTCCAGGTCAGTCATGAGACTGGTGTGAGCAAACAAAAACAGTTGTTTGTACAAGAAATCACAAAAAGAAATAAAAAGAAAACAGCTATGCTTTTTCGAAAAATGAAACTACCTAAGGCCTTCCGACACACACTCAATGCAATCGCATACACGAAGGAGATTTCTCCTTATGATAGTCAAACGTGCTTGATACGCGAAAATCCTTTTGATATTATTATTAGTGCATAGTGTGGAAAACATTTCGAATGTATAATATAAATCTTAGCCAACATACGTACCAATATAGTATGCCTACTATAGCTACCATGTTAAATGGCAGGTTCTACAACCAAAACCGTACAGGGACCGTATTGAGTGATTGGATTTCCATCAAATGGCCAAGGCTCATGAACTTTCTTTCCAAATGTGTACGCCTCTGGAGGGACGCCCCGAAAACCTAACCGAATCTCTGCCAACACAAGGCCGGATTACCTCTGTAACTAGGTAACTAACTTTCACGAGTATGCCATTCCCCGGTCGTAACCGACCTTTACCGAGGCCTCACCAACAAATTCCAACAACCACATAAGTTAAATATCTGGGCTCTATACCATGATACCACATTTTATCCAGTAGGAAATGCACATACCCTAAGGGGCGCGACCCCTGTAACCTTGTTGCATCCTTCCTGTTTCAACCATTTCCGGGGTGTGAGGTTCGATGAAGTCTCGTCCCACAAAGCTACGGTTTTCACCGAAGCCATGCTTTGATCAACCAATGATCAACACTTAGCATGCCATATTACCAAATTGGAAATATATCACTAGTAAATATCAACTACATAACCTTTGAACTCGTACGTCTCAGAGAAGGGTATTAAGCTAAAGGAATAAATTCTCCACCACCAAACAGAAATGTCTTGATAAAACCAGCTTTACATCTCAAAGCGTAACTGTAACGACCCAGAATTTTTATAATTTAAAATTTGAATATTTAATTAATTTTAAATATTAATAAGTGAATTTTTAAGTCAAATAAATTTTTATTTGAATTATTGGATTTAATTGAATAATTAAATCGATAATTTAATATGTGAAATTATGGAAATAATTGAAAATTGGGTTAAATATGATTGAAAATGATTTGTAAAATTTTATTTTATCATATTAAAGTTAGAATGATATTTTAGAACTTTTAAAATCGAATTAAAAAGTTAAATTGTGAAAATTGAATATTTTAATATTTAAATCGACTAGTGAAAATAGTCAATTTTTGAACAGTCTCAGAATTGAACGAAACCAGTTCCATTGGATCTGTAATAGTTAGTTATTACCGGATTTCAATTTTCGTGTCAATCGGAGCTATCGTTTGATCGTGGCAGCTCGAAACGCATCGAATTATTTTTTAATTTTAATTTGGCGAGTTAAAATAGCCATTTTTCAAAAAATCTCGGATTTCGACGAAACTAGTTTCATCGGATCCGTAATGTGATATTATTGTAAGGTTTCAAATTTCGTGTCAATTGGATTTACCATTTGTCCGATACAAATTAAAATGCCTAGAAAATCGCTTAAATCGGTTTAATTCAAATTGAGCGTTTATAGCCATAACTCGCACATACTTTCGAATTAGCTTCCGAAACCTGTTCCATTGTGTCCGGAACGCGGGGTAAACCCTAGAAACGCTGGTTACGGCGTGTAAATCGGAGTTCGGAATTTCCGGATGAATAGTGTTCGAATTTTTCCTATAAATATACCACTACCCTTCATAATTTAAAAAAAAAAATAACAAAACCTAATTTCTAACCCTAGCCGCCACCTCCCTGATAAACGGCCAGAATTTTTCGATTTTCATCCCTCAAACACTCTCAATCCAGCAAGAATTAGAAGAAGTGTTTAACATGAAAGTTGTTAAGCGTCTTGAGTACTTTAGATCCATACGGTTGAGATCTGAAACGACGTCGCGTAGGAGGAGAAAAAGTGGCCGACAGGGGGGGGGGGGAGCTGCGCACGCAAAACGAGGCATCAGGAGGTGGCCGAGTTGGTCAGTGCTTGGGCCGAAGGTAGAGGAAGTTGAGGGCTTTCGCGTGGCGGTGGTTTGATGAAGTATAGTCGAGAGATGAGGTTGCAATAATTAACCCTAATCTAGATGTTGGGTTCGGCTGTAGCCGTGTGCGCATGAAGAAGATGAAGAGGGGGGTTGCGTCCTAGGGTCCAGATGGGAGCAAGAAAGATCCAACGGCCTTGGTTAGTTTAGGTTATAAAAAAATTGATTTATGTTGTAATTTTTATATAAAAAAATCGTGTAACTTCAAAATTTGATATCTTTTTCATACGAGGTCGAAAACGCGCGATACCAGTTGCGTTGGAATCGTATGGACGAGCACTACGCGATGGAAATGGATTGGAGTCGTTTGGAGTCAGTGAGAATTTTGGGAAAAATTAAACGTCCGTTTAATTTTATTCGAAATAAATCGCTAAAACGAAATTTAAAATCAAGGTGAGAATTTCTCACTCAATCGAATCAGTTTCGATTTTATTTTAAATAGTTAGATTTAAAATATTTAAATGCATGTTTGAATGTTGATTGATATCTATTGATTGTTAAAATAGATATTATACGCCGTTAGTAAGCGGATGTTAATTATTAAAAACATATACCGCGAATATTTCATAAACAGTGAAATTGGTATTATATATAATAGCAATATATATATATATATATTGGCATATGTATATATTGGAGTTATTGATTTCCCGCATTTTTTGTTTAGCGGATGAGACCCTATTGCGCCGTTATTAAGCGAATAATATTTAATAAGAACATATACCGCGATAATTTCGTACTGGAGCGAAATTGGTATTGTGCTAATGTTTGTGGATGCAGGAAAACAGGTTGGAGGGATCCAACTGGATTCCTCAACAGTATTTATTTGATTTAAGATATTTTGATATTTGATGGATTTTCATATCGATATATGAAATCGTTGTTGTCATGATTGACTATTTGGTATGTAACATCATTGGACCAAATTTTGAAACTTTAAAATGATTTTTAAAGTGATTTTTGAGAAATATACGTTTTATAAAATAATTTTGGAATTTGATCCATTTTAAATAAATAAACGTTATATTTTTAAAGTTATAAAAATTATGATTTTTGAGAAAAATAGTTGAAAACTGATTTTTGAGAATATGATGCTAACGATTTTATAAAATAGTTTAATCGGGATTTTAGAATTTATTGTGAAAAGTTAAATATAGGATTTTATAAAATTTAATTATTTTATGAATCAAAATGATGAAATTATAAAGGAGTTTAAAGACGTTTTTAAAATATTAATATGAATTGATTTATATAAGAGATTTATAAATGGATATTTATAAATTGAAATATTGACATTATAAAACGAGTTTTTATAAGTGTTTGAATGAAGTGAAAATGGATTGCATAAGTGAATGTAATTTATAAAATTATAAATGGTGAAGTTATAAATAAAATTCATAAATAGAAAGATTTATAAATTTTGTGAAGTTATTAAAGTATGTTTTTGTAAACGAATAAATTATAAGTGTTTAACTTATAATATGAACTTTTGGTTTATAATTGAGATATGAAATTGAATAGGTTAATAAAGGAATTTATAAAAGGAATTGATATAAAATAAATAGAAATAGAATTTATAAACGTTGTTTTATAAATTCGCAAACGACTTATTTTGATAAGAAAATTGTTGAAACCTATTAATGGAGTTATATTCACATTTTTGAATAGTGAATAATCCTTTGAATTAAAATGAATAAAAGAATGAAATTTGGTAACGAAGTTTATTCACATTTTTGAATAGTGAATAACACGTTAAAGAAAATGTTTTAGATATGATGTTTTAAATAGAATTAAAACGATCTAACGATGTTTTAAAAGTTGTTAAGATTCGAAACCATAGATTTCAACATTCATTGTTGAAATAGACGTTTTCGAGAAATAAAAGGAAATGGTGGACTATAACACTGTTGTTATAGTAAATGATTTCCGAAAGGAAATGTTTTTGTATAGTATTGGGATTTATATATCTATTTTAATTTTGAATCCCTATACTAGTGATTTTGGGACGTCGTAACGATGTTTTACGCAACATTCGTTTTGGCCCAAATAAATATGTTTAAGAGAATGATTTCCTTAAAGAATGAAATATATACTTAATCTCGATTCAAGTATATTGAATATTTTCCAAGTGTTGAAAATAAAATTTGTGAATTACTTATTAAATAAGTATGGAAATGTTTTCCAATATAAAGTGAATATTTTGAGAATTTATCTTTTTGAAGATAAATTGAAATGAATAATTGAAATCGTATATTCATAGATATTTTGAAATATAAATTCACTATGGAATTTATAAAAGAAGGGGAACTTGTTTAAAAATAAATATTGATTTATTTTTGAAGTATTGAAATTTTATATCTTGTAAAGATATTTTGTGAAATAAATAATTTGGAAAATTATTTGGAATCTGGTGATGTGTGCATACCAATTGATAGTTCAATAACCGACTATCAATATTTCCCGTTGAATGGGTATTTGATGTGATTTGTTTGAATTTGAATGCCACACTTATTTTTGAATAAGCGCTCACTATTCGGGTTAACCGGGAAAGGACCATGGGGTCGTATAACCCATTCCGAATATGTGATACGTCGTTGTGAATTGCATTGAAGATCGGTGTTGAAGACCAGGTATTTGCGAAAGCGATAGGATGACCTGTCGATTGACTCTGCACCGAGTAGCTACGGTATTGAGTTCTCCATATGTGATGGTGAATCCGATCAGGATCGTGAATATCCGGATTGCAAGGACTTCTTTGTAAGTGCCTTCGGTTTTGTTCGAGCCCGGAACAGACTTGTATGGATTGTGTGTCTGACGTTACAAATTGAGATATAAAGCCGATTTCATTCAAATATATTTCTGTTGGTGGCGGAGAATTTATTCTTTTAGCTTAACACCCTTCTCTGAGACGTACGTGCTCAGAGGTTATGTAGTTGAATGTTATCAGCGATATATTCCCAATTTGGTAATGTGACATGCTGAGTGTTGCTGTAAATGATCATTGTGTTGATTATTTGTGATAGGATCATTTATTTGATCTTCTATCCTGGTGATCATTTCTATGATCATTTGTTGACCCAAAGCATGGCTTTTGTATAAAGTATGTTTTTGTGGACGTGGCTTCGTCGAGCCTCACACCTCGGGAATGGTCAAAACAGGAAAGATGCGGCAAGGTTATGAGGGGTAGCGCCCTTTAGGATATGTGCATTTCCTTCTGGAAAAGGGTGGTATCATGGTATGGAGCCCAGATACTTACTCATGTTGAAAACACTTTGTTATGATTGTGTGAATTGATTAGAGAGCCTCGGATAAAGGTCCCAAAGGACCGGGGGATGGCATATTCGGTCAGTTGTTACTCAGTTAGGGGTAACCCGGCCTTGTGTTGGTAGAGATCCGGTTTGGTTCTCGGGGATGTCCATCCAGAGGCATTCTCATGTGGCAATGGGAAGTTCCTTGGCTTGATCATTCGTTGGAAATCCAAAGAAACAATACGAGACATGTGCGGTTTTAGTTGTACAACCTGCTATGGAATGTGGCGGTAACCTGCTATTGAACATAGTTAGCTATAGTAGGCATACGATAATGGTCGTATGTTGGCTAAGATTTATATTCTACTTTCGAAATGATTTCCTACACTATGCACTAGTAATAATATCAAATGTTATTTTAAATGCGTATCAAGCATCTTTGACTATCATAAGGAGAAATCTCCTCCGATTCTGCATTTGCATGTGTGTGTGTGCGGGAGGCCTTATGGTAGTCTCATTTTTAAAAGCATTGCGAATTGAAATAAAAATATTCCTCTATTTTGATTTTAAAGATAAATAAACTGTTTTGAGTTCTCACACCAGTCACATGACTGACTCAGAGTTTATTGTTTTCCTTCCTAAACTCTGGTGCCCACAAATTTCCACACCGGCAGTCAGGAGTTAGGTTTATCAGGATATTCTGGATATTCTGGAGTTGCTGGAGGCAAGCTGGATGGCATGGCGTATTACTAGCTATATAGTATTTCTTTTTCCGCTGCACTGTTTGATGTTGTTGTTGTTGTACACTCTGATGATATGATGTAATGAAATGTGATGTAATGTAATAACTGATATAGTTCTTTGTTTAAAGATTATTCATTTATTATTATATGTTGTTCCGCTGCGAATTGTGAGATTCTGATGTTGTTCTGTTTTGTTCCTTCTGTCCCGTTCTATTTTTCTGTTCTCCTTTTTCTTCTATTTTAAAAATTTCTATTTTCTGTTTTCTTTTCTCTCTCTCCATTTTCTACCTTCTTATCTCTTCTATGTCTTCTTCTTCCTTTTTCTTTTCCTAAATTTTTCTTAACCCCCTAAGGGTTCGTAATTTCGTTCATCTTGAATTAATCAATGGAGATTAGTGTCTATTCAAGGAGTACGGACTTACGGGTCTTTACAGTTGGTATCAGAGCATATGGTTAAGCGACAACCATGGTTCTGTTGGGTATAATTCATTAGAGATAGAGTCAGCAGTACTCTAGAATGAGTTTGAGTGTAATAATAGCTATGAGAGCGTATTTGTTAGTGAATATAAAATTGTTTTATATTGTGATGATTGGTTTGTTGAGTGGTATATAGATTCTGGTTAATACGAGTAATTAACGTTGTTGATAGGGATCTCTAAACACTTGTATAGAACAATTCGACACAATATTGTTTTAAATTGGGTAAATGAAATAATTTTACCTTGATTATATTTTATATATAAAGGAATAATTTTTCAGAATTATTAAAGTGTATATAAGTTGATTGTTAGGTTGTTTGAATAATCTAAATAAAAGAATAATTGTATAAGCAAAAAATTATAAGAATTGAATTATAATTAAAGTGATTTGCAATTGTGAAATAAACTTATATATATGAGAAGTGAAACTATATGAATATATTTATGAATATGAGTTGTAATAAAGAAATGAAATTCAACTTTAGAAATTGAATTGGATTGAATGTAAATCAATTAAATGTAAATTTAAGTTGATATGGAATAATGGATATAAGTGTTAATTCATTAAAATCTAATGTTATTGGAAAGTTAAATAATTGAATGAAAATCAATTTAGTTGAACCAATTGAAAGTGAAAGTGTTAAACCAAATAGAATGAATATAAGAAAAGGAATTTGGTTGTAATTAATATACATTGATTGTTATATGGTTGTTAGATGATTGTATAAAATTCATTAAGTGTAAATGAAAGTAAATTAGTGAAATTGGAAGCTATGAAACAGAATTCAAATTAAAAGTAAATAAATTTGAAATGAAATGAATTTGAATTGAAAGTGAACCAACTTGAATATGAATTAGTGAATATAAACTAATTGAAAATAAATGTTAGTAAGAACATCCACTGTTAATAAATCAAATATGATTTGGGTTGAAAAACCATTTCATTGAATATTAATGAGAATATGAATGAATATTGATTTGGTTATGGATGATAGTTGGTTGATGGTTTCATTTGTTGCTTTAGTTGCATTTGGTATATTATATAGTTGTTATGTTAATATATGTTGTATATTGAGATTATTTTCATATATGCATGTTCTCATGTTGTTTGTTGAGTGTTTAGTAGGTGCGGATCGCGTTTGCTTCGCATTTGGAGCTCGCTTTCGCGCTATATTAGCCGTATATGCTTGCTAATAAAATATAAGGTACATATCTCGGATTACATACCGTACTTTTACAAATTTTTCCCTTCGGGATGCCTCATTACTTGATGAGATGTATATTTGTGATATATATACTGTCATATTTTTTTTCGGATCGAGCCGCGCAAAGGAGACTATGGCGAATTTTTCCGAAAATTTAAGGCGTTAGAAAAATTTGAGAAAATATGTGAAATTTTTTGAAAACTTTAACTTTGATTCAGAATTGAAAGTTAAACAATATTAGTTGTTTTTGAAAAGATAACTAAGTATGATTTGAAAACTTAGTAAAGATTTGTAAGAAATTTAACTATGGATTTTGGAAAGTTAATAAATTCTATAACTTTTCTTACTTAATAATTTCGAGGACGAAATTCTTTTAAGGGGGGAAGATTGTAACGACCCAGAATTTTTATAATTTAAAATTTGAATATTTAATTAATTTTAAATATTAATAAGTGAATTTTTAAGTCAAATAAATTTTTATTTGAATTATTGGATTTAATTGAATAATTAAATCGATAATTTAATATGTGAAATTATGGAAATAATTGAAAATTGGGTTAAATATGATTGAAAATGATTTGTAAAATTTTATTTTATCATATTAAAGTTAGAATGATATTTTAGAACTTTTAAAATCGAATTAAAAAGTTAAATTGTGAAAATTAATTATTTTAATATTTAAATCGACTAGTGAAAATAGTCAATTTTTGAATAGTCTCAGAATTGAACGAAACCAGTTCCATTGGATCCGTAATAGTTAGTTATTACCGGATTTCAATTTTCGTGTCAATCGGAGATATCGTTTGATCGTGGCAGCTTGAAACGCATCGAATTATTTTTTAATTTTAATTTGGCGAGTTAAAATAGCCATTTTTCAAAAAGTCTTGGATTTCAACGAAACCAGTTTCATCGGATCCGTAATGTGATATTATTGTAAGGTTTCAAATTTCGTGTCAATTGGATTTACCGTTTGTCCGGTACAAATTAAAACGCCTAGAAAATCGCTTAAATCGGTTTAATTCAAATTGAGCGTTTATAGCCATAACTCGCACATACTTTCGAATTAGCTTCCGAAACCTGTTCCATTGTGTCCGGAACGCGGGGTAAACCCTAGAAACGCTGGTTACGGCGCGTAAATCGGAGTTCGGAATTTCCGGATGAATAGTGTTCGAATTTTTCCTATAAACATACCACTACCCTTCATAATTTAAAAAAAAAAAATAACAAAACCTAATTTCTAACCCTAGCCGCCACCTCCCTGATAAACGGCCAGAATTTTTCGATTTTCATCCCTCAATCACTCTCAATCCAGCAAGAATTAGAAGAAGTGTTTAACATGAAAGTTGTTAAGCGTCTTGAGTACTTTAGATCCATACGGTTGAGATCTGAAACGACGTCGCGTAGGAGGAGAAAAAGGGGCCGACAGGGGGGAGCTGCGCACGCAAAACGAGGCATCAGGAGGTGGCCGAGTTGGTCAGTGCTTGGGCCGAAGGTAAAGGAAGTTGAGGGCTTTCGCGTGGCGGTGGTTTGATGAAGTATAGTCGAGAGATGAGGTTGCAATAATTAACCCTAATCTAGATGTTGGGTTCGGCTGTAGCCGTGTGCGCATGAAGAAGATGAAGAGGGGGGTTGCGTCCTAGGGTCCAGATGGGAGCAAGAAAGATCCAACGGCCTTGGTTAGTTTAGGTTATAAAAAAATTGATTTATGTTGTAATTTTTATATAAAAAAATCGTGTAACTTCAAAAATTGATATCTTTTTCATACGAGGTCGAAAACGCGCGAAACCAGTTGCATTGGAATCGTATGGACGAGCACTACGCGATGGAATTGGATTGGAGTCGTTTGGAGTCAGTGAGAATTTTGGGTAAAATTAAACGTCCGTTTAATTTTATTCGAAATAAATCGCTAAAACGAAATTTAAAATCAAGGTGAGAATTTCTCACTCAATCGAATCAGTTTCGATTTTATTTTAAATAGTTAGATTTAAAATATTTAAATGCATGTTTGAATGTTGATTGATATCTATTGATTGTTAAAATAGACATTATACGCCGTTAGTAAGCGGATGTTAATTATTAAAAACATATACCGCGAATATTTCATAAACAGTGAAATTGGTATTATATATAATAGCAATATATATATATATTGGCATATGTATATATTGGAGTTATTGATTTCCCGCATTTTTTGTTTAGCGGATGAGACCCTATTGCGCCGTTATTAAGCGAATAATATTTAATAAGAACATATACCGCGATAATTTCGTACTGGAGCGAAATTGGTATTGTGCTAATGTTTGTGGATGCAGGAAAACAGGTTGGAGGGATCCAACTGGATTCCTCAACAGTATTTATTTGATTTCAGATATTTTGATATTTGATGGATTTTCATATCGATATATGAAATCGTTGTTGTCATGATTGACTATTTGGTATGTAACATCATTGGACCAAATTTTGAAACTTTAAAATGATTTTTAAAGTGATTTTTGAGAAATATACGTTTTATAAAATAATTTTGGAATTTGATCCATTTTAAATAAATAAACGTTATATTTTTAAAGTTATAAAAATTATGATTTTTGAGAAAAATAGTTGAAAACTGATTTTTGAGAATATGATGCTAACGATTTTATAAAATAGTTTAATCGGGATTTTAGAATTTATTGTGAAAAGTTAAATATAGGATTTTATAAAATTTAATTATTTTATGAATCAAAATGATGAAATTATAAAGGAGTTTAAAGACGTTTTTAAAATATTAATATGAATTGATTTATATAAGAGATTTATAAATGGATATTTATAAATTGAAATATTGACATTATAAAACGAGTTTTTATAAGTGTTTGAATGAAGTGAAAATGGATTGCATAAGTGAATGTAATTTATAAAATTATAAATGGTGAAGTTATAAATGAAATTCATAATTAGAAAGATTTATAAATTTTGTGAAGTTATTAAAGTATGTTTTTGTAAACGAATAAATTATAAGTGTTTAACTTATAATATGAACTTTTGGTTTATAATTGAGATATGAAATTGAATAGGTTAATAAAGGAATTTATAAAAGGAATTGATATAAAATAAATAGAAATAGAATTTATAAACGTTGTTTTATAAATTCGCAAACGACTTATTTTGATAAGAAAATTGTTGAAACCTATTAATGGAGTTATATTCACATTTTTGAATAGTGAATAATCCTTTGAATTAAAATGAATAAAAGAATGAAATTTGTTAACGAAGTTTATTCACATTTTTGAATAGTGAATAACACGTTAAAGAAAATGTTTTAGATATGATGTTTTAAATAGAATTAAAACGATCTAACGATGTTTTAAAAGTTGTTAAGATTCGAAACCATAGATTTCAACATTCATTGTTGAAATAGACGTTTTCGAGAAATAAAAGGAAATGGTGGACTATAACACTGTTGTTATAGTAAATAATTTCCGAAAGGAAATGTTTTTGTATAGTATTGGGATTTATATATCTATTTTAATTTCGAATCCCTATACTAGTGATTTTGGGACGTCGTAACGATGTTTTACGCAACATTCGTTTTGGCCCAAATAAATATGTTTAAGAGAATGATTTCCTTAAAGAATGAAATATATACTTAATCTCGATTCAAGTATATTGAATATTTTCCAAGTGTTGAAAATAAAATTTGTGAATTACTTATTAAATAAGTATGGAAATGTTTTCCAATATAAAGTGAATATTTTGAGAATTTATCTTTTTGAAGATAAATTGAAATGAATAATTGAAATCGTATATTCATAGATATTTTGAAATATAAATTCACTATGGAATTTATAAAAGAAGGGGAACTTGTTTAAAAATAAATATTGATTTATTTTTGAAGTATTGAAATTTTATATCTTGTAAAGATATTTTGTGAAATAAATAATTTGGAAAATTATTTGGAATCTGGTGATGTGTGCATACCAATTGATAGTTCAATAACCGACTATCAATATTTCCCTTTGAATGGGTATTTGATGTGATTTGTTTGAATTTGAATGCCACACTTATTTTTGAATAAGCGCTCACTATTCGGGTTAACCGGGAAAGGACCATGGGGTCGTATAACCCATTCCGAATATGTGATACGTCGTTGTGAATTGCATTGAAGATCGGTGTTGAAGACCCGGTATTTGCGAAAGCGATAGGATGACCTGTCGATTGACTCTGCACCGAGTAGCTACGGTATTGAGTTCTCCATATGTGATGGTGAATCCGATCAGGATCGTGAATATCCGGATTGCAAGGACTTCTTTGTAAGTGCCTTCGGTTTTGTTCGAGCCCGGAACAGACTTGTATGGATTGTGTGTCTGACGTTACAAATTGAGATATAAAGCCGATTTCATTCAAATATATTTCTGTTGGTGGCGGAGAATTTATTCTTTTAGCTTAACACCCTTCTCTGAGACGTACGTGCTCAGAGGTTATGTAGTTGAATGTTATCAGCGATATATTCCCAATTTGGTAATGTGACATGCTGAGTGTTGCTGTAAATGATCATTGTGTTGATTATTTGTGATAGGATCATTTATTTGATCGTCTATCCTGGTGATCATTTCTATGATCATTTGTTGACCCAAAGCATGGCTTTTGTATAAAGTATGTTTTTGTGGACGTGACTTCGTCGAGCCTCACACCTCGGGAATGGTCAAAACAGGAAAGATGCGGCAAGGTTATGAGGGGTAGCGCCCTTTAGGATATGTGCATTTCCTTCTGGAAAAGGGTGGTATCATGGTATGGAGCCCAGATACTTACTCATGTTGAAAACACTTTGTTATGATTGTGTGAATTGATTAGAGAGCTCTCGGATAAAGGTCCCAAAGGACCGGGGGATGGCATATTCGGTCAGTTGTTACTCAGTTAGGGGTAACCCGGCCTTGTGTTGGTAGAGATCCGGTTTGGTTCTCGGGGATGTCCATCCAGAGGCATTCTCATGTGGCAATGGGAAGTTCCGTGGCCTGATCATTCGTTGGAAATCCAAAGAAACAATACGAGACTTGTACGGTTTTAGTTGTATAACCTGCTATGGAATGTGGCGGTAACCTGCTATTGAACATAGTTAGCTATAGTAGGCATACGATAATGGTCGTATGTTGGCTAAGATTTATATTCTACTTTCGAAATGATTTCCTACACTATGCACTAGTAATAATATCAAATGTTATTTTAAATGCGTATCAAGCATCTTTGACTATCATAAGGAGAAATCTCCTCCGATTCTGCGTTTGCATGTGTGTGTGTGCGGGAGGCCTTATGGTAGTCTCATTTTTAAAAGCATTGCGAATTGAAATAAAAATATTCCTCTATTTTGATTTTAAAGATAAATAAACTGTTTTGAGTTCTCACACCAGTCACATGACTGACTCGGAGTTTATTGTTTTCCTTCCTAAACTCTGGGTGCCCACAAATTTCCACACGGGCAGTCAGGAGTTAGGTTTATCAGGATATTCTGGATATTCTGGAGTTGCTGGAGGCAAGCTGGATGGCATGGCGTATTACTAGCTATATAGTATTTCTTTTTCCGCTGCATTGTTTGATGTTGTTGTTGTTGTACACTCTGATGATATGATGTAATGAAATGTGATGTAATGTAATAACTGATATAGTTCTTTGTTTAAAGATTATTCATTTATTATTATATGTTGTTCCGCTGCGAATTGTGAGATTCTGATGTTGTTCTGTTTTGTTCCTTCTGTCCCATTCTATTTTTCTGTTCTCCTTTTTCTTCTATTTTAAAAATTTCTATTTTCTGTTTTCTTTTCTCTCTCTCCATTTTCTACCTTCTTATCTCTTCTATGTCTTCTTCTTCCTTTTTCTTTTCCTAAATTTTTCTTAAACCCCTAAGGGTTCGTAATTTCGTTCATCTTGAATTAATCAATGGAGATTAGTGTCTATTCAAGGAGTACGGACTTACGGGTCTTTACAGTAACGTCAGACATACATCCATACAAGTCCATCCTGGGTCTGAATGGAACCGAAGGCACTTCGTCCAATTAAGGAAAAAGTCCTTGCAAATCCAGATATTTCCTAATCACGTCCGGGCACCCCATCATAAAGGATAATCTAAATCTCTATACCGGTGCCACTCGGTGTAGAGAGATTCGACAGGTAATCCTCTCGTTTTTGAAAATACCCGGTCTTCAACCATCGTCTTCAAATGCAATTCCATTTCCTCGTATCATTATTCGGAATGGGTTTATGACTTAATGTCCTCTCTCGGCTAAACCGAATAATGAGCGCTTATTGAAAAAAATATGGATACAAATCACAACAAATTTCCGTTTTTAATCTTTTAAACAAAAGATCTACCTTTAAGATTCGATGTGGTTTTCGGATAACCATTTAGAATCCAACCCCTAGTCGCATCGAAATTCAAATTTCGTTTTAAATGCCAAGTTGTTTAAGTAAACAATTTCAACTCAATTTAGAAGTTCACATTCACACAGCAATATATCACAGATATATAAACACATTTATCATAGCTCAATCCAAAGCAATTCATATCACAGAGCATCATAATCACATATCAAAGACATCAAACAATTCAAGGCATCTAGTCATCCATAAGCAAGATTAATTAATCACATAATTATAATTAATTTAGTTAACTCAAAATAAATTAATTAATTATGAATTAATTACCTAAACCTGATCATTAAGTAATTACAATCCATCTGTTATTATATTAATTATTTAATGAAAATTAATCAATCATCCATAATTATCCATCTTAATAAATTATCCTCAATTACTTACACTGATTAATTATCCCTTAATTAATCACATAAACTAATTAACTTAAGTTAATTACATTTATTAATTAACCCTAAGTTAATTACATTAATTAATTAACCCATAATTAATTTTTAACAGATTAACCCTTTAATTACTTACATTAAGTAATTATCCTATAATCACTTGATTAATTAACCTTTAATCATTAATCAATTATCCTTAAATTACTTTCATTAAGTAATTAACCTTTAAATAATTAATCATCCCTAATTAATTAATTAACCTTTAATTAATTATTTATCCTTTAATTAATTTCATTAAGTAATTATTCCTTAATTACTTACATTGTAACGACCCATAAAATTTTAGCAATTTTTAATTGGTATTTAACGTATTGAATTGGATTTTGAGAAATTATTAATAATAAAATTTTGAAAAAAAAAAGAAAATATGTTATGTATATTAATGATTTGTAGTACGAGCTGTGTACATATATTTTAAAGTTTGGTTGTGGTTATACCTATAAGATCTAGTACAAAAACTTTATAAACTATTATTTATACTATAATATAAGTTAAGTTTGATGTAAATTTGGTAGCATAGTTCATTTCTATTGGGTATAAATATCAATAGCGTGGGTAATAAATTTACGGTCTCCTTTTGCTTTTCAGCAAGGTGTGTAAATTTTAAGTATGTTGAGTACGTTCCATATATAGTTATTTTGGAAAACCACTGTATATGTATGATGGTCTATTTGAAGTGTATATATAGTAAAGCGTATTTATACCAAGTTTTATTTAATTTATATGTGTTATAATAGCTATATATATATGTTAGTCTTGATACTAGTATATAGTTTTACTGAAGTTTGATTTCTAGTCATGTTAAATATATATATATATATTTGATTTTGGGTTTTTGTGTCACCATTTCCAGTTTATTTTAGTGCATATTTAGTATATCTATACATATGTCGTCAGCTATAAATACGATAGTTAAGGGTTTCATATATCATATGAACCAAAGAAGAAGAGAAGTATATACTATATTTAACTACATATATGAAGTATATGTTTTAAGGGTTGATTTAAGGTCTGCATTAAAAAAAGTAGTTGTGATTACCATTATTTCATATTGTACCTTCTATATTCCTGACTGACTTTCAGCGTTCATTCATTCATTTTTAATTGTGGGTTTTTCTTTTCTCTCTCTTTTCTTATAAATAATTGTACGCATTCATCTCTTTCCCTTTCTTATATTTTATCCCTTCATCATTTTTTAGCCGTTAATTTTGTTTCGAAAATCAAGAAAATTTGTATACGTTTTATTCTTTTTGAACGTTTAGCAATAAAGATAAATCTGCATAGTATAATCAGATATGAATTGAGATCTAGGAAATAAATAAATATAAAAACGTATAACATGCCACTAATAATAAATTGCTTTAATAGCTTCTCAATTAGCGTACAGCTGTTTCCATCCCATGCCATGTCAAAAGTTTGAAACGTAATAAATGCTATATGATTATTTCGCATTTTTTTTTTTCCTTTATTATTTCCTGTACGTTTTCATTCCAATCTAAATTATAACTTTTTGATTTCCATGCCTTTTCGGATCTCAAACGCGCAGCCCAAGGAATATTTCTTTAATAATTTTCCTAAAAATCAGCTTTTGGCCGTTTTATTGCATTGATTTCAAATTGTGCCCGTTTGTTTTTCTCATTCCTCTCATACGTTACCACCTTTATTTATGCTCGGGACACAGCTCATTTTTTTTTCCTTCGTTCCCTTTCTTTTATTTGCTTCCTTCGTTTCCATCGGTTCAATTATATAGATTTTTATATTCGTTGCACGTTTACATTCATTTATTTTGACCAGTCCTTTCCTTTGTTATTCCCCTAATTTTGTGCGTTACTTTACCATAACCAATGCTCCGTATTTATTCGCTTTAATCTTTTCAGCTGAATTTGACCATTACTATTCAAATCAATTCATATTTATTGTATACGTTTCGTATGCAACGGTTCTTTTCTTTATTTATTTTGCCTTTATAACCTTGTTTGACTTCGTTTCTTTCATATTGCAAACTGCTGTCACTTCCAATCTCATTCCTCATTTTTAGTTTTCTTCCTCCTCCTTCTTCCATTTTTCTTTCTACAGATCCACCTATTTTCTCCCTTCTTTTACCGTGCTTCCACCTCCCATCGCTTCGTCACCCACCACATCCAACTCATCCCTCTCCCTCCGCGTTTTTCTCTCCTCCTCTCATGCACATATCTCTCTACACGTGTTGTCATCGCCTGCATGCTCAGCCATCCTCAGAGCCTTCACCATCAACAATCATGCCACACGTTATCTTTGAGTAATAGGTTAGCATATATTTATAATATATATATGTGTTATTGTATATTTTCTATAAGTCTGTATTTGGAATATGTGATCTGTCCTACATGATTTTAAATTCATGTTAGTTATGTATCATATGGTATTATATATATGAGTTCATAACAGTATTCTTTTTTTTTTTTTTTTCTTTTTTTTTTTCGTTCATAGTGTGTATGATATTATACTATGTATAGAGATTTGATAACTTGATTGTTTTATACTTTATGTGTCACGTTGGTATTCAATTTTAAAAGTTTGAAGGTTATATATTAGTTAATATATAGTTTAATATATGTCAGTAATGTATATCTATGCAGTAATATTGTATGTATTATAGCAAAGTAAGTTTTTTTTTTTTTTGATTTAAGATATCATATATACATCTTATAAATATAGTATGGTTCCAAGTATGAAATGTTTGCAGTTTTCAGATTCTATATAATATAAAATTTTGTTCGCATGTTATAAAATTTGATAAGTGTATATATAAATATTATATAAAAAGTTAGTACATATATAAAACGTAAAGCATACTCATCTTATCAGTCGATTGTATATGTATTTAAATATATGATATGTTTAAAGCTATGTATTTTGTGAATAACTGGTTATAAGTATATATATACACATTTGATTTAAAGTTATAAAGGTATGCATATTGTGAATTAGACTATATTAATGGTTAGCTTACAAATATTTATATAGTTTTATAGGGAAGTACGAGCTATGTGGGTTATATTTTTAGCAAGCGTATTGTTACCACTTTTAAAATGGGTGAAGTTTTACAGTTTACGGTCTATTTGTGTGTGTAATGTATGTTTAATTTAATAAAGTTATGATAGTTTTGTATAAAATGTTTAACTATTTATATATCTGATATAATGATAGTTCATATCTGATATAGCTTATATATTATAAAGTTACAGGATACGTTAGTTTTATACGCTAGTTAATATATATATTTAATAATTGACTAAAATGTTTTCAGTGTGAGTTTACTTTTTTTAGTGTTGGATTTTATACGGCATAGTATGTATACTTGTTCACAGTCTATATAAGTATATGAGTGCATGTGTCATTATAAGTATTTTGTTGTTTATAAATCTCGAGACATATATATGCGTTTAGGTGTTTGTTTCAGACTTACGTAATATATATATATATATATATATATATATATATATATATATATATAACCGAATATAGGCTATGCATTTGGAATTTCTATATATACATTTTTATTATGAACATATATAGGTTGCTTTCATGGGGTTTTTAAGTAATATATATTACAATAAGTGGTTATATTGTTTTTATAATAATTATTGACTATAAAATATAATACAATGGTTTTTTTGGACGAATTATGTTTAAATTACATATAGGTATATATAGATTTTAAATATACATATTTAATTTGAAAATTGGTTTTGGGAGAATTAATATCATAATAATTTATATTTTTTTCTGTAATATCAAAATTGATTCGATTCATTCTCATCGATTTCCCATTATCAGCCTTGTCCGTCGTGCCTATTTTCTGCATCAAATCTTGTCCATCCAGCGTTGCTTTGGATTTCGTAGCTTATTTCATCATCATATATCTCTAGCCTCGAAAGGTGAGCAATCACTCACGATTAACGTTCTTTTATTTATTAAATTTAATTTCAATTGAAATGACAATTGAAATATGCTGCTGTTAGATTTAAATTGTTATATATGCTTTTATCGGTAACTGTTCACTTATGGGATATGATACCATATCTTATTGTTTATATTTATTTTGATGATATATGCTTGTTGTTATTATTATTTTCATATCTGTTATCACTCTGCAAGTTCCCTATTAGTATAGAAATCACTATGGGTTGAAAAGATACATACCCGAACGGACTTTAGAATAGGATAATTTCGTTACGGGTTGAAATGATAGACCCAAGCGATTTTTGATTTAATTTAAAATTTTGGATTTCGGGTTGAAATGATATCCACCCGAATATATTTAGTGTACGGATTGAAATGATAAATATCCGTAGCACTTGACTATATGGTAGGAAATATATATACAGACACCGTTGGTCCATATAAATATTTTGAAATTATTTCTATAATTTTGGAAAGAAATATACGGTTTAATAAATTTTGATTCTTAAGATATTATATAAATGGAAATTTTATATATAGATTTAGTCGTAATATTTGATTTAAATTAGATTGATTTAATACATATAATATAGTTGAGTATCTATGGAAATCTATATTTCAAATAGATCTTTCTCGTAATAAATTGAAAAAATAGGATTGGGAGGTACATTTGGGTTTATTAAAAATGGTATTTAAATAAGGATTTATTTAATTAAATCGACTTGAATTGAACTTGTAAATATTAAAGCTTTGAGCTATATTGGAATTTAAATGGCGATTTCGAGATTTAGATCTGTATTTGAAATAAATATAGTTGAATTTGTTATTTAGAAACTAAACTGAATTAAAATATAAATTTAGGTTGAACTAAATTTGAATTTATTATTTATAAGCTAAATTGAATAAAAATTAGTTTGAAACGTTGAATACTTAAAGTTTGAAATATATTGGAATATAAAGGGGGTATTTTGTGATTTCAAATTTGAATTTGAGATTGATAAATTGGGATTTGAATTTAATTTGAATGGGAAGGTTGGGTTAATGTTGAAACGATTTGTTAAGTTGAGGGAATTGAAAATACTTTACTGTATAAATTATTTAATATATATAAACACTATTTGGGAAATATAGAGATATTTGGAGTGAAAATAATGTTTTGGTTTTGAAGTATAAATTAAGATGAAAGAACCACGGTGTTATAGTGTATATTTCTACCCTGTAGATAGTTCCATGGACCCTTAGAGGATGGTTATTCCAAACATTCTTTGAGTTAATTATATTTCAGTTGATATTTCACTTGAGTTAGATTTATAGATATAAGAATGTTAATCCTGACTCGAGTGTTTTGTGTTTTGCTTTACGCTCGGGTCAGACTGAGTGATACAGCATTTGAGACTCACCTTCGAAGTTGGAGCCTTGCTTGAAGATCCAGCTATCTATCCTTTCAGTCATCCTGTTGATTTGTTCAGAGAAGTCATCTGCGCATACTGGAGACTTCACTATATCTAAGATATTCAATTGTATTTATTTCTATCTCCAATGTATATAGTAGCTTCATAAACTACTATTCTTTATCTATTCCGCTGCATTGTATTACTCTGTGTAAGTGATCTATGATTGATTTATTTACTGTATATTTTAAGTTTTGCCAAATTTTTATTAACAATTCGGTATTTTGAATTATTCAAGTCGGACATGTACGGTTTTATTGTCGAATTTGAATGGTCCAAAATAGCGGGTCGTTACAGTTGGTATCAGAGCTTTGGCTCTAGGCAAAACTTAGCATATATGGTAAATTTATTTACAGAATCACTTTCGTTCGAGTTGAATCTCTTCCTTTTTGACTCAATTTCCTTTGAGTTTTGGAATGTCCCTCGGTTTCGAAATTCATTCTGTCTCTCCCTATTTATATTCGTTTGATTCTGGAGTATCCCATAACTCCATTGAATGATTTGTAAAGGGGGTGAAAACTCCTTTTCCATTGGCATTGACTCACCGAAGATTCCTGTATCCTCGGTTTACGATGCTGATATATCTTGTTATGCCGAATTCTATATCTCCGACGATCGAATGTCGAATTGCCTCAGAATTCTACACCGATCTAATTTTGGAATCACGGTTGACAGGTAAAGGTCGCCCGCGATTTATAGAAGTATATCCATCTTCTATTTTGTAACTTAATTATCTCATCTTCGATCGAGTCTATCTTCGAATCAGGATTCTATTGATTAGAGTTCCTTTAAATTAAATCTCTATCTTTGTTTTGAAATCCATCCTTAAATCATCCTTTGAAAATCGGGTTTTGTTTGTATTTTAGAAATTGTTTATACCGAAATTATTATTTTGATAACTATGATTTTATTCTATATATATAAAGAAAATGTTTTCGGTAGAGATTATATACCTATATATAAAGCAAATAAGAAATGTTATTCTATATAAAAAGGGTTTTGAAAGGATTTGAAATTTTGAAAAAATTATAAGAAATTGATTTATATAAAAATGATTTATAATTGAAGTGTTAAATTTGAAATTCGAGAATTGAATTCCGGTATTTTGAAATTGGTTTTAAGATTTTGGAAATTATATATAAATAATACGATTTAAAAGTATTTTTCCGAATAAGAAATATTTCAAATGAATTCAAATGAATTCCAATAATTTTGAAGAAATTTCAAAGAAGTTTTCAAGAAAATAGAAGTCCAGAACTCACTTATGTCGCTGGAGAATAATTTCGGTGATGAGTGCACGCATCATCGACATTGATTTTCGAGTTTCAGAGTGGGGGAGAGGCCACTTTAATAGCTTCGCTATGCGAGTGATTTTGTAAAACCGTTTTTGATTTCAAATTCCGAAGTATAATTTGATATTTTCGAAAGATATATGTATATATTTGAAACAATTTGAAGTAAGACCGGTGTTCAGTCCTCGAGTTTTTGATTTGACTTAGAATAACTCTATTTATAAAAATTGATTTCCATCTCTTGGATTTGAAATTGATTTTCACCGACTATTTTGAAGGTTCAAGCACTTCCAAATCAAGGTTTAAAGGTTTAAAAACCAAGATATTTCGAAAGGTATAAAATATTTGATAAAGTATGCAAGTTTTGTTGTATGAGGTTAAACCTTTTATTAAGTAAGAGAATATGGCTATTTTAATTATACTAATATGGAATTTAGTTTTTAAATGTTTTGAAAGAATTTTAGTTTTAAATAATGGTTTTCAAAAAGGTAAATTGGATATTTCAAATCGAAGTAAATAGTTTAAAGGTTTTAAAGGGATAATTATAAATTTGGAAACCATTTTGAATATAATTGATTTTGAGAAAAATATTTGGTTTTGAAAATTAAATTGAAAAAAAAAACCCAGTACTTATATGGTGATTTTGGAAATGAATTTGTTTGACTTGAATTATTTTAATTTGGAAACTGGGATAATTTTCTACACCTATTATTTTGGGAACTTTGAAATTCAGACATTTAATTTGGAAGAAAATTTGGTGAAATCATATATGATTTTGAAACTGAATTGGTATTGAAATAATTTGAAATTGAGAACCTTAGATTACTAAGCACTTGATTTGGGAGTGGTCGAACTTATATAAAATGGATTGTATAAGTATGAGGTTGATTTGAAATCTATTGATTTGAAAGGTACTCAATTTGGAAAGAGATTTTATTTAATCGAAATCTATATAAGTATGATTTGATCTACTATTGATTTGGAAAGTATTCGATTTGAGAAAGGAATCCTATATATATGGACTTTATATAAGTACAATATTTGAAAGTGATTTGAAAAGGTACTATATGATATATATTTTCGAAGTAAAGATATGGAAAGTGCCTTCTGCTTGATATCCGCTTTGTGGCCACATCGTGGATTCATTCTATCGATATTATTCTCTCTGATTTTCGGTTTTCCGGATGTAATACTCGAGTGTTTCCCACCGTGGCGTAACCCATGGTTTTTTTTCTCTCGTGAATGCACAGCGCAATTGCCTGGCTGAGTCTTGCCTAGGGGTACAGATTGTTTCCTGGGGGATCCAGGCGTAACCATTGTGTATCCTGCAATCTGTGTAGGTCGCGAATAGTAGCGCAAGTGCCTGGCTGAGTCTTGCCTAGGGGTACGGATTGTTTCCTGGGGGATCCAGGCGTAACCATTGTGTATCCTGCACTCTACTAGTCATCATGGCGTAACTCGCAGGGCTGAGAAAGCTTACGGATATGGATTGTTTCCTGGGGGACCCAGGCGTAACCATTGTGTATCTGCGAACCATGATCGGACAAAGGTTTTGGTTTGGTTGTTTTGTTTGGATTGTACTTTCCATATCTGTTTTTAAAGTTTTTTTCAAGTATTTTCACTGGTTGTTGAAACAGGTCTACTAAGTACTTGAAGAATTCTAGCTTTGCGCCTGATCAACGCATGGCCAGAGTCTGCAAGAACGAGGATAAACTTGTTGAAACATCGAGTTATAAAAATATTTTTGAAAGAAAAGATTTATTTCGATATAAAAGGTATTTATTATAAAAGTATTTCCAACAAAGAAATTTTGTGTTAATATTTGAAATTGAAACTCTCATGGTTTGAAATGTACGATTCTTGCCCGATTCTATTCTTTTGAATCTACCTTATCTGCCCTGCTTTATTTATTCAACTATATTCTCTTTTCCGAATCTATCTTCTTTCCTTCTTTCCTTCTTTTGAATATATCCTTTAAAACATTGTTTATTTATATTCTACCTGGTTTAATAAGAGAGAAAAATTAGTGTTTTATAAATAATTGATCTCATAATTAATTGAATGGATTTGATAAAATGAGTAATCTATTAAATATTAATCAATTTAAATAATAACAAAAGAAAAAGTATATGGTTTTAAATAAATTTTTTTAATTTGTTTTTCAAAGTCTAAATTTTTCATCTGGTTGTTTCTATTCTCCTACTTTATTCCTTTTCGGGGACGAAAAGTTTTGAGTGGGGGAGAGTGTAACGACCCATAAAATTTTAGCAATTTTTAATTGGTATTTAACGTATTGAATTGGATTTTGAGAAATTATTAATAATAAAATTTTGAAAAAAAAAAAGAAAATATGTTATGTATATTAATGATTTGTAGTACGAGCTGTGTACATATATTTTAAAGTTTGGTTGTGGTTATACCTATAAGATCTAGTACAAAAACTTTATAAACTATTATTTATACTATAATATAAGTTAAGTTTGATGTAAATTTGGTAGCATAGTTCATTTCTATTGGGTATAAATATCAATAGCGTGGGTAATAAATTTACGGTCTCCTTTTGCTTTTCAGCAAGGTGTGTAAATTTTAAGTATGTTGAGTACGTTCCATATATAGTTATTTTGGAAAACCACTGTATATGTATGATGGTCTATTTGAAGTGTATATATAGTAAAGCGTATTTATACCAAGTTTTATTTAATTTATATGTGTTATAATAGCTATATATATATGTTAGTCTTGATACTAGTATATAGTTTTACTGAAGTTTGATTTCTAGTCATGTTAAATATATATATATATTTGATTTTGGGTTTTTGTGTCACCATTTCCAGTTTATTTTAGTGCATATTTAGTATATCTATACATATGTCGTCAGCTATAAATACGATAGTTAAGGGTTTCATATATCATATGAACCAAAGAAGAAGAGAAGTATATACTATATTTAACTACATATATGAAGTATATGTTTTAAGGGTTGATTTAAGGTCTGCATTAAAAAAAGTAGTTGTGATTACCATTATTTCATATTGTACCTTCTATATTCCTGACTGACTTTCAGCGTTCATTCATTCATTTTTAATTGTGGGTTTTTCTTTTCTCTCTCTTTTCTTATAAATAATTGTACGCATTCATCTCTTTCCCTTTCTTATATTTTATCCCTTCATCATTTTTTAGCCGTTAATTTTGTTTCGAAAATCAAGAAAATTTGTATACGTTTTATTCTTTTTGAACGTTTAGCAATAAAGATAAATCTGCATAGTATAATCAGATATGAATTGAGATCTAGGAAATAAATAAATATAAAAACGTATAACATGCCACTAATAATAAATTGCTTTAATAGCTTCTCAATTAGCGTACAGCTGTTTCCATCCCATGCCATGTCAAAAGTTTGAAACGTAATAAATGCTATATGATTATTTCGCATTTATTTTTTTTTCCTTTATTATTTCCTGTACGTTTTCATTCCAATCTAAATTATAACTTTTTGATTTCCATGCCTTTTCGGATCTCAAACGCGCAGCCCAAGGAATATTTCTTTAATAATTTTCCTAAAAATCAGCTTTTGGCCGTTTTATTGCATTGATTTCAAATTGTGCCCGTTTGTTTTTCTCATTCCTCTCATACGTTACCACCTTTATTTATGCTCGGGACACAGCTCATTTTTTTTTCCTTCGTTCCCTTTCTTTTATTTGCTTCCTTCGTTTCCATCGGTTCAATTATATAGATTTTTATATTCGTTGCACGTTTACATTCATTTATTTTGACCAGTCCTTTCCTTTGTTATTCCCCTAATTTTGTGCGTTACTTTACCATAACCAATGCTCCGTATTTATTCGCTTTAATCTTTTCAGCTGAATTTGACCATTACTATTCAAATCAATTCATATTTATTGTATACGTTTCGTATGCAACGGTTCTTTTCTTTATTTATTTTGCCTTTATAACCTTGTTTGACTTCGTTTCTTTCATATTGCAAACTGCTGTCACTTCCAATCTCATTCCTCATTTTTAGTTTTCTTCCTCCTCCTTCTTCCATTTTTCTTTCTACAGATCCACCTATTTTCTCCCTTCTTTTACCGTGCTTCCACCTCCCATCGCTTCGTCACCCACCACATCCAACTCATCCCTCTCCCTCCGCGTTTTTCTCTCCTCCTCTCATGCACATATCTCTCTACACGTGTTGTCATCGCCTGCATGCTCAGCCATCCTCAGAGCCTTCACCATCAACAATCATGCCACACGTTATCTTTGAGTAATAGGTTAGCATATATTTATAATATATATGTGTTATTGTATATTTTCTATAAGTCTGTATTTGGAATATGTGATCTGTCCTACATGATTTTAAATTCATGTTAGTTATGTATCATATGGTATTATATATATGAGTTCATAACAGTATTCTTTTTTTTTTTTTTTTTTTTCTTTTTTTTTCGTTCATAGTGTGTATGATATTATACTATGTATAGAGATTTGATAACTTGATTGTTTTATACTTTATGTGTCACGTTGGTATTCAATTTTAAAAGTTTGAAGGTTATATATTAGTTAATATATAGTTTAATATATGTCAGTAATGTATATCTATGCAGTAATATTGTATGTATTATAGCAAAGTAAGTTTTTTTTTTTTTTTGATTTAAGATATCATATATACATCTTATAAATATAGTATGGTTCCAAGTATGAAATGTTTGCAGTTTTCAGATTCTATATAATATAAAATTTTGTTCGCATGTTATAAAATTTGATAAGTGTATATATAAATATTATATAAAAAGTTAGTACATATATAAAACGTAAAGCATACTCATCTTATCAGTCGATTGTATATGTATTTAAATATATGATATGTTTAAAGCTATGTATTTTGTGAATAACTGGTTATAAGTATATATATACACATTTGATTTAAAGTTATAAAGGTATGCATATTGTGAATTAGACTATATTAATGGTTAGCTTACAAATATTTATATAGTTTTATAGGGAAGTACGAGCTATGTGGGTTATATTTTTAGCAAGCGTATTGTTACCACTTTAAAATGGGTGAAGTTTTACAGTTTACGGTCTATTTGTGTAAGTGTGTAATGTATGTTTAATTTAATAAAGTTATGATAGTTTTGTATAAAATGTTTAACTATTTATATATCTGATATAATGATAGTTCATATCTGATATAGCTTATATATTATAAAGTTACAGGATACGTTAGTTTTATATGCTAGTTAGTATATATATTTAATAATTGACTAATATGTTTTCAGTGTGAGTTTACTTTTTTTAGTGTTGGATTTTATACGGCATAGTATGTATACTTGTTCACAGTCTATATAAGTATATGAGTGCATGTGTCATTATAAGTATTTTGTTGTTTATAAATCTCGAGACATATATATGCGTTTAGGTGTTTGTTTCAGACTTACGTAATATATATATATATATATATATAACCGAATATAGGCTATGCATTTGGAATTTCTATATATACATTTTTATTATGAACATATATAGGTTGCTTTCATGGGGTTTTTAAGTAATATATATTACAATAAGTGGTTATATTGTTTTTATAGTAATTATTGACTATAAAATATAATACAATGGTTTTTTTGGACGAATTATGTTTAAATTACATATAGGTATATATAGATTTTAAATATACATATTTAATTTGAAAATTGGTTTTGGGAGAATTAATATCATAATAATTTATATTTTTTTCTGTAATATCAAAATTGATTCGATTCATTCTCATCGATTTCCCATTATCAGCCTTGTCCGTCGTGCCTATTTTCTGCATCAAATCTTGTCCATCCAGCGTTGCTTTGGATTTCGTAGCTTATTTCATCATCATATATCTCTAGCCTCGAAAGGTGAGCAATCACTCACGATTAACGTTCTTTTATTTATTAAATTTTATTTCAATTGAAATGACAATTGAAATATGCTGCTGTTAGATTTAAATTGTTATATATGCTTTTATCGGTAACTGTTCACTTATGGGATATGATACCATATCTTATTGTTTATATTTATTTTGATGATATATGCTTGTTGTTATTATTATTTTCATATGTTATCACTCTGCAAGTTCCCTATTAGTATAGAAATCACTATGGGTTGAAAAGATACATACCCGAACGGACTTTAGAATAGGATAATTTCGTTACGGGTTGAAATGATAGACCCAAGCGATTTTTGATTTAATTTAAAATTTTGGATTTCGGGTTGAAATGATATCCACCCGAATATATTTAGTGTACGGATTGAAATGATAAATATCCGTAGCACTTGACTATATGGTAGGAAATATATATACAGACACCGTTGGTCCATATAAATATTTTGAAATTATTTCTATAATTTTGGAAAGAAATATACGGTTTAATAAATTTTGATTCTTAAGATATTATATAAATGGAAATTTTATATATAGATTTAGTCGTAATATTTGATTTAAATTAGATTGATTTAATACATATAATATAGTTGAGTATCTATGGAAATCTATATTTCAAATAGATCTTTCTCGTAATAAATTGAAAAAATAGGATTGGGAGGTACATTTGGGTTTATTAAAAATGGTATTTAAATAAGGATTTATTTAATTAAATCGACTTGAATTGAACTTGTAAATATTAAAGCTTTGAGCTATATTGGAATTTAAATGGCGATTTCGAGATTTAGATCTGTATTTGAAATAAATATAGTTGAATTTGTTATTTAGAAACTAAACTGAATTAAAATATAAATTTAGGTTGAACTAAATTTGAATTTATTATTTATAAGCTAAATTGAATAAAAATTAGTTTGAAACGTTGAATACTTAAAGTTTGAAATATATTGGAATATAAAGGGGGTATTTTGTGATTTCAAATTTGAATTTGAGATTGATAAATTGGGATTTGAATTTAATTTGAATGGGAAGGTTGGGTTAATGTTGAAACGATTTGTTAAGTTGAGGGAATTGAAAATACTTTACTGTATAAATTATTTAATATATATAAACACTATTTGGGAAATATAGAGATATTTGGAGTGAAAATAATGTTTTGGTTTTGAAGTATAAATTAAGATGAAAGAACCACGGTGTTATAGTGTATATTTCTACCCTGTAGATAGTTCCATGGACCCTTAGAGGATGGTTATTCCAAACATTCTTTGAGTTAATTATATTTCAGTTGATATTTCACTTGAGTTAGATTTATAGATATAAGAATGTTAATCCTGACTCGAGTGTTTTGTGTTTTGCTTTACGCTCGGGTCAGACTGAGTGATACAGCATTTGAGACTCACCTTCGAAGTTGGAGCCTTGCTTGAAGATCCAGCTATCTATCCTTTCAGTCATCCTGTTGATTTGTTCAGAGAAGTCATCTGCGCATACTGGAGACTTCACTATATCTAAGATATTCAATTGTATTTATTTCTATCTCCAATGTATATAGTAGCTTCATAAACTACTATTCTTTATCTATTCCGCTGCATTGTATTACTCTGTGTAAGTGATCTATGATTGATTTATTTACTGTATATTTTAAGTTTTGCCAAATTTTTATTAACAATTCGGTATTTTGAATTATTCAAGTCGGACATGTACGGTTTTATTGTCGAATTTGAATGGTCCAAAATAGCGGGTCGTTACATACATTAATTAATCACTAATTAATTACATTAAGTAGTTATCCTTTAAGTAATTATCCTTTAACTAATTTCATTAAGTAATTATCCCTTAATTACTTATATTAATTAATCAACCTTTAAAATAATTACATTAAGTAATTATCCTTAATTAATTGATAATGATCCTTTAATTAATTAAGACCCCAATTAATTAAGATAAACCATTTATCTTATTTAATTATCATTTAAACATTGTTAAATAAACTCTTTGAAATTAATTATCATTAACATGTGAATTAACCAAGATCTTTAAATTAATAATTAAGACATTTACCTTAAACACTCACTTAATTACATTATTAAATTCTTTGAAAAAAACTTAGGGATTTAAATCAAATAATTTACCTAATATATAATTATTTTAAAACCAAATCAATTTAATTTTAAAAATAATTAACTTTCAAAATTCAACCTTTAGAATAAATTTATTAATAACCTATAAATTAACTTAGACCTTTAAGTTACTTAGCAACTACAAACATCATTATCTTTTTAATTAACTTCTAAATTAAGGTATTTAATTTTATTTAAAAATAAACTTAAGAAATTACTTAATTAATTTATAGTTAAAATAAATTATTCAACCCTTATCTATCCAAACCTTTAAATCAACATCAATTATTTTAAAGAAATTTATTTTAAGAAGATAGCCAAAAACTTGGTTGATTTAAAATTTAAAAACTTGATTTATTTGAAAATTTAAAACTGTTTCAACTTGAACCCGAGACAATCTCGAGTCAAACCTGAGCCAGATGCAGATTTACCCGAGTAAACCCCGAGTCACCTCCCTTTTTTTCTTTGTTATGTTCTAAAAAAAAATTAAACTATTAAAAACATATAATACTCACGTGAACGAACCTGAGAACGTACACGAGCCATCGTCAAAGTTTCCCGAGTTCGACTTCGAGCCTGCTGCTTCTTCTCCTTCCTCAATTTCAAACTTCAACCCAGACATGTCAGAATCCTTGTGTACGTGCACAAATGGTCGGAGCAACTCCGGTCGACGTCGATGGCACCACTAGGTCACCCACGATCCTCTCCATCACTTCGACCACCCAGATCCTAAAATCAAACATGAAATCGAATTTGAGCAACCTCAAAATCCACCTGGAATAAAACCAATCACCCAAAACCTCCTCGTACCGTTGCCTTTGATGACCAGAGTTCATGCCGCTCTGCTTGTACACTCGTTAAACCATTCTCTTCCTAATCCCCCTGCTACGGATCAACTCGATGCGACGACGAATTTGCAATTGCCATACTAACATTCTCGACCAACCCAAGCCATAAAACCCAAATATGGCTTTACCGCGCCACTACGGTGATCATAAAAATGCAACTCCATTTTTCTCGAGACCGCCGACCCTCGTCCTTCCTCTGACCACAACCCCGAGGTTGCACGACCTCGTGATTGTCGAAAATTGAAGAAAACCCAATTTTCGTGCATCTAGCAATCCCTCTCGAATTACTAACCTAAAAATCCTTATATTAATATCAAAAATCATCATTTTAGAACACGAATCTGGCCATATAAGAAAATCTTGAAATTAAACAGGTCAAATTTCTGACATGATTTGGTTTTACTGTTAATCCTAGTTTACCAGATAAATTGCTTAATTATTCTACTTGAAATTATTTTTAAAATTTGTATTACAACCATTACAATCAACTTCCTTTTAAACATCATGTTTTATAAAAGTTTAGATGAAGAGTTAAGAATTAGTTTAAGAAATTTTAAGCCTATTATCAAAACAGAGGCATATTTTCTTGTTCCCAGCATGCACACACAAATTATATATATATATATATATATATATATATATATAAAGACATGCAAGCACATTTTTTCATCCATACAAACATTTTTCACACATACTTCCAAGTATTAATCTCATACAACAAGTTATAATAGGTTTAAGGCTTTATGAGGGTATTTTACTCATCTGGCACAAAAGAACAGAGAACAGGCCTGGAAATGGATTTGATAACAGGAAATGAAATTTTAATCTTGAACTTGAATTCTGGATTTGATATTTGCTTTTTTGTATGTTTTGAATGATCTTGAAACTGATCTGACTTTTCTTTGATTTGAATCCACTTGCTTGATTTATGTTGAGTTGAATCCTTTCCATAGCTTGCTTTTGATCTGCTTTGATTTTGTTTCTAGGTTTTGATTTTTATTTTCTGGTTTAATTTTTTTTCTCAAGTTTGATTTTGCTCAGGTTTTAGATTTGAAAAGTATGGAATAAAATGAAAATAGAGGTATAGATGTAGGTATATATAACTTTGTTCTCATTTTATCTATTATTTTTAAAAATAAAAAGAAGACGACACTTGTATTTCAAACTAACACTTGTTAAATTTCATATTTAAAATAGTTACACTTATTTCGCATGTATTACAAAGCTTACACATATTTAATGTATGTTGAAATCTTTTACACTTGTCTTTGTTTACATGTATAAATGTCTAAATATGATTTTATATAATTTTCTATTTCTAATTAATGCATTTCCTTTTTATATTAACATATGTTATATATATACAAACTATATTTATTCATATATAATTTTAATAGAAAGAATATAAACCTTTTATTCAATCTTTTTCAATTAAAACTATTATATCTAATAAATATTTATCTATAGAGTTTTCATTAATTCATTATTCTATTATTTATGATTATATAACTTTTTAAAGAAAATGATTTTAAAATCTAATCATACATTAATAAATAAATAATATATATATATATATATTAGAATTTAATCCCTTAAATCGCTTTTGAAAATTATTGTATTTAATTTACAATATAACTTCTAAATTTATATGCATATATATTATATACAAAATTAGATAACAAATTTCTATTAGTTTTAAAATATTGAGTTTTAAATCCAATTTATTCTCAATATATTTATTTTTGAATTTCAAATTCAAATTCTATTTTTATATCTATATAAACAAATACATATCTTAATTACTTTGGAAAAATTCCCATAAATTCAAAAGTTAATCCAAAAATTTATATTAATTACTAAATTAAATTGGGCTTACAAATGGGATTGTTACAGATTCCCCCCTTATGAAAATTTCATCCTTGAATTTTGCTAGATAGGGAGACAAACAAAGTACATATGAACATATAGAAAGACAGAGAAATGGCTTACCAGATCAAACCAAAATATCTATTCTACATTTGGCTTACCAAATCAGAATATCAACAATAATCACGAGAATGAACTTACTCAATACTTCTCGAAACACTCGGGTTATCAGGTCTACGAAATATGCAGGGGCAACGGTTAGTCCGAAGGGATAACTAACCATTCGTAGAATGTATTGAGACCCAAAAAAACAAACAGACAAATGAATACAATCTTTAGCAATTCTCGGTTGATGGAATCCTTGGGCTAGATCCATCTTGGAAAAGAATCGAGCACCATGCAATTGATTGAACAGGTCATCGATTTAGAACAAAAGAAATTCTTGAGCAATAGGTATGGATTCTAAGCTCAGGTCGGAATACCCTAAAGTGTTCATTAGCTTGTCCCTCTTCAGACATGGATCTTCACTAGAAATCATAACAAAATTTTCAAATTTGGTTTTAACCAAAATCGTTTTATTGATACAATCTAATTTAGCTTCATAATTTATTAACCAATTCATTCAAGTAAAATTTCAAATTAATTAAAGTCAAGAACGAAAAGGTTGATAAGGAACTGATGATAAGAATACGAAAAGATGAACCTATCTACAACGTAAAAAAATATTCGTAGGGCATTCTACCGAGTTCTTCACACAAATAGATTCGTCTACTAATTCGGGTTCAAGATTTAATTCTCTATGGTTTGTTGGGAAATAAAACTTTGCATGGCTCTAGTATTGAATAGAACTCTAACAATTTTATTATAAATAAGAAGATTATCTTCAAAACTCCTTTTAGTGAATTAACAAATGTGACGGTCTAGGCTTTGCAACCATTGATAATGGCCAAAGTAATGGTATTCCACCATGCCAAAGCTTTTTCATTGGAGCTGCCAGAAAGCCATCAAAGAATTGAAATTGGATGATGATCAAAAGAGGTTGATGGAGAAAGTGTTCCTTGTTGTTACAGGGTATCGACCATTTGTAGTGGTACTCCTCTGTCTCCTACCTCGTCCTCTTCTTGCACTAAATTGACTTAGGCTTACGGACATGATATCTTAGGGATATACTCATTCTAGGGCATTTATAACCCTATCTCTAATGAGTCACCTAATGAGTTATACTCTAAAGATAAAGTTCTTACTCAACCTTTAGCTCTGATATCACTTGTAACGACCCACACTTTAACCTTCGAAAATCGACATCCAATACATCGCCCGTATTCGAATGCCAGAGATTCAAACGCTAAAGTCTGGTTCGCCAGAGCTTATAACACATTAGGTGAAAACAACACGGCGGAAACAAAAAGAATAATTTTATTGATACACCAAATGGATACAACATGATACAATAAGCTGATAACAATGCCCAACAATATCAGATATCAAAGTAGATACAACAGCGGAAAGAAATGACAGAAATAGGAATAAGAGCAACAACAGAAATCTCCAAAGAGAGAGAGACAAGAAGCCCAACATACCACATCTTTAATGCCAAAGATCCAAAGCTCCAAACCAAAAACTCAAACCAAAAGCTATCATGCCGCAATATACCAAATGCGATCCCCAATTCCACAGACTTCAAAGACTTCCAAAAATCTACATCTACAAATAACCTGACTCTAGGCTCCCCGTGAGAAAAATTATAGGCACCCAGAGTTTAGAAAGAGAACAATAAACTTCAGGTCAGTCATGAGACTGGTGTGAGCAAACAAAAACGGTTGTTTGTACAAAAGAAATCACAAAAAGAAATAAAAAGAAATATGCTATGCTTTTTGAAAAATGAAACTACCATAAGGCCTCCCGGCACACACTCAATGCAATCGCACACATGGTGGAGATTTCTCATTTTGATAGTTAAACATGCTTGATACGCGAAAATCCTTTTGATATTATTATTAGTGCGTAGTGTGGAAAACATTCCGAAAGTATAATATAAATCTTAGCCAGCATATGTACCATTATAGTATGCCTACTATAGCTACCATGTTAAATGGCAGGTTCTACAACTAAAACTATACAGGTCTCGTATTGAGTGATTGGATTTCTAACAAATGGCCAAGGCTAAGGAACCTCCTTTCCGAATTGGTACGCCTCTGGATGGGCACCCCGAGAACCTAACCGGATCTATGCCAACACAAGGCCGGGTTACCTTTGTAACTAGGTAACTAACTGTCATGAGTATGTCATTCCTTGGTCGTAACTGACCTTTACCGAGGCCTGACGAACAAATTCCAAAAACCACATAAGTTAAATATCTGGGCTCCATACTATGGCACCACTTTTTATCCAGGAGAAAATACACATTCCATAAAGGGCGCGACCCCCGTAACCTTGCTGCATCCTTCCTGTTTCGACCATTTCCGGGGTGTGAGGTTCAATGAATTATCGTCCCACAAAGCTACGCTGTTCACAAAAGCCATGCTTTGATCAACCATTGATCAACACTTAGCATGCCACATTACCAAATTGGAAATATATCACTAGTAAATATCAGCTACATAACCTCTAAGCTCGTACGTCTCAAAGAAGGGTGTTGAGCTAAGAGAATAAATTCTTCGCCACCAAACAAAAATGTATTTGATCGAAACCAGCATTACATCTCAAAATGTAATGTCAGACATACATCCATACAAGCCCATCCTTGGGCTGAATGGAACCGAAGGCACTTTGTCCAATTAAGAAAAATGTCCTTGCAAATCCGGATATTTCCTAATCACGCCCGGACTCCCTATCACATAGGGTAATCTAAATCTCTATACCGAGGCCACGGTGTAGAGATATTGACAGGTAATCCTTTCATTTTCGAAAATACCCGATCTTCAACCACCGTCTTCAAATGCAATTCTATTTCGTTGTATAATTATTTGAAATGGGTTTTATGACTTAATGTCCTCTTCCGGCTAAACCAAATAATGAGCGCCTATTGAAAAAAATATGGATATAATCACAAAAAATTTCCATTTTTAATCTTTTAAACAAAAGATCTACCTTTAAGATTCGATGTGGTTTTCGGATAACCATTTGGAATCCGACCCCCGGTCACATCAAAATTCAAATGCCGTTTTAAAGGACAAGTTGTTTAAGTAAACAATTTCAACTCAATTTAGAAGTTCACATTCACACAACAATATATCACAGATATATAACTACATTTATCACAGCTCAATCCAAAGCAATTCATATCATAGAGCATCACAATCACATATATGAGATATCTAACAATTCAAAGCATCCAACCATCCATAAGCAAGATTAATTAATCACATAATTATAATTAATTTAGTTAACTCAAAATAAATTAATTACTTATGAATAAATTACCTAAACCTGATCATTAAGTAATTAAAAACCATCCATTATTATCTTAATTAATTAATGAAAATTAATCAATCATGCATAGTTATCCATCTTAATCAATTATCCTCAATTACTTACATTGATTAATTATCCCTTAATTAATCACATAAACTAATTAACTTAAGTTAATTACATTTATTAATTAACCCTAAGTTAATTACATTAATTAATTAACCCTTAATTAATTATTAACAAATTAACCCTTTCATTACATACATTAAGTAATTATCCTATAATCACTTGATTAATTAATCTTTAATCATTAATCAATTATCCTTAATTACTTTCATTAAGTAATTAACCTTTAAATAATTAATAATCCCTGATTAATTAATTAACCTTTAATTAATTAATTATACTTTAATTAATTAATTATCCTTTAATTAATTTCATTAAGTAATTATTCCTTAATTACTTACATTAATTAATCACTAATTAATTACATTAAGTAATTATCCTTTAAATAATTATCCTTTAATTAATTTCATTAGGTAACTATCCCTTAATTACTTGTATTAATTAATCAACCTTTAAATTAATTACATCGAGTAATTATCCATAATTAATTAATAATGATCCTTTAATTAATTAAGATCCCAATTAACTTAAGGTAAACCATTTATTTTAATAATCATTTAATTATCGTTTAAACCTTGTTAAATTAACCCTTTGAAATTAATTATCATTAACATATGAATTAACCAAGATTTTAAATTAATAATTAAAACATTTACCTTAAACACTCACTTAATTACATTATTAAATTCTTTGAAAACACTTAGGGATTTAAATCAAATAATTTACCTAATATATAATTATTTTAAAACCAAATCAATTTAATTTTAAAAATAATTAACTTTCGAAATTCAACTTTTAAAATAAATTTATTATTAACCCATAAATTAACTTAGACTTTTAAGTTAATAACTATAAACATCATTATCTTTTTAATTAACTTCTAAATTAAGTTATTTAATTTTATTTAAAAATAAACTTAAGAAATAACTTAATTAATTTTAAGTTAAAATAAATTATTCAACCCTTATCTATCCAAAACTTTAAACCAACATCAATTATTTTTATGAAATTTATTTTAAGAAGATAGTTCAAAACTTGGTTGATTTAAAGTTTAAAAACTTGATTTATTTGAAAATTTAAAACTGTTTCAACTTGAACCCAAGAAAATCTCGATCAAACCCGAGCCAGATGCAGATTTACCCGAGTAAACCCCCGAGTCACCTCGCTTTTTTTCTTTGTTGTGTTTAAAAAAAATTAAACTGTTAAAAACATATAATACTCATGCGAACGAACCCAAGAACGTACACGAGCCATCATCAAAGTTTCTCAAATTCGACTTCGAGCCTGCTGCTTCTTCTCCTTCCTCAATTTCAAACTTCAATCGAGACATGTCAGAATCCCTGTGCACGTACACACATGGTCGGAGCAACTCCGATCGATGTCGATGGCACCACTAGGTCACCTACGATCCTCTCCATCACTTCGACCGCCCAGATCCTAGAATCAAACACGAAATCAAATTTGAGCAACCTTAACACCCACCTGGAATAAAACCAATCACCCAAAACCTCCTCAACCATTGCCTCTTGCTACCAGAGTTCATGCCGCTCCGCTTATAGACTCGCCAAATCATTCTCTTCCTAATCCCCCTGTTTTGGATCAACTCAATACGACGATGAATATGCAATCGCCATACAGACATCCTCGACCAACCCAAGCCCTAAAACCCTAATATGGCTTCGTCGCGCCGCTACGGTGGTCAGAAAAATGTAACTCCATTTTTCTCAAGACCGCCGACCCTCTTCCTTCCTCTGGCCACAACCCCGAGGTTACACGACCTCGTGATTGTCGGAAATTGAAGAAAACCCAATTTTCGTTCATCTAGCAATCCCTCTCGAATCACTAATCTAAATATCTTGATATTAATATCAAAAATCATCATTTTAGAACACGAATCTGGCCATATAAGAAAATCTTGAAATTAAACAGGTCGAATTTCTGACATGGTTTGATTTTACTGTAAATCCTAGTTTTCCAAATGAATTGCTTAATAATTCTACTTGAAATTATTTATAAAATTTGTATTACATCATGTTTTATAAAAGTTTAGATGAAGAAGTAAGAATTATTTTAAGAAATTTTAAGCCTGTTATCAAAATCGAGGCATATTTGCCTATTCCCAGGCATGCACACACAAATTCTATACACACACACATACATACATGCAAGCACATTTTTTCATCCATACAAACATTTTTCACGCATACTTTCAATTATTAATCTCATACAAACAAGTTATAATAGGTTTAAGGCTTTATGAAGGTAGTTTACTCAACTGGTACAAAGAACAGAGAACAGGCCTGGAAATAGATTTGAAATATGATTACATGTAATAAATGTTTACATGTATAAATGTTTAAATATGATTTTATATAATTTTCTATCTTTAATTAATGCATTTCCTTTTTATATTAACATTTGTTGTATATATATACAAACTATATTTATTCATAAATGATTTTAAAAGAAAGAATATAAACCTTTTATTAAATCTTTTTCAACTAAAACTATTATATCTAATATTAATAAATATTTATCTATAGAGTTTTTATTAATTCATTTTTCTATTATTTATGCTTATATAACTTTTTAAAGAAAATGATTTTAAAATCTAATCATACATTATTAAATAATATATATATATATATATTAGAATTTAATCCTTAAATATCTTTTGAAAATTATTATATTTAATTTAAAATATAATTTCCAAATTTATATACATAAATATTATATACAAAATTATAAAACAAATTTTTATTAGGTTTAAAATATATAGAGTTTTAAATCCAATTTATTCTCAATATATCTATTTTTGAATTTTAAATTCAAATTCTATTTATCTATATAAACAAACACATATCTTATTTACTTTGGAAAAATTCAAATTAATTCACAAATTAATCCAAAAATTTATATTAATTACTAAATTAAATTAGGCTCAAAAGCGGGATCATTACACTGACTATTTATTAATAGGGTAGTAATACCCTATGATGAGTCATTGAGTGTATATATATGAGAGAGCATATTTGTTAGTGTTAAAAAGGTTTTTATATTGTGTTAATTTGTTCTGTTTTGTATTTATAAATTTTGGTTGGTGCATAGGATGCTATGACATCGATAGGGATTTCTAAACACTTAATAGGACAGATCGACGCAATATTGTGTTGAAATATAGGTAAATAAAATAATTTTTCCTATTATATATTTTCTGCATATATGTAAAATAATGAATTTTCTAAATGATATATTTGGTTGTAATATGTTGGTTGTTAGGTAGTAAAATTTATAAATACTGGTTGAAAACAAAGATCTGTAAATAAAATAAATATAAATTGGAGATTTTAGAACTTAAGTTCCGGGATTTCGAAAAAAATTTCTTTTGAATTATTTTGGAATACAATAATAATATTATTAGAAGTATTTTCTGATATAAACATTTTAATATAAATTTGAAAGAATTGGTTTAAAGAAATTTGGAAAGAAATAAGTTTTGTACTCCCCTCTCTATCGCTGGAAAATAATTTCAATGATGAGTGCACACATCATCGACATTCATTTTCGAGTTTCTAAGTGGGAAGGCCACTGTAGTAGTTTTACTGTAGATTTATTTTGGTAAACAAATATGAATTTTAAATTGTTTTAAATATAATTGGACATATAAGTTGTAAGTATATACATTTATCTATTATTTTTAAAATGTTTTGAAATGGAACCCAGTATTTAGTTCTTAAGTTTCTGTTAATTGATAGTTTCAATTATTGTAGTGAAATGGAATACATCTAATTAATAATTGAAACCTCTAAATGAAATAAGAGATTAAATGCTAGGTTATAAATGAAATTACAAGAAAGTGGAAATTTGTAACCTATAAAACAAAGGACATGATTATTGAACATTAAATTAATTAAAAGAAATGAGAAAAACTTGTATAACTTCCAATTGCATTCCTAAAGCATATATATATATATATATATATATATATATATATAACTTACCAAATATTAAAATTTGTAATGTTTAATAAAAAATGTAATAGGATATTATACAAGTAGAACTTGAAGTAATGAAAGTATTCAATGAAATTCTTTAATAAATAAGAATTTGATGTTGTAGTTGTTATAAACTTAAGTTATAATTGAAATGTTACTATAATAAAATGTGATAGAATGTAGGTATTGTAAGTACATGATTATAAACTTAATTTACTGACTTGATATGTGACGAACCGGATTTTCGCGTTCGAAAATCGACATCCGTACTTCATTCGTATTCAAATGTCGTGGATTCAGTCGTTCAAATCCGATTCGTCGGAGCTTATAACACATTAAGTATAACAACACAGTGGAAGAAAACGAATAATATAACATTGATATCCAACAGTTGATTACAACAACGATACAACATTCTGATACAATGAATATCAATACAAATATCAGAGATAGATAAAGCAAAAGATATAGCAGCAGCAGCGGAAAACATATCATAACTTAAACTCCAAAGAAGAAACTCCAATATCAGAAATCTCCATCTCCAAAACACCAATTCAGAAATTGTTCGAACTCCCAATCAAGTTGGACCAAAGCAAGGTCAGTCACCTTGAACAAATGCGATCGCCAAAATCCAAATGCTGGATGCTGTCGAATCTACACCTACTATTTGATTATCTGAAAAACCCAACTCTAGACTGCTCATATGGAAAATTGTGTACACCCAGAGTTTAGAAAGGGAACAATAAACTCCGGGTCAGTCATAAGACTGTATGTGCAAACATAAATAGTTTATCTTTAAAACAAATAACAAAAGATTTTAAAATTGAAATCCGCAATGCTTTTTGGAAAATGAAACTACCATAAGGCCTCCCGTCGCACACACCATGCAAACACAGAATTGGAGGAGATTTCTCCTTATGATAGTCAAAAATGCTTGATACACGAAAACCGTTTTGATATTATTATTAGTGCATAGTGGAAAACATTTTGAAAGCATAATATTAATCTTAGCCAGCATACAACCATTATTGTATGCCTACTATAGCTACCATGTTCAATAGCAGATTACCGCCACATTCCATGGCAGGTTATACAACTAAAACTGTACAGGACGCATGTTGTTTCTTTGGATTTTCCAACAAATGGTCAGGCTAAGGAACTTCCTATTGCTATATGGGAACGCCTCTAGAGGGACGCCCTAACAACCTACCAGACTCTCTGCCTACACAAGGCCAGTTTACCCCTTCCCAGAAGTAACACCTACAAGATATGCCATCCTCGATCGTTTGCGACCTTTATCCGAGGGCCCTCAGCACCAACAACCACAAAGTAATGTATTTGTAGTAACCATATAGGTTAAATATCTTGGCTCCATACCATGATACCACCCTTTTTCAGAAAGAATGGACATACCCTAGGGGCGTAACCCTTAAAACCTGGCCGTATCTTTCCTGTTTCGACCATTTCCAGGGAGTGAGGTCCGACAGGTCTCGTCCACAAATCTATGCTTTTCACAAAAGCCATGCTTCGATGAAAAAATGATCAGCAACACCCAGCAGCACTCAGCATGCCACACTACCAAATTGGGAATGTATCACTAGTAACCATCAACTACATAACCTCTGAGCTCGTATGTCTCAGAGAAGGGTGTTAATCTAAGAGAATAAATTCTCCTTCGCCAAATAGAAATGTATTTGATAGAAACCAGCTTTGCATCTCAAAGTGTAATGTCAGACATGCGTCCATACAAGTCTGTTCCGGGTTCGAACAGAACCAAAGGCACTTCCAAAGAATCCCTTGCAAATCCGGATAATCCCTAATCACATCCGGACTTTCCATTACAAAGGGTGATCAAATCTCTATACCGAGGATCAGTTGGTGCAGAGACATTCGACGAGTTATCCTTTCGCTTATGGAAATATCCAGTCTTCACCACTGGTCATCAAATGGTATCCATAACGTCGTATCATTATTCGGAATGGGTTATATGACACAAAATCTTCTCCCGGCTAAACCAAGTAATGAGCATAATATTTTAAAAACATATGGATATTGGGATCTCAGTTAAGTCACAACTTATTACCCAAAACCTTTCTTCAAATGGTTTAACAGATTACCATTTTCAAATCTTTAAACAAAAAGATTCATTTCACAAAGATCACCAATCTTTCACAAAGATTTATTCATAGCCTTTCAAAACAAATCCATTTCAAATTGGATTACCTTTTCCAATCTTTAAATTAAAGATTCAATTCATAGCTTTCCAAACAATTCCCATTTCAAATCTTTCACATAAAAGATACATCATTTAATATCCTCTTCTATTTCAAAACAAGGTTCAACAAAGATTCATTTATAGCTTTTAAAACAATTTCAATTCCATTTCAAACTTGAAAACTTTTTAACTCAAACTGGAAGTTCTTTTGTTATGTGAAAGCTATTATTATTTGAAAACAAATAGTTTTCGTCTCGGAGAAATCCGATTACATTTTCACAAGTTAAAACCTATCTAGTATAAAACTTGGGTTAAATTCAAATTCCAAAAACAATACTTTAAAATTGGTTTAAAACCCATATAAACACATTTATAACTTATATAACATTTTTAAACCATACTTTTCGAACATAGAATTCAATTTCAAACTCTGAATTCAAATTCAAATCAAATTACTTAAACTTCAAAACTTTATCAAATTATTCAAAATAACTTTTAAAACTATTTTAAAAAGCTTTTCACATTAATCCCAATTCCATTTTCCAAAATCATTTAGATCCAAACTTCAACTTTTAAACAAATAATATTTAGATTTCAAAATATCTGTGACTTAACCAATTTCCTCGTGCAATCCATATTTGTGTGTGTATGGTGTAGTTTAGGGGTTTTACACAATAGTGCAACATCATTCAATCATCACAGATTCAAATACATCAATATCGATAAGCGGCATAATCCAATAACGCTTATCTCTATTCATAGATTCACAGATAAATAATGTAAATTTATCACAGATAAATAAATTACATTCATTACAGATCATACCAAACCAATTTATATCACAAAGCATCACACAATAGAGATATCAAACAATTCACAACATTCAATAGAATACATTCATCCATAAGTAAGATTAATTATTCATCTGATTAACTTAAATCAGATTAATCACTTATGAATAAATTATTAATCTTGGTTAATTAATATTAATTTATTACAAACCATTTTAATTAATTATCCTTTAATCATTTATTAATTAACCTTTAATAATAAATTAATCAACGTTTAATTATTAATTAATCAACATTTAATTATTAATTAATCAACCATAATTAATAATTAAATCAATCTTTAATCATCAAATAATTAACCTTTAATTATTTAATAATCCTTTAAATTAATTACCCTTAATTAATTAATAAATTAAATCATCACTTAATCAGTTTTATTAATTAATTAACCTTTAAATTAATTAATTATCCTCAAATTAATTACCTTGATTAATTAATCGCATTAATTATTTAATCACATTAATAATTAGGTAAGTAAACCTTTAATTTATTACATTAAGTAATTTATCTTTTTATTACTTTCATTGAGTAATTATCCTTTATTAATTGAAAAAGATCCTTTAATTGATTAAGACTCCAATTATCTTAAGATAAACTATTTGTCTTATTTAATTTCATGATCATTATTTAAATCTTATTTTAAATAACCTTTTAAAAAAATTAATTTTTTTTACGTACTTTAAAAACTTGTTCTTGTTTTACTTTTAAAAGAAACATGATAACAAATTTACTTCTTATACAAAACCTGGTAAACATAGTTGTTTAAAATAAACTTGTTTGCTTTACAAATTCTAAACTTTGATACCCTTCAAAAGAACACGAGTCAACCTAACAAACTCCTCGAGTCAATCCCGAGAAATTCACTTCCTCATTTACTTCGAGTCAAACAATGAATATCCCGCACACGAACTTGAGTCAGCTTCATCTTCCACAATCTCGCAAACAACCAGATATTCAGGTGCACGGTGAACATGTACGCACGCTCTGGCAAATTATGATCAACCTTGCTACTACTAATACATCGCCGACGATCCCT
Organism: Allium cepa; assembly: GCA_030765085.1. Classification (NCBI taxonomy): domain Eukaryota; kingdom Viridiplantae; phylum Streptophyta; class Magnoliopsida; order Asparagales; family Amaryllidaceae; genus Allium; species Allium cepa. Next base: position 236,631,728 of record CM060932.1, on the reverse strand, counting down.
CTGATCATCCCTAACACCCATCATTATCGAATATCACCAGAAACAAAATCGAGCATATCTGTTATTTCCTGGAACCAACCCAAATCAGAAAACCTGATCATCACTGACGATATCATCCACGCCATCTCCGCTGGTGCTTCGTTAACCTTCCCAATTTCGATTACCGCCGAAGCGAACACTTCTCGTTCATCCATGATGATGTACGAACCCAATTTTCGACACTCATTGAAAACTAGGATAAAACCCTAGATCATCATTTTCCGACCACCACGGTACATTATAAATTTAACTATTATTTTTCCCACAATTGCCATTCTCCCAGCTATCACCATGATCAAACACTAACCACCATTCAACGTCGATCACCAGAAATTGACGAAAAAGCAAATACTAATCATCTTGAGATATCTCATTATTTACAGGCTTAAAAATCATTATATTCTTATCAAAATTTATCATTTTAAAAAACGAATTTGATGATATAAACCAAACATGAAAATTTAGTGGTCAAATTTCTGTTTTCAATTGATCCTTACTGTTCTTTTCCCGTTTCCATAACCCCACTTATCAAATATACTTACTAATATTTTTAAAAATCAAATCTTGTTGTTATTAACAATTTTCCTTTAAGGATCCTAACCTAAAGGAGATCAGGGAATGAGAATTCGGATTTTTAACCAGTTTGATATCCTGTAAACAAAGAAATGTCTGTCTCCCAGACATGCACAACCACACACACACACACACACACACACACACACACATATATATATATATATATATATTATATACAAGAAGATTCACAACATTTCTTCAAGCATTAATCACTGCATCAAACCATAAATCAGATCAAAAGGTAAGTTTGCTCACCTGTGAGTAAAGGCAGAGAACAGAGAGGGAGCAAAAGCCTGGAAATTGATGATTTTAAGTTGAATATGGTCTAAGTTTGATGTCTAGCTCAGGTTGATTTTGTTTGAATTGTTCTTCAAGTTGATAGCCTCCAGATTGCACTTGACTTTGATTTGCTTGAGGTTGACAACTTGAATACTGATCAGTTTTCATTTTTATTTATTTTGCTTTTGATTTCTCAGGTTTGAAGTTAGAGAACTGGAATTCAAGACTATCTGATCTTTGAGTTTGACCATGGTTTCAGATTTTATTTTCAGGCTTTTGAATTTTTTCTATAGCTTCAAGTTTTGATTTTCTTCCTGAATTTTTGCCTTTGCTTTACATTGCATTTCTCAGGTCTGATCATCTTTTGATTTTTGAGATGATTTTTGTTTGATCTTCTGATTTTCATGTTTGATTTCTAGTTTTGTTTTACAGGGTTAATTCTTCCAAGAGTTAGTTTTCTTTGAATGTTTTGAAAGAAAATTTAGAAAGGAAGGAGATAATCATATATATGCACATAGCTTTGATTATTCATTATTTTTGAAAAATAAAAATTAATATTTGACATTTTTATTATTGTGATGTAATTATCTTACATTTTTTTGTTCTTATGTTGAGACACTTACACTTGTATTTTGATGTTAATTAAATTGTTACACATGTCCTATGCATGTATTTAAACGTTTAAGCTTTTATTTAAATGTCTTCTAATATTAATATACTAATTTATGTATGTATATATATATTTTAAAATTTTTAACCCCAAATCCCATTTATAATCTATTTATCAAATAAAACAACACATATCCAAAATTAGAAAACAAATTTCTATTAAATTTAAAATATAGAATTTTAAATTCTAATTCATTTTTAAATTTATAATTAGTATATTATTCAAAACATTTATTATTATTTTTTTAATTTCAAATTCAAAAATTAATAAAAAATCAATTTGTATTTATAAATGAGCAAACAAATATCTTTTTATAAGTGTGAATTTTAATTCAATCATAATTTATTTATTTTCCAAGTCTTTATTTTCAATATATATGTATTTGAATTTCAAATTCAAATTCTAAATTATAATCTATTTATAAAATATTTAGATTTCCAAATCAAATCCTTTATTTAAAATCTTATATATATTTTTATTCCCATTTCAAATCAATATATAATTCAGAATATTTATTTCTTAATTTCCAATTAGAAATTCTATTTACAATCATATTTATATATATATTTATATTAATAAACAAACAAATATCTATTTAATTTCGAAAAATACCAAATTAATTAAAAATTTAATTCCAAAAATTAAGTTAATTACCAATTTAAATTTGATTTAAAAATGGGAGTGTTACAGTTTCCTCCTTAAGAAAATTTCGTCCCCGAAATTTTCCAAAGAGACAACAAAGGATGGATACACAAAGATTGAGAATCGACTTATTAATCAACCTGATTATCTATTCTACATTTGGCTTACCAAATCAGAATGTCAAAAATATGAGAATAAACTCATTCAATATTACACAGGATACTCGGGTCATCCAGTATACGAAATATGTAAGGGCATCGGTTAGTTCGAAGGAATAACTAACCACTCGTAGAACATATCGAGACCCAAACTGTCACGACCCGTTTTTCCGTACCCTTTGAATCGACAATAAACCACACATGTCCAACTCAAATTGCATGAAAATACAGAACATGAAGGGAAATAAAGAAAAATAGACAAAACAGAATCTCACTCGAATGGAATAACATATAATATTTAACAAATATCTTTACAGCGGAAAAGTTTTAAATACATATATCAGAGTCTAACCTAAATTCAGCTTGGACAGTTATAAACATCTGTCCTTACAACTGCTGACAAACATCAAACAAAATAAACTAAGTACAACGGATAATAGAATATGTCCATACGTCGATGGATATCTCCAGCTCTCCTCTGCAAACTCCAACCGTCTTCGATTAACCTGAAACTACTCGAATCTGAACCGAATATTGAAAATACCCGGATCAGGCTTGATAAACCAGCGTGAGAAAAACTCAATAATAATTGACAGTGTCATATATCAGCCTTTTTATAAATCCTTTGAAATAAAGAGTATCTCATAAGACCACGCCCACATATAAACACGGACAGGTTTTGCCCTTACGATAACTAAAACACTTTTATATCAAAATATTTTGTAGGATCTAGATTAACCCTAGAGGGGGGGTGAATAGGGTTATTGCAAATTTTCTCGAATTAAACACAGAGATATAATTGCAGAAATAAATATGCTGAAAAATAAATCACACACAAAATTTACCCAGCTTCGGCAACCCCTGCCTACTGCTGTATTCACAGATTTCTATTAGAATTAAACAGTATCACGCTTACAAACACTCTACTAGACTCGCAGACATTTGCTCCACGCTCACAAACACTCTACTAGACTCGCACACCCTGCTCGCAAACATTTGCTCCACGCTCACAAACACTCTACTAGACTCGCACACCCTGCTCCGCCTATAGAGTTTCGCTTACTCGCAAACTTTGCCTCCCGCCTATAGAGCTTCGCTTACTTGCAAACTCTGCTCCCGCCTACAATAGAATTTTGCAAACTCGCACACCCTGCTCACTGAACTAATTCTAACTAGACAATCTGACACTACCTAAACCCTAGGTGGTGATTTACAAAGTTTTGATTCGAAAAATAAAAACGATAATTAAAAGACAATAGAAAATAAACCTTAACCCTAGTTAACAAAATAATAAAGCCTAATTTAAAAATAAACCCTCTTTTATAATGCCGGCCCCTTTATCTTTAGCCCATTTGACTTTGCTCCGTTCCTTTTTGCTGTTGCTTGTGAAATTATGGCCGATCCTCTTTCGTTCCTCGAATTAGGGTATCTGCAAATTGCCTTTACTCCTTGCGATTTAAACTAGGGTTGTGCAAAATTAAAGACGCCGACTTTGTTGATTGTTCAGATGGTTGTTGTCGTGATTGCTTTGACGATCATATATTTCTTCGATTTGCTTACGGCTTCTTCAATTTTGGATCGAGTTCGTTCTGTTCTTCGGTATGTACTTTTCTCTTTTTGCTTTGCTGTTCGATGCTTGAACTCGATAAAAAAAATGCCGATGATGATTAGGGTTTTAATAGGATTTGATTTCCTATTTTTGCGTTCGACTGATTGCTTCAAAAATTCTTGCTTTGCCGTTCGATTACACTTTGATGCTGAGGATTAATCTGACTTTGTCAATTTCGTATTTCTAGTAGCTTGATTCACACGGCTTTGAATTGATTTCGTGATTTGTGATATTTGACTTTGTCACACATTGAAATTTAGATCACGGCTTTGGCTTGATGCTGAATAATGTTTGACTTCGACTTGATTTTGGGTATGCTTTTTTTCGAAAATTCTGACTTCACTGCTTCGGCCCATCTTGTGTTTGCCCCTGTCTTCATCTCTGGCCATCTTCACTATCACTTGGTACTGCTGCATCCATTCTGTTGCACTTTGATGTTGTATATGTGATGCATTCATTACTGCAATACTTGTTGCACTTTAGTTGTTCACCATGTTGCATTCACTCCATTTTGCATTGCATTTGTAATTGATGCAGTTTTGACATTTTGTCATGTTGCAGTATTCATTGTTGTTGTGTTCCTCACTGATGCATTGTTGTAACTCCATCTTGACTTAGGCTTTTCACTGCATGTATTGTTGATTCATAGTGATATTCGTTCATTTGTGTTTCACTGGTAGTATCTGTTGTATCACTTGGTCATGGAGCCGCTGTACTACTTTGGTTCATTTTCATGTTTGTTGCAGTCCATATTCTTTTGTGTCTATTGTTTGCATTGTTGCAGTTGGTCAATTTTTTTTTCATCTGTATATTGTCATCACTGTGTACTGATGGTCTTGAGCATTTGCACATTTGTTCACAACTGCTTCGAGTCATTCTCTTCTATGTTCACTGGCCTGTACATTTGAGTTGCAGTGTTGATGGTTTTGTGGTTATAACTGGACATTTGAGTTTGTTGCATTTGCTGGCTTGTACTGTCCACTGCGCTGACCTGTGCATGGCATGACTTTGTGGTCTAGTTTCACTTCACTACGCTATCTTCATTATTGTGGCTCTTTGGTCAGTGCATGTAGTCCATTATGTTTGATCTACAAGTTGTTTTGCATATAATACTCCAAATTGTCACTGTGCATTGTTGCTCTACATCTTGTAGTTTGCTTTGGTGCACTGTTTTGGTTTTTCTGGTTCTTGTGCTAGTTGTTTATTTGAGTTCAGTGCTTCACCATACTTGTTGTCATGATTTTCCTGGTTTCACTTGTGTACATTTTGAGTTGTAGTCCAGTCCACTCATGTACATGCTTCACTGCAGCCTTGAAATTTGAGTCTTGAGTTGTTTGATCTGAACTTGACGTTGTATTCACTGGTCAGTGGTGTTCATTGTGATGATTTGGCTTGTAGCACTTATGCAGTCTTCACTGTTGCTGTTTGATGCTGTCTTGATTTTGCGCATTGCCTTACTGTCTCGATTCCTTTCATGTTGTGCTTGCACGCTTGCTATTTTTGGCTGCGCACACGAGTTGGCGAGGCAGTGCACACGTGTATGAATGTACACGTGTGTATTGCAGCCACTTATGGTTACATGTCCCTGATAAAAATACTGATATGCATAGATATTGCACAGTCAAAAATGATGACGAACAACCCAAATAACTGAGGCAAACCATATTTTCAAAAATCGTATTTTATTTTATATTGCAAAAATATTTCTTTTTCAATTTTACTGCGTTAGTGAATATTTTTGCAGATTTCTCAGATGCTGGATTCAAACTGGAATGAAGTTGAAGATAAATACGAGTGTGAGTGATATGTAGTGAGGTGAATTGTAAATGTGAAATGTGAATTGTAATCAAAAATGTATATGTATAGTGAGAGCATGAAATTGTACTATTTAAAATTGTAATAAATATTTGTTTGAATAAAAATTTCTGTTTGAATTCAAAATCTGTTTAACTTGTTCTGTTTGAACTCAAATTCGAATTCTGTGTAATTTAATTTTATTCAATAAATATTTATTTAAACTATGAAAAACAAAATAGTACATTACCAAATACATTTATATGAATGTATATATGTTTATTATCATCAAACAAAAATCATATAGCGCAAAGCGCATATTCAACAATCTCCCCCTTTTGATGATAACAAACATATATTTAAGATTTTGAATATATTAAATGTATTTGATAATTTCATTTGCTCCCCCTATTTGAATGCTTCCTTTTTATGTGATACTCCCCCTACATATATGGCTCCCCCTACATATATGCATACAAATAAAAATATGTAAATGAGCCTATATGCAAATTGAAGGTTATTTGACCTTTGCTTGATTCTATTTGACAAAATCTTAACTTTTCTCTCCCCCTTTTGTTATCAGCAAAAGAATAACAATGTTATAAAAATAGGGATGAAGTGATAGACATGAATCAAACATTTAACTCAATTAAATATAAATATCAAATTTCAATAAAACTCAAACAAAAATTATAATTACCCTTGTCAAGCGCATATTCCACTTTCAGAAGTGATGGAGATAGAATCATCAAAAATTCATATAGATATGTCTATTTGTGGTATATTTATTTCTGGAAATTTGAATATCTACTAACCATGCATAACCGTTAGGACTTTTAAATGAGATTAGTAGTATTCCAATTTAATTTAAAAAATGAAATCAAGTATCTTCTAACCACGCATGACCGTGAGGACTTTTAAATGGGATTAGAATCAACTTGTCTATTAAATCAATTATTTTTAATATGCGTTCCATACATGCATAAACGTGAGGACTTTTAAATGAGCATGGAAGCACATAATCAAAAATCCAAGTAATTCACCCATGCATAACCGTGAGGACTTTTAAATGAGAGTGAATACTTTGGATATTTATTTTTATTGCTAAATATAATAAGTTGAAGCACAAATAATTTTCCTTCACAGATTTAAAGATATTGAAGAACGAATGATTTCCTTTGTAAACTACCACAAATTTACATACTATGTGTAATTTTGATGAGTGATGGTCGATAGAAAGATGATAGAAATAGAAATGATCATGGAATTTTTACCCAACAAAAAGTTTTTATAACTCTTGTTATGAAATTCTAAAGAAATTTCCTAATTGTATTTTCTCGAGTTTTAATATATGATAAATATCAACACTCATCACTTTGTCAATCACTATTCATCTTTTCGATAATCATTAGGGAGTTAGATTAGTCAAAAAATTTGTCATTTAGAATCAAATTCAAAAATAAAATTTTTTTTAAAAAAAATGATCAGTCAATCTCTATAATTCCCAAATCTAATCGTAATTTGGAAAATCTGTCTTCGGGGAGAGGTTTTGTGAAAATATCAGCAAGTTGAGTTTCAGTTGAAATATATTCAATGCAAATGTCTTCTTTAGCAATGTGATCTCTAAGAAAGTGGTGTCTCACATCAATGTGTTTTGTGCAAGAATGATGAACAGGATTTTTTGACAAATCTATAGCACTCCTACTATCACATTTTAATGGGACTTGTTTATAGACTAAGCCAAAATCAGAAAGAGTTTGCATCATCCATAGAATTTGAGCACAACAACTTCCCAAAGCAATATATTCTGCTTCAGTGGTGGATAATGCAACACAATTCTGTTTTCGACTTGACCACGAGACTAATGAATGTCCTAGCATGAAACATGTCCCACTAGTGCTTTTTCTGTCAACTAATGAACCAGCATAATCAGCATCGGAATAACCTACTAAATCAAAATTTTCATAAGAAGGGTACCATAGTCCAAATTTGTGTGTGTGTGAAAGATATCTCAAAATTCGTTTAGTAGCTTTTAAATGAGATTCTTTGGGATTAGCTTGAAAACGTGAACACAAGCACACAGCAAACATAATATCAGGTCTAGAAGCAGTAAGATAGAGAAGTGAACCGATTATCCCTCGATATTTCTTTTGATCAATTGCAATTCCTTTCTCATCTTTGTCCAACTTTGTTGATGGACTCATAGGAGTTCTCAATGGTTTGGAATTTTCGATTCCAAATTTCTTCAATAGCTCCAACACATATTTGGATTGTGAAATGAAAATACCATCACTGCTTTGCTTAATTTGAAATCCAAGAAAGTATTTCAATTCGCCAACCAAACTCATCTCAAATTTAGCCTGCATGACTTGTTCAAAATTCTCACACAAGAGCTCATTAGTGGCACCATAAATAATATCATCCACATAAATCTGAACAATCAAAAAATCACTTTCTTTATGTAATAGAAACAGTGTCGTGTCAGCACTACCCTTTTTAAAACCATTTTCCAAAAGATATGTACAGAGGCAGTCATACCAAGCTCTTGGAGCTTGCTTAAGACCATATAATGCTTTTTCTAGCTTATACACATGATTTGGAAATTCATGATTTTCAAAACCGGGTGGTTGTTCAACAAAAACTTCTTCTTTTAAATCGCCATTCAAAAAGGCACTTTTTACATCCATTTGTTTAAGTTTGAAACCCTTGTAACATGCAAAACTTAGCAAGATTCTAATGGCTTCTAACCTAGCAACTGGAGCAAATGTTTCATCAAAGTCTATGCCTTCTATTTGGTTATAACCTTTTGCAACCAACCTAGCCTTGTTTCTAATTACATTTCCTGATTCATCAAGTTTATTTTTAAACACCCATTTAGTCCCTACAATTGGATAGTCATTAGGCCTAGGAACTAATTTCCAAACTTTGTTTCTCTCAAATTGATTAAGTTCATCTTGCATTGCTAAAATCCAATTTTCATCATTAAGAGCCATTTCAACAGAATCAGGTTCAATCTCAGAAATAAAACCACTATGACAACAAAACGCACACAAATTTTTATTAAATGAAGAACGAGTACGTATACCTTCCGTAGGATCACCAATAATTAATTCAGGAGGATGATTAGGTTTGAACCTTAATTTATCAGCATCAACAGTCCTTCTTTCAGTTTTCTCACTAAATGTCCCTTCTTCAGTGCCTTCAGGATCTACCCCATCGTCAACCATCTTTTCAGTCGTTCTATATTGGTCAGATTCATCAAATTTCACATTGATTGATTCAACAATTGTTTTTGTTCGTTTGTTGTATATTCTGTAAGCCTTGCTCCTTGTTGAGTATCCTATGAAAATTCCCTCATCAGCCTTAGATTCAAATTTTCCAAGTTGATCACCTGTGTTAAGAATAAAACAAGGACATCCAAATACACGAAAATAAGAAATGTTAGGTTTTCTTTCATGCCACAATTCATAAGATGTTTTGCCAAGTATCGGTCTAACCATTACTCTATTCATTACATAGCATGACGTATTTACTGCCTCTGTCCAAAAGGTTAGAGGTAGATTATACTCACTCAACATGGACCTTGCCAATTCTTGCAATGTACGATTTTTTCTTTCAACCACCCCATTTTGTTGAGGTGTTCGTGGAGCAGAAAATTCATGTTTTAAACCATTTTCTTCACAAAAACTTTTGAATTCCAAATTTTCAAATTCGCCTCCATGATCACTTCTCAAGTTTTTAATTGAAACTCCTTTTTCATTTTGAACAAGTTTTGCAAATTTTGAAAAATATTCAAAAGATTCAGACTTTTTGGCTAAGAAATAAACCCATGTAAATCTAGAGTAATCATCAACTAATACATAACAATAACGTTTTCCATTTAAGCTTGCAATTTCATTTGGTCCAAATAAATCCATGTGAATTAATTCAAGAACCCTTGATGTGCTAACAATGTTTTTAGGACGAAATGATGATCGACTAAGCTTGCCCAAGGAACATGCTTTACACACTTTGTTATTTTTAAATTTCTGATGTGGTAACCCCCTGACTAATTCTTTTGTTTCAAGTTTTTCTAAGAGGCTCATGCTAGCATGACCAAGTCTTCTATGCCATAAAAATGCTTATTCATCTGTGACTACCAAACATCTAGACAGATTTAGATTATCAAATGAAAGTGAGTAAACATTTCCTTTTCTATTGCCCATAAAAACAATGTTATTAGAATCTTTATCAATGATTTTGCAAGTATCACTATCGAAGACAACATTCATACCTTTGTCACATAGTTGGCTAATAGAAATGAGATTGTGATGCAAATTCTCAACATATAAAACATTAGTTAAAGAAAAATTACCGTTACCTACTTCACCTTTACCAATGATCTTACACTTACTGTTGTCTCCCATGATCACATTTCCGCCTTTAAAATTTTCTAGACTAAGGAACTTCGATTTGTCACCTGTCATATGTCTAGAACAACCTGAATCTAGAAACCATTCTTGTTGCTCCTTAGCCCGCCAACAAATCTCACTAGTTTCCTCTGAGCTGGCTTCTGAATTAGATTTTGCCATCAAACATATATTAGCTTCCTCTCCTTCTTCATCATCCCAAGTTGCTGCAAAGACCTTGTATACAAAAGTTAAAAAACGTTTAAACATATCTCTAGAGTTAAAAAAAAATATACCGGGCTCTGATACCACTTGTAGGATCTAGATTAACCCTAGAGGGGGGGGGGTGAATAGGGTTATCGCAAATTTTCTCGAATTAAACACAGAGATATAATTGCAGAAATAAATATGCTGAAAAATAAATCACACACAAAATTTACCCAGCTTCGGCAACCCCTGCCTACTGCTGCA